>JAUIMM010000628.1:2250000-3450000 GCA_031769625.1 Taudactylus pleione | reverse complement strand
AAACTTATCTAATAAATAAAGACACAGACAACAAGGGTTGGTTTTAAAAAAAATATGGTCAAATGTATTATTCTGATTGAATTTATTTAAGCTAAAGGTATGTGGCAGAACAAGTACAAATGAAACCTTGGTGACTGTTCAACTCTCCATAAATCAATAACACACCCAAACGGACAGTCAAAGATGTCACAATTATCATGCAATGGAACAGTATAAAGTATGGAAGTCATGTTCTGCCTTTTGTATTCAATTTGAAAGATATCATGGGCTAGATGTTCATTGTTTGCCCCTAACTAGGCAGCTTTCCTGCTCCACCCTCTTGTGTTCCATCCATGGTCCTGACCATTTGTATGTGGCAGGTGGTTTACTGTAATTAGTAAATAGATTTTTTGATGAAACAAGTTCTTTATTCACTTATTTTTCCAAGAGCCGCTCAGAGAGTGTTTATTATTTTTTTTGTTTTAATGATTAAATCAGGTCAAGAACATGTATTTAAAGCTTATCCAACACAATTTTTATTTTTGGAAATAGCATTTTTTATGGTTTACTGTGCATGAGCTTGAACGTAAACACTTTTAAACTATTTAACTATCCCTAATTAGTGGTCCCGTATCAATATTTTTGACCGATATGGGATCGTCGTAATCAGTCATAATATTAATATGGATATGTATAAATATTAATATACTGATAGATCTATATAATGCTATATCCGAAATTGGACGGTGCTGGTGGAGGCTCTGCTGTGTTTATATGTCCCTGGCGGCTGCTCCTCTGCTCCACCCAGGGGCGTATCTATAATGGGTGCAGGGTGTGCGGGGAACACGGGCCCCTGGGTCCAGGGGGGCCTCACACTGCACACCCTGCACTCATAATATTACTTACCTCTCCGGAGTCCCACATCGGCGTGGGGGTCCGGCGCTGTAAAACGTCTGGAAAATGGCGGTGGCGGCCATTTTCCCATCATTTGCGCATGCGCAGTACAGGGAAAATGGCCGCCACAGCCATTTTCCTGGTGACCTGTGCATACATTATGGACTCTGGGCACACTCTAATGCCCAGAGTCTATAACTCCGGCGCTGGCCGCGTGTTGGAGACTGGACATGGGCCCCCTCCTCTCTAGAAATGCCCCTGGCTCCACCGTGTATATACTGGGGCAGTGTGCTGATTTGATTGCATTTCCCCAGCCACTGCAGAGAGGAGTGCTGCTGGGTTGGTCGATCACTGCTTCCAGCCATGATTGGCAAACACTAGGACTGGAGCCCTGAGCCAGGAGGTCCCTCTGAGATTGGTGGTTGCTGGAAAGATTACCTTGCAGCAGTTGCCAAGTGGGCATCTCTGACTGATCGCATCAGATTTGACCATGCCAGGGAGAGCCAGGCATGATGTAAGCCAGACAAGTGGTTAAAATTGAATGACAGTGTCTTAATGTCCGCTAATTACATTTATTTGCCTTAACTGGTTTTAACAAGATGCATTTACCTTAACAAGCACAGGGTGTTCAAAAAGTTACACAACCATATGGGGAAACGTTTTATTTCACAGTGAGGGCAGGATGTACTAAAATGCAGTTTTCGGGGGTTTTACCGCATTCCCCGAATGTAGTAAGTACCTGGAATGTGTTGCATTCTGGTGCTTCGCCCCATTAGGTAACGCCATCTTCAGGTGGCATTTCCCAATAGAAGCCTATGAGCTTCTTATCGGGACGCTCCTGGCTAGGAGAGATCCGATAAGATCCCTCCCATGTGCCCCCGCGGCCTTCTGCGCATGCGCAGAAGGACGCCACAGGGACTTCTGGGTGTTAAACCCGGAAGTCCCTCTGCCCGGCAGCATCGCAAAGGACAGCTCTCATCAGGATAGATCATTGAAAAATGAGGGTGGCGCCAATGCTCTTTCTGGCACAGGGCACCAAAAAGTCTAGTTACGGCTCTGGCTGGAAGTGTCCACCGTTCTGAGCCTCACATAAATGGACACGGCTAATTATGTTCTTGAACACCCTTTGCAGTGTTTCCTGTGAAATTGCATCGACACAGTTCTGAATAGTTCACTTGCAAATCTGGATTACTGTGTGGGTGAGTTCCATAGGCGGCATCCTTTATGTACCCCCACAAAAAAAAAGTTGAGGGGTGTTAAATCCGGGCCACAACAACCAGAGGACAGTAGTCCTGGAAAACGCTCTTGCCTGTCTCCTGAAACTTGTCGTACAGCCGCTTGATGGAGAATTTGTTTGGAGCAACTGTTCCGTACTTTTCTGTGAAGGTCTCCTGACTGCCGGAGTAGATGTTCTGCGTGACCATGTAAAAACAGCAGAGTGTTCTTGTGCGCAATGAACGGCGAATGGTGGTGTGCAGGAGACTAATTTATGACATTCGGTGATGTAATTTGATGAGCATTCTTTTGAAGGTATAGTTTTTATCAATCTCCCTAGGAAAAGAGACTAACCATGAATCCATTAAGAAGCTTGTTAATGGCATTTTCATGCTGATGTAAAAGATTTCATTTATAAAACAAAACTTGTAAATGTTAAAATACACTTTACGTGACACTTATGGAATTTATCAGATACATATAAAATGAAGCAGCGCTTGTAAGCTGTACATTGATATATAACATTCTCCTTTTTTCTTCTTTGTAAAAGTATTGTAACTCTCATTTATTTCCCTTTGGGTTTTTTTTACATTTTAAGCTTAGACTATATAAATATATCCTTTTTATTGGACCTGGCTCATTAGTTAATTATTGGTTCGTGTCTATTTAATAAGAGATGTCAAAACAATTCAGTACTAAAAGTTTCAATTCTATATTTCATTCAGAGAGTAACCAATACAAATTATCATATAAAACTACTTAGGAAACATCAGTGACGTGCGGTGAGGTCAATGGCTGGGGAGGCACACATGGAGATGGGTCCTAGGGCCCGATTCAGACCCGCTCGCCAGGCTGCGTTCGCACGTGGCTGCCAATGTTTTGCAATGTGCACATGCGTATGCATCGCAGTGCGCAAACTAGTCCATGCAATTGGGAAGCGTTCGCTCGCTGCGCATAGACAGCTTGCTAGTATGAGTGACAGCACAAGCCGTTTATGGGAGGTGACGGGATGGTCGATGAAAATGGAGATGTGGTGGTGCGAACGTAGGCGTGTCTGAACATCTTAACGCTGTTTCAAAGGTGTGCATAATTAAGACGCAGCGTCATAGTACACGTCACATGGTTGTTTTACACACTGACGCACTCGCAGTGCTTGCGGTAGGGTATGGTCAACCACAAGTGCTGCGTTCGCTTCCGATGGTACTCGATGTTACCGATTGTTGCATACACTTCCTGGAGATGACGTGGGACAGTGGGCGTCTTATGACAGGCTGGTGGGCGTCTAAATACATGCTAATGCCTTGCCGTGCGATCGCGGGATTTGCATACTTTGGCTGCGTGCTGCGAACGCATCTAGCGAGCGGGTCTGAATCGAGCCCTTAGTGCTGGCAGCCTGTCTCACCCCATACTCACTGTAACTCTCCCCTCACTACACTAAGCTTCAGTGTCCATTGATTCTTCTATCTACATCACTGTGTCTTCTCCCGCTTCTGCTGACTGAGCTCTGATCTCTAAACACTGCAGTGCGTTTCCTGGTCACATGACACATCCAAGGTGTCCATCAGTACTCAAGGCACGCTCCCCATACTTGGAGGTATGCCTCTATTAGCTATCTTTCTGTGCAACTTACTGCCTGTGGCATGGGCCCGGCCGCAGCTCTGCAAGCAGTGTCTCACTATACAGAAGTGAGGCAGAGCTTTTGCTTGCCTCATCTCTCATCTCCCTGCAGTCCCAGGGAGCTCCACAAAGCTGGTGAGTGTTAACTATAAAAATAATTACAACAAACAAAGAATATGTTGATACATTATAAATATCTTTGTATTATTCTAATCTCAGGAGTATGCCTACCCTGACTGCACGTCCCTGGGAAACAAAGCTACAAACACCACTGATTTACATGTTAATATACATTATTGATGCAATTCTAATATAATAAAATGGAATGTAGCTAAAATGCAGCATTCACAGTGTTAACACCATAATGTTGGAATGGACTGATTGTCGACACTAAAGGTGTCAACATGTTCAGAATGTCCACATTTAACATGTAGACATTCACAATTTCCATACTGATATTGGCCACCACCCACAGCATATACGAGCGTGCAACAAGATGGTCGCGATGGTCTTGACCATCGCGACCATCGAAACTGCAAGCAAAAGCCTGCGGTTGGGTTTTTCAACCGCAAGGCCAGGAGTGATTTTGGCTCTATCAGAGCCAAAAACACTCCCACTGACATCACTAGTGATGTCAGTGGGGCCGGCTTCAGACGGTGGGCGTTCCCTTGGGAACGCCTCCGTCTGGCAGGCACGCCCACCAAAGGGGGCGTGCTGTCAGTCACCATCGACAGCACGTCCCCTTTGATGAGACACTCCGAGCGAAGGAAAGTCCTTCGCTCGTCGGGTCTCGCGCATGCGCACGACGGGGCTCCCTCCGTCGTGCGCATGCACAGTGGGGACCATCGACCCACTTGCGAGCGGACAGCCGCTCGCGAGTGGGTCTGAATGAGGGCCATAATGTTAACATTATCAAAATGTCATTAGAATGTGGACACGTGAAATGAAGGTTAGGCTGAGGCTGCAATTAGGGTTAGGCTCAAATAGGAGTGTAAACATTATGAAAATGTCATTTTCAAAATTCTAAATGTCGACATGTTAAATGTCCTCATTCTGAACTTGGCAACAACCTGAACGACGACATACAGTATGGTGTCGACATTCCGAATTTCAACATTTCATACCACACCCTATTAAATTTAGTACTTAAAAGATGAGCATACTGGAAGTAGAGAGGGACAATATCATTTGGGTGAAGCGAATATAGAGAAATGTAATCAGGTTATTTAAAGGGCGGTCTGTCAATAAAGTGTCTTTTTATTTGTGTTGGCAAATTGCAAATAGAGCTAAAGGGGGGAATTTAATTAAGAGCGAATCCTTTTGGCCAAACAAATCTGCGAGGCAGCCCCCGCCCTTTACAGCAGCTGGAACTCGCACAAAAGTGTTCGCTAACCCATATGGTAGGAAGCACTGGGCCTGATTCAGAGATGGACGGATTTACACAGCCGCACACAAGCAGGTGTGCAAATCTGTCCATCTCAGATGCACATGCAGAATGTGGTGTGTAGCAGGGCCGAAACTAGGATATCTGTCACCCGGTGTAAGGCAGCAATTCTGCGCCCCCTCCCTTCCTATACCTGAAGTTTGTCCTTGCTCCTCCATAAGGCAGTGCACTACTCAAACATCCCTGGTATAGTGACTCACATTATTCCACACACCATAATGCCCATTACACATGCCACACACTGTAATGCCTATTACCAAAGTGCCACTTACATATTTGCCCGACACCATGTTATACCCCACAGTAAGGCTTCTAATTACTTTAAAATTACCTGCTCGTTATTAGGGGTTACATGCTCGTTGCCATGAGGTTTCATGGTTGTTGCCATGGGGTTTCATGGTTGTTGCCAGGGGGTTTTATGCTCGCTGCCAGGGGGTTTCATGCTAATTGCCATGGGGTTTATGCTCGTTGCTAGGGGTTACATGCTCGTTGCAATGGGGTTTATACTTTTTGCCATGGGGTTTCATGCTCGTTGCCAGGGGGGTTTATGCTCGTTGCCAGGGGGTTTATGCTCGTTGCCAGGGGATTTCACGGGAGAAGATGCAGCTTTCAGCATCTTCTCCCGGCAGCGCCAGCATTCCCGGTGCCGGGAATGCTGTGTGCATTGCGCTGGCCTAACAGACACTAGAGGTCCAGTAGGACCTCTAGCATCTGTCTCCTCCTAGGCAGCGGCCATTTTTGGATGGCCCCTTTCAGCAGAGTCCATGCGGACGGCTAGTCCGCATGGAATTTGCTGAAAACGGCCATCCAAAAATGGCCGCAGCCAAGGAGGAGACAGACACTAGAGGGCCAGTAAGGACCTCTAGCATTTGTCTCCTCTTTGTCGGCTGCCATTTTGGATGGCTGTTTTCTGAGTCTGCAGCCCCAAAGCCACCTCGAGTCAGCTTTTTTCACCCCCTGCAATCCGGCACCCAGTGCACGTGCACCTCTAGCCTCCCCCTAGTTGCGGCCCTGTGTGTAGACACCTCCTTGCTGCATTTGCGATCCCAGCACTGCCACCGAACCAGCATTGCGATCCCAGCACTTGCTCCTTCAGTCAGGCTGCGGGAGCTGAAGCTTCCCGCAGCCTGCCCGGTGACAGGTCACACAAGAGGACAGGAATCTGCCTCCGCCGACGCAAACCCTGGCCTTACCCCTCCCGCAAAATGGAGGCGACACACCTCCGTTTCCGGGAACGGCGACCAGGCACATCTCCGCTCCGCCCCCAAATGCCGAAGCATGTCAATCATGTTATCTCATGCTATGGCTTGGGGGGTCTGCGAGCGAGAACGCAGGACCCATTCTGCACATGAGCAGGCGCAGACCCCTAAACATCTTTTGGTTAATGAACACTTTGTGTGAATCGGCCATTCGACCGGCCCAGCGAAGGGTACAAGATGGGTTATCGTATGGCGCTTAAACACTTTGGCAACGCCAATTCGCACCCTTAGCACTCATTGAATTCCCCCCTATAATGTGCTAAGGTGCTAACAACAGACTTTGGGCCTGATTCAGTAGCAATCGCAAATGCAACTACGTACGCAGATCGAGCAATTGTTAGCCATTGCGCATGCATATAAGCCGCACCACGATCACACATGCACAGAGGAATCCATCGCAGAGTGAGTGACAGGCTGTGGGCGTTTGGGGGTGGGGAGCAGTCGGAGAAACGCAGGCGTGCCTGTTCATTTGAACGCCGTGGAATGGGCGTGCATAAATTAGCCACTTTGATTGCATGCGCAGCTAGAGTATTCACTGTGGGCAACGAGGCTTGCAGTCTCTGCGGCTGGTCAGACCTGCTGTAAATGTGCATGACGGGCTGATGTATATCGATGGTACCGATAGAAATACGAGGTAGTACGGATGTGAGAAAGTAGCAGTGGGCGTCTCTATGCCGGCTGAGCTGTGGCAGGCATTAGCATATTTTCGCAGCTGCGTTCTGTGCAAAATCTCAGCTGCGTACGCAATTGTGATCCCAACTGAATCAGGCCCTTTGTGAATATAGTGATTATCATTACTTTGCATTATAAGAGCAAAATTGTTGCTATTAGCAAACCAACTAAAAATGGGCCTGAGGCAGAGTTGAGTGGAAATTGCACACACAGCACACACAGCACACACAGCAGCGCACACAACACACAGCAGCACACACAGCACACACAGCAGCACACAGCACACACAGCAGCACACAGCAGGTCCTTTTAAAAGAAACAATAACATAAAAAAAAGGTGTTAAGTGGTTTTTTTTTGTGCAAAACTCACTGTGGCAGGCTATAAGAAGAATTTAGCTATTTACCATTTTTGCTTGATTTGTTGCTTCAGACTGCTATTAATGATTGATAATATATACGACTACCAGGGCAACCACAGTCACATGACATATGATCTAGTCAGCAGAGGCACACTTATTTAAGTTCTGTTTTTACAGTGATACCCCCCCCTCCTGCATTCACAGGATAAGCTGAAAGCTGTGTGAGTGTATGTCAGTTTAGCAGACTGAGGACCTGATTCAGAGGCGCATGCTATTTGCGTGCGCTCGCTCTGAATCAGGGCATGCCTATTTTTTTTAATTCCAGCCTCCAGGCTGCTCGCACAGATGTGGGTGACCACCCGCAGCTTGTGCGAGCGGCCTGGCGATGGTCGCGATTATAGCGATCATCGGCATTGCGAGGAGACCCTTGTGGTAGGGTCTCAGCACTCGCAATGCCAAGTATACTTCCATCTCTAATGGAGCCGGAAGTCCACTACTGACATCACGAGTGATGTCAGTAGGGCCGCCCACACAAAAAGGCAGGCGTTCCTTCGGGAACACCTCCGTTTGTTCAGCCACCCCTCCTACCCGCCTAGAAAATGGGGTATGCTGTCGATCAACATCGACAGCAGCCCCATTTTGCTGCGAGCTCCGGAGCGAATGAAGGTCTCACTCGCTCCGGGGCTCGAGCACGTGCGTTGCGCACTGGGCCACCATTGACCCGCTGAATCAGGCCTGAATAGGATTGTTGAAGCTCTGGACATGATTCAGAGGATCACGCAGTTCATGCGTGGCTGCGATTTCTCACGAATGTCAGCTTGAGCATTCCTCTTGTGTACTTGCGAGTGACGGAGAGAACAAACGCTGCGGCGCCCACTTTGCATATTTATGCAATGCTCAACTGCACCACTGGATTTGATCATCATTAACGCACCATCGGTTGTAACATCGACTCTTCGTACTACCCCTGCCTGGCGCACAGCCTCCCTTGTAACTTTCTCAAAGTATGGCCACTGTGGCTGCGGTGCTGCGAAACAGAACGCAATCGCATGCTGAAACTCACCCCATGACACTTCCATAGATCGCCCATGTCACCTCCTCTTTTTGCGATCACTTTAGGTCACCTCCCAGCCTCCACCCTGTAACGTCCAGGATCGCAGACATCATCTGAAGTCATAGCGATGTCATATGCGAATGTATACACCATCGCGCACATTGGTGCACATGTGCACAGTGAGGGTTATCGAGAGTTTTCATACATGCAGAGTAACAAATAATCGCTCAACTGCTGAAACATCGGTACCATGTGCAACTCTGAATCAGGCTCTCTAATGTTACTGTATAACCAAACCAAGATTCAGCCAACATGAATGAGCTTTAACACCAGTAACATTTTCAGTGGTTATATCTTTGACTTATTAATTTATTTTTAAGTATGTTTATAAGTAACATCAGAGAGAATTTTCATTTCCTTTGTCCTCTTTGTTGTATGTTACAGAGAGTGCTAACAGTAGAGGAAACGGTTCGTTTACAACACGCGTCTCCTATTGTCAGAGAAATCAAAACAGCCAAGTGTTAGCTTTGTGCATAACTGACTATTCATAGGTGAGCCAGTAACATTGTGGGGATTGTATACAAAAATCAGCACTGAAGTGAGGGGGGAAGTTCCTCATTATAGATGTTCCAATTAGAGGCATTAACAAGAAAGAGATACAAATCAAAGACTTCAGTGAGATATAAGTAGTTCTTTGATATGAGGCCTGAATTAGCGATGACCATGAACGGCCCTGTACCATCAATAATTATCGATTTGTTGCGCACATCAGGAATCATCCACCAGTGTTTCACCATCAGTGGTCTCCCATTGATGGTGAAAACAATCATCCTCGCCATCAGACCATCGATGGTTGCTAACCATCGATGGTCGAAGGGCACCCCTAGCCTAAATTCACATTCTTTTGCTCATCCTCCACACCCTTTCCTTCACTGCACAGATATAATAATATATATTTATCTGTGTACAATCAATCATGGTTTCTGATCAATACAGATTAACATAAAATATGACACACCGTGATTGTGCAAAATTTCACCACACATCCACTAGAGCAGGGGTGTCAAACTTGCGACCCCCCCCAGCTGCTGTGGGACCACATATCCCAGCATGCCTCGCATGCCCTAATAGCAAAAGTTTGACACTCCTGTACTAGAGCAACAATTTTAGGTCTAATGTTGGCCATAGACTGCAAGATTAGTGTAGGTGATGCATGGAACAGATGATTGCAGGACCGCACAATAACTGGCACACTACCGTACACTGCAAGATATATGAAGTCAATCTTCTATTCACATTGAATTAACTGAACTATGGCCAGACAGGTTTGATAAACAAAGCAAATGATCCAGACCGTTTTTCAGCCATTTTCAGGCTGTGAACGATTATTGTCCATACACCGAAAGATAATTGTTCAGAACAGTAGTTTCATCGGCTGATCTGAACGATTATCATTCAGTATATTGCCATCTTAATAAGTGAGATTTTGGGTCCCCTTTAATGTCCCTGGAAGTTCCTTTCCCCTACTTGTTATTCCTATCACTTTTTCTCATATATTAAGCTGCATACACACACAACGATTTAGTAAATGAACGATTTTAGTAAACGATTTTCGTTCATTTTTTCAAGGGAAAAATTAACGAAAATCGTTTACTAAAATCGTTCATTTACTAAATGTAATGAACGATTTTTTTGAACTACAAATGATTTTTGCATATTCCCTTACTGAAAATCTTTGAGTTGATCAGTCTGACTGAACTACAAACTACAAACGTGAACGCGCATGAACGATAAACGTTCATCGTTTTAACTCAGAAAGTGAACGATTTTTGCCATCAATTATCGTTAAACGATATCGTTTAACGATAATAATTAAAAAAATCGTTGTGTGTGTATGCAGCTTCAGAGTTAGGCATTAGGGGGAGGTTGGGGTTAGACTATGGGGGGGGGTTAGGCACTGGAGGGAGGGGTAGGGATTAGGGCAAGTATACTCACTAATGCTCCACTCCATCAGATGACTCCACCAGGAGTGACACTCACATGCCTGCTGGCCTACCATTCACCATTCTCACACTTTTAACATTTCATCAAAGTCTACACGGTGAGTGGCAGCATTATCAATATCGACATTACAACAATGTCAATATTATGAATGTTGAAATTATGACTATTGAACGATAAACGATATCGTTATCGATAATCATTCAAAAAATCGTTGTGTGTGTATGCACCTTTAGAATTACATTAATAATTTGTCAGTCAGTTTTTAGCATGTTGTCAATAAAAAAAAATCTTTTCAATGGTTGACAAATCTTTATTATATCTGTATGAAAGATCTGTATAGAATTTCAAGTTAATAATGAATTCTCCCACTGTAAGCATTTTATATACTTATGTTTCCCATGGTTTGTCCAAATGGTGAGGTAATTTCTCAAAAATGTGCAGACCAGTATTGAATTAAGCGGCTACTTTTCAAAATGTGAGGTAAACAGTGTTGCTCCTAGGATTTACTCCGTAACAAGAGCGCGTTACAGAGTCACATACTGGGAGAAGTGCATCTCTTCAGAGTGCAATTCAGGGTTTCCATGCGAATGATGTTATGACATCTGGATACAAAAACTCTGCGTTATATTCCCTAGAAAATTATAATCTTCTTGGAATCATTCTGATGTACTGGAATTACTTCATCTTGTCATCACAAATAGTCTCTTGAGACACAGTAATTACCGGATAATTAAAAAATCATTCAGCAAAACATACATCAGGCAGGCGGCTGTCATTTCTGTTGATGATTTTCAGGAGCTTGATGGTCTCCAGTGATGACTGATTGACTTCTAAAGTAGTTGGATGATCTTCTCCCAAGGTTGTCTATAAGGGAATTTTCCAACTGTCCCGATTTATGCAGACCTGTCCTGATTTACAGGGATTCTCCTGCTGTCCCAACCTCCTGGCACTGGGGTGCAACGTAAGGGTCTATTTAAGGGGAGGATAGGGTAGTCCAGCGTTTTCGGAAGCACTAGGCATTCCTCCAGCCGAGCGAGACCATGCACTCTTTTTGTGTCACAATGTCGGAGGGATATAAAAGTAATCTTATATAACGGTATCCAGTCAGCTAGTCGATATTCAGAATGTCGACACCAGAATGTCAACAGGTTCTGAATATCGACAACCCATTTGTTGACAATTAGGTCCACATGGTTAAAATGACGACATGTTCAGAATGTCATCATTTAAACAGCCAAATGTCGACATATGGTTTTTATGTTGATTTTTAGAGCTAGGGTTAGGCTAAAAAAAATGAAAAAAAAAACATATGTCAACATTCAAAGCCTGTTGACATTTTAACATATCATTCTAAGTGTATAGTGACATATTGGTTGTCAACCTAATGTCCATGTCGACATTCTGACTGTCGACACCCTAATTAAAATGTATTTGCACTTAAGTTGAGGATTTCGTGATGAAGATGGCTGCCAGGGCTGTAAAGAGCCTGGCCGGGCCCAGGTACTGAGAAGGGGCATGACCTAGCCAGGAGCACTTCCAGGGAAGGGTGATCATCGCAATCGCTCTCCCCCCTTCTATCAGGTGCTGGCAGTGGAGACTGCTGCTGTGCTCAGCGGCAGCAGCCTCCATGTGCTCACTGTACTCACTGCAGCTCAGCACACAACAGTGTGTGCCCTGCCTGCCGCTGACAGGATGGAAAGGGGTGGGACGGGCCCCTCCAGCAAGCATGGGCCCGGGTAATCAGAACCCACTCCCCCCCCTCTTGGCGCCCCTGATGGCTGCAGTTGCAGTTGTACGTGGAATGAGGGCTCTTTCCATTCTCTAGGCACAATTATCTGTTCTGATATGGCATACTGTATGTGCATGACTAACACTTAAATGAACATTTTTATCTTAGGCTACACCACATATATTAGAATGTTAATAAATTTAGCAGATTATACGGAATAATGTAATAGTGCAGCCAGGACCACAATTCTGCATCCAAGAAATTGATTGGTTGTCATCAACCAGGTCTTCTGGAAAGAGAGACTATTGGTTTAATAAGACCCCAAAAAGTAATAACATATGCCCAAAAAAATCATTGTAAAATGTAGACCCCCTGATGATGAGGAGCAAACATTTCTTATAATGAAATGTAACAAAAATGTTCTTTCCTATTTCTGGTTATTTTTCCTGACAATCCAAAATAAGGTGCGGCAGATGGCGGCGTATAAGGATGCACCAATCGGTATTACAGCGTGCACGGGCACTAACAGTGAGTGTCTCAGTCCTTGCATATACGGCTGCACAGATGTACACCAGGGAAGGCGTTTGTAGCCCCATTTGCAAAAACTCGCAGATGGCCAACCGCCAATACACGCTGCTACGTGCGCTTTCGTGTGATTCAGAATCAGGTCCTTTGTTTCAAATCAGCAGTCAAAAATTATTTATTGGAGCTGATTTAACTCTAAACGATGTGCCATCGGAACAGCCTGGAACACTGGTGACTACGACACATCATTACCGTAGCATTGCTCATAAGGCGATAGGCGATCCGGATAGCATCGCCCACCAGCCTGGACTGATTGCACTGCGGCAGCCTCACCCCCCCTGCTCTCTCCCCTACCCCAGCCAGCAGTGAGTCATGGAAGCCTGGCTGCACTTCATGCAGGATTTATATATAAAACAGCGCAGAGTAACCCAGACGATACCATTAAATAATTAGATTTGATGTTTAATACATTTTTGCAGCAAGGTTATAAAAGAGAATTATAGGCTGCCAGATCTAAAATTTTGGTCATCCCTCGCACTCAACTTTCGTGCCTGTTATATTTTATGCGGTTTAAACATAGTTACTTTGTTTGCCTTAATGTATATGCTGTTGATGTTGCATTTGTCTTATTTATTTTTATATATAAATTGTATGTGTCTGATGGTTTCTTGCTATATGTATTAATGTGTTTTGTTACTTGTTTGTGCGTTTTTTTTATGCATTATGTGTATTCAAGATGTTTTGCACAGGTGGCAGTAATTGTATGACCGTCCATGCTGTGTGGATGGATCTAGTAAGCATTTTGTATGCTACGATTCTCTGTCCACCGATGAAGCAGTCATACGGTTATTATGCGGTACAGGTGGGAAATTTAGGTTCCAAGGTATTTACAGTAAGTGTGTGATCTTGTTACTTGCATTATTCCTGACGAAAGTGGCTGTGACTGCTGAAACGTTGAATTAAACACAAGGATTGTCTTTACTTCATCATCATTCATTGCTCAGTGGATATTGAATATCTGTCTGTCAAATGTAGACCTTTTTATTTGCCCAGAGAAGTTTCGGTGGCAATTATCATTGCCGTTTATATTCCCCCTCAGGCTAATGTGACAATTGCCCTGGGAATTCTTTATGAGGAAATTGCGAAATTACAATCTGTGTATGTTGAGGCAGTTTTTATTATAGCAGGTGATTTCAACCAAGCTGACCTGAGGAAAGTATTGCCTAAGTTATATAAAAATGTATCGGCTCCAACTAGGGGCATGCGTACCTTGGACCAGGTGTATACAAACCTCAAATCAGCTTATGAAACTGTTGTTTGCCCCCATATTGGCAGATCCGATCATATGTCCCTGTTTCTCATACCTGTTTACAGGTCATTAGTTAGGAGAGTGCGACCGGTCAGACGTCTGGTAACTATATGGCCGGAGGACGCACTGACTAGATTACAGGATATGTTGGAATTCACAAACTGGGATTTGTTTATTGATGAGAGTAGGGTAAATGGCGATATAGATATTGACTCTCTAGCATCATTGGTATTAGGTTACATCGGTTGCTGTACGGATAGTGTTACAGTAACAAAGAGTATTAAAATATTTCCCAACGTGAAGCCTTGGTTGAACGGGGAAGTTCGATCTCTACTCAAGGCTCGTGACAGAGCGTTTAAATCTGGTGATTTAGAAATGTTGAAATCTTCCAGGTGTGAATTGCAGAAAGGTATTAGGAGGGCTAAAATTAGTTACTCCGCAAAGATTGAAGCTAGAAGTCATGATAACAGGAATCCGAGAAGCCTGTGGCAGATGATCCAGGATATTACTGGTTGTAAAATAAAAAAGGAGGTGATTAGCAATGACAATAATCTATTAGCTGAAGATTTGAACCTGTTCTACTCTAGGTTTGATCAAGCGAATAGTTTTTCTGTTACGCCCCAAATTCCCCGGGTGGGGGAGTCTCCTCTTATGTTGGAGGAGTATGATGTGATTAAATGTCTACGTCGGGTTGATTTGTGTAAATCAGCCGGCCCGGATGGGATTAGCGGTAAAGTCCTCAAGGGGTGTGCAGACCAGTTAAGTTGGATATTAACGGTCTTATTTAATTTGTCCCTTTTTAATTGTGTAGTGCCGAGATGTTTTAAGAAGGCAAATATTGTTCCAGTTCCAAAAAAGGGGGTAGTAAAATGCCTTAATAATTATCGCCCAATTGCACTAACTTCATTGATAATGAAATGCTTTGAAAGGCTGGTATTAGGACATATTCAATCTTTTTTCCCAGCAGATTTTGATCCTTTTCAGTTTGCATATAGGAAAAATCGTTGCACTAATGATGCGGTACTTACAGCACTTCACTCTATTTTAGCTCATTTGGAAGTGAGGGATTCTTATGTTCGGATACTCTTTGTTGATTTTAGTTCTGCTTTTAATACGGTTATTCCCGTCTCACTAACATCTAAGTTGTTTGACTTGGGGTTAAGTGGGTCTATTTGTAACTGGGTTTTAGACTTTTTAACTGATAGACCACAAGTAGTTAGAATTGGAGGTGCTGTGTCGGGGGAAGTGTTGATTAAGACTGGTGTTCCCCAGGGTTGTGTTCTCAGCCCCCTATTATACTCGCTATTTACCCACGACTGCGTGTCGACTTCTGATTCTGTGAAAATCATCAAATTTGCTGATGATATTGCAGTCGTTGGGTTAATTAGCAGGAATGATGAGTCCCATTATAGGAAAGAGATCAAAAATTTGGTTTCTTGGAGTGGTGATAATCACTTGCTCCTAAATGGTGACAAGACAAAAGAACTGGTAATTGATTTTCGTAGGAGATGTTTAGAGCAGAAATTGCCAGTGTCTATTAACAACCAGGATGTTGATATAGTTGAGTCTTTTAAATTTCTGGGTATCCAGGTTGCGGCAGATTTGACATGGTCTTTAAATACACTGTCCCTAATTAAAAAGGCGCAACAGCGTTTGTTTTTCCTAAGACGTTTGAGGGCCTCGGGAGTTAGTAAAGTAACTATGCTAAACTTTTACAGATGCTCAATTGAGAGCATTCTGACGTTTGGTATCATTATCTGGTATGGCAACTGCACAGCGAGTGAAAGATGTGCACTGGAACGGGTTGTTAGGACCGCCAGCAAAATCATTGGCGTGCAGTTGCCAACTATTCATGATGTTTATGGGCTTAGGGTTCTAAAGAGAACCAAAGGTATCATATCGGATCCAAGCCATCCATTTCATGAATTTTTTGATAAACTCCCATCTTTAAAGCGGTTTAGAGTACTTCGGGCACGTACGAGTCGCTTGAGGGTTAGTTTTCTTCCATCTGCTGTGCGCATGTTGAATGCTATGATTGTATCTCTTTAGTTAATTTTAATTTTATTATTTTTGTGAAATTGTTTGTGATAACCTTTACCATGGATTGCTATTCACTGTTTTAAAAAAGTGCAATGTAATTTCGTCTGTCAAACTTGTTTTGCTGATGACAACAATAAATACAATACTTTATGTGGAGTCTTTGAGTGTCGTCTATCTGATTTTTGTTTTGTTTTCTAAATGTATAAAACAATTTTTTCCCCAAAATGGTCCCAAAATTGTTGATTTTTTTAAAATGATCAAAAATGATCAAATGATGTAAATAACTATTTAATCCTTATTCAGTATAATTTTATTAACAAATCTGTATATTTGTTAATAAAATTAAGCTGAATCGGGTGTATATAGTTATTATTTACATAACCTGATACCAAAAATAAAAATAATTGACAATTTTGACGACCTTTTTGAAAAAATATTAGCCAATTAAGTGGTTAAGGAAAGGTGTCTATAAACATAATATCTTCTGTGGCGTGAAGCTTGGTGGGTTATGTCAGTGCCAGCCACTGTCTTTTGGTCTTTTCATTTAAAATTTTTTTATAAGTTTTCTCTGCTGACATTATTTACTATAATAATCTTCTCATACCTCCCAACAATCTGAAAAGTAACTTCGGGACTTCAGGCGGGGCTCAAAAGAAGTGGGCGGGCATGAGGGCGTGACAATGCAATCGCATCACCATAGCCCCACCCCCCACTATGCAATGCCAAGATTACTGGCACTGTGAAGCAGGGGGGCGGAGACACGATGACTCGATTCAAGGAGAATTGCGTCATTGCCTGCCTTTGCCGCCCACTTCACTGGGGAACTGGTCGGCCAGGTGGCCCCATCCCCCATGAGACTTGCCCATCTTTCTGGGTTGGCTGGGTGCACCACCCGACTTTCGGGAGCCTCTTGGCCAATCCGGGATGGTAGGCAAGTATTAATTAGCGCTAAAGTTATGAATGTGATGGTCTGTGCCAGAAAGCTATGCAGAATATATACTGGGTGACCACCCACAGCTTTAGCGAGCGGCCAGGTGATGTTCGTGACCATCAGGGCTTGCGACAAGACCCTAGTGGTAGGGTCTCGTCTGCCGCAAGACCCAGTGAGCTTCAGGCTCTAATAGAGCCGGAAGCTCACTACTGACATCACTCGTGATGTCAGTAGGGCCGCCCCCAAACGGCAGGCGTTCCTTCGGGAATGCCTCCATTTGGCCAGCCACCCCCCTCCCCGCCTACCAAATGGTGCGAGCTGTTGATCAACATCGACTGCCGCCCCTATTGGATGCGAGCTCGCGCACGCACGGAGTGCGCACTGCCCGGCCCTCAACCCGCTTGCAAGTGCATAGCACTTGCGAGCGGGTCTGAATCAGGCCCACAGTTCACTGTGGGGTAGATTCAATTAGTCCACAGTTGTGTCACATGGTCTATTAACCTGGGTAAAGTGCCCAAAGCAATTTAATTAAAGACCTGCGATCACTTGCAAGCAGCCCCAAGGCAGCAGTTAATGCTTATATTTGCTCCAGACTCCGGTGGTGTGAGCAAAATTAAGAAATAACTAATCTCTAATTGGTGATAAGGGGGGTTAAGGTGCCCTCTGCCTTGGTGTTATGGTATGGTAGATGGGTGTGGTGAAGTGGAAGGGGAGGAGATGAGAAGGGGGGGGAGATGCAAAATGTATGGATGGATGAAATGAAAAAAGCCAGGCAGAAAGGATTGGGGACAAATCTTTTATTGAAGAAGTCACAGTGCTGCTCCTGATGGGTCCTGGGCAGTGTGGGGGTGTGGGAAGGGTGAGACTCCGGGTGGGGAGGTTGGTGGAACTAATCTCTAATTGAATAGCTTCCAGGCCCTTTACCAGGAGGAAGACTGCGTGACACAACCTGCAGCTACCTGAATCTGCCCTTACGTTACAGTGACATTCAGAGATGGATAAATCAGCACTCTGCTTAGCTGAATACTGAGTACAAGATTTTGGGTACATTTTTAACTATAGCTGTCTTTCAGTGATTGTGTGCACGAGCCCTTAGAAATGTATTTTTCAGTGTCCCATTTCTCCTACCATTGCTTTCAAGGCCAACAACTTTCAGATTCTTGTGCCAGTTGACTAAATAAATACTGCCAAGGAAAGACAACAGAATAAATATATAATGTCAAAATATACATACTGACATAAATGCAGCTATTTAATCAGGTGTTTCCCCTGGAACAGAGATTTGAAACCACGCTAGCGACTGTAGGACAGTATTTATGAGATCGCCATTCAGGAATGACTATTTTTTGCAAATGTGAAATGTTTAATATCAAAGTTCGTACAGAGATGGAGAGACTGCAGATGGATCCTAGGTTCAATGTCAGAACAACAAGAAAAGCCAGGCAAACGCGTTTCACAATATTTGCTGCACTCCAACTGTTTAGACAAAGGCAGCATAGCACTTCCAGGACAGATCTTGGTCTTGTTGTTTTGGATTACCAATTGTCTTGGCAGTTCACCAAGCCTGAGGCTTCCCCAGGCTCCCTGTATTTCTGACAGGTCCCATCAGCTGTCATTAAGCCCTTGCTGAGCTCAGCCTACAATATTTTTTCTCACTGATCTTCAGCCCAGTGGAGAGCTGGATTCTATAAACCTGAACCCAAAAATTAGAACGGACAGGATTATCCCAGGTTCCATAGAATTTATAGTTGTTGATGTGCCAAGTCTGGGGAATGAATTAATTGGCCTATTTGTCAAGGAAATACCTCAGTGTCCTAACTGTCTCCCCAATGGCCAATCATCTGCCTTTGATTTCCCGAATTTCACACCGTGTATTTTACGTGTTTTTCACATATTGAATATTTGTCAGCAATTTTTTGTATTCTATTCAATCCTTTGCAGCCAGCTAAGTCTCAGATGAACTGCATGGTAGGTTTCCGCCCTCTTCGTGTTCTATACTCGAACTCTATACAAATCCATTGTTGAAAATAAAACCTATATTTCTATAGCAACTAACAGCCAACTTTTCAAACAAGAGCATTAAAGTATGGAAGCCAATCCTCAGTTGACCATGATTAAAAAGTGTTTATAACAAATGAGTAAGCTCTCATACATTTATATTTTAATGTAATGCACTCTTGTAAAACTACAGTAAAGTGCTGTATATTGCACAATAACTCTACGGCATCTCATAACTCATTTCATAAGATTCCTAACAATGTGAAATAAAACAACACAAATAGCAATTATTGGATGGGTGGGTCATGTATGGGTGGCTAGCATAGTTGGGTCATCCGTCCAGTGGAATAGCCATGGTTTTGCCAAGGTGCAAAGTTAACTTGCTCTATTTTTTGTAGCTCCCAACTCAGAATCCGCCTCTCTGCTGTTAAGGTATCATCACTTATGTTCTAAATGAGTTGTCAGCAATTTATTTTACACATTTTTCGTAATAAACATAACAACATTCTAACTTGCATAGCAACAATAAATTTAGACGGAGGGCAGCATTTAGTAAGGACGGATTAACTAAAAAATGCCCTTTGTCACACCTCCTTTTCCATCCGCTCTCTGTATATTCACTGGTTTGGCTGTATTTCCCAGTTTTGTTCATATATTATTTCTATATTTTGAAAACCAGTAAAAATATATTGAAAGCAAAAAATTATTTGGCAATATACTATTGTGATCACTATGGAATTCTCAAACAACCGGTTGTTTCTTTTACTTTCGTTCTATAAATGTAACCTTAGGGCTCGATCCAATTAGCTGCGATGAACTCGCCGATGCGAGTCATTGCGGCACTAGCTGCACTTTAAGGCAGCCCGAATTCACATAAAAGTGCTCGCAGCCCCATAAGGCTCAGAGCAAAATTATGCAATTTTTTCTTTTTCACGTCTAATTAAATATTTACTTGAATTAGAGTATAATCCATTGTTATGCTTCACTGATGATATATTATAATAGTGCATGTCACCCCAGAATTTCATTGGTATTATCTATGTTGCACATTGCAAGGGAATATTTATTTAAGAATATACCAGAGCTATTGCTTGTGTTGTAGAATCCCGAATCTCAGATCTTTATTGGTGAAAGGCAAAAGAAGCTGGAAACTGTAATTCAATGATATCTGGTGAATCCCAGCCTTTTTTTTATTGAATAGATAATGATTTGGTATATGCTAATAATCTATGGACAATAGAATGTGATATATTAT
Source organism: Taudactylus pleione (assembly GCA_031769625.1). Classification (NCBI taxonomy): domain Eukaryota; kingdom Metazoa; phylum Chordata; class Amphibia; order Anura; family Myobatrachidae; genus Taudactylus; species Taudactylus pleione. The sequence goes on along the minus strand of JAUIMM010000628.1, from coordinate 3,429,716 downwards.
TATCATCTCCCTTTTACTTAATAGCGGTTAATTTACTGTCTTAATGTGCTTCTGCATTGATGATACGGTTGGACAGAGATGGATTATTGCCTCTTGCACATAGTAAATGGTAAAACATACTATACTAATTACAAAATTAGTTATGGTAATTTGCATTGCACTCTAACATGCTAGTCCTTGCCCCGTACCACTTGGATACTTTGAATGATTAAGCAGCTGGATGAAAACCACAATATCTACAGCAAATAGAGGGATGATGTGCATCTGAAAGAAATGTCATTATAAGCTGAAATTAGCAATTAGTCTTCGAATAAGTACATGACCTGAGATCAAAGGAGCATTAATCTCATTGTTACATGCACACACAGACACATTGTTACATACATACATACATACATACATGCACGCACACACACACACACACATACACATTGGATAGCTATTGGGCAGCACAGACGGTGTAATGGTTAGCATTACTGCCTCACAGCACTGAGGTCATGGGTTCGATTCCCACTACGGCCCTAACTGTGTGGAGTTTGTATATTTGTGCTTGCGTGGGTTTCCCCCGTGAGCTTCGGTTTTCTCCCACACTCCAAAAATATATAGGTAGGTTAATTAGCTCCCAACAAAAAAAAAAAATTAACCCTAGTGTGTATGTGTGTGCGTGTACATATGGTAGGGAACATAGATTGTAAGCTCCACTGGGGCAGGGACTGATGTGAATGGCCAAATATGCTCTGTAAAGCGCTGTGGAATATGTGTGCGCTATATAAATAACTGGTAATAATAATATAGCTAACGTATAGTTTTTCTTAGGGGTTTCGTCAATTGACCCAAGAAACATATAAAATTGAGGACATACATACAAACTTTTATTATCTGCTCCCCGGGAGATGCCCGGAGAGCAGACTCAACTGGGCACTTTGGGGGGCAGTGCCGGGTTCCTACATCATTAGGCCCCCGACCCATCACGGCAAACTAGCATCAATTGCTGGAGTGTGATGAGGGGGTGGGGCTAAATGGCACGGTGTTGCATAATTTAGACCCGCCCCCTCCATACGGAGCAGCAATTCAAAGGATTTATGCCACGATACCCGGCAATTATCTCCCCATTCTGCCCACTTCACTAGGGAGTGGGCGGGATGTGGGAAAGATGGATACTCTGATGGGGGTGCGGGGGGCTCCCCAAAAAATTTGGGGGCCTCTCTCAACTTCCGGGAGAGTAGGCAAGTATGAATTGGGGGCAGAATGTGATTAAATACAAGCACAGATGAGCAATATCATACAACTTACTCCAACTCATGCCCAAGCCATCCTCTTTGGCCAAGATATTCCTGTATCCCTGGATGATTGCTATAAAACACCATGACAAGACAGTATTCTTGCTGATCTGTATAATCTATGTAATGTTATAAAGAAACATGTACAATGGTCTTGATTCAGAGTTAGGAATCAGATAAAAAAAAAGGAGCAAAAAAGAAGCAATTTGAATCTTGGTAAAACCATGCTGCACTGCAGGCGGGCAGATGTGACCTGTGCAGAGAGGCTGCCAGCTGTGTCCTAGCTTCATTCTACATTTTGTGTGAAAGCAAAGCTTCCAGTATTTGTTTGATACATCCAATAGAAGTCAGTACTTTCCCTACATGATACAAATAATTGCATTTGCACTCATTTAGTTGTAACATGGGCCCTCATTCAGAGCCGTTCGCTATTTGCGTTCGTTCGTTCAAAAACAAGGGGTGGCTATGCAAATGATCCGTTCGCACATTGCAGTCTGTTCACACCTCTAAGTCTGAACGAGCGAGCAAAACATACGCTCTTTTATTTCTTAAAAACGCCCCCTGGCCGCTCGCACCATACGTCATGTCCGCTATTTATTAGATTAACCGAGTACATCGAACAGGATATGAACTGCTCGCTATTCTTGTGGTTGGTTTTTTCAACCGCTATTTTGTGAGCAGTTCTGAGTTAAAAAAAACCAAGTGACGTGGTCATTGACGCTGCTATATTAATTATGCACACCCATAAAACGCCCGTTTTGACCTTTAAGCACGCCTGCGATCGGATCTCCACTCCCCGTTTTCAAGCACCTTCCCCTGTTACCACCCACATACGCCTCATTCTGTCACTCAAAATAGCAGGCACTCGCTATATTGCGCACAAATGATTTTCGGCCGCACTGACTGGTTCAAGCATTCGTACTAAAAACCGTACGCATGCGCAGATGTGCGAACATCGCTCGGAACGAGCGTACTGCCGCTAGCGAGTGGCTCTGAATGAGGGCCATGGTTTGTTCCAGGAGCAAATTGCTCATCTTTTGCTCCTGAGCACGTTCAGATTTGTCAGATCTGTCAGATGAATGATTTGAACGTTTTTACCAAAGATTTGAACGATTTGAAGATTGAACAATTTTTGACTGCATTAAAATGAATGGAATCGTCCAAGTCTGACTGCAAACACATCAGATGTCAGATATCGTTATCTGACCATCGGGAATGCTCATCGTTCATCGTTCAGGCATGTCAGATATGTCAGATTTTCCTTCAGATGTAAACGATTGAACGATTTTTTAAATCATTATAGTTCAGATCTGAAGAAAAATCTGACCGTCTGTATGCATCATAACTCTAAATGAGGCCCAGTATGTTTTCCTTAAGGAAGCAGGAAAATAGAAAAACATTATTTGCATATGATATATGTTCTGGACTATGATTTAATAAAAATTGTACGATGGTCTCTTTTAACAGGAAAATGACCAAAATATTTCTAGCAGAAATAGTAGAATAAATCCTGTCTTCTAAAAACTAGATAACACGTTAGCTCATACCTGTATAATAAAGCAGCACATGTAGAACGGTATAGTTAAAATTGTACTGAACCTACTGTTCTAAAGGATTTAGGGGCCTATTCATTTTATTAATTATAGGGGTCCGAACGGACACCAATAATTAACGCGCCGAAGCAATTCATCATTGCTCCAGCGTGGAGACAGCTGATCCGAAAATCCGCTGTCTCCCCGAAGTGTTTCACTGATCCTTTTAGAGCAGTGAGACAAGTGTGCATGCATGACCTACAGGTCATGCATACGCATAAGAGCCCCGATGTCCGGCGGAAAGAGCCCTATCACAACCTGGACCGGTTGAGATACACAAGCAGGAGCATACGCCATCTGAAGATGGCGAATTCTCCCGCAGTAAAGCTCCAAATGCATTGTATTTTCGGAGCTTGATGAATTCTGTCCCCATACTAGTGTATAGGGACAGCGGGCCATTCCACAAAAGGAAGGTAAATAGGAGATATCTGTTATCTCCTGCTTTACCTTCTTGCTGAATGGCCCGAACACTAAATTTCTACAATTACAGGTGAAAATGTTCGCCTGCTTTTGTAGAAATTAAGTGCTGAAGAACAGGCCCCTTAAAGAGAAATATAACCTATTTATCAATCTTTTTTGCTCGTGCTACAATTGACATTAAGGGGTCAATTCTATTCCGTGCGAAGTGCCGTTGCAACAGCATTAAAACGTCGGCAATGGACCAGCACATCACACCCTTCGCAGCCCGACTCGACACTGAATTCACTAAACTTTGCTCACTGCCCTATGGGGCTGCAAGCAAAATTTGGTGAATCCGGGCTGCCGTAAAGTGCGGCCACTGCGCGATGACTCGCACTGGTGGGATCATTGCACGGAATAGGATTGACCCTTTAGTTGTGCTTGCTTTACTATGTACATGAAGTACTAGATTTATTATGTACAAACATGATGGAATAATGTCCTCCAGCACACTTCCAAAGCAGGGTTCACCTCATAAATAATGACACAGAGACAGCAAGATACCTAGTAATACAGTTAAAGACTTATCTATTAAGCCAGCCTTTGATTGGTGCCATGGGAAACACCTCCATTTTGTAAACCCGCTCCTTAGTAGATTTACCGCTAAATGTAACATGGTGATATGTTCTATGGATGACAGAACCTTTACCCACATTATCTAAGATCCATAGAATAAACATCTTTCTGAGATAGCAAATAAGCTCCATACGATTGTTATTCCCCAAGACATCACCACTTAGCGAATTGCTCCCTCCGCTTTCCTCTAATGGTTATTTCAGGTAAATGTATACCTATGATCTTGCTTGGAGAAATCAAGAAACCGCTGACATAATGCAGAACATCTCAAGTTTCCACCATTTGCTCCAAATTGCTCCCTCAGTACATTTTTTCTGTTCGTTATTCATACTGTCTGGCCGGGGGTCTACATCTGCGTTACCACGCTTACAGACTGAATGGCAATTCAATGTGACAACACACTGGCTAATGTGGTACTGAAGAAACAATATGCCTGAACACATGAGGGTGTGGAGACTTGGATGTATTTATGTAGGTTACACAGGACATATGGATCTATTTATCATAATCTTCCAGCTGCGAATCCAGACAATGCAGTTGATTTCTCTTTCTTTTGATAGATAGGGGCTGCATTGTAGCCTACATTTACTACACTTATATAGAGACAAATTCAGGTCCCCTCTATTATTTATGTGCCAGTTGACCTTCAAACTAAAACACACAGGAATTTCTCCCACTTTACTGGTCTGGACAGGACACGTAATAGAGTCTGTGGTCTGACCAGATATCAGGTTATTTATGGTACAGGGGACACCAGCAGGCTTTCATGTCTATATGTTATGCAATTTGCTACATTACTTTTATCTAACTGTAGACATTTTGAGCAGGCAAATAGCTTTTAGCGCTATCTGCTCTCATCAGAGTTTGCAAGTCGCTGTTTTCATAGGAATTGTGCATATAAAACAAATAGATTTCTCCAAGCAAAAGCCCACAGGGGCCTATTTATCATCATTGTGCAACGACAAGGATAATTGTCTCGTTTTATCGTGACAATGAAAAATAACTTAGCCCAGCAATTTACCATGTACAGTAAATGGATACACTTCTGCCTCAGCGATACTGGCAGAAAATGGTTATATATACAGTGTGTATATATATATATATATATATATATATACACACAGGTTGAGTCTCCCATATCCAAATATTCCAAAATACGGAATATTCTGAAATACGGAATATTTTTAGCATGACTGAGACAGTGAAACCTTTGCTTTCTGATGGTTCAATGTACACAAACTTTGTTTAAGGCACAAAATTATTAAAAGTATAATATAAAATTACCTTCAGGCTCTGTGTATAAGGTGTAAATGAATGAAGCATAAATAAATTTCATGTATGTACACAAACTTTTTTTGATGCACAAAATTATTAAAAATATTGTATAAAATGACCTGCAGGCTGTGTGTATAAGTTGTATATAATACATAAATGCATTCTGTGTTAAGATTTGGGTCCCATTCCCAAGATATCTCATTATGGTATACACATATTCCAAAATACGGAATATTCCGATATCCAAAATACCCCTGGTCCCAAGCATTTTTGATATGGGAGACTGAACCTGTATATGTATATATATATATATATATATATATATACACACACACTCACACGAGGGTGAGTCAAAAATTATCCGCACTCCGGTTATATTAAAACTTCAATGGGTGTCCCACTTGTGATTTGCATGAAAGAGGAGCAGAGTGCAGTGATTAGTTTTTTGTGGTCTGAGGGTGTGTCTGCTATCTAAGACTTTGTGCACAGTATGAAGAAAGTGGTTTGTGGTGAAGAAGTTTGTATGGATGGATAGAGAAGTCCAAAGAAGGTCGCACAAGTGTCAGCCATGAAGAAGGAACCGGACGCCCGTCCACATCCACGACTCATGCACATGAACTGATTCTGTTGGATAGACGAGTGACAGTGGATTATGTTGCAAATCATTTGCAAATCAGCCGTGTTTCTGTCTATGCAATAATCCACAACATACTTATTGACAGATGGACAAAGAGTATTGAAAAGCAGAGAGATTATGTCGAAAAATAATGTTATTGTCTTTTCTGAAAATTAATTAAAATAAATTCTACAGCCATGACGTCCTGGTAATTCTAATGGATGAAACGTGTTGAGACACTCCTACGGTTGGATTGTTCCAGGCACTGTTGCTGATACTCCTGTTACATCCAGATAAGCTTCTTATTCTAAACTTAAATGTATGTTTGGATATGCATTTAATAAATTATTGCCTTTAATTGTCACCTAATTTCATGTCATTTCCTCATATGGCACACTGCTGGTCACTGATAATATGAACTTCAGACATCAGGATCTGCTGTGAAAAATCTTATAAACTGTTTCGGGCAAAAATTTGTACTTTTTGCTTATGCACACGGTACGTGTGCATTTGATTATTTGATGTGGTCACTGTGGGAATTTGAATTTATTGCACTAGGAGGTGCTGTTCTTTCTGTCACTATTGTTTCTATTTTCACAACCCTGTGAATTATTGGATTTGACTATCAAGCTGCCCATGGAACCAGACAGGAAGAGCACAACACAAAAACAGCGGATTTATTGTGTTTTTGTTTTATTTGATAACTCACACTGGGTTAACTATATGTACTAGCGCCAGAATCATTACCGTATATATATATTTATACACACACCACTGGCCCCAGAGGAAAATCACCTGGATGTTATTGAAACAGTTGTCGGGTACAAAGTGCAGTTAACTGTTACACTATAACATTGTTTTGATACAATAAAACAAATTGCTTTTTCAACTAGCGTGAGTGCTGTCCTTACCTCTTCCCTGCTGGATATAGAGAGCGAGAGAGAGTCAGTGATTGATATAGATAATCATCAGTACATATAATAAAATTCTAATTTTAACTGTAATTGTAATTTTGTAGCCATTTTGTCTGTTAGTTTGTTTCTTTTGGAACTTAAGGCCTGATTCAGACCCGGTCGCTAGGCTGCATTCGCACGCAGCCTGCCGATGTTTGCAATCTGCGCATGCGTATAAGACGCAGTCCATGCGATCGTGAAGCGATTGCACCCAGTATAAAGACGTTCCGCAAGCATGAGAGACAAGACGAGCCGTTTGTGGGTGGTAACGGGGTGGTCGATGGTAACGGGAGTGTGGTGGTGCGAACGCAGGCGTGTCTATGAGTTTCAATGCCATTTTAGGGACGTGGATAATTAAGATGCAGCGTCAGCATCCACGTCACATGGCTGAATTACACACAGCAGCACTCGCAATGCTTGCGGTAGGGTATGGTCAGCCACAAGTGTTGCGTATGGGTCCGATGTTACTTGATGTTACCAATTGTTTAATACACTTCCTGGACATGACGTATGTTACTAAGGGAAAGTGGGCATCTTGTGTCAGGCTCGTGGGCGTCTAAATACATACCGCAATCGCACGGCAAGACATAGTGGGCGGGCTAATGTCTTGCTAGCGATTGCAGGATTTGCATACTTTGGCTGCTGATGGCTGAGTGCGAACGCATCCTAGCGAGCGGGTCTGAAGCAGGCCCAACCTTCACTATTCTATTTAGTGTATATCAAGAAATAGGATAGGCTATACAGTATATCGATAGCATTACTTGTGGCAAGTCTCACTGGAAAGTAAGATTCCTCGTATGACCAAAAATCGTATGGCCTACGTGATTGATATATTTTTCTCATATTAATCATGTGACATCCAGGTTCCGGACTATAGACAGACAGTAATTAGTTAGACAATGTCTAGATAGACACCAGATGTTAGACAGTTAATAGTTAGACAAGGATACAAGTTCGACACTGACAAAAGTCAGACACACTAATGTTAGACATGTAAAAAGTTCGAAAGGTACAAAAGATCGAAAGGGTCAAAAGTTAAAAATAAAAAAGAACGACAAAAAAATGGTCAACACTTTTTTTTTTATTTTATTTTTTTAGTGTTAGGGTTAGGCACTTACTGGAGGGTTAGGGTTAGGCACTTATCCAGACTGTTAGGGTTAGGCACCAGGAGGGAGGGTTAGGGTTAGGCACCAGGGGAGGGTTAGGGTGAAGATTAGGGCTTAAAAACGAAAAAAAAAAATATTGTCGACAATTTTTGTGTCGACCGTTTTCATGTCGTACTTTTGACCCTCTCGACCTTTTGTACCTGTCAAACTTTTTACATGTCTAACATTAATGTGTCTGACTTTTGTTTGTGTCTAACTTTTTTTACCTGTTTAACTATTGACTGTCTAACATCTGGTGTCTATGTAGACATTGTCTAACTAATTACTGTCTATGTGAATTTTAAATTAATGGCATGAAGGCTTCTGGGGAAGGGTTTATTTCCTAATTATGCAGGGAATGCACTGTTGGATGCCAGTTGTTACGTAAAGTTAATGACTGCTACAGAAATATGATTTTCTTACTAATATGTTTTTCTCCAAAAACAGACAGAGAGGACATTTCCATTGGCTCTCAGATGAGAAGCAGAGTTCCCAGACTTTTTATCCAATTTACAACTGAATCTATTATGAAACTTATATCAGATGACTTTGCCAACTGCTAGGAATTTATCAAAACAATGATAAATGCCCGTAAACCTAATGTTCCCAAAGGCACACGCAGGGGGGGTTCCGGTTGCCCAGAACATGACCACAATAGCAATAGTACATAATACAATTGTACTAGAGCTGCATGTTTTAAAGAGCTCAGTATCACAAATGCAATAACGAGTGCTTCCTGTGGATCTTTTAAAATATGTCAGTAACTAATGAATACACCTGTGCACCAACTAGGAGTTCTGGAAAACATGCACTGTTGGGATGCACTGCTATATACCATCTATAGGGTTAATTATTAATACTGTATAACATACACTATCCAGTGCATAAGGAGACCATTGTGTACATATATGTCCAGGGCTGGTGCCAGGTTCTCCTGCCCCTCCCACAGACTTGTTTCAGTGCTCTGGAATCGTGGCCACATCTGAAAAAATAAAAATAAAACTCAGGCAGGATGGCCCTACTGCCGCATCTAATGGCTTACTGTGATCGATGGCCCTGTATGTGTCAGAATTATGACATACACTGCACTTTGTATCATGCATATTATAGCTGGTTAAGTTCTAATTATGACCTCTTCATGGGCTATCCACACGGTATGCAGTTGGGAAGCCGGTGGACCTAATTCCGACAGCCGGCTTCCCGAATGTCATATCCCGGCAAGGGTCTAAAGACAGGCGTCGATATGCCGACGCCTGCCATTAGACATACGCCGGGAGACCGACGCCCCGGCATCCCGATCGAAGGGATACCAAGCGCTGAGCGCGGATAGCCGTGCGTTTAGGTTTAGGGTTCCCGGGGGGGACTTAAGGTTAGGTACCCCCCCCGGGGGACTTAGGTTTAGGCGGCGGGGAAGGGGGGGTTAGGTTTAGGCACTTAGAGGGGGGATTAGGGTTAGGCACTGGGGGGAAGGTTAGGGTTAGGCAACCCTAAGGGAGGGTTAGGTTTAGGGGGTAGAAATAGGTTAGTTAGTACTTACCTTAGGACGATCAGGATTTCTTCCTCTGCTCGGATGCCGCTGTCGGGATTCCAACCGCCGGGCATGGGTCCGGCGGTAAATCATACCGATTCCATCCACACTCACTCTAAAATCAAGAATTTGGAAACCCCTCTCTAGAAATCCTGCGATTTCCCCTTGTTCCTATTGAAGGTGATTTAGAAACAGGTTTTGTGGATAACACTTACAGTACACCGCTAATAGCAGCTAAGTATATGATGCATGTACAATCTGCTTTATAATGGTCCGCGCTATAGGAATATAATTCTAACTCTAGCTGCTACACACAAAGGAGGTATCCCAACCTCATATAGGTATAAATATAACAAGGGTAGGTGCGAGCGCTTTGAGATATGATTGGGATCTGAGTAAACGTCTAAAGTGTTTATAGTAATTTAATGAACACCCATCCTACAGTTAATTAGGTGGATTATACCAGGACTTTATTTCATTATTTAATTGATTCCATATATGCCCACATGCAAGAAAATCATTGCTATTAACACTTTAGATGCTTAATCAGATCCCAATCATATCTCAAAGCGCTGACACCTACCCTTGTTATATTTATATGATTGATGCATGTAAGTGTATGGCGAGCACTGTAATGTCTAGCTGAGGTAAATTTGAGCAATAAAGAAAGGAATAAGGCAGAGGCGCTGCAGGTATTTTTCAAACACTGGGTGAGATGCGGCAAGGTGAGAATTGCGGTCAAACCCCGAAAATGCGAGTTTGACCACATTTCTCATATACACCAAGCCCCGGAATGTGATGTACTCCGGGGCTTCGAGGTAGTGGATAACGCCATCTTCCTGATGGCGTTACTCATAGAAGCCTATGGGCTTCTTTACGCAGAGTGCTGTGGGAGGGATCCAATCGGATCCCTCCCAGCACCCCACGCGGCACGCTCATCATTCTGTGCATGTGCAGAAGGACGCCGAAGGGGCTTCTGGGTTATAGACCCGGATGTGCCTCCATCGCAAAGGACCGCTCTTTCCAAGAGAGAAGTACTTTGCGGTGACTGTCATGCATACCGGCGTTACCAATGCCGGCATGAATGCGAAGACCAGCGGGATGCACCGCTTCCCGATTGCGATGCGTCATGCATCCCATCCACTGTGTTAAACAAAAGTGAAATATATTTTCTTGATGAAATACATTATCTTTGGCACTCTATGGCATGGATAAATTATATCCCAAAACGAGCACCAAACTGCAAGTCAGTTAAGGTAAACCCGCCTTGATACGTGGATGCCTCAAACAAGGAATCTCTTTTAAAATAGATTTTTTTTTTCTCTATTCTAAAAAGATTAAGTGCTCGAACATTTTACTGGAGTAGAAAACTCTGTCCCTTTTAAGATAAAAAATAGTCAATGCAGAAATATCTATATAATAATGCAGTATGGTCTGTCCTGCGCCTGCTCGTCCCTCCTCCCCACCAAAGGCTCCATCGCTGCAAGGGATAGAGTGAATGGCGAGCCAAGGCAAGGATGGGGAATGGTCAAAAGATGTTGCGACTGAGATAAGTGTAGGGAGTGAGACAGGGGTGAGGAGAGACCCCCTGGCCCAGCAAATGTCGTGGCCAATATGCTAGTTTTAATATATTCCTTATTTCCCCACACTTCCAATCATGATTGATGTATACTACATTGTAGTCTGTACTAGATCAACTGCCACTGAAAAATATTACTATCTTCTGTGGTACAAATAAAGAAAAATTATTTTGCTACTAATAATTGTTTACGTAACTTTTTGTCTTAACATCTTCATGTTTAAGTAGAGAAGCTCTAGAGACTTGTCACCCTATTATTGGTCTATCACGGGGGCATACTGAGGTAGACATCTGGGCTAGACACATAGTCGATGACTTCAGGACTAAGATCTCCCTAAATGCTGACCTTGTGCCGACCTTCACACAACATACTTCACCATACAATCGCAGGGAACATAAATAAATACACAACCACATGAAGGAATTCATCCATAATACTTGAGAGAAAGGAGGTGAGGGAGCTTTGACCTGTACCCAGGGAAGAATATGCATTATAAATTCTCCACAGTTCCCTGTTAGAAGGAAGACTACTGTAGATGGATGGATGGCAGACAGACAGGAGAATGATGGGAAGTGAGAGGCAGAAAATGTGAGGAAACTTAATAGTTCAATCATTCCTACTTTCCTAGTAACCTTAAGACTCATCCTGCAGATTCCCTGGTGCTGTGTTTTGGATAATGTTGTTAATTAACCTCTAACTGCATTCTGGGCACTTATTTTACTGAGACACTATATGAACAATTTACCAAGCTCAGACTGACCAGTAAATTACACTGTAAGTTCACCAGTGGGTTTTTGAATCCTATTCTATACAGAATCTAAGTTTTGCTTGAAGGTGAATTTCTATGCCCAGCATCCATATAGCTAGGAAGGGTACAATTTTCCTCGCTACCCCTGCAAATGCTGCCAGCTCCATGCACTGATTAAGTCACTTACCACACAAATGGGTGAATTTTTCAAAAATGGGTGCATGAAATCACAAAACAGCAGGCACCACAGGGTAGCAATTTAATAAATATCACTTACCCCATGTAGTATTGAACGTATGGCCATTAGCAGTGCTGTCGCTCTGCGTGTGCTCTGAAAATAAGCACACAAAGCTATGAAAAACAATGCAGAGTTGTCCAATTTCAGTCGCATCTTCACTTACGACGGAAGTGGCATGAGCGTCAAGATGCCCATTTTCAGACTAAGGGGTAGATGTACTAAGCCTTATAGAGAGATAAAGTGGAGAGGGATAAAGTACCAAACAATCAGCTCCTAACTGTCATGCTACAGGATAGGGGCAGTCCGTCCACCGAAATCTGTACAGCACTGTACATGGGTGAATTTAGCTCTGTGCATGCCATGTGGACAGGGGCGCCGAGAGGTCCTGGGCTTCTTGAAGGGGCCCGGCGCCGCCCCTCCTCCTTCTTACTTTTCAGCAGCCTAGCACATGCTGCTGTGTGCTGAGCTGCAGTGGGACCAGGGAGACTCCTCTGCCTGTGGGGAGTAGCGATCACACTGATCGCGCCCCCTGGATTTGTGACTGGCTGAGGGGCTCACAGCACCCCCCTCATGCGCTGCAAATAGGTTTTTCTTTTTTATCTCAAAGGGTGATTGGCCATGCCTCCTGCGATTAGGCCAAGGCCCCGATAGTAATGGGGCCTGGACTGGCTCTCTACGGCCCTGCATGTGGGAGTAATTACAACTGACTTGCATGAAAGTTTGCATTAGCCCCACTGTATTCTGCAATGTTTTAAGCTTTCTTAGGAAATCAAATCTCTTAATTCACCAACTCTGATTTATTTTCAACAGGATCGACAACCATGGTTTAATTTACTAACGGTTACCAAAAATGTAGTGATGCTTCCATCTATCAGTAAGAAAAGATCAGTCTGTCTGATGCTGCCAGGTTGGGGGGCAATGATAATGGGACACAGAGGCAAGGGCGGCTTAAAACTAGAGGGCCCGTGTTCTGCCTCCCTGTGGGCCCTCTCCTTTGTGGCAGCGCAGTAGTCTCTGGCACCAAGCTCTGGTCTCCAGGAAAATGGCACCTGCACCCTATTCCCAGGGACATCTCTAGTACAAATGCGCAATTCACAAGGAAAATGGCCGCCGTTCCATTTTCCCTGTGACTATTGCTGCTCTGCAGCTGCAGGACTCCGGAGGCTGCGGAGAAGTAAGTATAACTATATAAGGGTGCAGGGTGTACGGTGTGGGCCCCCCTGGACCTAGGGGCCCATGTGCACCACACACCCTGCACCCATTATAGATACGCCATTGCACAGAGGGCTTATGGACCCCGAAAGGCAATACAATTACTTTAACTTTCACAGAAATTATAATATATTTATTATTTAGTATAGTAATAAGTACATTTTGATATAATTGTTAGTAGACTGAAAACTTGATATGCAGATCCATGCCTGGGCATAGATAGGTAGCATAAAAGGGCAGAGGTGACACAACAAGAACCAGCACCTCAGCTAAAATCCAGCACTGTGTACATGCAGTGAATGAGAAGGAACAAATATTCCTTGAACACCATTTTTTGGTCTTCACTAATTGACTGGACATTTTGTCTTCCTGTACTGTATAACTTTGTAGAGTAGACATGTCACCTTCATGTTACTTGTCATAGTCTGTGGCTGTACAATCCTCACCCAGTACACTCCATGTCAGGCCTTCTGTCATAGCACCATGATCCTACGACCTCCCCCTACATCCCTGGCACATTCAGCACTGCTGACTCACTGAGGTCTTCTGCTTCCTGCACTCGAGCTGGAGGATGCCTCGGCCATCTGTACTGTCTGTTTCCTCAGAAAAAGGAACAAGCTGAGGATTGCTTCCGCCGCTCTACAACTTGTGGACCGCAGGCCCTCTGCAAGGGACACGCACGGAGAGAAATGGGGGAAACTGGGTCCGCGTTTTCTTTTCCTTTGGAAACCCCCCCTCCCCCCCCCCCCCAGAGTTGTCTTGGTGCTTTTTAAGTAAGAGTGCATAGATGTGAGAGGCATTCTTGGGTGGTCGGGGTGATATGAGTCAGCATGATATATTACATGCTTGTTTAAACGCCATTGTTTAAAGGTAAACCACCATCAGGATGAAGTGTAATATTATGGAAGTGTTGTGTATTTTTTTCTGGTCTGTGAGTTATTACACTATGCTTTATATTTGTAACTATTATTTCTCTGGCCCCTTTTCAACTTTTATGACACAATAAAAAAAGCAAAAAAAATAAAAGTATATTATCTATGACATAAAATGGACCTTTTTAAAATATTCAATATACTAGAGCTTAGTGGAATGTGTAACTAATATGAATTATGAACACAGCAAAATGAAGATTTTTTGATAATCAGCAGATACTTATACATCAATCTGAGGTTGGTTAAATCAACCAACCAATTCAAGGGAAAAGAAACCAAATCAAAACTAAACCGCCTATATTATCAATATAGTAAGAGGGTGAAGAGTGGGTGAGAGTAGTGCAATTGTGCTATCATGGACATAGTTTGAGAAAGAAAAAGGAAAGCGAAAATTTATAGGATCATTGAGATCAAAAGGGGAAAGAACAAAAAATGACAGGGCTGAATTCCACCCTAGGGAAACCACCAAAAATTAGAACTTAAGGCAGGGTTTCTCAAACTCCATCCTCAAGGCACCCTAGCGGTCCAGGTTTTAAAAATATCCATGCTTGTGCATAGATTGTATAATCAAACTACCTGAGGTACTAATTTAGTCACCTGTGCTTAAGCATGGATATCCTGAAACCTGGACCTTTAGGGTGCCTTGAAGACCGAGTTTGGGGACCACAGGCATAAGGTATGACACAATAAATAAGAATCTGCAGGGTCTGAGCAGTGAAGCAAGAATATGGTACCTGTTAGATTCCCGAGGGGAAGGGATCATTGTGCCACGGATCCCTTTTGCCTACAAGGGTATCCCCAGGGGACTGACATACATTTCGCCCCTTTTTAACTTTTTGCAGAAACCTTATTGGGAAGCCCTGTGAAAAATCCTCACGCATTGTCAAAATCATATATTTCTTATCAACCATTTATCCAAGGTTTTTTTGGGGGAGGGTAATGAAACATTTTTATTTCATTGTTTTGTAACAGTGGAGCTGGAGCTTTCAGTTCAAACCATACTAAGGAACCCCATAGAAATCAATAGCAGACTCCACAGTATTAAGAAATCTTTATGGCTCTGATTATTTTTCATTGTCGCTGAGTGCTAAAAATTATTATATACTGGTAAATTGCGGCAATGAACCGTTACACGTTTTATTCCATTAAACATTATGATGATAAATAACGCCCTTTTTGTAGGTGGGCACAGCACAGTCTGCGCCAATCCGATGAGTGTAAAACTCTGAATATGAGTGTGATTCTCTGAAGATGAGTGTGATACTCTGGAGATGAGTGTGATACTCTGGAGATGAGTGTGATACTCTGGAGATGAGTGTGATGACCTTGCAGGACACAGTGATTGTGTAAGTGAGGATAAGACAATGCAGAGTCACAATGTGGAGAGCAGGAAGCACAGAGCTAAATAGTGATAGAAGCATGGAGGCGCACTTTTATACACAAAGAGATTTTATTGGCGTGAAACACGATTGGATCTGTCACTAAATGAAGCTGCTGAGACAGCTGCATAAAAAGGTTTTATTCAGTCACAGTTTATGACAAGGTTCAATTTACAACTTGATATGAAACACATAACTTGTGCTTCTGTGTTGTTTAAATTGAAACCAAACAGTCATCAGGTTTCTGCTACCAGAGTCACAGGTGTCAAAATGGTTTTTAAGCGGTGTCGAAAAGTTACCTTGATGATGGAGTGCTTCCCCCCCCCTTTTTATTTAAAATATGGGTCGGCCTTTTCCAGCAATCCTCTGTGCTCTGGTAATACCTGTGCAAAAATATCCTTTGACCCCGTCTAGGTCATGGACGGGGGTCTTTTTAGCAGCGTGAATCCGAGCCCTCCCGCACTACAGCCCTGCTGCAGTGTTACACAAAGTCTCCGAAAAATGTTTTGGAGCGCCGAACACAAAGTTTGTTCTGGAACAAGATCAGATTTTAAAATGTTGTTTTTGAACAGCAAATGAAATACTTAAAACAACATACTTGACATGCTTAAAATGTCTTTTGAAGTTACTCTTCCATTTGAACCATTAATTACAGATTGGAAAATCAATTAGTCAAATGTATAGCCATTTGTTCAAAAATAACACACTAAATGCGTGCGCAAAACTATGATTCGGTAACAATTAAAGATTTTAAAGCACCAATATTCCTATGATATATAAACTATACATAGTCTGACCTTCATTTTATTATTTACAGTTTTACAATTTAACCAGTATATTGCCCATCAAAATCCTCTCACCATCACCTTGTCAGCCAATGTACCACCTCTCCTCATTCTTACTTACACCAAAGTGACCCCTACCACACCAAAACAAATCAAATCCATACATTTTAAATTCTTTAAAAAACAATATATGTAAAGTAGGGGTGTGCACCGGCCACTTTTCGTGTTTTGTGTTTTGGTTTTGGATCTGGATCTTTCTTCGTGTTTTGGATCTGGATTGGTTTTGCCAAAACCACCCTTCCGTGTTTTGGGTTCTGGGTTTTGTGTTTTGGATCTGTATTTTTTTGAAAAAAAGCATAAAAACAGCTAAAATCACAGAATTTGTAGGTTTTTCTGCTCCTATGCTATTATTAACCTCAATAACCTTAATTTCCACTCATTTCCAGTCTATTCTGAATACCTCACACCTCACAATAGTGTTTTTATGTCCAAAAGGTTGCACCGAGGTAGCTGGATGACTATGCTAAGCGACACGAGTGGGCGGCACAAACACGTGACCCATCTAGGCGTGAAACTGCAGTGGCAGACAGGATGGCATTGAAAAACTAGGCCCCAAACTGTACATAATGCAAAGAAAAAAAAGAGGTGCAAGATGGAATTGTCCTTGGGCCCTCCCACCCACCCTTATGTTGTATAAACAGGACATGCACACTTTAACAAACCAATCATTTCAGCGCCAGGGTCTGCCACACAACTGTGGCTGAAATGATTGGTTCGTTTGGGCCCCCACAAAACAAGCTGGCAATTAATCTGTCCCTGCACAAACTGGCTCTACGGAGGCAAGAAGTCGTCGTCCTCATCCTCCTCATCCACAGATTCCTCACCCTCTTCAGTGTTATGTACATCCTCATCCTCACAGAGTATTAATTCGTCCCTGCTGGAACCACAGGTCCCTCTGTACGTTCTGGAGGCTGGTCTCCCTGGAAGAGTTGATCATTCATTTTATGAACATCATCTTCTCCACATTTTGTGGAAGCAACCTCCTACGCCTTTCGCTAACAAGGTTCCCGGCTGCACTAAACACTCTTTCGGAGTACACACTGGAGGGGGGGCAACTCAGGTAAAATAGAGCCAGTTTGTACAGGGACCTCCAAATTGCTTCTTTTTCCTGCCAGTACAGGTACGGACTGTCTGACATGCCTACTTGGATGCTGTCACCGATGTAATCCTTTAACAGACAGACGCACGCTTGTCACTGCTGCTTTGAGGATTCAAGTGCGGCTACAGCCCACACAATTCACAAAGACAGAAAAAAAAAAAGAATATTTTTATTGTTTGTGGAGCACACTTTGAGGGTTACACCACCCTCTAACAGACAGACGCACGCTTGTCGCTGCTGCTTTGAGGATGCAAGTGCGGCTACAGCCCACACAATTCACAAAGACAGAAAAAAGAAGAAGAATATTTTTATTCTTTGTGTAGCACACTTTGAGGGTGTCACCACCCTTTAACAGACAGACGCACGCTTGTCGCTGCTGCTTTAAGGATGCAGGTGCGGCTACAGCCCACACATTTCACAAAGACCGAAAAAAAAGAACAATATTTTAATTGTTTGTGTAGCACACTTTGAGGGTGTCACCACCCTTTAACAGACAGACGCACGCTTGTCGCTGCTGCTTTAAGGATGCAGGTGCGGCTACAGCCCACACAATTCACAAAGACAGAAAAAAGAATATTTTTATTGTTTGTGTAGCACACTTTGAGGGTGTCACCACCCTTTAACAGACAGACGCACGCTTGTCGCTGCTGCTTTAAGGATGCAGGTGCGGCTACAGCCCACACATTTCACAAAGACCAAAAAAAAGAACAATATTTTAATTGTTTGTGTAGAACACTTTGAGGGTGTCACCACCCTTTAACAGACAGACGCACGCTTGTCGCTGCTGCTTTAAGGATGCAGGTGCGGCTACAGCCCACACATTTCACAAAGACAGAAAAAAAAAGAACAATATTTTAATTGTTTGTGTAGCACACTTTGAGGGTGTCACCACCCTTTAACAGACAGACGCACGCTTGTCGCTGCTGCTTTGAGGATGCAGGTGGAATCTAGACGGGATTTGGAACCGAGGACACACTACCTCCATCAATTGTCTAAATCCCACTGCACTAATGTCGGATACCGGACGCACGTCTAACACCAACATAGCAGTCAAGGCCTCAGTTATACGTTTTGCTTCAGGATGACTGCTGTCGTACTTCATCCTCATCGCTAGGGACTGTTGGAGGGTCAATTGTTTAGTAAAAGTAGTGATGTTCCTACTTCCTCTCTGGGATGATGAACAACTCCCAGCAGCAGCAACAGCACTAGTAGGAAGTGGTTCTTGATCTTTCCCTATTTTATTTTTATCAGAGAAAGTTTGGTCCTCCATTTATGTTATATTGATATATATACGTGCGGCTAAAGCGCACACAAACACAGAAAATATTTTTTTATTTTTGCTGGAGAGTAGTGCACTTTGTGGGTTACACCACCCTTTAAGAAATGAGCCAGCCGGCTCTTTACTTATGGGACACAGGCGCACGCTTGGCGCTGCTCCTTTGTTGATGCACGTGCAGCCACAGTGCACACAAGTCACAAACACAGAAAATATATATTTTTTTGGTTTGGAGTGTACTTTGGGGGTTACAGAACCCTTTAACGGTCAAGCCAGCCGGCCCTTTACTTATGACACAGGCGCACGCTTGGCACTACTTTGTTGATGCACGTGCGGCTACTGCGCACACAATTCACAAACACAGAAAATAATTTTTTTTTTGGTTTGGACTGGAGTGTACTTTCGGGGGTTACAGCACCCTTTAACGGTCAAGCCAGCCGGCCCTTTACTTATGACACAGGCGCACACTTGGCACTACTTTGTTGATGCACGTGCGGCTACTGCGCACACAATTCACAAACACAGAAAATAATTTTTTTTCGGTTTGGACTGGAGTGTACTTTGGGGGTTACAGCACCCTTTAACGGTCAAGCCAGCCGGCCCTTTACTTATGACACAGGTGCACGCTTGGCACTACTTTGTTGATGCACGTGCGGCTACTGCGCACACAATTCACAAACACAGAAAATAATTTTTTTTTTGGTTTGGACTGGAGTGTACTTTCGGGGGTTACAGCACCCTTTAACGGTCAAGCCAGCCGGCCCTTTACTTATGACACAGGCGCACGCTTGGCACTACTTTGTTGATGCACGTGCGGCTACTGCGCACACAATTCACAAACACAGAAAATAAATTTTTTTTTGGTTTGGACTGAAGTGTACTTTGGGGGTTACAGCACCCTTTAACGGTCAAGCCAGCTGGCCCTTTACTTATGACACAGGCGCACGCTTGGCACTACTTTGTTGATGCACATGCGGCTACTGCGCACACAATTCACAAACACAGAAAATAATTTTTTTTTTGGTTTGGACTGGAGTGTACTTTGGGGGTTACAGCACCCTTTAACGGTCAAGCCAGCCGGCCCTTTACTTATGACACAGGCGCACGTTTGGCACTACTTTGTTGATGCACGTGCGGCTACTGCGCACACAATTCACAAACACAGAAAATAATTTTTTTTTTGGTTTGGACTGGAGTGTACTTTCGGGGGTTACAGCACCCTTAACGGTCAAGCCAGCCGACCCTTTACTTATGACACAGGCGCACGCTTGGCACTACTTTGTTGATGCACGTGCGGCTACTGCGCACACAATTCACAAACACAGAAAATAATTTTTTTTTTGGTTTGGACTGGAGTGTACTTTCGGGGGTTACAGCACCCTTAACGGTCAAGCCAGCCGGCCCTTTACTTATGACACAGGCGCACGCTTGGCACTACTTTGTTGATGCACGTGCGGCTACTGCGCACACAATTCACAAACACAGAAAATAATTTTTTTTTTGGTTTGGACTGGAGTGTACTTTCGGGGGTTACAGCACCCTTAACGGTCAAGGCAGCCGGCCCTTTACTTATGACACAGGCGCACGCTTGGCACTACTTTGTTGATGCACGTGCGGCTACTGCGCACACAATTCACAAACACAGAAAATAATTTTTTTTTTGGTTTGGACTGGAGTGTACTTTCGGGGGTTACAGCACCCTTAACGGTCAAGCCAGCCGGCCCTTTACTTATGACACAGGCGCACGCTTGGCACTACTTTGTTGATGCACGTGCGGCTACTGCGCACACAATTCACAAACACAGAAAATAATTTTTTTTTGGTTTGGACTGGAGTGTACTTTCGGGGGTTACAGCACCCTTTAACGGTCAAGCCAGCCGGCCCTTTACTTATGACACAGGCGCACGCTTGGCACTACTTTGTTGATGCACGTGCGGCTACTGCGCACACAATTCACAAACACAGAAAATATATTATTTTTTTAGCACTTGGGGGGAGCACCCCTGATGGACAGAGCACCCCCTGGACAACACTACAGCACCTCTTTAGGACTGGGACACTGCACAGGACTTTGGAGTGGACACAGCCCCTATGGAGAACTGACTGCACAACACAGTCCAGCCAGCCCCTATGGACTTTGAAGTAGTGGACACAGCCCCTATTAACAACAGCAGCACAGCACAACACAGCCAGCCCCTATGGACTTTGAAGTAGTGGACAACAGCAGCACTACACTACACTACATTACACAGCCCTAACTCCCACCCTCCCTCTTCACTGTCCACAGCCGAGTGAGAAAATGGCGCCGACGTGGGTACCTTATATAGGATCCAAAACCCGCGAGACTCGGAAGGCGGGATGATGACGTTTTGCCTCGATTTTAGATCCGAGTCAGGCGGGAAAAGTCGAGCCTGATTCGGATCGGACTCGGATCGGGGGGGCTCGGGGGGGTTCGGATTTCAGAAATCCGAACCCGCTCACCCCTAATGTAAAGTCAGCTTTTATAGGTACCTAATGTAAAAGAAATCTAACTTTTGTTGTGACAGTACAAATGTTCTGATTGGCTACAGATTGTCCCAGCCTTATCAACATTCTAATTCTCTGATTGGCTACAGGTTGTTCCATTCCTGTTAACATTTGGATGCTCTAATTGGCTACATGTTGTCCCAGTCTGTCAACATTCTAATGCTCTAATTGGCTACAGCTTGTCCCATCCCTGAACATTCCAATGCTCTGATTGGCTACAGGTTTCCCCAGCCCTGTCAACATTCTAATGCTCTAATTGGCTACAGTTTATCCCAGCCCTGTCAACCTTCTAATACTCTGATTGGCTGCAGGTTGTCCCAGCCCTGTCAGCATTCTAATACTCTAATTGGCTACAGTTTGTCCCAGCCCTGTCAACCTTCTAATACTCCGATTGGTTGCAGGTTGTCCCAGCCCTGTCAACCTTTTAATACTCTGATTGGCTGCAAGTTGTCCCAGCCATGTCAACATTCTAATGCTCTAATTGGCTACAGGTTGTCCCAGCCCTGTCAACCTTCTAATAGTCTGATTGGCTGCAGGTTGTCCAAGCCATGTCAACATTCTAATGCTCTAATTGGCTACAGGTTGTCCCAGCCCTGTTAGCCTTCTAATACTCTGATTGGTTGCAGGTTGTCCCAGCCCTGTCAACCTTCTAATACTCTGATTGACTGCAAGTTGTCCCAGCCATGTCAACATTCTAATGCTCTAATTGGCTACAGGTTGTCCCAGCCCTGTCAACCTTCTAATACTCTGATTGGCTGCATGTTGTCCCAGCCATGACAACATTCTAATGCTCTAATTGGCTACAGATTGTCCCAGCCCTGTCAATATTCTAATACTCTGATTGGCTGCAGGTTGTCCCAGCCCTGTCAACATCCTAATGCTCTAATTGGCTACAGGTTGTCCCTCCACTGGCAACATTATAAGTTTCTGATTGGCTACAGGTTGCCCCAGCCTGATCAACATTCTAATGCTCTGATTGGGCACAGATTGTCCCAACCCTGTCAACATTGTAAAGCTCTGTGAAATTATTCTTTATGCTTTCTATACTGCACTAGGAAAAAATATTTAGGATTGCCTCAAACAGCTGTGAAATTTTATGTCGTTGTTGTTTACAAAAATAATGACCTAGCATCAACCCTATTCTTCAAAAGGACATCATGTAACATAAATGCTTTTTTTTTCTCCTATTATTTGTATATACAATATGCAGGTAGTGACAGTTCATAACTGCTCTCTTTTTGTACTATAGAACATCTAAAGCTGTATAATAGGAATTGGACATGTCAACCTCCTGCAAGGATCATGAGAAATTACTGGGAAAATATGTGTTAATGTACTTTTTTTTTTCAACTAATATGTTTCATAAGTGAACTGAATCCTGAGACAGCAGAGGCTTATATATTTGTCACTGTCTGAAGTGGTGATTTCAGTCTCTAAGAACACATTTTGAACCACCATCGCTGTAAACACGCTAGCATTGGCAGTGCTGAGGGAGAGGTTTGGCTCACCTCTATGGAAGGGAAGTGAAGAGGCCTCTGGGAAGTGGACAGAGGGGAGTATTCTATGCTAGTGCTAATAACTCTGTCCAGGGGAGCTGGCAGATGGTGCTGACAGCAGGGTTCTAGGAGGAGGTCTGCACATCGGCCCCAGTGACCTCTTCAATGTGAGAGACTGCGTCTACCTCTGGCATGCGATGCCTCACTTCTTCATGTGGTGAGGAGGATGCAATTGGAGAGGTTCAGAGGGGAGGGGAAGCTGTGTAGGTTTATGGGAAGGAAGGAAGGACAAAGAAAGCTAAACACAAAATGTCTGTCTGGCAATTGTAGTAAAGGCGGGAGACCTTGGAAAAAATAGGACAGTATGCAGAGAGGGTAAGGAAGAAGAGCAAAATTCTACAAAAGGGGGGAAGGGACAGGAAATGATGGAAGGACGCTGAAAGTATCTGACAGTTCCTGCACAGGGAAAGTGAAGGTCTTCTAATTATAATCCCAGCAGTTCTCTATAGATACCTATATGTGCACTGCAGGCACATCACAGAGATATTAAATATGTGCGGTTATTACAAAGATGAACGCAAATCCGTTGGCGGAGTGTATCTTGCATGATTTTGCTCTGCGCACCGCGCATGTTCCGTCACCAAGCGTTTGCAATTAGTATGGAAACCAAATGTTTCTCCATTTCTAAATGAGCAGGCAGGGGTGTATAACGGGCCCCTGGGTCCAGGGGGGGGCCCACAGCGCACACCCTGCGCCCATATTTTCTAATACTTACCTCTCCGAAGTCCCGCGTCTGGTGTCGCTGCCCTGCACAAAACGCCTGTAAAATGGCCGCCGAGGCCATTTTCCCAGCATTCTACGCATGCACATTGGGAAAATCTCTGAGAAAATGGCGGCCGGGCCATTTTCCCAGTGACCTGTGCATGTGCAGTACACTCTAGGCTCACATTAGTGCCCAGAGTCTACTGCTGCGGTCAGTCTGCTGCCAGCCTCCAGGGAGAGAGGAGGGGGCCCCAGACAGGGAATGTACACAGGCCCCCTCCTCTATTAATATGCCCCTGTGAGCAGGTGTAACTGGGCCATAACACAGAGGACTCCCCAACTGTCTTTATTATGATAGGACAGTCCCGCATTTCAGGCACTATCCTGCCGCCTCACCCACGGCCGCAGTGTCCAGTGTGTGTGTGGGGGGGGTTCAGAGACCTCTCTTTCACCGCTGCTCTGCATATCAACAGTCCATATGAGAGCCTGGGGGCAGCCAGGCAGCTTGGGAAGCATGGGGTTAATTTCTGCCTAACGTGTGAAACTTGATGCCAGCCAGTAAGTCTGCGGAAAATATAAATTACATAATGTACTTTTGTATTAAGGTGCCTGCATAGGTTACAGTCTTGACAGCCAGTTGGGCTATTAGATACAAATGGGAGCAAATCATACCATGTGTGTCTCCGAAATGACTAATGACTCCGATCAACATCTGACTGGGATCTATCAGACATCGGTACAAGTAGACAACATATGCAATCAGCCGATTGACGTCCTACCATGCTAACCCCACACTGATCTGTGGGAAATGGGGAAATCAATGATCTTTAAGGGTTTATGCCAAAATGTCACAAGGTTGGGGCAGCTCAGCTGTCATTTCAATCATTTAGTGTATGGTCACCTGTATTTTATATACCGTGCATTTCTATTTTTTTTGCTTAGGAAAGCACAGCAATTCTTGGGTGTATCTATTACGAGTGCAGGGTGTGCAGTGCACATGGGCTCCTGGGCCCAGGGGGACCCTCACCGCACATGCTACACCCATAGCCTATACTTACCTCTCTGCCGAAGTTGCTGTAATCAATGGGAAAATAGCACAGGCAGTTTGCCGCATGCACTGTAGACTGTTGCTCTGTGCCAGAGTCTACTCAGCTCATATGATCGGCCCGCACAGTGGTCCTGATTCAGAGCCGGAGGCTCTGACCAGAGCGCTCGCTCTGAATCAGGGCCCTCCTACCTAAAAATGGAGTGGCCTCCTGGCTGCTCGCATAGCTGTGGGTGACCACCCACAGCTTATGCGAGCGGCCAAAAAGAAGGTCGCGATGGTCAAGACCATCGCGACCATCGGGCTTGCGACGAGACCCTGCGGTAGGGTCTCGCTGCCGCAAGCCCAGGAGTGCTTTTGGCTCTATCAGAGCCAAAAGCACTCCCACTGACATCACTAGTGATGTCAGTGGGGCCGGCCCCAGACGGTAGGCGTTCCCATGGGAACGCCTCCGTCTGGGCAGCAACGCCCCCGGCACGCCCACCAAAGGGGGCGTGCTGTCACTCACCATCGACAGCACGCCCCCTTTGGTGCGAGACCCATAGCAACAGCTTGGCTGTCGCTATGCGGGTCTCGCGCATGCGCACGATGGAGCTCCCTCCGTCGTGCGCATGCGCATTAGGGCACCATCGACCCACTTGCAAGCACTCAGCGCTCGCGAGCGGGTCTGAATTAGGCCCCTCCCCAATTGAACTGCCCTGGCTGCACTTACATACGAATATGCATAAGTGCCATTCATTACAAATTACTTTTTACCTGCTAGTTAAATACACTGTGTGTAGCATTCATGAGATTTGCAAACAGCTAGCGTGCCAGCAAAGAGCACATCCCATGGACTTTAGTGATGCAAATTAACAGTAGTTATCTGTGTCTTTTTACTGACATGAAACCCTGCTTCCGCAATGCGGGCGTTTCATCGCTCTTACAAGCTGTGTAAATATAAATGTTGTAAATATTTCTAAAACATGGATATAAACAATCAGTAAGCACAGTTGTGAACTGCTTTGCTAAATTCAGAAATTAAGCTCACTGCCTACCTCCCAATCCAATCTGTCCTGATTGGAACTGCTTTGTGCCAATTGATCGCAGTTGGGAAGACATGTTCATTCACTTCTGGTGAGCACGGCATATAAAGAGTGGAAGGACAGGGAACGGAGGCAGATAAGTGGCAGACTTTCCAGCACAAGACACGCCCCCTAGTACTGGGGCCCAACCGAAATCTTGATGGGTTGGGCCCTGGCAGGGTCATTGCTAGATGGCCCCGCCCACAGAGTGTTAGCGCTAATTTATTCTGCATCATAATGTCACTCAGCCAGGGGCCTATTCATGCAATTGCGATGGGAAATGCATTTGCAGAGGCTATGCAGACCCCGAGCACATTGATTGACAGGAAGTGCCGTTTGTGGGTGGTGATGGGGGGGTGGTCGGGCGAACGCAGGCATGCCAGTGCTTTGCAATGCTGTTGCAGGGGCATGCATAAATTGTCCACTGAAATACTATACGCAGCCTGAGGCCTCATAGCGTGCGCTGAAATTAGCAATTCCTGAGTGAGGTCTGACCTGCCTTAACTGTACGTATGGGTCCGATGTTACCGATTGTTACGCCATGTTACGAAAGTATACAGATGTGTGTAAGGGGAACTTGGCGTCCTTATGTTAGGCTGCGATCGTAATGCGCTTGCAAACATTTGCATTTCACCACTAATATTAGCAACTGCGGTGTGTGCGTTCTAGCAGAATAGCGATCCTTGCTGAATCAGGCCCTGAGCTAGAAAAATCGTGTTTCATTATATATGTTGTATATTACATTATACCATATGATGGTCATTCAGTTAATATACAGGTTTGTTTAAAGGATACCATTTGAGCTGTCCTGTATTGGATTGCATACTGTACAAGCTTCAATTTAGGTATGTACTAGGGGTGTGCACCGGCCACTTTTCGTGTTTTGTGTTTTGGTTTTGGATCTGGATCTTTCTTCGTGTTTTGGATCTGGATTGGTTTTGCCAAAACCACCCTTCCGTGTTTTGGGTTCTGAGTTTTCTGTTTTGGATCTGTATTTTTTTTAAAAAAAGCATAAAAACAGCTAAAATCACAGAATTTGTAGGTTTTTCTGCTCCTATGCTATTATTAACCTCAATAACCTTAATTTCCACTCATTTCCAGTCTATTCTGAATACCTCACACCTCACAATAGTGTTTTTATGTCCAAAAGGTTGCACCGAGGTAGCTGGATGACTATGCTAAGCGACACGAGTGGGCGGCACAAACACGTGACCCATCTAGGCGTGAAACTGCAGTGGCAGACAGGATGGCATTGAAAAACTAGGCCCCAAACTGTACATAATGCAAAGAAAAAAAAGAGGTGCAAGATGGAATTGTCCTTGGGCCCTCCCACCCACCCTTATGTTGTATAAACAGGACATGCACACTTTAACAAACCAATCATTTCAGCGCCAGGGTCTGCCACACAACTGTGGCTGAAATGATTGGTTCGTTTGGGCCCCCACAAAACAAGCTGGCAATTAATCTGTCCCTGCACAAACTGGCTCTACGGAGGCAAGAAGTCGTCCTCATCCTCCTCATCCACAGATTCCTCACCCTCTTCAGTGTTATGTACATCCTCATCCTCACAGAGTATTAATTCGTCCCTGCTGGAACCACAGGTCCCTCTGTACGTTCTGGAGGCTGGTCTCCCTGGAAGAGTTGATCATTCATTTTATGAACATCATCTTCTCCACATTTTGTGGAAGCAACCTCCTACGCCTTTCGCTAACAAGGTTCCCGGCTGCACTAAACACTCTTTCGGAGTACACACTGGAGGGGGGGCAACTCAGGTAAAATAGAGCCAGTTTGTACAGGGACCTCCAAATTGCTTCTTTTTCCTGCCAGTACAGGTACGGACTGTCTGACATGCCTACTTGGATGCTGTCACCGATGTAATCCTTTAACAGACAGACGCACGCTTGTCGCTGCTGCTTTGAGGATTCAAGTGCGGCTACAGCCCACACAATTCACAAAGACAGAAAAAAAAAAAGAATATTTTTATTGTTTGTGGAGCACACTTTGAGGGTTACACCACCCTCTAACAGACAGACGCACGCTTGTCGCTGCTGCTTTGAGGATGCAAGTGCGGCTACAGCCCACACAATTCACAAAGACAGAAAAAAGAAGAAGAATATTTTTATTCTTTGTGTAGCACACTTTGAGGGTGTCACCACCCTTTAACAGACAGACGCACGCTTGTCGCTGCTGCTTTAAGGATGCAGGTGCGGCTACAGCCCACACATTTCACAAAGACCGAAAAAAAAAGAACAATATTTTAATTGTTTGTGTAGCACACTTTGAGGGTGTCACCACCCTTTAACAGACAGACGCACGCTTGTCGCTGCTGCTTTAAGGATGCAGGTGCGGCTACAGCCCACACAATTCACAAAGACAGAAAAAAGAAGAAGAATATTTTTATTGTTTGTGTAGCACACTTTGAGGGTGTCACCACCCTTTAACAGACAGACGCACGCTTGTCGCTGCTGCTTTGAGGATGCAAGTGTGGCTACATCGCACACAAGTCACAAACACATTAAAAAAAAAATATATATTTTTTGGAGCACTTTGAGAGTTACAACACCCTTTAACAGACAGACGCACGCTTGTCGCTGCTGCTTTGAGGATGCAAGTGCGGCTACAGCCCACACAATTCACAAAGACAGAAAAAAAAAGAACAATATTTTAATTGTTTGTGTAGCACACTTTGAGGGTGTCACCACCCTTTAACAGACAGACGCACGCTTGTCGCTGCTGCTTTAAGGATGCAGGTGCGGCTACAGCCCACACATTTCACAAAGACAGAAAAAAAAAGAACAATATTTTAATTGTTTGTGTAGCACACTTTGAGGGTGTCACCACCCTTTAACAGACAGACGCACGCTTGTCGCTGCTGCTTTGAGGATGCAGGTGGAATCTAGACGGGATTTGGAACCGAGGACACACTACCTCCATCAATTGTCTAAATCCCACTGCACTAATGTCGGATACCGGACGCACGTCTAACACCAACATAGCAGTCAAGGCCTCAGTTATACGTTTTGCTTCAGGATGACTGCTGTCGTACTTCATCCTCATCGCTAGGGACTGTTGGAGGGTCAATTGTTTAGTAAAAGTAGTGATGTTCCTACTTCCTCTCTGGGATGATGAACAACTCCCAACAGCAGCAACAGCACTAGTAGGAAGTGGTTCTTGATCTTTCCCTATTTTATTTTTATCAGAGAAAGTTTGGTCCTCCATTTATGTTATATTGATATATATACGTGCGGCTAAAGCGCACACAAACACAGAAAATATTTTTTTATTTTTGCTGGAGAGTAGTGCACTTTGTGGGTTACACCACCCTTTAAGAAATGAGCCAGCCGGCTCTTTACTTATGGGACACAGGCGCACGCTTGGCGCTGCTCCTTTGTTGATGCACGTGCAGCCACAGTGCACACAAGTCACAAACACAGAAAATATATATTTTTTTGGTTTGGAGTGTACTTTGGGGGTTACAGAACCCTTTAACGGTCAAGCCAGCCGGCCCTTTACTTATGACACAGGCGCACGCTTGGCACTACTTTGTTGATGCACGTGCGGCTACTGCGCACACAATTCACAAACACAGAAAATAATTTTTTTTCGGTTTGGACTGGAGTGTACTTTGGGGGTTACAGCACCCTTTAACGGTCAAGCCAGCCGGCCCTTTACTTATGACACAGGCGCACGCTTGGCACTACTTTGTTGATGCACGTGCGGCTACTGCGCACACAATTCACAAACACAGAAAATAATTTTTTTTTTGGTTTGGGCTGGAGTGTACTTTCGGGGGTTACAGCACCCTTTAACGGTCAAGCCAGCCGGCCCTTTACTTATGACACAGGCGCACGCTTGGCACTACTTTGTTGATGCACGTGCGGCTACTGCGCACACAATTCACAAACACAGAAAATAAATTTTTTTTTGGTTTGGACTGGAGTGTACTTTGGGGGTTACAGCACCCTTTAACGGTCAAGCCAGCTGGCCCTTTACTTATGACACAGGCGCACGCTTGGCACTACTTTGTTGATGCACATGCGGCTACTGCGCACACAATTCACAAACACAGAAAATAATTTTTTTTTGGTTTGGACTGGAGTGTACTTTGGGGGTTACAGCACCCTTTAACGGTCAAGCCAGCCGGCCCTTTACTTATGACACAGGCGCACGCTTGGCACTACTTTGTTGATGCACGTGCGGCTACTGCGCACACAATTCACAAACACAGAAAATAATTTTTTTTTTGGTTTGGACTGGAGTGTACTTTCGGGGGTTACAGCACCCTTAACGGTCAAGCCAGCCGGCCCTTTACTTATGACACAGGCGCACGCTTGGCACTACTTTGTTGATGCACGTGCGGCTACTGCGCACACAATTCACAAACACAGAAAATAATTTTTTTTTTGGTTTGGACTGGAGTGTACTTTCGGGGGTTACAGCACCCTTAACGGTCAAGCCAGCCGGCCCTTTACTTATGACACAGGCGCACGCTTGGCACTACTTTGTTGATGCACGTGCGGCTACTGCGCACACAATTCACAAACACAGAAAATATTTTTTTTTGGGTTTGGACTGGAGTGTACTTTCGGGGGTTACAGCACCCTTTAACGGTCAAGCCAGCCGGCCCTTTACTTATGACACAGGCGCACGCTTGGCACTACTTTGTTGATGCACGTGCGGCTACTGCGCACACAATTCACAAACACAGAAAATAATTTTTTTTTTGGTTTGGACTGGAGTGTACTTTCGGGGGTTACAGCACCCTTAACGGTCAAGCCAGCCGGCCCTTTACTTATGACACAGGCGCACGCTTGGCACTACTTTGTTGATGCACGTGCGGCTACTGCGCACACAATTCACAAACACAGAAAATAATTTTTTTTTTGGTTTGGACTGGAGTGTACTTTCGGGGGTTACAGCACCCTTAACGGTCAAGCCAGCCGGCCCTTTACTTATGACACAGGCGCACGCTTGGCACTACTTTGTTGATGCACGTGCGGCTACTGCGCACACAATTCACAAACACAGAAAATAATTTTTTTTTGGTTTGGACTGGAGTGTACTTTCGGGGGTTACAGCACCCTTTAACGGTCAAGCGAGCCGGCCCTTTACTTATGACACAGGCGCACGCTTGGCACTACTTTGTTGATGCACGTGCGGCTACTGCGCACACAATTCACAAACACAGAAAATAATTTTTTTTTTGGTTTGGACTGGAGTGTACTTTCGGGGGTTACAGCACCCTTAACGGTCAAGCCAGCCGGCCCTTTACTTATGACACAGGCGCACGCTTGGCACTACTTTGTTGATGCACGTGCGGCTACTGCGCACACAATTCACAAACACAGAAAATATTTTTTTTTTTGGTTTGGACTGGAGTGTACTTTCGGGGGTTACAGCACCCTTAACGGTCAAGCCAGCCGGCCCTTTACTTATGACACAGGCGCACGCTTGGCACTACTTTGTTGATGCACGTGCGGCTACTGCGCACACAATTCACAAACACAGAAAATAATTTTTTTTTGGTTTGGACTGGAGTGTACTTTCGGGGGTTACAGCACCCTTTAACGGTCAAGCCAGCCGGCCCTTTACTTATGACACAGGCGCACGCTTGGCACTACTTTGTTGATGCACGTGCGGCTACTGCGCACACAATTCACAAACACAGAAAATATATTATTTTTTTAGCACTTGGGGGGAGCACCCCTGATGGACAGAGCACCCCCTGGACAACACTACAGCACCTCTTTAGGACTGGGACACTGCACAGGACTTTGAAGTGGACACAGCCCCTATGGAGAACTGACTGCACAACACAGTCCAGCCAGCCCCTATGGACTTTGAAGTAGTGGACACAGCCCCTATTAACAACAGCAGCACAGCACAACACAGCCAGCCCCTATGGACTTTGAAGTAGTGGACAACAGCAGCACTACACTACACTACACTACACAGCCCTAACTCCCACCCTCCCTCTTCACTGTCCACAGCCGAGTGAGAAAATGGCGCCGACGTGGGTACCTTATATAGGATCCAAAACCCGCGAGACTCGGAAGGCGGGATGATGACGTTTTGCCTCGATTTCAGATCCGAGTCAGGCGGGAAAAGTCGAGCCTGATTCGGATCGGACTCGGATCGGGGGGGCTCGGGGGGGTTCGGATTTCAGAAATCCGAACCCGCTCACCCCTAGTATGTACCATGCTGAGGCTATAGGTACAGTTTTGATGTATTAAGACCCCTCACTCACTTTAATTTATATGTTCACCTTTTTAATTATTATGTATATTTACTTTCCAATTTAAGATTTACGTACCCCTGAGGAAGTCCTAACGGACGAAACGCGTAGGGATGTGAATTAAAACTCCATTGGTTAGAAGAGAAGAACCTGCTAAATAAGTTCAGGACCGATGTGGGTAACAGCAGGATATTGATTACCATCTTCCTCTGCTTAGGCGATGGAAAATCTACTGTCTAAGCAATTTTTATGATATGTTCAGTATATGTCAATTAATATGTAATTTTAATAAAATAATTTTCTATCAAATCTAATAGTGGGCCATTGTGCCATTTTTTGGATGTTCTTTTTGGTGAGAGGGTCTTTTTTTAGAACTGTTTGGGAATTATAGAATCATCTATCAACCACTTTGAAGCCTTTCCATATTACACTAAAGAAAGGAGAATTCAATTGTGGATTGGATTGGAAACTCCTCTTGGACATTTCATGGTTGTTATTATACAACTTCTTAAAGACATTTTATAAACTTCTAAAGGATTTTCATTTATCATAAATTGGTATCTATCTTTCAAAGACATTTAGGTTCTATGCGCCTTCTAAGTGCTATTTGTATGTTTGAATTTTTTGATCCCACTAACAGGGGTTCGTCTTGAGGTGCAGCAACTCTTATTTTATTTTAGTGCACGATAAGGGCATTTTTTGTATAATATATATAACATTTAAAAGTGTCTTTGCTTTCTATATAAGTCACAGTCTATTCCACGAGGACTGAGTGCCTGATTTAAAACTCTAACAATAAATGCCTGTAGGCTGCTTCCCCACAAACATGATTTTCATAATATCTTTTCTTATACCCATATATTATGTTTTACTTCTGCTCATTTGAACTTACAGTATTTGGTTTTACATGAAATGATACATATACCAATCTCTCTCTTTAACAATGAGATAAAGAGATTTGTGTTTGCTGACTCACACACTTCTCTAAGTGCACTGAGCTAAATGTTATGCCTGTTCTACATGAGAGCAAATCTCCCATTTATCTAATCATCCTTACATGCAACCTGTCAGCATCCAACTTTGTCTTCCACTCTGTTGTGGGAGAACAGCCAAGGAATGTATATATTTGGCCTATTTATTATACTTTTATCTAACTTTTAGCAAAAAACATACATACGAGCCTATAAAGACGGTGACTTTTGCCTCAAACCAGATTGTTGTGATCTGTAGGATCAGGTCTCTAGTTGGGTGGCGACTCGCGAGTTAATGGAAGCATGGACTAGTAACTAACTAAATAAGTGGGAGAGCAGACTGGCAGATCCTAATGTCCCTTTACCATTTATTTCAGCTTTTAAGATCATATATATATATATATGGAATAACGTCAATTCAATTTATGAAGGTTAATCCATCGTGACCAGAGATAAGACAAACTTTATATTCTTGGTCTACTCTGCTGCTCTGATAAACTGTGGAAGCAGGACAGTAGTATAGATGGAATCGGTATGATTCACCGCCTGTCCAGCGGTTGGAATCCCAACAGCGGCTGCCCGACATGGTGAAAATCCTGATCGTCCCTAAGGTAAGTATTGACTAACCTAATTCCCTCCCCTAACCCTCCCTTAGGGGTGCCTAACCCTAACCTTCCCCCCCAGTGCCTAACCCTAATCCCCCCTCTAAGTGCCTAAACCTAACCCCACCTTCCCCGCCGCCTAAACCTAAGTCCCCAGGGGGATGCCTAACCCTAAGTCCCCCCCCCCTGGGGTGCCTAACCCTAACCCCCCCTTCCCCGCCGCCTAAACCTAACCTCCCGGGGGGGTGCCTAACCCTAAGTCCCCCCCGTGAGACTTAAACCTAACCCTCCCTATCCGCGCTCGGCACCCGGCGTCCCTTCATTCGGTCTCCCGGCATCGGTAAAATGACAGGTGTCTAGATTTAGACACCTGTCATTTAACCCTTGCCGGGATTAAGCAGTCGGGAGCCCGTCTGTTTGGATTAGGGCCGCCGGCTTCCCGACTACATACCGTATAGATGCTACGGCAGTAATGCTAAAAGCTGTACAATTACTGTATACAAGCGATAAAAGGTGTCTTAAAGGTAAAATTTGTTGATATGTCCTATTGGTGTAGAACAACAGGATCCAGCGGAATGTAAAAAAGGAGGTTAATCCAGACAGTGTTCTTTAACCAGATGCAAACACCCACCCCCCTTCCAACTTTGTAGCATGGGTGGTTTCCCCTCTTGCACAGTAACAGTTACAACTAGAGATGAGCGGTTCGGATTCCTTGGAATTCCTTGCCCAAATATTAGGAATCTGAGTCAATCCGAGTGGCGGCTCGGGTCTTCCCGCCTGACTTGGATTCCACTTTGATGCAAGACGTCAATCTTGCGCATTGGGATTCTCGCAGGTTTTGGATTCTATATAAGGCGCCGCGGACGGGTCTCAGCGCCATTTCCTTGTCAGGCATGCTGCTTTATGCTGCGCTTAACTCTGCTGTATAGGCTGTGCTGCGTCCCGATTCACAGGTGGCTGTGCTGCTTTGTGAAGCACGCTTCTGCATGCTGTGCTGTACTCTGCTGTATAGGTTGTATCCACATTCACAGGTCACAAGTGGCTGTTCTGCTTAGTCAATGTGTAAACGGGGTGCACGCTTCTATATGCTGTGCTGTACGCTGCTGTGTAGGCTGTCATACTTTCCAACTCTCCCTGATTGTCAGAGAGACTCCCTGAAATAGCAATCTCCCTGACCCTCTGAAGAGTTTAACAATCTCCCTGATTGCACCTCGTCCCCATTATGAAGCTGATATATACCTGGAAAAAAAATCAGACATATATACATTCAAATGATATAATCAGTGGCATTTCCCTGCATTGCTTATAAGGCACAGTGATCCCTATGGCTACATGCATTTCATATAAGGTTTCTCTTGGCCACTTATATGGAACCTCTTGTAAAACACAATACATGAGCAAGCCCAGAAAAGTATCAGTGTGTTTTCATCAACAAATACATCTTACTAACTGCTTTGGGGCACGTTTACATTTGGATGGAAATCGATTTTATGGCACACCTCTCAGATGTAGCAGTACACGTCAACTTTACCACCTCACTCATAGGTGTTGCTTTCACAATCACCCTGAAATGCTTTTTCAAAGTGGGCAAGTATGGGCTGTATCCAGACTCACAAGTCACAAGTGGCTGTTCTGCTTAGTCAATGTGTAAACGGGGTGCACGCTTCTATATGCTGTGCTGTACGCTGCTGTGTAGGCTGTCATACTTTCCAACTCTCCCTGATTGTCAGAGAGACTCCCTGAAATAGCAATCTCCCTGACCCTCTGAAGAGTTTAACAATCTCCCTGATTGCACCTCGTCCCCATTATGAAGCTGATATATACCTGGAAAAAAAATCAGACATATATACATTCAAATGATATAATCAGTGGCATTTCCCTGCATTGCTTATAAGGCACAGTGATCCCTATGGCTACATGCATTTCATATAAGGTTTCTCTTGGCCACTTATATGGAACCTCTTGTAAAACACAATACATGAGCAAGCCCAGAAAAGTATCAGTGTGTTTTCATCAACAAATACATCTTACTAACTGCTTTGGGGCACGTTTACATTTGGATGGAAATCGATTTTATGGCACACCTCTCAGATGTAGCAGTACACGTCAACTTTACCACCTCACTCATAGGTGTTGCTTTCACAATCACCCTGAAATGCTTTTTCAAAGTGGGCAAGTATGGGCTGTATCCAGACTCACAAGTCACAAGTGGCTGTGCTGCTTAGTCAATGTGTATAGGGGGTGCACGCTACTATGCTGTACTCTGCTGTATAGACTGTGCCCAGACTCACAAGTCACAAGTGGCTGTGCTGCTTAGTCAATGTGTATAGGGGGTGCACACTGCTGTATGCTATGCTGTTCTCTGCTATATAGACTGTGCCCAGACTCACTAGTCACAAGTGAGTCTGGGCACAGTCTATGTGCTGCTTAGTCAATGTGCATAGGGGGTGCACACTGCTGTATTCAAATGCTGTTCTCTGCTGTATAGACTGTGCCCAGACTCACTAGTCACAAGTGGCTGTGCTGCTTAGTCAATGTGTATAGGGGGTGCACACTGCTGTATGCTATGCTGTTCTCTGCTATATAGACTGTGCCCAGACTCACTAGTCACAAGTGGCT
Organism: Taudactylus pleione; assembly: GCA_031769625.1. Classification (NCBI taxonomy): domain Eukaryota; kingdom Metazoa; phylum Chordata; class Amphibia; order Anura; family Myobatrachidae; genus Taudactylus; species Taudactylus pleione. The sequence continues at coordinate 3,393,663 of JAUIMM010000628.1, read as the reverse complement.
CTGCTGCTTAGTCAATGTGTATAGGGGGTGCATGCTGCTGTATGCCGTGCTTTACTCTGCTGTGTGATTTGGGGATGTATGATTGGCGCTGAGTTTCATACAAAAAGAGATCCAATTGGATATGCAGCCATGAACAGCAGGAGCCTTTCAACAGAGCTTCTCAAACAGACGATATAAAAAAAGGGGTTAGTTCCGCCTCTTCCATAGGATCTATGGATATCTTGGTGATAAAGAGAGAAAAAAATTATATGGTGTAAATCCGTAACGCGTTTCACAGAGCCTATGTCTGCTTCCTCAGGCTGATGGATGTGTGACATCCACACAGAAGATAATAGCTTAATAATAGCTAAATAGCTAAAATTTGATCGGTTGCAATTCTAAAAACTCTCACTTTAGTAAATTTACCCCTAAGTGTGTCCACGAGTGCTATGTGTGAGCCTGACCTTTCGGATACTGTTGAACTCACAGAGAAGCCGCCTTCTACCATTTCTGCTCCCTCTGCAAATGTGGGGATGAGCAGCACAAATATAGCTGATGACATAGAATTTAAGGATGCCACCGAGGAAGTGCAAGAGGATGAAGGGGATATTTGAGTAGCTGACGTCGGCACTAATGAGGATGTTGAGGATGAGGATGTTGTTGTGTAAGTCAGGCACCAATGGAAGCAGCTCTTGGCCATGATAAGAGGAAGGATATTGTCATGCCTGGGCATAGGATCAACATTTGCACCTCTTATGTGTGGAATTATTTTTACCCAAATACTGACAACAATTTCAAGCCATCTGTAGCATTTGTAACACCACGATAATTAGAGTTAGGGGAGTTAACCACCTTGGAACCTCCTCCCTGTTACGTCATTTGCAGTAAACTCATGAAAAGTTTTCGACAACATCAGAAACTGATGCTATAAAAATAACAAGCAGTCCAGCATAAGCTGGCTCCCTTCTCTGAAGTTCAACTAGATCCCAGCACCTTAAATCTCTACCGCCAACAAGTATGGCAAGTATAGTTTAAAGCACAGGGCCTGAAGCAGTGGTGTGGAAACAGTTACATGAACTATTGTCTGAACAAAAATGGCTGCTATCCAGTGGGGACGTGCTTTCTGGTCATCATTTCCCACAAATAGCTGTGTTCTGACGTAACACTGTCAGTACACAGCTATTTGTTTATGCTCAATTGTACAATGTGTGTTTTTGAAATACATCAAATATTACGTAAAGAGCTAAAAAAAAATAAAAAATAATGCACCAATATTATTAGAGTCCTTGTGGATTTTGGCTGAAGTGAGGATAAATCTGATTGGGAGTCATGTACATTGACTTTAATTTTCCGTTACCTGCCAGAAATATGGACAACAGTAACTGACAGGAAACCTCCCCCACATACAGTATTTCCTATTGTTGTTTATAATACTTGCTTGTGAGCAAAGAGTGCCATAATTACTGGAAAGGAGCACATGCTTTGTTTGTGATATTTCCAAATAAACATGTTGATTTAGCAGCATGGGAGTACATGAAGAATACAATTTTGTTGTTGTATCATATGTCTGTTAACAGAACAGAGTTTTCATTTGTATTTGAATGTTTTTTTTATGTACTATTATAGTATCTTGTAAACTGTTGGTTTGTGTTTTTATTGTTCTTTCCAACTGTACTAAGATGTTTCTATTGTATTTTACATATCACTTTGGAATAAGTAATAACATGAAGCTGGTTAGCAGAGAGTATGGAAGAGTTATTATCAGTGGTTCCCTAGGATGCAAGACCGGCATCTTTTCCCCCGGTCAGGTGGCTTTAGTTTGCCGTGACTGACCATTACCGGACTATTTAGTTATTTTTTCCTGTTCTGTTAACCCTGTGAGCGGGAACAGGACACACCTGTAGGAACGTTTCCGGTGGAACCAACATTGCTGACCTGTTATCCTCTCCCTTTCGGTTCCGTTAACGTTGTAAATTCACTCATCACCACCTGGTCCTACTGACAGCAACAACCGTTCTTTTGTAATTAAAGCTACATAACTGCAGAACAAGTGGGTGCCAGGGAACAGTAGAGTAACTGTAATAAGTCAGAGTGCTAAGATCACTTCCTAGTTAGCCTAAGACCTCTCTGTATTTGTTCCCGTTGAGTAAAGCTTGCTGCGTTATGACCTCCGCTTACTTGGTGACTATGTGGAACAGATCCAATCTGTGTGTCTCAAGATAGAAGTGTGTGACTTGGCAGGTCTGAATAGAGGAGAAACAAACTCGGTCAGGGCCTCATTTAGGCACAAATTTATTAAACTTATCACCCCTGAAAATAATCTGGAAACAGCAGTTTCCGCAGTATTCATGATTCACTGCTATTTACAAAAAGCTAAGATATCAGAGATAGAGATCTTATGCATTCAGGACAGTAAGTAACACAGGACACAACAGTTCATTTTTTGGGGGGGGGAGGAGGCAGGGGCAAATGCAGGATTTTTAAGGGGGGGTTCTAGTATATGTGTGTGTACTGTGTATATATATATATATATATACACACACACACATACACACTGACATATATATATATACAGTATATATACAGTACACACTTTTGCATATATATACACCCATCCACATATGTCACACATACATTACACACACACTCACCATGCAGCAGCTGCAGGTTGTAGATGGGGACAGGAACAAGCACCATGTCAATAAGCCCCGCTCCCTCACGGCAAAATGCCACGATTCGCGGGTCAATCGGAAGGGGTTGAGCCAAATAATGCGATTCTAATTTGATCGTATCATATTGGCTATGCCTCCTCCCCATTGACCCAAGAATTGTGGCAAGGGGGCGGGGCTTAATAACATGGCGCTTGCTCTCCCCTCTGTCAGGCTGGGTTTCTGGGTACTCAGAGACCCCCTATGTGCACTACTGGGGGGGGGGGGGAGAGGGAGACTACAGTATATTCCAATGAATCAGGCTTCAAAAAGCAAGCTTTACCCCCTGATGGCATTAGCCATTGTAGCCTAAATGCTACTTTCTCAAAATTTTACATCGGATAGAGATTCGATCCCTACCAGGGTGCATATACTTTCACATATCAATGGCTGCACATACGCATTAGACAACACGGGACCAAAACCACCGGTTAAGCGATAGAGTGAGTCAGTGGTTCCCAAACTGTACGCCGCGGCACCCTGGGGGTGCCTACGGTTGGTTGTCCAGCACCAAATAAAAATATTTCTGGTCAATGTAATGTAAATATGTAGATAAACAGAAGCACAAACCTGTCCCCACCACATAACTGACCCTAAGGATGACAGGTCAGCACAATTTACTTCACCTTACTACTTTACTACATTTTTCTGAATTTCTCAATAACAAACTTTTGGCCTAGGGGTGCCGTGAAATCAATGCTGTTACTCTAGGACGCCATAATTCAAAAAAGTTTGGGAACCACTGGAGTAAGTTATCACTTTGCTATTACCTCTTCACCGAGCCACTGTCCCAGCAGAGATTAGATTAATAATTAGCCATGAAAGCTCATTTCTTATTGTGTCGGTATGCAGTATCATAAGGATACTTTTCAGCGACCACACTGCCATCAATGATAAATAGGCCATTAAGGGGCAGTTTCAATTGTGTTAAGCCCCAGAGTGTGTGGCCTCAGGGCTGCAAGGAAAAATCTGTGTCAAATAGGGACATGCAATCATACTATATTTTTACTATATTGCCTATGAATATTCATTGATTAGTGCGCTCGATCCCCCCCCCCTTTTTTTTCGTCGAGTTATATATGTGCCTGGCAACAGGCATAGCAGTCAGTACCTCATTACCTCATACCCAGAGAAGGCTGACATGCAAATCAACAAGGGTGTCTCCAGTAGTGTATAATGTACATTTCTAAAGAGAGAGAGGTGTTATCCACACGCATGAAATTCTCTGCGAGCTCTGGGAATTAATGGATCAAGATTTCAGCACGAGTCACAATCAACTGGATAAAGCATTCATTGTTCTGTATGTGTACATAATCTTCTGATTCTGCTAATGATTTTTCATCTAGAATGACTTAATGGCCCCTAAGGGTTTTGCTGTCAGGCAACCATCCAATATCAGCTGCCTCCATCATCTACAAAGTGGGGTTAAAATGGCTTAGTTGACGTTGCAGAGGGCCAACGTTCAGACGTAGCTGGTTGCAGATTTTATCACGCTTGCTTTGGTATCTGCACAAGCCATTCTAAAGTTTCAACATTTCTTTCCACAGAGCTTAATAAAGAAAACATTCTTTATTTATCCAGGGTATCGCGGTTTGGAATGTGGCGTAATATGTCACATACAACCTCCTTACATAGCGCTGCCACCGACGTGTCGTTATTATGTTATTGATTGATTAACACATTACTACCTTTAGGAGAAGATAATGACAGCTCTCTTTACCTGCAAGTGCAACACCTTTATCAAAGATGATATGGGTCTATTACAAAACTGAGGCACAAGTACAAAGGGGATGGGGTCAATATCCCGGACGCTGGGATTCCGGCTCTCAGAATGCCGGTGCCGAAATCCCGACACCTGTCAGAATAGCAGATGCAAATGGATTTCAGTTGCGAAACTGCTTGTACTGACATGTGTCTGTTGTTAAGATATGAGTTTAATTTGACTGATGTCATCTTTAAAGCTTAAACCTGCTAGAATAGGACTAGTGTTCCTACTGTTTTCAGTGGTGGTAGTTGTTGCCCATGACGGCGACCAGACAGACCACCCTAGGTTATTATATACAGTAAATTTTGCTATATGCATTAGCAATTGAAGTCCTTATTATGCCCCTTAAATTCCACACTGTTAGGAGAATGGATAAATGGAGTTGGAACCAGTGCTCCTCAGTGGTATAACAAGCCTTTGACATAAGGGGGAGAGAAGTTTTAAAAATAGGCAATATCTGCATTTCGTAGTGCCCCGGTGAACTACGGAGGGACCACCAGGAAGGAGGTAAGTGCTGTGCGCTACAGCAATAGGCTGCATGGCCCATACAAGGTGAGGGAAGGAGTAACGTGCATCATGTGGGCACCTGCCTATCCAGCTGCTCCTCCATTTTCAAACCAGCACCCAGCAATAAAAAACATATTAGGTAACCCCTGGGCAGCTTTGCACTGTCTGGATCCCCTCTCTCTCAGGCACCGTTTTCAACATTTCTTCACTGATGTTCCTGTGAAAAGGACCTTTCACAGGCAAAAGGAATTCACTTTCACTAAACATGTTTTAGTTTTCTAAATATAGATATTGAAAGGTACAAACACTATCTCGGCAAATCCAAATTTCACACGAATTATTATTTTACAGCTTTAGACATACCCTTGAATATTGCAGGGTATAAAACGTGCATTTCCTATTTTTGTGACAAACGTGAATGTGTCCCAGTGACAAAACACTAGTTACTTCTAGTGATGGTTTACCATTCCGTCACATGTAGGGCTACCTCTGGATAACCCTGAGTTGTATACAACATCCCTCATAGATAGGGAGGGGGGGAATGGTCGCATATTTATCTTCTAACCAACTTGCACCCGAGGATCTGCAAATATTTTGCTTTAATAAATGTTATTACATTGGAGAGGGATTTCACTAAAAATGCTTTCATATTGCTTTGTATCCACAGGGCACATATTTCTGCTGGTCTTCCAAGGTCACCTTTTGCAAATAGTCGTTAGCATTGCATGAATTGGGAAGGGGATAATAAGGGTCTTGGATGATTACTTAATGCTTATGGAACATGCACAAGAATGCAGCCTCCTCTTATTTGCTTCTTTCATACTTGAGCCTTAGATCCTTTTAGTTATTTTTCATTTTTTATGTTTTTTTCTTCAATATTAATTAGCTGCGCATCCCATGGTTGTGCTTGGTGCACTGAATAAAACAAGTTAGCAGGGTCGGACTAGCCCATAGGGGTACATTGAAAATCCCCAGTGGGCCCCACCCCCTCTTCTAATGTCAAATTCAGAGAGTACCCTAGAATTATACATTGTAAGTCTATTATAGCCATTCACCTGGTAGAGCAGGAACACGGATGCAGTGGCGTCCCTCCCCATGGTGACACCGGGTGCGGATATGATTTTAAGAGCGTGGCCTCACTGATAGGGGCATGGCCCGAACCCTTGCATTTTAGTCACTTCGGGGATCCCGGAGATGCGGACTGCCCCCAGGGACCGGTCTGTGTGCAGTGCCGCCCTCCTCACTGTGTCAGGAACCGAGTACTGCACATAATGCTACAGTGCAGCACCCAGCTCCTGTCACTGAGGAGGAGTCGGCACTTTGGTGTCACACCTCTGTGGTAGGTGGCACCCGGATGCGGACCGCACCCCCGTTGTGACGTCACTGAATAGATGAACAGGCCATGTACTGTTGTTTCCATGTTGTCTGCAGGCTATGTCCTCTATAATGGTTAGCCAAACTTCTGTAGTGGCTGGTCACACCCTTAAGCACCCCTTAAGCATTCCCTACCACTGCCTTCCCTTATGGGCCCTTCATATCCTGGCTGTGCCTGTTATTCATTAGAAGTGCTGTTGAGGTCCTTCCACTACATACTACATCTATCTGCTGGAGAGGCACCTGTGCATGCTGTGGTGGCTGGGGCAAGTATTATATATATATATATATATATATATATATATATATATATATATATATATATATATATATATATAATAAAGGCCATAATTTAGAATATGTGTGTGGGTGCACTAATTGCTACAAACAATCATGAATAGAATTCTGAAAACCGTGGGGTTTTTTTTTACTTTTTCGGTGAATCCTAAAATGTAGACAATTATAATAATCATGTAGATATCCTAAAAATGAAAGTCAACCTGCATGAAACATAAATATTAAGATTTGTCTTGTCATAAAGAGTTTCCTGAATCATTATGGGGTTAATAAATACGTCTTTTTGCTTATACTCAATGTTTGGTATAGACATATTGTTAAACAGACTATTCCTTAGTATAACCAGACTGCCATCTAACGAATATCTCCCCCACCTCACCCCCTGGAGCTGACTGCTCAGTATTCCAGTCCATTCGGTCATCTCTTCCATAGAGCATTATGGATGGAGTCACCCTGAAAAGTGAATTGTTGCACAATTAGTGTCCGAACTTAACCACCAGAATCTTGAGATCGAAATCAGAATTTGGAATATTTAAATATATACACTTTGCTGAAATCACTGCATTATAAAGGCTAGAGATCAGCAAAACAATTTGCCAAGAGAATTAAGGTATTTGGCAATCTGAACTGCGGGAGATTTATTTATTTTATAATTATGATTGATTGAGACTTAATTTATTTTTTCTTGGGGCTGGAATTCTCCTTGGACTTGCACTGTGTGTAGCATATGGTACAGAACAAGAGATGTGATACTGGGGCTGCTTTATGCATTCACGATTGAGGGGTCTGGTTACTAAGCAGTGTTAGGAGACAGAGTGACAAGTGATAAGTCTGTGATAAGGTGCCAGCCAATCAGCTCCTAACTGTCATGTCACAGGCTGTGTTTGAAAAATGACAGTTGGGAGCTGATTGGCTGGCACCTTATCACAGACTTTTCACTTGTCACTCTGTCTCCTAACACTGCTTAGTAAATAGACCCCTCAGTCACTATTGACCGATGTGTTCGGGACTGCGCGTGCACCGGAGCCACAGCCACATATGCCGTAATGCTGCTGGATCTCCGGTTACAGTCTGAGGGAAGTCGCACAGATCTATCCTGCGTCCATCTCTGAATCAGTCCCACTGTACGGTTTACCCAAGGAAATTCCCAAACATAGGAATGACATACAAACTCCCCACATGTAGGGCTTATTTTAGGGAATCCAACTCGTGACCCCTGTACTGTTAGACAGCAATGCTAACCACTGCACCACTGTGCTGTCCATGCAGAGCGAAAACAGTTATTGATAGATTCATCTAAATTAAAAAGTAAAGACGTTAAACTGCAGAAGGTATAAGGTAAAAAAAAAACATAGAAATATCCAAGGACAACATCTTCTATTGATATTCACTCTCAGTTGTGTAGGACATAAACAGAATGTTACAGCTCTTTTAACTTGTTCTTGGAACACATTAGACTTTTTAATTGTGAGGCACACTCCTGGCATAACAAAAAAAAATTTTTAGGCTTTTTTTTTTATATTTAAAAACTTATTGAGATTGTTTGCAATGCTTCTAACCCACTAACTGTTCTCGGGGAGCTTGTCAGTCAGTTGTGAACAGAAATAGACAAGAGGACAATCCAGAAAATGAAAGAAAACCTTTTCTTGTTCACACCTCAAAGAGCTGCGGATATTGCAAGTAGATTGCTAAAATGTCACGTCATATTTGTTCAGGACCGAAACCAAGCTTACACTGAGGGTTACTTACTAACGTTGAATTGAAGTGCAAATTGAAATTAAACCATAGCAACCAATAAGACATTTGCTTTTATTGGCTATCTTGATCAAAACATCTTAAATTACAGATTACTGATTATAAAATTGTTTTGTCATTTTAATTATTTATTATGCTTTTGGATTTTAAGTTTTGTACATTTTGCCAATGTAATTTGGCTTTACAGTATGACTTCTCAGTCCTACCGGGACCACCCCACACAGCAGAATGACATGACCACACCAGCTCTCCTAGAAATTCTATAGTCTGCAGTGGGTAATAGGGAAGAAAACCAGAACTCGAAGATTGTATCATTGGAAAATTTGCAGAAAATTCACTTATTTCTAGTTAAAAGCCAATAGCTGTTTGGTGCTGTGATTTAGGGGGAGGTGTATCAAACCCTCAAAAGCACACAGCAACCAATCAGATTTTACCAATCATTTTATAGAATGTACTTGATAAATGATGGCTAAAAGCTGATTGGTTGATATGGACAACTTCTCCACTTGTGCTCTGGTTCACCAACAGTTTTAAGGACATATTTATTAAGTTGTGATTGTGGAAACCCCGCAAAATGTAAGGATCCTCAGGATTTAAGATGGAGGAACCATAGCAGAATTCTCTGATATCTGCCACAGTTCCTGTATCCAACCATAGCTGCTATACTTTGCATTCCTGCCAGCTAACACCATCTGAAGATGGCGTTAGCCTATAGTAGCCTATATCATCAATTTTACCAGAGAGTAATCCTCCCGATCCCTCTCTCCATGGAGGACCCACACTAGGAGGCAGTGTGATACAGTAGCATAAGGTATCACTCTCCTTCCATCTCTTCTATTGCAGCTCGTCTCCCGGCAACAGCTTCCTGCTACATTCCTGTGAAATTATTTTTACATTGCCAATTTAGGCGAAAAATTGGTTATTACAGCCGCATTAAAAAAGTGGATTCTGATTAACTTGCAAATAACTATCAATGTAACTTAAAAGGTGTATTTATGAAGATTTAATCTTAAACCCGGCACAGCTGGGAAGAGGAGTCACAATAGGAGTAAGTTATTAAGTATTGGGGATAGGATAGTAAATAATATTTAAAGGGGGTGACCACTTATTTTATGGCCTTTGCTTAAAAAAGGTGATTTATTTGCTTCACGGTTAAGATGAGGAAATTCAATCTAAGCAGGTGGCCACAGGAATTCCCTTCAGAAGTAACAATGTATGATTTGTATTGAAAGTGGTTTCCCAAAGAATGTGAAATATTTTCATGATGACAGTGGACATTTTTGTGGTCAACGATTAGAATTGTAATGTAATCCTTAATAATTGCAGTGGATATCTAAAATATGAAAATATGATATCTCACACTAGTATTACGGACCCATCATTCGCTGGCTAGATAACTATAGTGCCCCGAGTTAGCAGGCTTTTTTTCTTCGTCTTTCTTCCCATCTCTCCTCCCTTCTCCTGTCTTATCCCATCAGTCTCTCTGTCTTGCTGCCTCCTCTCACCCTGCTACCCCAGTCTCACCCTGCTGCCCCATGTCTCCAGGATGGGGCGTTGGTGGATGCAGGTGGCGGAGCTGTCTCTGGGTGCTAACATGAGGGAGAGTTTGGTGCTACATCCATACAGCATTGGGGGGGGGAGAAGAAAGGCTGTGTCCGGGTGTCAGGCATCCAGTGAGAGCAGTGAGGGGAGGGTCAAAGTCTACTTCCAGCTCTCACTGCACAACTGTTAGGCGGACATATTGACTGATTGTATAATACTGTAGATATGCACAGCAATGAGCAATGTTATATAACTAAACAAAAACTAAAGCAAAATTGTAAGTCTCATGAACTACACAGGTAGTCTGTGTACTTCCTTTCTGACACTTTACTTTGCTAGCTTGTGGTTAGGGCTATAAGTGACCAAGAAGTCTTCGTTCATGCAGGTATTACATTAAAGTCTTTGTGGGCACACACGGAGTCACCTGGGGGTGGTGCAGAGCAGTACAATAAGTTGGGCCACCTTTATTAGAAAGTTATACTTACGGTGACTCCACACACAAACCCCCTCTCACAATGTGGCTCTTATGCTTAGCCCTTTCTATGCTGCATAGGGCTCCACTCTCATCAGGATTCATGCTGCCTTTCACTTTAGCCACACGACTTCCCTTTACTAGCTGCTGGGAGTCTAATTCATAGGGAGCTTTCACCTCTTTAGTTTTGATAGGGTTTTGGTGTGTAGGGACTCTCCCTCCCCCGATAATAATGTGAGACTTTGGGGGGTGACTCTTCCCCCTCTTTTCCCAAGTTTAGGGACTCCATTTGGCAGCCATTACATGCCCGCTTACCACTTACCCAGGGAACTTGGGTGAACCTTCCTCTTCCTGGCTCCTTGGCAAAGAAGTCTGTAATCTAACTTCTTTCTGACAAAAGAAACACACACAGCAAAAGTTGGCCATTGGTCATCAGTGGCTAGCAGTCATCGATAGTTTGCTACCGATGGTCTATGGTTTTACCATAGTGTGCGGAGGTTTTATGTTTTTCTGCCATCTATGGAGGAGGTTCGATGGTGACAAGGCAATCAATTTGTGTTATTCACACATCCCTAAGACCTGCCCTCCCATCATTGCCATTGATGGTTTCCATCAGTGGAAAATACCAATGGTCCCATCAATTGAGAATATTAATGGTGAGCTATTTGATGGACAACTCCACACGTCACTCTGTATCACTTCACCCCTCTTTGTCTGATCAGAACAAATCACCCAGAGCTGTATCCTTCCGCCTCTCTGCTTACTGAAAAATGACACAAAGCTGTATCCCACCTCCTCTCTGCTCACTGACATATTCCACTCACAGAGTGCTTTTAATTAACGCAGCAAGGAGTGTTGCATACAAATTATAAGTGGTAGTTTGATCTTAAGGCTTCTATAGTATGAAACTTAAATGGAGCAACACTGTGACTACAAACACTAAAACCAGGATGGGTGACTCTGCCAGATATATTTCAGAGAAATATATAATTTGTAAGGAAGTTTGTTAAATTAAGTATGGGATTACGAGTATTTATGCTAAAAGTGACGGTACATATGGCTTTCTACCGCAGATTATCCCAGTGGGGAAGTAGTTAGTATGCCGGCGGACGTGATGCCTGCCGATGAAATCCCGACGTCGAAAACCCGACCTGGGACTAAAGATAGGCGTCGAAATCCCGACGCCAGTCTATATCCCAATGCTGATATCTTGACAGCCGCCATCCCGAACGAAGGTACACTGGGGCGTCTTAGCTGTTGGCTGCAGGGAGGAGGGTTAGGTTTAGGCACCACAGGGGGTTTAGGCTTTGGGAGAGGTTAGGGTTAGGCACCACTGGGGGGGGTTAGGATTAGGCACCACTGGGGGGTGGTTAGGGTTAGGCACTAAGGGGGGACGCTTAGAGTTAGGCACTAAGGGGGGACGCTTAGGTTTAGGCACAAAGGAGGAGGGTTAGGTTAGGCACTAACGGGCAGGGTTAGGGTGCAGGGCGGGGAGGATTAGGGTGCAAGAAGGGGCGGTTAGGGGGGAAGGGGGGAGTGTTAGTATACTTACCCGACCCCCGTTGGGATACCGAGCATTGGGATGCCACTGTCGGCATTTTAACAGCAGGCATCCCGACTGCCGGTATTTCATACCCACTATCACAGTGATAGGAAACCTCCTATCACCATAATTTACTAGGAAAATATTGCCCTGGCATGTGAGTGATACTCACCTGCCCAGTGATACCACATCGCTTTGCTAGTCTTGTGGGATATGTACATGGGTGACCAGTCTAGCCGGCTCACCCAAAAGCAGTAGAACCGGAAGCCCACACTTGGCTTTTCAGTTGAACTTGTCAAAGAAAATGGTTTGAAAATATATATATATAAAAAATATGTATAAGACAATATTCATTTGAATATAATTATAAATTAAAAAATATTTTATCTGTATTTTATAATTTGATATTATTTTCAGTGACTATGGGGGAGATTTAATAAAGCTTGGTGAGAGATAAAATTGTGAGAGATAAAGTACCAACCAATCAGCTCCTGTCATTTTTCAAACACAGCCTGTAAAGTGACAGGAGCTGATTGGCTGGTGCTTTATCTCTCACACTTTTATCTCTCTCCAAACTTTATTAAATCTCCCACTAACAATTTTAGTGATTCTCAACATGACTAAAAAGGTATATTTAGAAAGCGTTGAACTTCCTCGTGTGTACCAGCTAATTATTTAAATCTACCAGACATTCTGTAGCATAGGCTAGTTAGAATCAATGCTGTAGATGGTGTCTACCTCATAGACTATCTGCCAACATTGAAATGCCTAGAGGAACATACCACAATGAAATCAAAGTTGAACAGACATTACTAGTTGCTTCTTATTATTAGTCTTATACTATCCTAACTAGGTATGAGTGAAGTAGGTGGTGGCCATTCCACACTACGGGGCCACAGCCGAGCTGTACGTATTTCTGCAGGAAGACCTCACCCATCCATACGCTTGGGGCCTGATTCAGAGGTGGACGCAAACTGAATGCAATGGACAAGTTGAGCGTTTATTTGCTATGGTGCATGCATGAAAAATACTGAAAACCCCTGTGACGCATGCGTTACCCTGTGTGAGTATACACAGATATGTGCTGTTGTATACAGAACCGCTGGCATTAGGCATGGCAAGGCAGAACCATGGGCGTTCCTGGGAGGTGGCGTGAAGTGTGCGGAAATGGCGTCTGTCTCTGGGATGTATTATGGGAGTGTCAGTGAACACAGCTGCATTCCCAGACGCAGAGCCGCAGCCACATAGGCCCACTGTATTGGTGCCCATTACACATAATGCCCACTGTAGTGGTGCTCCTTATGCAGTGCCCTCAGTAGTGGTGCCCCTTATGCAGTGCCACAGTGGTAGTGCCCCTTATGCAGTGCCCTCAGTAGTGGTAGTGCCACTTACGCAGTGCCCACAGTGGTAGTGCCCCTTATGCAGAGCCCACAGTAGTTGTAGTGCCCCTTATGCAGTGACCTCAGTAGTGGTGCCCCTTATGCAGTGCCCTCAGTAGTGGTAGTGCCCCTTATGCAGTGCCCACAGTGGTAGTGCCCCTTATTCAGTGGCCACAGTGGTAGTGCCCCTTATGCAGTGGCCACAGTAGTGGTGATCCCTTATGCAGAGACCTCCTTATGCAGTGCCCCCAGGAGGGGTGCCCCCTATGCAATTCCCCCATTAGTAATCCCCCTGTAATAGTGCCCCCAATAGTAGTGCCCCTAGTAGTAGTGCACCCAGTAGTAGTGCCCCCAATAGTAATGCCCCTCTTTAGTAATGCCCCCAGTAGTAGTGCCACCTGAGTAATGCCCCCAATAGTAATGCGCCCAGTAGTAGTGCCCCTAGTAATGCCCCCAATAGTAATGTCCCCTGAGTAATGCCCCCTGAGTAATGTCCCCAGTAGTAGTGCCCTCTGAGTAACGTCCCCAGTAGTAGTGCCCTCTGAGTAATGTCCCCAGTAGTGGTGCCTCCTGTAGTAATGTCCCCTAATTTGAAGCTACTTACACAACAAAAGAAAACAACTAATACTTACCTTAAGCCCCGCTCCTGCCGACCGCCTGGCTGCTCCTCAGTCTGAACTATGGGAGAGACGTCATGATCCTCTCCCATAGTGCACTGCGCACAGCAGGACCCATAAGCCGGAGCTGGCGCTGTGGGGAGGGAGCCGGGCACCCGCTGGTAACAAAATCTCAGTGGGTGCATTGCAAATGGAGCCTCCCTACGGCGCTGGGGTTAGGTGGGTCGGAGGAGGCGGAACTGGTTCCGTCTCTGAATAGAAGTGACGTAACGCAGTTCTGCCCTGTTCCGGCCCACTTTAACACCTGTATATATCAGAGCCGTAACTGGACTTTTTGGTGCACTGTGTCAGAGAGAGCATTGGCGCCCTCCCATTTTTAAATAGGGACATAAGATAATGCACCTGAAAAAAGGGTCATGGTCTCATGGGGAAGGGCCAGGGAAGAGATAGGAGAGGCCAGGAGATGCTGGGGATAAAAGAAGAGGAAGCTACAAGTGAGAATGATAATAAACAGGAAAATTGACAGGCACTACCATAGTTACGGCCCTAGTATAAATATATATATATGTAATTTGCGGTGGCACTCATGGGTCTTTCAAACAAAGAATCAGGCGACAAACTGTGGAGCTCATTCAGACCCGTTCGCTAGATGCGGCCGCTCGCTCCCAGCGTAAGCAAATTCAGTGTGTCATCAAGGTAGACGATCGCACGGCAAGGCATAAGCATGCCCACTATGTCTTGGCGAGCGATCACTTTGTGTTTATAGACGCCCACCAGCCTGTCTTTAGCCGCCCACTAGCGTACATCATCTCCAGGAAGTATATACAACCATTGGTACATAGGGAACCATCGGATCAGACTCCAGCACTTGTGGTTGACTGTACCCTACCGCAAGCACTGTGAGCAGTTCTGTGTAAAAATCAACCAGGTGACGTGCACTATGACGCTGCCTGTAAATTCTGCACGCCTCTGAAACGGCGTTGAAACACTCAGGCACGCCTGCGTTCGCACCTCCACTCCCCCATTACTACCCTGCCCCTGTTACCACCCACACTGCCCTGTCACTCATTCTCCTGGGCTGTCTTTGCTGAGCCAGCGAGTGCTTCCCGATCACTCAAAGTAGTTTGCGCACGTGCACTGCGATGCATATGCATGCGCAAATGCATAACATCATCCGCGTATGACTGAGCGGCTGCTTGCAAACGGGTCTGAATCAGGTCCACAATTCAGTTTTCAGTCCTGACAGACTTTTATTTGTTTGAAAGACCGGTGAATGCTGCCGCATATTTGATATTTGTTTATCACAGAAGGCACCAGGGCAGAATTAATGTGGTCTACAGTGGAGTGCCGGTAATACTGGACACACATATATATATATATATTGTCAGCGCCAAAGCACGGAGCCCAGTTATTTCTCACTGTAGTTTTTCATTTACAAAACATCTATTTCACATTTGCTTCTGATCATGAAACAGAATCAACGGGATGTGGACGGGTTGATATTTAAAACCTCATTTATCTCCATTAACTTCACAGTTGCCATTAGCAGGCCATCTGCATGTAAACTGAGCCATTAATTAGGATATTTTTTATACATATGCCATAAAATGATGTCACACTTTTTGGCACTCACCTCCTGTGCCACCATTAACCAGTCAGTGACAAGTTCTTTAATGTCACAAGTGTCACATTTTTGGTAACAGGAATGAAGTGTTGCTAACGTTCACTCTTAGCTGAATGCCGGACAGGAATGACATTATGTACATCCAGAATTACAACATTCAGTGTTGAAAGCAGTTGACTTTAATACATATTCCAACAGGCAAATAGCACATGTCTGAAACAGTGTGTGGCAGAGGTACTTATTACACGTGTTTCATTAAAAGAAATCTGCCAAACCGCACATTCCCATTCCTTTGTTCATAAATCTTGTGATGTGTGGGACAAAGCTGTAATCTGGCATACGTTCCATTACGTAAAGAATTCTGAAGATCCCCTATACTGCCATTATTTAGCAAATCTTCCCGAAACTATGTATATTTTACCCATTTCACAGGTAAACTCACATTTTGTATCTAAGTACTGTACATTGACACTATGGGGTATATTTACTAAAGGTCGATTTTAATCACACATTTACTAATACTTAAAAAACGTATTCAAAACTTGACTGTTAGTAAATGTGTGATTTAGCCCCAAAAACACAACATCAATTGATTAAAATCGACCTTTAGTAAATATACCCCTACCACTCCAATTCTAGGTGATGACTTTACATCTTTGTTCATGTAATCAACAGTCATTAAATAAATGCTGATAAATGGTCTAAAGTGCCATGCAAACATGAGTGACAAACAAAATGATGGGGAAATAAATTTGCAGGAATTAATTAATTTAAGTAAAAAATGTTTATACATTTAAAATCTATTCAGTAATACAAATATTGAGTATTTTGTACTTTATGTTAAAAGGTTAATCATACACTAAACTAGATTTGTGCATTTTGGTAAATTTTACTTTAATAAACTGTATATAAATGTATTGTGCATAGCAATACATTCAAATGAGCAACATTACTTAATGTATAACAATTATATTCATTTAAATTAGAGATGAGCGAGTTCGGTTTCCAGAGATCCGAACCCACCCGAATTTAGCAGAACCGAGTCGGATCCAAGCATGCTCGGATGTTCCCGCCTTACTCGGATCTCTCAAATCGAGGCAAAACCATAGAGACGAAATCTCGCGGTTCGCGAGCCTTCGTCTCTATGATCAATGTAGTATATAAGGGACCGCGCGACGGACGCCATTTCACTCTGGCTGTGGAGACTGAACAGAGAGGGTGGGTAGTGTAGGGCTGGGAGAGGTGCTGGTGCTGTCTGCTGTGTCCTGGGCTGGTGTCTGCTGATCCATTCGTGGCTGGTGCCTGTGACAGCTGTCACTGTGCTGTCTGCTGTTTACATCTGGGCTGTTGCTGATCCATCTGGGCTATCTGTGCTGTCTGCTGTGTCCTGGGCTGGTGTTTATCATGTCTGCTGTGTCCACCTGGGCTGGTGCAGAACTGTAGATACATCTGGGCTGGTGCTGTGTCCATCTGGGCCCAAGTTCTGGACTAAAAAAAAATATATATATATATATGTGTATATACATATATATATATATATATATAGTCAAAAAAAATCAATCAAAGTGTCTTTTATATTTTTCTGTGTGTGCGTGCGTGCGTGTTAGGCTTAACCGCAGTACCGCACAAGATACAGCGAGCAACGCAAGTTGCAAGCTAGTGCTGCCCGACTCCAGTCGTGCTAAAAAAAAAAAAAATCAATCAAAGTGTCTTTTATATTTTTCTGTGTGTGTGTGCGTGTGTACGTGTTAGGCTTAACCGCAGTACCCAGGGCCGTTGAGAGCGCTGCCGGGCCCCTGTAAAGATGGGGCGAGGCCTAATCGCGGGAGGCGTGGCCACGCCCCCTTGAATAAAAAAGTTAAAAAAAGTATACATTTGCAGCGCCGCTACCGGGGAGGGGGGCGCTGCTCCCCCCTCAGCCCGGCGCAAAGCCAGGGGGGGCGCGATCAGTGTGACCGCTCCCCCCCTCAGGCATAGGAGATTGCTCGCGGCTGCTAAGCAGCAGCCACAGCAATCTCCCACTGCATCTCAGCACACGCTGTGTGCTGGGAGATAGTGAGGAGGGAGGGGGGGCGGCGCCGGACCCGGGCCCCCGCCGGGCCCCTCTGGAAGCCCGGGCCCGGGTAAATTGTACCCGCTCCCCCCCCTCTCGGCGCCCCTGGCAGTACCGCACAAGATCCAGCCAGTCGTGATCAATCTGTGCTCTGGGCCCAAGTTCTGGAGCATAAAAAAATTAAAATCAATTGTCTTTTTTTCTAATAATTGTCTGTGTGTCTGTGCGTGTTAGGCTTAGCCGCACAAGATCTAGCAAGTCAGCAACGCAACCTAGTGCTGCCTGACTCCAGTTGTGATCAATCTGTGCTCTGGGCCCAAGTTCTGGACCTGAAACCTCCCCCCCCCAAAAAAATTGTGTCTTTTGTCTATTTATTTTCTGTGTGTGTGTGTGTGTGCATGTTAGGCTTAGCCACACAAGATACAGCAACGCCACCTAGTGTTGCCCGGCTCCAGTCGTCACCAATCTGTGCTCTGGGCCCAAGTTCTGCACCCGAAAAAAAAAAAGTTTCTTTTGTATATTTTTTTTAAGTTTGTAACCGCACCTTGGATACACTGCTTCAGACCGCAGAAAATATGGAGGGCTGTCACATGACAGGAGAGCAAGGCCAAGAACCACATGTTGTAGCTGCCGCCAGCAGTCATCATGATAATGCAAGGCTGTCAACTTCCTTTTACTCTATGAAGGCCAATGCCTTCAATCCTCAAGGGTATCCCAACCATAATTTTTGCACAGTCCTCAACTCTATTAATAATTATATCAATCAGTTTTGAGCCAGCAAGCCGGATGCAACCTTTTGGCCCTTTAACTAGATGGAAAAAAATCAATATTGTGAGCTGTGAGGTAACCAAAATTGACTGGAAACGAGTGGAAATAAATGTTATTGAGGATATTAATACTGTAGGAACAAAAAAAGTCCCATCTTATGTGATTTTAGCTTCTTTTAAAAAATTTTAAGAAAAAAATCCAGATCCAAAACCAAAACACGAAAACAAAACACCAAGGAAAAATATCCAAAACCAGATTCAGATCCAAAACCAGGGGAGATCAAGATCCAAAACCAAAACACAAGGGTCGGCGCACATCTCTAATTTAAATCTGCTGCATGCTTCAATAATGTGTACCGTCCTCTGGTTGCCAGAGACTGCCCTTTTTGTGTTTTATGTGTGATTGACAGTCCTATCTCTACAGAGGTCTTAGTTTAGTGCATGTGTTATTATAGAAGAACGCTGGGGGGTTTATAGATCTATACACATTTATTAGTTTATTAGCCACATAATGAATACATTTAACTTTTACTACAAGAATTGTTCAAAGCTATTAAAACTAAAATTATTTTTTCTTTGCAACCAATACAACATGTGCTTATATTACCTGAGTTGCACTTAGATAAATGCCAGTTGGTGATTGGCTGCTATGCATGAGATCCCAGAGAGCAGGTGTTGATGGAAGGTGCTTGGGGGGAAGGAATCCATCATATGACAAGTTGTGTCATTGCTGTCCTGGCTACTCAATGTCGTGACTTGTTGCATTAATAACTAAGGACCAATGCCAAACTAATGTGATTTGGTACAAATCTCATTTTCAAATCCCCCCTACCATACCGGGGGAAATGGGTGGATCCAGGAGATTAGACTACTCTCTCAGAAGTCAGGATGAGCTCTCCAAAATTTGTCTTCCAAATAATCCAGAAGAGCAGTCAACTCTGTTTTAATGCAGATTTGCACCTTTGAGCCGTGATAGGCTCTGGGAAAAATTAGTCTTGGGGATTTTTACAGTATCTGAGCCTGAGGAACTGAAAACTTAAACAGTTTTCCCGAAGCTGCAGCATATCCTGAGCTAGAGCCCCAACTGTTGTTCATTAATTTATAGCCTGAAAAGTGGTATAGCCCACAAAATGGCTACCTCTAACATGAGCAGTGGACAAGTCAACCTTAATGCATTTACCCTATTGCATCTAATTGGAAC
Source organism: Taudactylus pleione (assembly GCA_031769625.1). Classification (NCBI taxonomy): domain Eukaryota; kingdom Metazoa; phylum Chordata; class Amphibia; order Anura; family Myobatrachidae; genus Taudactylus; species Taudactylus pleione. The sequence continues at coordinate 3,374,080 of JAUIMM010000628.1, read as the reverse complement.
TGCATCATAATTTTAGCTCACAACTCTGGTTTTCATCAAGAGAAACAACTGGCACAAGTGCTGAGAGTTTTCTTTGGTTCATTGAGCCAAAATCACACTAAACGACACACATTCAAAGTAAACTTGGGAAAGAATCTAAAATATGACATGGGATCTCTTAATTACAAGTCTAGTGAATTACTCTTGTGTTAAACATAGCAATTTGGTGTGATGGATTGAATAATTCACGTTTAAACTCCCCCTCCAGCCCTCCCCCTTCCCAAATCTACTGGATAAAGGATATGTACTAACTTTTCCAACAAGAGTCATTAGCTTCAGGATTTAAATCAATTTTAAAGTCTAGAGCATGTGCCACAGTGGGTTTTAGACATTAAACATTCCCCAGGATTTCTGCCTAAATATGAACAAGACTTTGTTTAACTTTCTTAAATATGTTGACACAGATGGGAGTTGGGGGCCAGTTACTCTGGCTAAATGCTAAAGACTTCATGTTTAATTAGCAGAGCTAATTTGAAATGTGCAACAAGAGACCTGATTTGAGAGATATGTTTATTTTACTGTTATTTCTCTTTTTTTTTTTGGAATCCTCAGATCTGGTGCGTGGATATTCTATGACCCCGCCTGTTCTTGACATCGCAGCTGATGAACTTGTGACTAACGCCAATGACACACTAACTATCACCTGCAGGTAAAGCTCTATTGATGAAATTGAACAAAAATTGTTTCTAGCTCTCTGCTTTTCGCCAACGCCTTGCCTACTCTATGATAACCACCATTTACCTAAAAACCATATTGTGTTGCAGAAGAGGCAAGCTTAAAATGTGCAGACAGGTTTAGATTTGGGATGCCAGCATGTCTTAGGTCAAATCTAATTAGTAGTGAAAAATTATATTTGTACCCCTTGAACTGCATCATTGTTTGTTCACGTGCAATTTTGCACCCATCCCTGGCTTTGCTCCCAATGTGGACAACACCTTGGTTTACTCTCTTACCACGCCATACCTTGATTAATGCAACTCCCTGCATAGGGTCCTACCTTTCCATGGACTGTTTCTTATTATTATTATTATTATTATTATAATTATTAACCTTTATTTATATGGAGCCACATGTGGTCCGCAGTGCCGTACAGAGGGCATACAACAAGACAGTACATGGTAAAATAGTACAATACAGTAAACAAAAACATTACAAGTAGCACTACAACTCTCAGCACAGCAACTGATAACCAGGATGGGTAAAGGGTGCAAGGGGAGTATTCAGTGCAAGCTGAAACCAGTGCCCATTACCGTGGGCGGGCCTAACAGATTTAGAGTCACTGAAAGAGGTGCAAAGAGTGAATGGAGTCACAGAAGAGGTGCAGTTGTAGTTGGTGAGCAAGAGGAGAAGGTTAAGAGAAACGGGAGGGGAGAACGCCCTTCTATACAGAGCTAACGATGAAGCGGGAAGGGGGCAGGCAGATCGTTGATGCATGGGGTGAGCAAGAGAAAGGGGAACTGAGGGCAAGAAGAAAGAGTAGGAGAGATGGAAGATGATAAAGGGTAAGGTACATATATGGTGAAGTGGTTAAGCAGAGGACTGGTATGCTTTCAAGAACAGATGGATTTTAAATGACCACTTGAAACTATTCAGGCTAGGGGATAGCCTGGTAGAAAGAGGGAGATCATTCCAGTGATGCAGGTGGAATCTTTGATTCGATAGAGTGATGTGGTTACCAAAGCCGTGGAAAGGTGGCGGTCATTGGTCACCCGGAGAGATCAGGAGGGAGCATGTATGAAGTTGAGGTTGGAGATGTAAGGAGCAGTGGAGCTGGAGAGGGCCTTATATGTGAGGGTGAGGAGTTTAAGGAGGATACTGTAGAGAATCGGTATACAATCGGGAAGCCGGCTGCCTTAATACCGGCAGCCGGCTTCCCGACTGTCATATCCCGGCGAGGGTGAAATGCTGGGCGTCTATATCTAGACCCCTGTCATTTCCCCGACGCAGGGAGACAGGAGCCCGGTATCCCGATCGAAGGGATGCCGGGCGCCGCGAGCGGACAGCCGCGGGGGGGAGGGTTAGGTTTAGGGCACCAAGGGGGACTTAGGGTTAGGCACCCCCCCGGGAGGGTTAGGGTTAGGCTAGGGGGAGGGAGGGTTAGGGTTAGGCACTCCCGGTGGGGACTTAGGGTAAGGCACCCCCCCGGGGGACTTAGGTTTAGGCAGCGGGGAAAGGGGGGGTTAGGGTTAGGCACTTAGAGAGGGGATTAGGGTTAGGCACAGGAAGGGAGGTTAGGGTTAGGCACCCCTAAGGAGGGTTAGGGTTAGGGGGGTTAGGTTAGGTTAGTAGATACTTACCTTAGGACGATCGGGATTTCCAGCGCTGTTGGGCTTCCGCTGCCGGGAACTCTGCTGGTTTGTCGGGCTGCCGCTGCTGGGATTCGAACTACCGGCCATGTGGCAGCCGGGATATCATACCGATTCCTAGACAATCAGTCTTTTATCAAGCTTCTGGAACTCCAAGTCTATGAATCCCTGCCAACCAGAGACTGGCATGTAGTGTTGGTACTTGTAGTTCCAGATGAAGGTTCACTGGCCAATAGGAATGTTGCAACTAGGCTCATTAACCTCACTAGTTGCTGTTGTTTGATGCCTACTCTGCCAGTACTTGCAATGGCACCTTCCATCATTCAAGATAAACATAAAATGATAAAACATATTTTCTATCTGATATTATCTTTCTCTTGATTTTAGCCCACCACAGGATATTAATGGTTTTGCTACATGTCCTAAAGTAATATCAAAACTTGCACTGATAATATCTAATGAGATCTAAACAGCTATGTACAAGTTGGAAATAAGGTTGCATTTGACGCCTCTTCTAGCCCCAAGCCTTTGCTTTGTATGTGTCACCTACACAGAGTCATTCATGAGCACTATTTGACCCAGTTAAGTTTTCTTACAACTGAATAATGCTGTCATCCAGAGACCCTTATCTATAGGACTTCTCTCACAAGATGTCTGTCTTCTGTGACACTGCCAACCAGGCACCATCACTCTCCCTTCCAAGTACCCAACCTTTAGACGGTGGTTGAAACTGACCATTTCAGAAACTTCTCTTCATCTTCCTGCCCTCTGCATCATCCCATCAGCTCAGTATGGTCCTTTCTCTTCTCCTTTAGCCGAGCAACTGTTATCATTATCATTGTCAGCTTATATGGAAAGAAAATTCTTTAAAGGCTATTCGGTTGCTGTTCTTATTTTTGAAAGCAAATACCTTGAAAGTTAACATATTCCAAGGCTCACAGAGAAACAAAGCTATTTTTTTTTTTTTTTTTATTAAGCATAATAGATTTATTGATACATTTTCGCTACAACTTAGCACCTGGCTAACTTTTCTAAAATCCCCAATAGTGAATCTACTGGCAGGCTAATCATTGTAAACAATACACTACCTAAAGCTGGCCACACACTAGACCAACTTACATCCAACCATCCAACTAGTTGATTGGTTGGAATGAAAATCTGGTAAGGAATGAAAGCAAATGACAATCAGCACTTTGCTCCCAAATGCCGGAAAATGGACAAAAACTGTTGTTTGAACTAATTGTTTAGATCAAACATTTAATGAACTTGTCTGACGACCATTTTCATCTCTTTTCTGGCGTTTAGGAGCAAATTGCTGATCATCATTTACTCCCATACGTTACCAGATTTTCATTCCAGCCAATCAACTAGTTGGCTGGTTGGACAGATAATCTTTAGATGTGTGGCCAGCTGAAGGGTCTGATTCAGAGATGGACGGAATTGCAGAGGTGCACAAATGCGGCTATACGGTTCCATCCATGTAAAATGCAAATGCAGCAGGCGGTGTCTGTAGGAAACAGACACCACCTTGCTGCATCTGCGATCCCAGCGCTGACAGCGAGGTCGCACCCTGGCATCACCATCGCAAAGTCTCGATGGTTGCCCCTTTGGCCATGCTGCGGTAGCTGAAGGTTATCGCAGCATGACCGTGTCCTGTCAGCTTGCAAGGCCAGGAAATCTGCATCCACCAACGCAGACCCCTGCCTCATCCCACCTGGAAAATGGGGACAACAATACCCCCATTTCCGTAAACACTGCCCAGAAACGCCCCTGCTCCGCCTCCCAAACGCCACAGCCTGCCAGTCAGGCCGCGGCTTTGAGGCACTGCGAGCGGCCCTCTAACAATTGGAGATGTGTGCTAACCTGCGGGTTAGTGTACACAAATTATGTTGAAGCGCTTGTTTGAAAAAGAACAATAGATACTATAAAAGATATTTAATAAAACACAATAATCATGATACAAATGATTACAAAAATATGGTATTCAGTATTCTGAATTATATGTATCAACTCTTAATGCCAATACAAGATGTTTAACTCTCTGCGTAGTAGGACAGTGCACGGATAATTATAGGGATGTCCGAATCCTCATATACCGAGGATTATGCAATGCCTGACACAGCTGGTATGTGTGCACAGTGTATACAGACAGATTAATACTCACTGTCTTGATATCTGTGTCGGTATGGATATTGTCCAAATACAAAGGGCGTCCTGTTACACTTAAGTGAGCTGTAAACTAATATGTCCTCTGGGATGCATATATTAAATAGTTTGCCAAAGGTGAAAGTTATTGGCACTGTAGTCAGCCATATGAGTTATGGCACAATACCTGTTGAGAACACACACTCACCCCAGATAATCCTGTGTGGGGTGCAGCGCTTCACCGTCCAACAGCGGAAGCGCAGACTCTGTGTGTGTTGATAGAAGGCGCAGTCTGTCTCAGTCTCAATTGCCGGTTACCAGAGCAATGACTTTCAGATGTCTGTAAGGTGCAGCGCTCTACCACCTGTCAGCAGGAATGCCAGCCTCCGATGGCAGCTATTGGTATATTCCATCTCAGTTCACAATTCGGCGGCTGCCTGATGGTCTACGGTAGTCCGACTGCAGATCAAACACCTGTTCCCAGAGAGCTTGATGCCGGGCAGGTGCGCAGGTGGTGAACAGAGTTCCGTGGGCTCAATATAGAGACGGCAATCTCATGGACAATGATCAAATGTACAGTATATCCAGTGCACAAATGGTCCAACAGAGCTGGTATGATATTACTTGACGCGTTTCTCCGGGTTTGGGGGTCCCGGTTTCTCTCACGAGCCCCCTCCTCTCTTAATAAGCCTTTGTCTGTACTGTCCACATACAACACCACAAGCTGCCAGATGGGAGCCACATAACCATTTATATTGTATATTGTCACTATTATACAATCAACAAGCTTGTACATGTCGGTACACTATTTATAATAGTGTAACATGTTTATTGAATAAGTGAGACGGGATGTAGTCAGGATGCTGGCGGTCAAAATGCCGACCGCCAGAATCCCGACACTGAAAGCCTGGCATGGGACTAAAGATAGGCGTCTAAATACTGACACCTATCATTGGCCCCACACCAAAATCACGACGCCCGGCATATTAAACGTAGGTAAGCCGGGCGTCAGGAGCTGTTAGCCATAGGGAGGGTAGGGTTAGGTTTAGGCACCCCCGGGGGGGACTTAGGGTTAGGCACCCCCCGGGAGAGTTAGGTTTAGGCTAGGGGAAGGGGGGGTTAGGCACCACCGGGGGAGGTTAGGGTCAGGCAACCCCCCCGGGAGGGTTAGGTTTAGGGTGCGGGAAGGGGGGTTAGGGTTAGGCACCACGTTGGGGACATAGGGTTAGGCACCACCCCCCGAGTCTTAGGGTTAGGGGGGGAGAGGGGAGGGTTAAATATACTTGCCAGTCGGCATCGGGATTTTGATCTGTCGGGCTTCCAGGATCGGATTTGAATCGGCGGCTTTTAAGCCATATGTATTTCATACCCAACACAGTGAGACATATATAGGAGATACCTAGTTTTTCCAATGTTAAAGTTCAATCGTGGATTATTATTATTATTATTATTATTATTATTATTATTATTATTATTATTATTATTATTATACAAATGCATATTTCTTATTCATCTTACTTGACATGAGTGAAAAACTAATGAAATAACCAATGTTCCATACTGTGAGGACTGAAGTTAAGACTCTGCTGCTGGAAAAGATCTGGACGTGTTTGTATATATTACTAATCACTTTATTGTAACTACAATTGTTTCAGCACAAGAGAGTTTAGTATTTAGGGGTAAAAAATGAAGCTGAGGCTAAATGGATTCTTATGCTGATGGCTGGAAAAATGTTTATTATATTACAGCTGTATACCACAGTACACATGTACCATATAAACTTATATAAACAGCATCTCTCAGTATTGATTGGTAACATTTGTGACTCAAATATTTCCCATATTCCTTCAGATTATAAACTCACATTGTCAGAGACTAATTCTATTTATTTATGCAGTGCTGTATAATATGTATTCATTGGAAGAGAATGGGGATATGATAATGATTATAATAATAATATAAATACACTAGATGGTATGATTTGTGGTACATTATGCCATGCATAGTACTTGATCTATTATCGTATAAGTAGATATTTAACCTGTCTTTGCATTTATTAGATGTTTAGTACCATTAAGGGTGTGTCACATATAATATCTTTTTTGTTAGATCTGTCTAACAATCATCTTCTTGGCAACAATTACACTTTTTAACTCAAAATAATATAAACTGATCCAAACTGAGGCCAAATTCTACATCCCTCAATATAAGTATGCAGCTCGGGATATGATTTATTATATTAACTCTTCTCTGTATATATTCTTAAATAATACACTACACCATCAATATAAAAACATTTTAATGAGTGATAAAGTGGAGAGTGATAAAATATCAACCAATCAGCTCCTAACTGTAATTTTTTCAAAGCCTGTAAACTGACAGTTAGGAGCTGATTGGTTGGTACTTTATCTCTTTTCACTTTATCACTCGGCAAGTACATCTCCCCAATAGGCTGCTAGGAAGGAACCCTGGAATAAACTCTAGTAATGGTTATCCAGTACAATCCGAGTAGGCTTCTTAATCAGACACATGCGGAGTTGAACTCAGCAGAGTTAAATGCAATTAAATGGCATCTCCTCCTGCAGCTGGGGTGAGGCGGATCTGGGTTGTAACAGGGCGTACGCACATAGGTAAAGTTCACGGAGGACATGATGATAAAATTGCGTGTCATGCAGAGTTGCGCATACAGGTAATTATGCCTAAGTTCAGATGGCTGCTTTAGGATAGTGCTGGTGGAAGTGTGCAATGATATTGATGACGGCTATGAAACCAAGTATATGGTAGCGGCAGTCTGGTTGCAGAGATGCATACAACCAGGTGCGTATTTATAATGGGTGCAGGGTGTGCGGGGAACATGGGCTCCTGGGTGGGGTTGCCCGCACCGCACTCCTTGCACCCATATTATACTTACCTCTCCAGAGTCTCCGGAGTCAGCGCCAATGGCAGACCTGTAAAAATGTCAGAAAAATGGCCACCGCGACCATTCTCCCATCATTATGCGCATGCACAGTACCGGGAAAATGGCTGCCACAGCCATTTTCCTGGTGACCTGCGCATGCGCTATAGACTCTGGGCACACTCTAGTGCCCAGTCTATCAGTGCGGCGCTGGCCGCACTGCCCTCAGTGCGCTGCTGGCCGCTAGACTGAAAGGAGGGGGCCCTGTTGCATGTCGTCGGATGGATATGAGAAGGAGGCAGCAGTGATGCTTGGCCAGGGGTGTAACTAGACCTGGGGGGCCCCATAGCAAAATCTTCTCAAGCCCCCCTAGGTCCAACGCGCCCCCCATGACTTACCTCTGCTCCGTGGTCGCGTCCTCCATCAGCAGTGTGCTGCGCGGGGCAGGCACATGTGCTTTCCCAGTCAGCTCCACCTGTCCTCATTGACTGATGCTGGGAGGAGCCGTGCTGAGCCTGCTGGGACATTCCCGGATCATGGCCACGCCTCCTCCCAGTATCAGTCAGTGAGGAGAGATGGAGGCGGGGCCGACTGGGAGGGCCTTGCGCAGCGCAGCACACTGGCACTGATGTTGAAGGAGGACGCGCTGGCCTGACACCATAGGTGCAGAGGGAGGACCGGGCCCAAAGGCGATCCGGGACCCTTAGCAGCCGCACACCCTGCACCTACGGTAGTTACGCCAGTGTGCTCGGCTATGCTTTGGAAGGCATTAGCATACTTTAGTAACTGTGATCCGTAAGAGAATGCAGTAGCGATTGCATTGCCATCCGTCTCTGAATCAGGCCTCTAATTGTGCTTTGTAAGGCGCTGCAGAACACTGGTGGCGCCAGATAAATAAATGATAATAATAATAATGTTTATATAAAATAGAACAAAACAAGCTAGTAAAATCCTATAAATTTACTGGTTACATTTCTAAAAATCTACTTTCCCCCTTCATTTATGCAATACGGTCAGTCTGGGTCACACAAGAAAACTATAAATAAAACAAAGGTGATATAAATTTTTAAAGTAACAATAAAGTAACCTGCTGTACTTGTGTATTGCAGAAAGAAATTGAGATGTAAAGCTTTAGCCCCTTCATAAACATGAACTTCAGGTCCTGTGATCCTTCTCCGATAGACCCTTGCCTTACTCACTAACTTTTTGATCCTAGCCCCAGGACTTAATATTCCAGAGGAAAAAAAAAAATACTTCACTAATCACTTATGGCTGTTCAAGATCTAAGGTGGAGGGCACTGTTTTTCCAGCTCTGTAATGAATCGAATTTGAAAACGTTCCCAGTTTTCTTTGGAATTATAACGCTGGATAGACTAAGTATTGAAAAGTAGATTTTTCTGAACTCATGAAGTTAGAGAATTAAAGACTGACCTCTGTGCCTGTTAACTGCTTCATATCCAAAACACAGCAAAAAATATATTGTGGTCCAAAGAGCAAGAATCTGAGAAATGTTCTTAAGTGACATATTCAGAAATACATGAAGTTTTTCAAATATTTACAATAAGTAAGAAGTTGGAACTTAGGGCCTGATTCAGAGCCAGATGCTATTTGCGCTCGCTCATTCAGAAAAAGGGTCCGGATATTTAAATAGAGCGCTCGCTCTTTGCGGTCTGTTGACGCCTCTATGTCTGAACGAGCGAACGAAACATGCTCGCTATTTTGTAAAAAACGCCCCCTGCCTGCTCGCATCCTACGTCATCTCCGCTATTTATTAGATTAATCGAGTACATCGAAGGGCGTATGAACTGTTCGCAGTGCTTGTGATTGGATTTTCCTACCGCAATCATGCAAGCAGTTCAGGCTAAAAGAGAACCAAGTGACGTGGCCGATGACGCTGCTTTGTTAATTATGCACACCCTTAAAACGCCCGTTTTGACCGTTTGGCACGCCTGCGTTCGGATCGCCACTGCCCGTTTTCAAGCACCTTCCCCTGTTACCACCCACAAACGCCTCATTCTGTCACTCAAATTAGCAGGCACTCGCTATTTTGCGAGCACACAATTTCCGACCGCAATGACTGGTTCACGCATCCGTATTACAACCCATACGCATGCGCAGTTGTGCGAACATCGCTCAGAGTGAACGAGCGGCCGCTTACGAGCGGCTCTGAATCAGGCCCTTGATCTTTCGTCCCTCTAATGCTGCCCATCCACTAGAAGACAGGCAAAAGACTGCACGACTATAGACATTGTAATCATGCAGTCGTTTGTCTGTCTGTATATTATGTGATGTGCCTACACTGAATGAGCAGTCCTTTGTCTGTATATTATGTGATGTGCCTACGCTGAATGAGCAGTCCTTTGTCTGTATATTATGTGATGTGCCTACACTGAATGAGCAGTCCTTTGTCTGTATATTATGTGATGTGCCTATGCTGAACGAGCAGTAGTTTGTCTGTATATTATGTCATGTGCCTATACTGAACGAGCAGTCCTTTGTCTGTTTATTATGTGATGTGCCTACACTGAACGAGCAGTCCTTTGTCTGTATATTATGTGATGTGCCTACACTGAACGAGCAGTCGTTTGTCTGTATATTATGTGATGTGCCTACACTGAACGAGCAGTCCTTTGTCTGTATATTATGTGATGTGCCTACACTGAACGAGCAGTCCTTTGTCTGTATATTATGTGATGTGCCTACACTGAACGAGCAGTCGTTTGTCTGTATATTATGTGATGTGCCTACACTGAAAGAGCAGTCCTTTGTCTGTATATTATGTGATGTGCCTACACTGAAAGAGCAGTCGTTTGTCTGTATATTATGTGATGTGCCTACACTGAACGAGCAGTCCTTTGTCTGTATATTATGTGATGTGCCTACACTGAACGAGCAGTCCTTTGTCTGTATATTATGTGATGTGCCTACACTGAACGAGCAGTCCTTTGTCTGTATATTATGTGATGTGCCTACACTGAACGAGCAGTCGTTTGTCTGTATATTATGTGATGTGCCTACACTGAACGAGCAGTCGTTTGTCTGTATATTATGTGATGTGCCTACACTGAATGAGCAGTCCTTTGTCTGTATATTATGTGATGTGCCTACACTGAACGAGCAGTCCTTTGTCTGTATATTATGTGATGTGCCTACACTGAACGAGCAGTCGTTTGTCTGTATATTATGTGATGTGCCTACACTGAATGAGCAGTCCTTTGTCTGTATATTATGTGATGTGCCTATAATGAACGAGCAGTCGTTTGTCTGTATATTATGTAATGTGCCTACACTGAACGAGCAGTCGTTTGTCTGTATATTATGTGATGTGCCTACACTGAATGAGAAGTCCTTTGTCTGTATATTATGTGATGTGCCTACACTGAACGAGCAGTCGTTTGTCTGTATATTATGTGATGTGCCTACACTGAACGAGCAGTCCTTTGTCTGTATATTATGTGATGTGCCTACACTGAACGAGCAGTCCTTTGTCTGTATATTATGTGATGTGCCTACACTGAACGAGCAGTCGTTTGTCTGTATATTATGTGATGTGCCTACACTGAATGAGCAGTCGTTTGTCTGTATATTATGTGATGTGCCTACACTGAACGAGCAGTCGTTTGTCTGTATATTATGTGATGTGCCTACACTGAATGAGCAGTCCTTTGTCTGTATATTATGTGATGTGCCTACACTGAATGAGCAGTCCTTTGTCTGTATATTATGTGATGTGCCTACACTGAACGAGCAGTCGTTTGTCTGTCTGTATATTATGTGATGTGCCTACACTGAACGAGCAGTCGTTTGTCTGTATATTATGTGATGTGCCTACACTGAATGAGCAGTCCTTTGTCTGTATATTATGTGATGTGCCTACACTGAACGAGCAGTCCTTTGTCTGTATATTATGTGATGTGCCTACACTGAACGAGCAGTCCTTTGTCTGTATATTATGTGATGTGCCTACACTGAACGAGCAGTCCTTTGTCTGTATATTATGTGATGTGCCTACACTGAACGAGCAGTCCTTTGTCTGTATATTATGTGATGTGCCTACACTGAACGAGAAGTCCTTTGTCTGTATATTATGTGATGTGCCTACACTGAATGAGCAGTCCTTTGTCTGTATATTATGTGATGTGCCTACACTGAATGAGCAGTCCTTTGTCTGTATATTATGTGATGTGCCTACACTGAACGAGCAGTCGTTTGTCTGTATATTATGTGATGTGCCTACACTGAATGAGCAGTCGTTTGTCTGTATATTATGTGATGTGCCTACACTGAACGAGCAGTCCTTTGTCTGTATATTATGTGATGTGCCTACACTGAATGAGCAGTCCTTTGTCTGTATATTATGTGATGTGCCTACACTGAACGAGCAGTCGTTTTTCTGTATATTATGTGATCTGCCTACACTGAATGAGCAGTCCTTTGTCTGTATATTATGTGATGTGCCTACACTGAACGAGCAGTCCTTTGTCTGTATATTATGTGATGTGCCTACACTGAATGAGCAGTCCTTTGATGTGCCTACACTGAACGAGCAGTCGTTTGTCTGTATATTATGTAATGTGCCTACACTGAATGAGCAGTCCTTTGTCTGTATATTATGTAATGTGCCTACACTGAATGAGCAGTCCTTTGATGTGCCTACACTGAACGAGCAGTCGTTTGTCTGTATATTATGTGATGTGCCTACACTGAACGAGCAGTCGTTTGTCTGTATATTATGTGATGTGCCTACACTGAATGAGCAGTCCTTTGTCTGTATATTATGTGATGTGCCTACACTGAATGAGCAGTCCTTTGTCTGTATATTATGTGATGTGCCTACACTGAATGAGCAGTCCTTTGTCTGTATATTATGTGATGTGCCTACACTGAACGAGCAGTCGTTTGTCTGTATATTATGTGATGTGCCTACACTGAACGAGCAGTCCTTTGTCTGTATATTATGTGATGTGCCTACACTGAATGAGCAGTCCTTTGTCTGTATATTATGTGATGTGCCTACACTGAACGAGCAGTCGTTTGTCTGTATATTATGTGATGTGCCTACACTGAATGAGCAGTCCTTTGTCTGTATATTATGTGATGTGCCTACACTGAATGAGCAGTCTGTCTGTATATTATGTGATGTGCCTACACTGAACGAGCAGTCCTTTGTCTGTATATTATGTGATGTGCCTACACTGAATGAGCAGTCGTTTGTCTGTATATTATGTGATGTGCCTACACTGAACGAGCAGTCCTTTGTCTGTATATTATGTGATGTGCCTACACTGAATGAGCAGTCCTTTGTCTGTATATTATGTAATGTGCCTACACTGAATGAGCAGTCCTTTGTCTGTATATTATGTGATGTGCCTACACTGAATGAGCAGTCGTTTGTCTGTATATTATGTGATGTGCCTACACTGCATGAGCAGTCCTTTGTATATTATGTGATGTGCCTACACTGAATGAGCAGTCCTTTGTCTGTATATTATGTGATGTGCCTACACTGAATGAGCAGTCGTTCAGTGTAGGAACATCAATCATCTGCTAACATGCTGTCGTCAGGTTGACCAGCATGTTTGCACAATGATAGATGGTCTAAAACGGCCAGCGGGAGCGCGCATCACTGGTCATTTTAGACATTTTAGTGTACGATCTTCAAACGATTAATGAACGATTAACGTCGTTATCGTTCAATCGCTCAATTTAATCGCCTAGTGGATGGGCACCTTAAAGCTGCATGCACACGTAAAGATTATCTGTCCAACCATCCAACTGGTTGATTGGTTGGAATGAAAATCTGGTAAGGTATGAAAGTAAATGACAATCAGCAATTTGTTCCCAAACGCCAGAAAATGGACAAAAACTGTTGTTTGAACAAATTGTTTAGATCAAACATGTAACAAACTTGTCTGACGACCATTTTCATCTGTTTTCTGGCATTTAGGAGCAAATTACTGATCACCAGTTACTCCCATACGTTACCAGATTTTCATTCCAACCAATCAGCTAGTTGGCTGGTTGGACAGAAAATCTTTACGTGTGTACCCAGCTTTAGGGCCAGATTCATCAGAATTCTTATGGAGGTGCAAGCAGAATCATCCCACTACAATGGGCGGAAATATGCATTGACGGCAGATTGCATTCAAATGAATCTGCCACTTTAATGTTTTAACTTTAGTTGTGTCAGTACCTGAAGTAGGTGTGAGCTGTATACTGTATATACAAAGGGGCAGATTTAGTTCTCAATTGATGTGCCCCCAAACATCACATGATATTTAGCTGCGCATATACTGTATTTGCCTATTACAGGCATATTATCGCAAGTTTACCAGCGCACCTTTACGTCCTAGAAGGGCATAGCCCGGCCATTAAACAAAATTGAGGGGTTTATGTACCAAGCAGTGAAAGGTGAGAAGTGAACCAATGGAGAAGTTGCCCATAGCAACCAATCAGCTCCTACCTATTATTTTATAGAGTGTACTTGGTAAATGCTACTTCAAAGCTGATTGGTTGCTATGGGCAACTTCTCCACTGGTCCACTTCAACACGCTTTTCACTGCTGGATACATAAATCCCTACATCTGCTCTATAAAGAATAGAACATTGTAAACTGACCATCTTTAAAAGGGCCTGATTCAGCACGGATTGCTACTGCGATCGCAGCCACGATTGCGCATGCAGGGAAGCTGCGAAAATATGCTAATGTCTGCTACCGCTCAGCCAGCATTGCTGCTTTCTCACTTCCGTAATACCTCGCAGTCCTGCGTATACATCGGTGATATTCACGCAGTGACTACTCAGGCTGCGTATGCCGTCGCAGTGGTTGATTTATGCACACCCGTGCAACGGCGTTCAAACTGACAGGCACACCTGCATTTCTCTGACTACTCCCCCCGTCGCTGACTCTCCAATGGCTTTCCTTCTGCATGCGTGATCGCAGTGCCATATCAATGGTATCCTGCGAATGCGCACTAAGGTGCATACCAGGGGTGGATTGGGATGGAAAACCAGCCCGGGAAACTTCTGGATGCAGCCCCAATTGAGGCGGGATCTGACAAGGGGGCGGGGTCTGTTGAGGGGGGAGAAACCCCCTCACGGCCTGATTCTGAGTTGGACGCAGTTGCAACCTTCTTTGCGTCTTTTACTGCAGTTGTGTAGTGACTTTATTCTAGTGCAGCTAAAAAGCCCTTCCCTGGTGTACATCCGTGTATCCAAAAGTGCCAGGACTGAGATGCCCATTTTCAGTGTCTGCAGATGCTGCAACAATGATTTGTGCGTCTTTAGACGCCACCATCGGTCGCACCATTGAATCTTGCATATCCCTATGCTAGGTGCAGATCATGCGAGCATGGCCTCCAATGTGAGCAATTCAGCATCTCTGTACATAATCACTTTAAGCAACATACCCGTGTCACTCCAATAACACGCAGTGTCACTCCAATAACACGCCCATACAATGATTCATCTACGTCTGACCAGCTAACCCCATGTAACCCAGGAATACTCTTCCTTGTGCATGCATCTGAATCTGTGCTGCAACTCTGTATGAACACCATCAGGATGTATGCACAGTGCAACTCAGACACATGCGCAGACGAAAAACATTGCACATGAAAAAAACACACACACAATGTCCCTCACAGGAAAAAAATAAAGCACAGTGGCCCCCACAGAAAAAAAACAAAGACATTGGCCATTGCTGTGCATTCTTGCCACTCACTGACGATATAGGAGTTTCTGTAATAACGATGCTCTATGCATGGTCGGTGTTATACGCATCAGCTCAAGGGAATGGGCCGTGCTGCACCATGCATCAGCCGTGAGCACCATGCTCTGGAGACCACCACTAACATCCTCATTAAAAAGAGATAAAGACAGATAACAGGCACCTGTTTTCCTCTCAATTTATTAAAGTACATACAATAATCCACAAATAAGAAACAGTTACAGATGTGTCCACATACATCTATCCTCCATGCGCTACAAATCACGCCACACATAACGCGGGAGGTCCGTATTACTTGGTAGCACAGAGCGTCTTTTGGTCGACTCTTTACCTTCAAATGTGTCTTATTTACACAGTGATGCGACTAGATACTACAAGCAGCTTCTGCTGATTAAAATTATATTTACAGCATGCCTATATTCTGTGTGCGTCTGCGGGTGTATCTGCATGCTACACAGTGTTACAGCTGCTGACACTGTAATGTAGCGTTTTGCATGCAGATACATTTGCACTGGCTCACAGAACATAGGCATGCCGCATATAATTTAAATCAGCAGAAGCTGCTTGTGCTCTATTTGCATCACTGTGTAAAAAAAGACTCATTTGAAGGTAAAAGTAGCACAAAAGACGCTCAGCACTACCGAGTCACGCCACGGCATGGCGCGACTAGAAAGGCTGTTTAACTCGCAAGGAGGCTAGATGTAAGAGGACACATCTGTACTTGCATCTATACTCATCAGCGATACATCCTCATACCTCAGCGATTGGCATTAAATGGGTATGACACTGACAGATGACAGTTTACCTATTCTGAAAATAAGTAAGGGTCGTCCAATGTAAGCGGCTGTATGCACTAAATAATGTCTCCTCTATAAATGCATGTACCACCACAGAGTACCCTAAAATCTCCAATACATACATATATGCACCATAAATAAAATACTGTCAATAAATGCATGTACCCCCACAGATAGAGTGCCCTAAAAACTCCAATACATATATCCAACTGAAACACAATACTGGCAGAGACACAGATAGGAGAAAGAGAAAGAGGGAAGAGACAGACAGAGGATGTGAGAGGACAGTAGGAAGAGAGACACAGAGGGAAGAGACAGAGGATGTGAGAGGACAGTAGGAAGAGAGACACAGAGGGAAGAGACAGACAGACAGAGGATGTGAGAGGACAGTAGGAAGAGAGACATAGAGGGAAGAGTCAGACAGACAGAGGATGTGAGAGGACAGTAGGAAGAGAGACATAGAGGGAAGAGTCAGACAGACAGAGGATGTGAGAGGACAGTAGGAAGAGAGACACAGAGGGAAGAGACAGACAGACAGAGGATGTGAGAGGACAGTAGGAAGAGAGACACAGAGGGAAGAGACAGCCAGACAGAGGATGTGAGAGGACAGTAGGAAGAGAGACACAGAGGGAAGAGACAGAAAGAGAGAAGACAGAGGTAAGAGACTAACAGACGAAGGAGAGACAGACAGAAGAAAGCTACAGAGAGAGGGAAGAGAGAGCCATGCCCAGCCATATCACCTGGTGCATACAGTACAATAATAAAGGTATTGCAGGGGTTGGATATAATGCACACAGAGCCAGGCAAGCATGAACATAACTGCTAAGATTACTAAACCCTTCTCCCATGATCACACCTTACTCCCTCATCATTAACTTCCCTTAGTTATTCAACTCACTCCCCACAGCTCATTACCTTTCTATGTGTATCATTCAGCCAGCACTTCACTAGCACACCTCTGACACATGGGAGCTGTTGGAACATGGAGGAACAACAACATCCCGCTCTGCAGAGGAATGAGGGGAGGTACTGTAACACTGCACAGAGGAAGGGGAGGAGCCCCGCTGTGCAGAGGAATGAGGGGAGGTACTGTAACACTGCACAGAGGAAGGGGAGGAGCCCCGCTGTGCAGAGGAATGAGGGGAGGTACTGTAACACTGCACAGAGAAAGGGGAGGAGCCCTGCTCTGCAGAGGAATGAGGGAAGGTACTGTAATACTGCACAGAGGAAGGGGAGGAGCCCTGCTCTGCAGAGGAATGAGGGAAGGTACTGTAACACTGCACAGAGGAAGGGGAGGAGCCCCGCTGTGCAGAGGAAGGAGATGATGAGTCAGTGTCTCGACTCACAGTCTCACACAGTCACACTGTATGGGGAAAGTTGAAAGGTAGGGGCCGTGCAGCAGAGGGGAGGGACTCACTGTCACAAAGCATTTAAAATAGGACCAGCTGAGTAAGTGTCCCAGTGTCCTCCCACGCAGCCCACCCCAACTCTGTGTGGTTCGCCCACCCCAACTCGGCTGCGTGTCTCTGACAACTTATCAGCTCCTGAATTGCTGGCTGTCACAGCTGGAGGTGGGGCCGTGACCCACTAGCTCTAGGGCAATGGGAGGAGCTGCAATGTCTGAATGAACATGTGCAGCAGCCCCTCCCGTCCATGGCCATTAACTTTAACTACAGCTGCCGGCCTCGCTCTGACAGCTGCCTGATCGGAGCTGAGCTGATCTCCGATCGTGACAGCAGCCGTCCGGCCCGGCAGAGGGGTGCATGGGACCGGCCCAGCGGGGACTGTCCCGCATTCCCGGTGGCCCAATCCACCCCTGGTGCATACGCATGCGCAGTACGCACCATTGGCTGACCTGCGTATGCGGTTGCAATTGCGATCCATGCTGAATCAGGCCCATAGATCAGAATAGCAGCAATTGAGTATTTAGATTTTTTTTTGTGAGCTATAAATTGCATATATATAATTTAGTTATGGTAGTGGCGGCACAAGGAGGGTGCGAGGAGTGCGGACCACACCCGGGTGTTACACACTGAGAGGTGACACCAGAGTGCCAGCTCTCCCTCAGTAACAAGAGCCAGGTGCTGTAATGTAGCATTACGTGCAGCAGTCGGCTCCTGACACAGTGAGGGAGCCGGCACTGCAAAAAGACTGGTCCCCAGGGACAGCCCGCATCTCCGTGACCCCCGAAGTGATAAAAACGGGGCTTCGGGGCACAAAGCCACGCCCCACCCGCGAGGCCACATCCCCACCTGCGAGGCCACGCACCCTTTTGTCGACTTGCGGCTAAACCCCGCACACTACAAGCACGCCCACCCCTACCCGCACCGGGTGTTACAAGAGGTGGAGACACCACTGAATTATGGTTATTGTTGATTTAAAACCCCTGTGTTAAATATATACAGGGCCGTGACTAGGGTTGTGTGAGGGGTGCCATTGCATAGTGCGTGGGTCTCTGAGGGCAGCCTGTAGCACTGCCCCGAGCATCCTTAGGACTCTCCAGGCAGGCAGTGCTGTACTTTCTGGTGCCAGCATCATTGACCCTTGGTATGACGTTCAGGAGTCGGCACTGAATAAGTATAAAGTAGCCAAGATGTATCTAGACAAATAAATGGTTGGTATAGTGTAGGGGTGTGCACCGGCCACTTTTCGTGTTTTGTGTTTTGGTTTTGGATCTGGATCTTTCTTCGTGTTTTGGATCTGGATTGGTTTTGCCAAAACCACCCTTCCGTGTTTTGGGTTCTGGGTTTTGTGTTTTGGATCTGTATTTTTTTTTTAAAAAGCATAAAAACAGCTAAAATCACAGAATTTGTTGGTTTCTCTGCTCCTATGCTATTATTAACCTCAATAACCTTAATTTCCACTCATTTCCAGTCTATTCTGAACACCTCACACCTCACAATAGTGTTTTCATGTCCAAAAGGTTGCACCGAGGTAGCTGGATGACTATGCTAAGCGACACGAGTGGGCGGCACAAACACGTGACCCATCTAGGAGTGACACTGCAGTGGCAGACAGGATGGCAGTTAGAAAAACTAGGCCCCAAACTGTACATAATGCAAAGAAAAAAAAGAAGTGCAAGATGGAATTGTCCTTGGGCCCTCCCACCCACCCTTATGTTGTATAAACAGGACATGCACACTTTAACAAATCAATCATTTCAGCGCCAGGGTCTGCCACACAACTGTGGCTGAAATGATTGGTTCGTTTGGGCCCCCACAAAACAAGCTGGCAATTAATGTGTCCCTGCACAAACTGGCTCTACGGAGGCAAGATGTCATCCTCATCCTCCTCATCCACCGATTCCTCACCCTCTTCAGTGTGTACATCCTCATCCTCACAAAGTATTAACTCGTCCCCACTTGAATCTACCACCACAGGTCCCTCTGTACCTTCTGGAGGCTGGTCTGCCTGGAAGAGCTGATAATTCATTTTGATGAACATCATCTTCTCCACATTCTGTGGAAGCAACCTCCTACGCCTTTCGCTGACAAGGTTCCCGGCTGCACTAAACACTCTTTCGGAGTACACACTGGAGGGGGGGCAACTCAGGTAAAATAGAGCCAGCTTGTACAGGGGCCTCCAAATTGCCTCTTTTTCCTGCCAGTACAGGTATGGACTGTCTGACATGCCTACTTGGATGCTGTCACCGATGTAATCCTCCACCATTCTGTCAATGGTGACAGTATCATATGCAGTGACAGTAGACATGTCAGAAATTGTTGCCAGGTCCTTCAGTCCGGACCAGATGTCCAAACTTGGTCCTGCC
Organism: Taudactylus pleione; assembly: GCA_031769625.1. Classification (NCBI taxonomy): domain Eukaryota; kingdom Metazoa; phylum Chordata; class Amphibia; order Anura; family Myobatrachidae; genus Taudactylus; species Taudactylus pleione. The sequence goes on along the minus strand of JAUIMM010000628.1, from coordinate 3,354,399 downwards.
TGCCCTGCATCACCGCCAGCGGGTTGCTTAGGATACCTAAGTTTTTTCCTGGCAGCCCCAGTTGCGGGAGAAAATGAAGAAGGAGCCGTTGACGTGTCACGTTCCGCTTCAGCTGACAGTGTGTTCACCAGCAGGTCTTTGCACCTCTGCAGGCTTGTGTCGGCCGGAAAGAGAGACACCACATAGGCTTTAAACCTAGGATCAAGCACGGTGGCCAAAATGTAGTGGTCTGATTTCAACAGATTGACCACCCTGGAATCCTGGCAAAGCGAATGAAGGGCTTCATCCACAAGTCCCACATGCCGAGCGGAATCGCTCCGTCTTAGCTCCTCCTTCACTTTCTCCAGCTGCTTCTGCAAAAGCCTGATGAGGGGAATGACCTGACTCAAGCTGGCTGTGTCTGAACTGACTTCACGTGTGGCAAGTTCGAAGGGCTGGAGAACCTTGCACAACACGGAAATCATTCTCCACTGCGCTTGAGTCAGGTGCATACCCCCTCCTTTGCCTATGTCATAGGTGGATGTATAGGCTTGTATGGCCTTTTGCTGCTCCTCCATCCTCTGAAGCATATAGAGGGTTGAGTTCCACCGCGTCACAACCTCTTGCTTCAGGTGATGGCGGGGCAGGTTCAAGAGTGTTTGCTGGCGCTCCAGTCTTCGGCACGCAGTCGCTGAATGGCGAAAGTGGCCAGAAATTTTTCGGGCCACCCAAAGCGTCTCCTGCACGCCCCTGTCGCTTTTCAGAAAATTCTGCACCACCAAGTTTATTGTGTGAGCAAAACATGGGACGTGCTGGAATTTGCCCAGATGTAATGCCCGCACAATATTGGTGGCGTTGTCAGATATCACAAATCCCCAGGAGAGTCTAAGTGGGGTAAGCCACTGGGCGATGATTTCCCTCAGTTTCTCTAAGAGGTTGTCGGCGGTGTGCCTCTTACTGAAACCGGTGATACACAGCGTAGCCTGCCTTGTAACGAGCTGGCGTTTCTGAGATGCTGCTACTGGTGACGCTGCTGCTGTTGCTGCGTAAGGTGATACATCTACCCAGTGGGCTGTCACAGTCATATAGTCCTTAGTCTGCCCTGTTCCACTTGTCCACATGTCCGTGGTTAAGTGGACATTGTGTACAACGGCATTTTTCAGGACATTGAGGACACTTTTTCTGACGTTTCTGTACAGTCTCGGTATCGCCTGCCTAGTGAAGTGGAATCTAGACGGGATTTGGAACCGGGGACACACTACCTCCATCAATTGTCTAAATCCCACTGCACTAATGGCGGATACCGGACGCACGTCTAACACCAACATAGCAGTCAAGGCCTCAGTTATACGTTTTGCTTCAGGATGACTGCTGTCGTACTTCATCCTCCTCGCTAAGGACTGTTGGAGGGTCAATTGTTTAGTAAAAGTAGTGGTGTTCCTACTTCCTCTCTGGGATGATGAACGACTCCCAGCAGCAGCAACAGCAGCAGCGGCAGCAGTAGGCGTAGCAATGCAGGATCCTCCAGAGGAATCCCGGATAGGAGAGTCAGTCATGCCAGTGACATGGCCTGCAGGACTACTTCCGATCCTGACTAAGGAGGAAATTGACGAGGAGGGAGTTGACGGTGTGGTTTGCAGGCGCTTGGATACAACAGGACAACGGGATTTAGGTGTCCCTGGACTGCTTACGGTCTTAGCCAAAGTTTCTGAACTTGACAGTAACTTTTTATGAACGCGCTGCAGGTGCCGTATAAGGGAGGATGTTCCTAGGTGGTTGACGTCCCTACCCCTACTTATTTCACCTTTACATATGGTACATATGGCAAGACAGTTGTTGTCCGGATTTGGATAGAAATATTGCCAGACCAAAGAGGTGGAATGTTTGGTCTTCTGCCCAGGCATGACCGTGATGGGCTTTTTCATCCCACGGACAACAACTGTCTCCCCCGGAGCCTGATTTAAACAAACCACATCACCATCAGAATCCTCCTCGCCAACTTCCTCCTCAGCGCCAGCTACACCAGTATCCTCATCCTGTTGTACTTCAACAGTGACATCTTCAATTTGCATATCAGCAAGTGGACTGTGGGTGCTCCTTTCAGCACTTGCAGGGGGCGTGCAAATGGTGGAAAGAGCCACCTCTTCACGTCCAGTGCTGGGAAGGTCAGGCATCGCAACCACCACCACACTTGGACTCTCCTTGGGGATTTGTGATATCTTCTTAGAAAGCACAGTTCTTCGCTGTGCTTTTGCCAGCTTAACTCTTTTGATTTTTTTAGTGGGAGGAGGGCTTCCATCGTCATGTGAAGCTGAACCACTAGTCATGAACATACTAGGGATCGACCTTAGCCGTTCCTTGCCACTCCGTGTCGTAAATGGCATATTGGCAAGTTTACGTTTCTCTTCAGCTGATTTAAATGTCTTTTTCAAGGTCATTTTCCTGAACTTTGCCATTTGGGATTGTATGTGCCCTCTACTATGACATTGGGCATCGGCCTTGGCAGACGACGTTGATGGCATGTTATCGTCTATGTCATGACTAGTGGCAGCAGCTTCAGCACTAGGAGGAAGTGGTTCTTGATCTTTCTCTATTTTATTTTTATCGGAGAAAGTTTGGTCCTCCATTTATGTTATATCGATTTGATATATACGTGCGGCTAAACACAGAAAATAATTTTTTTTTTGGTTTGGACTGGAGTGTACTTTGTGGGTTACAGCACCCTTTAACGGTCAAGCCAGCCGGCCCTTTACTTATGACACAGGCGCACTCTTGGCACTACTTTGTTGATGCACGTGCGGCTACTGCGCACACAATTCACAAACACAGAAAATAATTTTTTTTTTGGTTTGGACTGGAGTGTACTTTGTGGGTTACAGCACCCTTTAACGGTCAAGCCAGCCGGCCCTTTACTTATGACACAGGCGCACTCTTGGCACTACTTTGTTGATGCACGTGCGGCTACTGCGCACACAATTCACAAACACAGAAAATAATTTTTTTTTGGTTTGGACTGGAGTGTACTTTCGGGGGTTACAGCACCCTTAACGGTCAAGCCAGCCGGCCCTTTACTTATGACACAGGCGCACGCTTGGCACTACTTTGTTGATGCACGTGCGGCTACTGCGCACACAATTCACAAACACAGAAAATAATTTTTTTTTGGTTTGGACTGGAGTGTACTTTCGGGGGTTACAGCACCCTTTAACGGTCAAGCCATCCGGCCCTTTACTTATGACACAGGCGCACGCTTGGCTCTACTTTGTTGATGCACGTGCGGCTACTGCGCACACAATTCACAAACACAGAAAATAATTTTTTTTTGGTTTGGACTGGAGTGTACTTTCGGGGGTTACAGCACCCTTAACGGTCAAGCCAGCCGGCCCTTTACTTATGACACAGGCGCACGCTTGGCACTACTTTGTTGATGCACGTGCGGCTACTGCGCACACAATTCACAAACACAGAAAATAATTTTTTTTTTGGTTTGGACTGGAGTGTACTTTCGGGGGTTACAGCACCCTTAATGGTCAAGCCAGCCGGCCCTTTACTTATGACACAGGCGCACGCTTGGCACTACTTTGTTGATGCACGTGCGGCTACTGCGCACACAATTCACAAACACAGAAAATAATTTTTTTTTGGTTTGGACTGGAGTGTACTTTCGGGGGTTACAGCACCCTTTAACGGTCAAGCCAGCCGGCCCTTTACTTATGACACAGGCGCACTCTTGGCACTACTTTGTTGATGCACGTGCGGCTACTGCGCACACAATTCACAAACACAGAAAATAATTTTTTTTTGGTTTGGACTGGAGTGTACTTTCGGGGGTTACAGCACCCTTAACGGTCAAGCCAGCCGGCCCTTTACTTATGACACAGGCGCACGCTTGGCACTACTTTGTTGATGCACGTGCGGCTACTGCGCACACAATTCACAAACACAGAAAATAATTTTTTTTTGGTTTGGACTGGAGTGTACTTTCGGGGGTTACAGCACCCTTTAACGGTCAAGCCATCCGGCCCTTTACTTATGACACAGGCGCACGCTTGGCTCTACTTTGTTGATGCACGTGCGGCTACTGCGCACACAATTCACAAACACAGAAAATAATTTTTTTTTTGGTTTGGACTGGAGTGTACTTTCGGGGGTTACAGCACCCTTAACGGTCAAGCCAGCCGGCCCTTTACTTATGACACAGGTGCACGCTTGGCACTACTTTGTTGATGCACGTGCGGCTACTGCGCACACAATTCACAAACACAGAAAATAATTTTTTTTTTGGTTTGGACTGGAGTGTACTTTCGGGGGTTACAGCACCCTTAACGGTCAAGCCAGCCGGCCCTTTACTTATGACACAGGCGCACGCTTGGCACTACTTTGTTGATGCACGTGCGGCTACTGCGCACACAATTCACAAACACAGAAAATAATTTTTTTTTTGGTTTGGACTGGAGTGTACTTTCGGGGGTTACAGCACCCTTAACGGTCAAGCCAGCCGGCCCTTTACTTATGACACAGGCGCACGCTTGGCACTACTTTGTTGATGCACGTGCAGCTACTGCGCACACAATTCACAAACACAGAAAATAATATTTTTTTTGGTTTGGACTGGAGTGTACTTTCGGGGGTTACAGCACCCTTAACGGTCAAGCCAGCCGGCCCTTTACTTATGACACAGGCGCACGCTTGGCACTACTTTGTTGATGCACGTGCGGCTACTGCGCACACAATTCACAAACACAGAAAATAATTTTTTTTTGGTTTGGACTGGAGTGTACTTTCGGGGGTTACAGCACCCTTTAACGGTCAAGCCAGCCGGCCCTTTACTTAAGACACAGGCGCACGCTTGGCACTACTTTGTTGATGCACGTGCGGCTACTGCACACACAATTCACAAACACAGAAAATATATTATTTTTTTAGCACTTGGGGGGAGCGCCCCTGATGGACAGAGCACCCCCTGGACAACACTACAGCTCTCCTTTAGGACTGGGACACTGCACAGGACTTTGGAGTGGACACAGCCCCTATGGAGAACTGACTGCACAACACAGTCCAGCCAGCCCCTATGGACTTTGAAGTAGTGGACACAGCCCCTATTAACAACAGCAGCACAGCACAACACAGCCAGCCCCTATGGACTTTGAAGTAGTGGACAACAGCAGCACTACACTACACTACACTACACAGCCCTAACTCCCACCCTCCCTCTTCACTGTCCACAGCCGAGTGAGAAAATGGCGCCGACGCGGGTACCTTATATAGGATCCAAAACCCGCGAGACTCGGAAGGCGGGATGATGACGTTTTGCCTCGATTTCAGATCCGAGTCAGGCGGGAAAAGTCGAGCCTGACTCGGATCGGACTCGGATCGGGGGGGCTCGGGGGGGTTCGGATTTCAGAAATCCGAACCCGCTCACCCCTAGTATAGTGTAGTCACTTTGTGTTAGCCTGACTTTCTCATTATAAAGGCTGCACCCTGCTGTCATATTTGAATTTAAAGAAATTGCATCTCATCATCTAAAAGAAAGGTATGTGTAATATTCATAGTATGGAGGCAAAAAAAATAAAATCAACCGTGTGAACCAAAAGGCACAGAGCCTATGCAGCGCTGTAACATCTTGTGTCCGTGCCATGATTTGTGACCTTGCATTGGATGGATGCTTTGGTGAAGGGACAAATGATTGGTTTAGAAGATGACCGTTGGATGCATCATGCATTTAAGAGTCTTGGGGCTTCATTTATCAACGAGTTTTATCATTCACAATGAGTGATAAATGTCACTGTGTATGATAAATGGTGCTCCAGCCAATCAGCTCCCAACTGTCATTTTTCAAAGAGGTGACAGTTGAGAGAGCTGATTAGCAGGGGCACCGTTCTCATATGCAACGAGTTTTATCACTCGTTGTGAATGATATAACTCATAAATGTATGAAATGTATGCCTCACATAGAGGTAAAATGCTAAAGTTTTGTTTATGAATGCCATCTGCAAGGTGGCACCAAAGCTGATATACGTTCAACATTAGGGGGAGCAAACCAAATAAAAAAAGGAGTAACTTTACACCTTCATAAACCCATGTTTCACGGCAGGTGGGACAGATTTAAACTGTGCAGAGATTTAGATTTGGGAGGGGTTTGTCATAGTTCAAATCTAAGTTGCATTGTAAATATAAAGATTTGTGGGCTACAAGTAACGCAGCCAGTATTTACCCATTAAGCCAAAATATATAAAAAAGTGTATTTGCTCCTCTTGTTTTGGCGTGTCCTGATGCAAAGCCTGGGCGTATCTACATATGTGTCCTCGTACACCTTTCCCTTCCGATCCATATAGCGCTGACGCCTGGTGCATCTTATCCACTCTGCCACGAGTTGCAGTTCCAGTGCTTGAGTACTTTTACCTGAATTTTGCATCTTAATACGCTAATACTGCACCTGAGTCGCACTGCGCATGCGTCAAATTCATTAAAATTGTCGCTCACAGAGAGGACTTATTTGCAAAGTGATTTACAGGGAGGGACTGTTTGTGGGCTGCAAGGGGGGTGTGGCGACACATGACCCTTTACGGAGCATGTCTAAGCCTGCGACTGCAACCCTGTAAGCAGGAAAAATGGCTCAGTCGTTTTAGTTCCCGCGGCCATTCAGCGCAACCATATTGTTATTTAGAAAGCCGATTATCGACTGATCTACGACTGATGCTGCGTTTTCCTATGCAGTAGCTTAGATTTGCAAAGCTGTGGGTGTGCGTCTCAGCGGCTGTAACATTTGCTTTTTTCACTGTGTACACAGTAGCAGCTGTGGTGGCATTAGTGTCCCTAAGTACTTAGGAGTAGTAGTTTTATCACAAAAGAATTGTTTGGTATATATATATATATATATAAATATATATATATATATATATATATATATGTATATATATATATATATAATTACCGCTGGTCCGGCACTCCCAATGATCGTAAATAACTGTGGTCGGTGCCCTCACAAAATTTTGAACATATACGGAAGAAGGTGCGGCACTCGGGACTCAGAAATAAAACACAGACTGGAGTATAGCGTCAACTATCCAATCAGCTCCCAACTGTCATTTTTCAAACACAGCCCGTGAGATGGCAGTTAGGAGCTGATTGGCTGGCACCTTACCACTTTTCACTCTGTCTCCTAACACTGCTTAGTAAATAGACCCCATAGGATTTGTCTCATATGTAGACACACAGAGCCACCACTCATCCCAGACAATGAGCTTACAGTCCCACAGCACTTGTCCCACACTTCTTAGTGGGCACCTACATCATGGAAGGAATATACTCCCCGATTTTCATGTTCCTAGGTCCAAGGGTTTGGGCTGGGCATGATGAGTCAGTCAGAACATTTGATATATTTACCATACATGATATAGTATGCTGCAGCATGGTTGGTGTGAAGTTCACCATAAAGTCACACAGGCTGCTAACCACCAACATGTTAATGCCAGCCGGAATCTTTCCTAATTTATTTCTTGTATTGGCAATGGCTATTTTCTATAGCACCTCTGAACGGTTCTTTTATAATTAAGATCAGCAGATAGAAGGGGAGTAACATTGTATATACAGTATATATATATATATATATATATATACATACAAATACATATATATATATATATATATAAGCAAAGAGTAATGGCGGCACTCCACGACTGATATTCAAATGGTAACAAACATTTAGTTAGGGGTGAGCGGGTTTGGTTTTACTTGGTTCTTATCGCCACTTTACCGCAATTTCGGCTCGATTTCATTCGCTATCCAAAACACGTGTTCGGCGATAGCCAATAAAAAGATCCGAGTAAAACCGAACCCGCTCACCCCTAATTTTAATGCAGAGATCCAACGTTTCGGGCGTCCGCCCTTCGTCCAAAGCGTTGGATCTCTGCATTATAACGTTTGTTACCATTTGAATATCAGTCGTGGAGTGCCGCCATTATTCTTTGCTTATATCAGACCCGGTGGTCCATGGAGGGCACCCACGTCATTCAACAAGCTATATTTAGTGAGTGCCGAAATTGAACTGTCATATATATATATATGTATATATATATATATATATATATATATATATATATTTGAAGGGCCCTTTTGTAGTTATTTTATATAGCAATCACCAGTATGGCACAGTAGTATACAGCATTGTGGGCCTAATTCTCAGTCAGGCACAGTGACAATGTTGGATACAGTGTACTGATGTTTTTCGTCTGCATTACATCACGCATACATCCTGATGGTGTTCGTACAGAGTTGCGGTACTTATTCAGATGCACACATGAAGAAGTGAATTGTAAATGTGTTGGGCATTCCTGGTTAGTTACAGGTGATTGGCTAATCAGACAGAGATGTAACATAGGTGAGTTATTGGAGTGTCGCTGCAAGCGGTTGCATACAGAGACGTGGAATCGCTCACATTGGAGGCCATACTCAGATGGTCCTAAGATAGGACTGGTACAAGTGTCACTGATGCACCCTACATGGAGAAACCCATAAATATACCAAATAGTTCAGGAAAACAAACATTGGCAGTTTCAGTTTTAAAAAAACTTTGCTTCTGGGGAGGGAGTATCCCACCCCCCTCAACAGGCCCTGCCCCCTTAACAGACTCCTCCTCTGCAACAGACCCCACCCCTTAGGGCTGCTTCCAAAAATTTCCCGGGCTGGTTTTCCATCCCAATCCGCCCCTGCTCCCAAATCCTCATTTTTTATTTTCTTTGCCCTAAAATTTGGCATGCAGCACTGAGCGACAGTTCTACCCTTCCATGCCAAATTTCAGCTCAGTATGTCCAATACCTTTTGAGGTGTAGCCCCTTAAACATCATGCCCACCCCCTCCGTTTTTTTTTGAGTCAGCCTTAATATACAGTAAGTGCTTTGCAGGTGCTGGATTGGATGACACAGGGGAGTATTGTGTAAATATCATTAAGTGAGACTGGAAGAGCAGCTTTGTCCTGACTTTGCAGAAGTTTTGCAGGCTTAGTCTTGTCCCTTGTGAGTATATTTACTAAAGTGTGTGTTTTTAAAAATGGATATGTTGACCATAGTAAACAATCAGATTGTACCTGTTATCTTCTAGAATGTGCTAGATAAATGATAAGTAGATTGTAATTGGTTACTATAGGCAACATCTCCAATTAAAAAAATGCAACTTAGTAAATAACCCCTTTAGTATCTCACAGACGTGATATTAGTTGCACCAAACAAGACCAGCCACTCGGGTACATCAGCAGGCACTCCAGCAACATTCCTGAAGTAAGATGACAACAACAGCATAATTTTGAAGATTTTAATAACAGGATCCAGAAAATTATCATCTGTGAAGAATTGTCTTTAGTTTGTTAAGATGTCGAAAGCTGTCAAAAAAAACCCAAATCAAACATTAAAAAACACAATTTTCTTGAATTATGTATTGTTACAATATATTTGAACAAAAGTAGTAGAACAGGTTATTAAATTTTTTTTTTTAAATTATTATTTTGTTTTTAAATTTGTCTTGTGGGGTGGGAGTTTGCTACACCATGCATTTGTGTATAAACTTTGCATTGGTGGGATACCTGTCTATTTTTTTTTTTCAATGTCGTCTTGATAAGACTAAATGGTCCAACAATTGACTCCCTCCTGGTATAAATTATTTAAAATATAACGTGTTTTTAAAGAATAGTTATCCTAAATTGCCATTCTAATAAATTTTTTGGAATTCAAATTGCTAAACTTGAACACATTTTTACACCCTTCTAAACCAGATGTAGTTAATTTGCCCACTTTTGGGATGCTGCCCATCGAAATCCCGACTCCTGAATCCCAAAAGACAGATGCCAGTATCCAGACCTGGGGCGATATTCAATATGGGGCGAAAAGGCCATTATCGGCGATAATTTATCGCCAATGACGTCATTTTAGCCTATTTCCAATATCCCCGTATTCAATTTAATTGACTTTTCGCCTGTGCAAAAAGTCAATGTAAAAAAACATGAATAATTTTTCGCTTGCCTTTAGCAGGCGAAAAAAAGTGCAAAATTGGGGTTTAGGGGTGCAGGCTATTTTTTTACCCTGTACCCCTAAATGGTCCCTAAAAATGTTTTAAAAAAAGTTATAAAAAAATAGGGACACCCCCAAAAAAATCATTTAAATTTTGGGATTTTAAAAAATAAAATAGGGAACACACTTCTAAATTAACGGAATGGAGTCCAGAGGGGTTCCCTTATATGCGGTAGGTGTTATCTTCAGTGCAGGAGTAACGGCAGGTACATTTTTGTAAAGTTAAAAAAATCATTTAAGGGACTTAAAAATATGCTTGCACCCATTTGATGGGCATAGTTATTTTTCCCCAAAAAAACTTCTAAATGCTCTTCTGCATCACCTTCTTCCAAGCCGCATTTGTGCACCTGCCGCAGCTATTTAAAAACCCAACTTTCTTCTGCAGGCAAAAATGGGGCTACCCAAAGTGATCCCCCATATTTGGACATCTTTAGGTAGGTCCTAGGATTATTTCCCGAAAATTCCCATTTTTTTATTGTGGATCCAAGTTTCGCCTGTTCCCGATTTCGCCTACTTTGAAATTGAATACGGGGAATAGCGGGCACACGCGCGATACTTTTCCACCTGGAAAACAAGCAAAGTTAGTTTTATGCCGCAGGGGGGGTGGTTTAGATTTAGGCACCACGGTGGGGTTAGGGTAAGGTACTAAGGGGGAGGGTTAGTTTTACGCACTAAGGGGGGAAAATTAGGTTTAGGCACTAATGGGGAGGGTTAGGGGGTGAAGGAGGAAGGGTTAATGCACTTTTGGAGCCCACCTCAGCATGCTGACGATTGGTATGATGTTGTCAGTCTATTGACTGGCGGCATGCTGTCTCACATCCCCTACACATACACTACAGCTCTATTCCATTTGGCCCCTGTTCATACAAGTACTCTGGAAAAAAGACAAGAATAAAAGAAAAACATGCAAACACACACAAGAGCTCATAACAATGTACTTGCCATCTGCTCTGCGCCAGTACTGCTTTATGCCGGCCTACCATGTTCTTTTTAGTAGACCGGACCCTTTAAATCCCGCCGTTAGGCTGGACCGCAAGCTCCTGGCTGTCCTGCAACAGCTCCTGCCGGGTGAAAAGATGACAAAGAACAGAAATTTAGACCTACAAACATATTCAGCTCACCACAAGTACATTGGAAAAAAGACAAAACAGAACAATATACAAACACACACAAGAACTCATCACAATGTACTTGCCATCTGCTCTGCGCCAGTACTGCTCTATGCTGGCCTACCATGGTTTTTTTCGTAGACCAGACCCTTTAAATCCCACAATTAGGCTGGACCGCGAGCTCCCGGCTGCCCTGCAACAGCTCCTACCAGGTGAAAAGATGACAAAGAACAGAAATTTAGACCTACAAACATATACAACTAACCACAAACTCCCAGCCCTAGCTCCATTCCATTTGGCCCCTGTTCCTACAAGTACACTGGATAACAGACAAGAAAAACAGAACAATAATACAAACACACAAGAACTCATCACAATGTACTTGCCGTCTGCTCTGTGCCAGTACTGCTCTATGCCGGCCTACCATGGTTTTTTCTGTAGACCGGACCCTTTAAATCCCGCAATTAGGCTGGACCGCGAGCTCCTGGCTGTCTTGCAACAGCTCCTGCCAGGTGAAAAGATGACAAAGAACAGAAATTTAGACCTACAAACATATACAACTAACCACAAACTCCCAGCCCTAGCTCCATTCCATTTGGCCCCTGTTCCTACAAGTACACTGGATAACAGACAAGAAAAACAGAACAATAATACAAACACACAAGAACTCATCACAATGTACTTGCCGTCTGCTCTGTGCCAGTACAGCTCTATGCCGGCCTACCATGGTTTTTTCTGTAGACCGGACTCTTTAAATCCCGCAATTAGGCTGGACCGCGAGCTCCTGGCTGTCTTGCAACAGCTCCTACCAGGTGAAAAGATGACAAAGAACAGAAATTTAGACCTACAAACATTCAACTCACCACAAACTCCCAGGCCCTAGCTCCATTCCATTTGACCCCTGTTCTTACAAGTACTCTGGAAAAAAGACAAGAATAACAGAACAATATACAAACACACACAAGAACTCATCACAATGTACTTGCCATCTGCTCTGCGCCAGTACTGCTCTATGCAGGTCTACCATGTTTTTTTTCGTAGACCGGACCCTTTAAATCCCGCAATTAGGCTGGACCGCGAGCTCCTGGCTGTCTTGCAACAGCTCCTGCCACGTGAAAAGATGACAAAGAACAGAAATTTAGACCTACAAACATATTCAACTGACCACAAACTCTGAGGCCCTAGCTCCATTCCATTTGGTGCCTGTTCTTACAAGTACTCTGGAAAAAAGACAAGAAAAACAGAACAACATACAAACATACACTAGCACTCATCACAATGTACTTGCCATCTGCTCTGCGCCAGTACTGCTCTATGCCGGCCTACCATGTTCTTTTTTGTAGACCAGACCCTTTAAATCCCGCCATTAGGCTGGACCGCGAGCTCCTGGCTGTCTTGCAACAGCTCCTGCCACGTGAAAAGATGACAAAGAACAGAAATTTAGACCTACAAACATATACAACTAACCACAAACTCCCATGCCCTAGATCCATTCCATTTGGCCCCTGTTCTTACAAGTACTCTGGAAAAAAGACAAGAATAAAACAACAACATACAAAGACACACAAGAGCTCATCACAATGTACTTGCCGACTGCTCTGCACCAGTACTGCTTTATGCCGGCCTACCATATTCTTTTGAGTAGACCGGACCCTTTAAATCCCGCCGTTAGGCTGGACCGCGGACTCCTGGCTGTCCTGCAACAGCTCCTGCCAGGTGAAAAGATGACAAAGAACAGAAATTTAGACCTTCAAACATTAAACTCACCACAAACTCCGAGGCCCTAGCTTTATTCCATTTGGCCCCTGTTCTTATAAGAGCACTGGAAAAAAAGACAAGAATAACAGAACAATATACAAACACACACAAGAACTCATCACAATGTACTTGCCATCTGCTCTGCACCAGTACTGCTCTATGCCGGCCTACCATGTTTTTTTTCGTAGACCAGACCCTTTAAATCCCGCCATTAAGCTGGACCGCGAGCTCCTGGCTGCCCTGCAACAGCTCCTACCAGGTGAAAAGATGACAAAGAACAGGAATTTAGACTTACAAACATAATCAACTCACCACAAACTCCCAGGCCCTAGCTCCATTCCATTTGGCCCCTGTTCCTACAAGTACACTGGATAACAGACAAGAAAAACAGAACAATAATACAAACACACAAGAGCTCATCACAATGTACTTGCCGTCTGCTCTTTGCCAGTACTGCTCTATGCCGGCCTACCATGGTTTTTTCCATAGACCGGACCCTTTAAATCTCGCCGTTAGGCTGGACCGCGAGCTCCTGGCTGTCTTGCAACAGCTCCTGCCAGGTGAAAAGATGACAAGGAACAGAAATTTAGACCTACAAACATATTCAACTGACCACAAACTCCGAGGCCCTAGCTCCATTCCATTTGTTGCCTGTTCTTACAAGTACTCTGGAAAAAAGACAAGAAAAACCGAACAACATACAAACACACACAAGAACTCATCACAATGTACTTGCCGTCTGCTCTGTGCCAGTACTGCTCTTTGCCGGCCTACCATGTTTTGTTCCGTAGACCGGACCCTTTAAATCACGCCATTAGGCTGGACTGCGAGCTCCTGGCTGTCTTGCAACAGCTCCTGCCAGGTGAAAAGATGACAAAGAACAGAAATTTAGACCTACAAACATATTCAACTCACCACAAACTCCCAGGCCCTAGCTCCATTGCATTTGGCCCCTGTTTCTTTCTGCAGTGGATTGTGGAACTTCTTTATGCGCATTACTGTACACCATCAACAACCAAGATTTTTTTAAAAACCAATAAGTTCAATACAAAATACTTAAAGAAAATACAGGCGGAAATCCCTGATGCTCTCGGCCTCCACACTGAGCTGCAGCCATACATTGTCCCGACCTCTCTCCACCACCTCCCGGTTGGCCTGGACTGACACCAGGATGGTGGGCATCGCCATGTTACCCCGGCCCGGGGTCAGACAGCGGCCTCCCTGCACCTGTCACTTCCTGGTGATGGGAAAACTCTGGCCCCCTGGGGCCTCCTGAGGTAACTGAACTCTGTCACTGTCCTATACACTGTATGGGGGCTCCTCTGTCACTGACCTACACTGTGAGGGAGCCCCTCTGTCACTGACCTACACTGTATGGGGGCGCCTCTGTCACTGACTTACACTAGATGGGAGCCCCTCTGTCACTGATCTACACTGTATGGATGCCCCTCTGTCACTGACCTACACTGTATGGGAGCCCCTCTGTCACTGCCCTACACTGTATGGGGAGCCCTCTGTCACTGACCTACACTGTTTGGGGCCCCTCTATCACTGACCTACACTATATGGGGGCCTCTCTGTCACTGACTTACACTGTATGGGAGCCCCTCTGTCACTGGCCTACACTGCATGGGGACTCCTCTGTCACTGACCAATACACTGTATGTGGGCCCCTCTGTCACTAACCTACACTGTATGGAGGCCCTCTGTCACTGACCTATACTGTATAGGGGCCCCTCTGTCACTGACCTATACACTGTATGGGAGCCCCTCTGTCACTGACCTACACTGTATGGGGCCCCTCTATCACTGACCTATACACTGTATGGGAGCCCCTCTGTCACTGACCTACACTGTATGGACACCCCTCTGTCACTGACTTACACTGTATGGGAGCCCCTCTGTCACTAACCTATACTGTATGGGGGCCCCTTTGTCACTGACCTACACTGTATGGGAGCCCCTTTGTCACTGACCTACACTGTATGGAGGCCCCTCTGTCACTGACCTACACTGTGAGGGAGCCCCTCTGTCACTGACCTACACTGTATGGGGCCCCTCTATCACTGACCTATACACTGTATGGGAGCCCCTCTGTCACTGACCTATACACTGTATGGGAGCCCCTCTGTCACTGACCTATACACTGTATGGGAGCCCCTCTGTCACTGACCTACACTGTATGGGCACCCCTCTGTCACTGACTTACACTGTATGGGAGCCCCTCTGTCACTAACCTATACTGTATGGGGGCCCCTTTGTCACTGACCTACACTGTATGGGAGCCCCTTTGTCACTGACCTACACTGTATGGAGGCCCCTCTGTCACTGACCTACACTGTATGGGAGCCCCTTTGTCATTGACCTACACTGTATGGAGGCCCCTCTGTCACTAACCTACACTGTATGGGGGCCCCTCTGTCACTGACATTGGATCTGTACTGCGCATGTACTGATCCATGTCTGTGACGGCAGTCACAGTGACCCCCAAGCCGCAGCATGTCAATAGTGTTGAGGGTGGGGAAAGTGCAGCGATAGCCAGCATTCCAGAAAATGGGGGTGTGATGTTCCTGTTTACTGGGCATGTAGAGGCCAGTGTCTGCGTCTTCCTAAGCAGCTTCACTGGACCCGAAGCGTAAATTTCACGGCCATCGATGAATGAACCATCCCGTCATCACAACTTTGCATTTCCCTGACCACTGCTCCTCTGAGCAGCCGCCAGGTATACGCTGTGGGGCTGAGGGCTGCATCATTTACATTTCCCCGGTGGCTGCTCTGCTCCTCCCTTCAGCCACCGGGTAGGGGGTCCTGCTTTGCTGCCTAATCGGCAGTGATCGGCAGCACAACGTACATTGAGGAAGGGGCAGGGATGCAGAGGGACTGAGAGGTCCATCTACCAATAGTGGCTGCTGGAATATTATCTTCCAGCAGCCGCCCAGTGTGTGTTGCTGACTGGTGTCGCAAATGATGAGACCACGCTAGGCAAGTGGTTAAAGGAAGGGGAAAACCAGGGGAGCGACTGAGCAGCACATTACGTTGGCATTTGGAGCAGTGGCCAACAGGGCATGACCCACATTTGAGTGAGAGTCCCTGGAGAGTCATGCTAAGAGTCAGAGGAGGCAGCCAGTGTCTGGAAGTCTGGTGTACGCTTAATGGCAAATTCACTTGTACCGTCAGCTGGGTCTTCCCATCTGATGTGCTGCACGTCAAATGGACTGACCACGCTGCAGATGGCATGCAGGTGAATATAGGATGGAAGCGTTGTATACCAGATCATTGGGTGTCAGGTCGGCCAGGAACCAGGTGAGTTTTGGTTCTTTTTTTACAGGTACTTCCATAGGATACTTTAAATTGAGAAGGGGACGTGAAGACCTGGGAGAAGGTGAGTATGTGTGTGTACAGTATGTATGGATGTAATAAAACTTTATTTTCATGGTGTGCGTGTTTTGTGTTTTTTTACACATATCTTTACAGGTGAACTACACGTACCAGTGGGGCCTTAATGCCCCGCATGCTGGTACTTGTGGTTCTCCAAGTACCAGCATGCAGGGGAGGCTTGCTGAGATCTGTAGTTCCACTGTAAAGACAATGTTGTTAATTCTATTTTTAACACTACACATATACTATCAACCCACCACCCACCGCCCAGGGGTGGCGGGGATAGCCCCGGGCTATCAGCCTAGGCCAGGGGGTGCCCTGGAGAGGGGGACTCCTTTATTGGAGGGGTCCCCAACTCCCCAAGAATTCCTGGGCTGACTAGCAGTCAGGGCTGATGCTGCGGCTGGGGTGCCCGGTGAAAGGGCACCCCTGGCTTTGGCATCAGTCCCCCGCTAGAAAGGGTCCAGGGCTGGTTTTAAATATACGTGGAACCTCACGCCAATTTTTTTCTCCATATATTTAAAACCAGCTCTGTCCTGCTGCCTGTTGCTGGTTCTTAAATTACCGTGGAACCCTACACATTTTTTCCCCGTAATTTTAGGAACAAGGACTGGCTGGCAAGTCCAGGGCTGGTTAGTCTTTTGGGGAGGGACCTCACATAATTTAAAAAAAAAATTAACCCGTTTTTTACAGTTACAAAATAAGCAGCTTACACATATCTCACTGATATGTGCAGGCTACTTGCTCGGGAGAGATTTGCAGAGAGAAAACACTGCAATCTCAGGTGAGTAAACTCATCTTCACTTGCAACTCGGGGGAGATATCTCAATCTCATCACCATCGGCAATCTCACTTGTAGCTAAACTCACTTCTTAGTAAATTTTTGAGTAGAAAAACGGGAAAATCACCCGAGATTCGGCGATGCAAACTGAGATAAAATAAAAATACACTCGACCATTCTTGATTCTTAGTAAATTTAACCCTTACACTCATTTGCAGGTATTACACATTTGCTGTTATATTTGTATCTTCTGTATGTTTTATTGCATATTATATACCATATATTTATATACTATACCCCCCTTCTTTCTAACCCCCAGTTCCTCTAAACACATGACCGAGTATATAGGGGGGTTGTGCTTTTATTCCTATTATTTTACTTGTAATTATAAAACTTGCAAAAAACCTTCACTGTGTCTTACCTTCGCTTGTTGGCAAGTCCGCGTATCATGGCAGTGAGCGGGTCCTAATGTATGAAGGTTTTCAGAGCGCTAATATGCCTCGCTAGTGCCTCGGAATCTGCGGATGTGGTCGGAGCTTTTGCTGCTTGGCATAGCATTGCCTTTAGAAGGTGTCTGTCAGCTAGGGTACGGTAAATGGCCTGTATGTGTTCACTGTCCCTACACTCGCTGCCCTCTTCCAGTATGATGGGTTTGCAGCCAAGATGGGTCAAGCACTGGATGAGGCAGACCATGGCGGCCGATACCACGTCTGAGTTAGTACTGTATAGATTTACCATCAGTGACAGGCAATGCTCCTTAACTAGTCTGGTGACAGGACTAAATGGAAATACTCTGCAGCGCTGAACTAGCTCCCCAAACAGCTTGGTTGCATGGCATTGGAGCACGTGGTCTGCATTAGTTAGATGTCTTGCAGTGTAGCGGATGATTTTATTATATTTGCACCAAGTCTTCTCTCCATGCATTTGAACAATGGTCATCAAAGTTCTTAGGATGACGGAAAGCGAGGCCGGATCTTCTTTCTTCATCTCCCGCAGAAGTGTCTTCATTAATGCATTCCTGAATTTCATAGCCATGTTTGGTAAGGCCTTTGTGATATGTTCTGTGCACTCTATGACCTTGAGGCGAGTATTGTTATCCAGTTCATCCATCATGGGCAATATGTTGTTAACAAATGCATTAGGTAGGTCGCCAGAGACACAATCAGGATATGCCATAAGACCCGCACAAATTGTAACACTGGCAACTTTGGTTTGTAAATTATGTGATCTATATAGTGGCCTAAGAAGACCCAGAATCTCTCTCCAGTCTCCGGTCTGGACAATAGTTTTAACAAAGTTGTCAGCATCTTCATATTCATCACACGCCCTGTCAGATACAACGGTCTTATATATCACTTCAGGGCCAAAAGTTGTCAGTGGTTTTGGTGTTACCGCCTGGTTTGTGCTGCTCACCTAACTTCTGTAGGATGTAAAGCTGCTGCGATGGCCGACCAGCAAGGAATTCACTTGGTGTATGGTGGTAATGATGATCCTTTTATCCTCAGTGCTGTTCCCGTTTTGTATTTTCCAGCTGGTGAGTATATCGCAGGCCTTTGTAAATAACAGCTTAATATTTGGCTCTTGTATAGCAGGACTCCCAAAGGCCACAGCAGCATTATTAATGAAGATGGAAAGAATGATCCGGGCGCAGGGATCAGTTACAGTCTCCATATGTGGACATATCAGAGATAATAGATACACCTTCTGAGTGAAGGGCACGGTGGTGTAAGACATTATAGCTGCCAGTGTGGTAAATGCAGGCAGTGGAGGGGAGTACCCGTGTACCTGCATAGTAGTCACCAGCTCCACAATGGTGGTCTCCATGTAGTCCTTGGCCAGGTAGAATAGAACTTTGCTTGCTGGTAGCCACTTGCACTCAGTGTTACAGCGCTCTGACGCTGTCATTGCTTTTGTAATAACAGGGATCATATTTTTAAATAAGCCACTTACATCCCTCCTCACCTCCAAGACGTGGCACAGAAAATCATAGATCATATTCACCTCAGTAATGGGCAGCTGCTCCTTGCTGAGTACATCATTTATCATCTTCACCCAACGCACAGTTTTTACCAGTGGCATATTGGCAGTCTTCTTCTTTTTGTTGTTCGTCTCAATAATGGCCAACTTCTCCATCTCCTTTGTGAGGACATCATTGATCACGTTAATCCTGCGCACAAGGTTTTCCAGTGGCATAACGGCAATGATTTCAGGCAAACAGCCCCGTAGCACCGGAGAGTAGAGGAGCTTGATGTTATGGAGGATCGCCTTGGTGTTATCGGTAACCTCCACGGGGGGCAGCATGGCCGGTAACTTTTTGTTACCCTCTCCTCCCTTATGCAGTGTCACATCAGATGAATCGCTGTCCATCGTGTGGAAATTACAAACTGCAGATACCAGGGAGGGAGGTGTCTGAGGGGGGTAAGTGTGACAGGCCAAAAGTTGTTATTTCATCCTTACCCAAAAGATGATCCTCAGTCTTTTTTGAGTCCTTATTCAAAGATGTCAATCAGGACCTTATCGGAAGATGTTAATCAGGACTCATCAGAAGATGTTAATCCAAGGTCCTTAATCAATATTCGTTTTCCAAAGTCGCCTAACTAAAATAATCAGGAATTACTCAGTGAGTAGCAATGTGAGATGGAATGTCACCACAAAGTGGCTGCCAGTAGCTGGGCATCCTTTATATAGGGCTGTGGCCTGGATTGTGACATCACAATGCCTGCAGGCAGCAGTTAGAGATGGCTGCCGCTTAGATCAGCTCTGTGCCCTACCTGCCACGTTTATATAGCATCAGTACATGTTTGTGTGGGCCCATAAACAGCAAGAATACAATTTCCCATATATATGTATCAGGTGTTCCTCAAACCTCTTAGAATAGAGCTTACACTCAATGGAGTGTCATTTGTTTAGGTCATGATCCTATCAGTGTACAGCATTGTGTAGGATGTCAGCACATTATGGGTCTCTTTTATTAATGAGTTTTATCACCAAAATTAGTGATAAATGTCACTGTGTATGATAATGGTGCTCCAGCCAATCAGCTCCCAACTGTCAACTGTTAGAAACATGACAGTTGGGAGCTGATTGGCTGGAGCACCGTTTATCATACACAGTGACATTTCTCACTTATTTTGGTGATAAAACTTGTTAATAAATGGGGTCTACATATGAGATAATAATAATAACCTGTGTATCGGATGAATGAACATATAAAGGTAGGAAGAGCATTGGCGCCCCCTCATTTTTCAAACAGACATAATGCACCCAAAAAAGGGCCATGGCTTCATGGGGGAAGGGCCTGGGAAGAGATAGGAGAGGCCAGGAGATGATGGGGAAGAAATAAGAGGAAGCTACAAGCAAGAATTATAATAAACAGAAATTTGACAGGCCCAATCAGCGCCCCCTGACCTGTGGTGCCCTGTGCAATGGCACCGGCCGCATGACCCTAGCTATGGCCCTGACTCTGATGTGATATAAGGGACTCTGTAGCCTGACAGCAGGACCTATGCAGGCCCACAAGGATATTCCATGTATGATTTTTAGTAAATTTCTGTGTTGTATTGTTTTCTATTGAATGTACTTGTGAGTTGGTTTGGCCTATTTTGGCTAACAATATTGTGTGAGGTGGTAAAAATTTACTGGAAATGAGTGGAAATTAATGTTATTGAGGTTAATAATACTGTAGGAACAAACAAAAGCCCAAATTATGTGACTTTAGCTGTTTTTAGAATTTTTTGATAAAAAATACAGATCCAAAACCAAAACAAGAAAGGGGCAGTTTTGCAAAACCAAATCCAGATCCAAAACACAAAGAGATACAGATCCAAAACCAAAATGTGGGGGTCGGCGCACAGCTCTAATGTATATGTCCAGGCCTGGATTAAGCTTGTGGCGGCCCCTGGGCAACAAATATGTGGGGGCCCCTATCAATAAAAGTTATATATATATATATATATATATATATATTTATTATATATACATACACATATATAGTAGTTGTGCCCCTTCTCCGATGCCCCCAGTAGCTGTGCCCCTTCTCCGATGCCCACAGTAGTTGTGCCCCTTGCAATGCCCCCAGTAGTTATGCCCCTTCTGCAATGCCCCCAGTAGTTGTGCCTCTTCTTCAATGCCTCCTGTAGTAGTGCCCCTTCTCTAAAGCCCCCTGTAATTGTGCCCCTTTTCCGATGCCCCCAGTAGTTGTACCCCCTGCAATGTCCCCAGTCATTGTGCCTCTTCTTCAATGCCCCCTATAGTCGTGCACTCTAAAGTAGTGCCCCCAGTACTGGCTTCCCCTCCCTGCCCAGTGAAAAAAACTTACCCGTCTTCTTTCCACACTGTCAGGGCATCCGGGTCCCACCGTTACTGCTCCTGCCCGCTGCCTGCTGGATCTAACTGGATCCAATAAAGGAGCGCAGGCTCCTCTCAATGAGGGTGACATCATGACATCACCCGCGCAATGCATCACTGGGAATGCTGGCCTCTGGAGCGATCAGAGGATTCAGAGGCCAGCGTTCCCAGTTACCTTCCAGTAAGTTGGTCGCGAGCTACATGCAGGAGCTCTGCGAACTTCTAGTAGATCAAGACCAACCTTTTTAGCCGGACCTGACCTGGGGCATGTGGCCAGGGGTCGGTGACAGTGTGTGGGGGCCCCTATGTGTGGGGGCCCCAGGATGACCGCCCCTCTCGTCCTGCCTTTAATCTGGCCCTGTATATATCAAAATTAGCGTACGGCAGCCAGGCTATAGCCAGACCCTAAAATGTCACCACATTCTAAAGATACAATAGTGACACTAAAAAAGGTGGAAGACTCAATTCAAGGTGCTCAAACTAATTTAAATAAATCAATATAATTATAAGACAGAAGATGCAATACTTCTCCTGTGACAGATGTGAACAATCACTTGTAGTCCTCTTGTTAATATCGTTCAGATTTCTTGAGGTCCTTTGATTCTCTCCCTCAGGGATGCATGTGCAACAAATAAACAGAAAAAAACAGTGTATAGTATGTTTCATTCTGAATGGATATGGGATCCCGGCAGTCAGGATGCCGCCAGTCAGAATCCCAACATCCATCAGCTAAGTACCCTAATGCTAACCCTTACACTAGCGCATGTAGGGGGGGTTTCTGAGTACCCAGACACCCCCCCTACCACCAGGGCCGGCAACAGAAATCACGGGGCCTGGTACACACATTTATTTAGGGCTCCCCCCCCCATCCCTGGCAGGCGAGAGAGAGAGAAAATGAATGAGAATGAGTGAGAGAGAATAAATTGGGACCATACTGATAGTAAGGAACTCACCTTTCACCAGTCCTTGTGCAGGAGATGCTGTTTACATCAGGTTACTTCTCCTGGGTGCAGTAGGGCAAAGCCAGAGCCCTACAGCACACAGGCCACCTCTCAACTAGTGTTTGCGTCGGGGCCGGTCAGTAGAGTGTGACGTCAGGACCCCGGCAACTGCAGCCTAGTAGAGGAGAAGGTAAGAAGAGGGGAGGGGAAAACGGGAGGGGAGGAGGAGGGTCGGATCACCTCCTCCTTCTTTGCTACGGCCCGCGTCACTGCGCCAGTGCACTGTATGCATCAGTCTGACTCATTACAATTAGGATTGTCTGTGGGTCCCTCCGGTACTGTTGTGCCCCTAGTCCCCCCCTGTCGCCGGGCCTGCCTGCCCCCCTGACCAACGAAATCTTTTTTTTTAGAGATGGAGACAGCCTTGTCTCCATCTCTGCACAATCAGCCCTGCCGCTGCCTGTTCAGCTGTCAATGCTTCTGCGTCAGGAGGCTTTCATACCACCTCATGCTGAAGCGCTGACAATTATGTAATGTAAATATGTGAACAAACAGAAGTTGTCCACCACCACCACATAACTGAGCCTAGGGATGACAGGTCAGCACAATTTACTTCACTTTACTACAAGGCTGATAGTCTAGGGCACGGTGATTCAAAAAAGTTTGGGAACCACTGCTCTCGGAACAAAAAAAGCACAAATTATGTGATTTTAGCTTTTATTGTAAAAAATCCAAATCCAAAGCCAGACACGGCAGGTTTGGCAAATCCAAATCCGGATGACAAATCAGAGTCAAATCCAAATCTAGCAAAAATGGACCGGCGCACATCCCTAATATATAGTAGCAACTAACCTTAATACCATATTTTAGTCTTGAAGTGATACTTACGAATGTGCCATTGATATTTAACATGACTTACCCCACCGGTGAGGTCCAGCGACATCATCCTCCTCGGCGGCATCCTCCACACTGTTACTGACAGCCTACCACTGCCAGCGATGGACTGCTGTGTCATGCGCGACGGCCAGTCTGCACATGACACTTTCACCCGGCGGGGACACAGTAAAGCCTGGAAGGTGTCACTGAAGCCGAAAAGGCTGTTGCTGGGTCCCCATTGGTGGCAAAGGGGACCGTATCACTTTCGCCATCTATTGTAGTGACAAACAGCGGTAATCTTAGTTTAAAGATGTTTGTTAAACACTGCATACATTACATAACCCCTTTAGCGAGTGCTAGAGGCAGTGGTAAACTCAGGATTTCTAGAGGGGGCTTCCAAATGCTTGATTTTAGAGTGAGTGTGGCCAGTCCATGAAGAGGGCATACTTAGCACTTATCCAGCTTTAATATGCGTCAAACAATGTGTATTGTATTCATAATCCCAGCATATACAGGACCAGTGATTACAGTAAGACATTAGATGCGGCAGTAAGGCCATCCTGCCTGAGCTGAATGTTTTATTTTAGATGTGAGCACCATCTCAGAGCAGTGGAGCAAGTCCGGGAGTCTGGGGGAGCAGCAGAAGAACCTAGCACCAGTGGCGTCCCTCCCCACGGTGTCACCCGGTGCGGGGAGGGACATTTTGAGCGTGGCGTAGCTGCGTGCGCGCCCCGAAAAGGGGTGTGGCCTCGTGAGAAAGGCGTGGCCTCGAGGGATGGGGTGTGGTCTCGCGGCCCGATCTCCCATGGTCCCATTATTAATATTACTGGGGAGGGGGTACTCACTGCTTGAGTTGCAGTGACGGCTCCCTCACTGTGTCAGGAGGCGGGTGCTGCACTTAATACTACAGTGCAGTACCTGGCTCCTTTCACTGTGGGGGAGTGTCAGTCTGCACCTTGGTGTCACCCCTCGGCGGGTGACAACCCGCACCCCCCTTGTGACGCCACAGCCTAGCACTGTCCTGGACATATATGTAAATATGGGATGTAGTCAGGATGCCAGCGGTCGGAATCCCGACACTGAAAGCCTGTCATGGGGCTAAAGATAGGTGTCTAAATACCGATGCCTATCATTAGCCCCACGCCGAAATCCCAACGCCCGGCATAACGAACGTAGGTAAGCTGGGTGTCATGAGCTGTTAGCTGCGGGGGGAGGGTTAGGCATCCCCGGGGGACTTAGGGTTAGGCACCTCATCGGGAGGGTTAGGGTTAGGCTAGGGGGAGGGAGGGTTAGGCACCACTGGGGGGAGGTTAGGGTTAGGCACCCCCCGGGGATAGGTTTAGGCAGCAGGAAGGGGGGGTTGGGGTTAGGCACCACGGGGGGAGACTTAAGGTTAGGCACCACCCCCAGAGTCTTAGGGTTAGGCACCCCTAAGGGAGGGTTAGGGGGGGATAGGGGAGGGTTAACTATACTTACCAGCCGGTGTCGGGATTTTCTGCTGTCGGGCTTCCAGGGTCAGGATTTGAACCAGCGGCTTTTATTTCATACCCAACCCGTACATATTGGTCTCCTTATGCACTGGATAGTGCATATGGAGACCATATTATACAGTATTAATAATTAAATATGCTATTGACTATATTGATGGTCTATAGCAGTGCATGTTTTCCAGTTCTCCTAGTTGGTGCACAGGAGTATTTATTACTCACTGAAACGTTAAAAGATCCACAGGTGATGCTGACTATTTAATTTGTGATCCTGAAAAGAACAGACAGCACTAGTAAAAATTAGGGGTGAGCGGGTTCGGATTTCTGAAATCCGAACCCCCCCGAGCACCCCCGATCCGAGGCCGATCCGAGTCAGGCTCGACTTTTCCCGCCTGACTCGGATCTGAAATCGAGGCAAAACATCATCATCCCGCCTTCCTGGGCTTGCGGGTTTTGGATTCTATATAAGGTACCCGCGTCGGCGCCATTTTCTCACTCGGCTGTGGACAGTGAAGAGGGAGGGTGGGAGTTAGGGCTGGCTGGGCTGTGTAGTGTAGTGCAGTGTAGTGTTGTGCTGTGCTGTGCTGCTGTTGTCCATAGGGGCTGTGTCCACTCCTCCAAAGTCCATAAAGGCTGGCTGTGTTGTGCTGCTGTTATCCATAGGGGCTGTGGGGGTCATTCAGACCGCGTCGCGAGCGCAGGACGCTCGCAAGCAGGTCGATGTTGCCCTACTGCACACAATGGAGGGATCTCCGTCGTGCGCATGCGCGAGACCCGGCGAGTGACGGGCTCTCCGTCGCTCCGGGTCTCGCACCAAAGGGGGCGTGCTGTCGATGTTCAGTGACAGCACACCCCCTTTGGTGGGCGTGCCGGGGGCGTGGCTGCCAGACGGAGCCAAAATCACTCCAGGGCTTGCGGCAGCGAGACCCTACCGCAGGGTCTCCGTCGCAAGCCCGATGGTTGCGATGGTCTTGACCATCGCGACCATCATCATGGACGCTCGCTATAGCTGTGGGTGGTAACCCACAGCTATGCGAGCGTCCATAAGGCCGCTCCATATTCATGTAGTAGGGCCCTGATTCAGAGCGAGAGCTCTGGTCAGAGCGTCCGGCTCTGAATCAGGCCCTGTGTCCACTCCTCCAAAGTGCATAGGGGCTGGCTGTGTTGTGCTGTGCTGCTGTTGTCCATAGGGGCTGTGTCCACTCCAAAGTCCTGTGCAGTGTCCCAGTCCTAAAGGGGTGCTGCAGTGTTGTCCTGGGGGTGCTCTGTCCATCAGGGGTGCTCCCCCCAAGTGCAAAAAAATATTATTTTTTTTTCTGTGTTTGTGAATTGTGTGCGCAGTAGCCGCACTTGCATCAACAAAGTAGCGCCAAGTGTGCGCCTGTGTCATAAGTAAAGGGCCGGCTGGCTCGTCCGTTAAAGGGTGCTGTAACCCCCAAAATGCACTCCAAATAATATATTTTTTTCTGTGTTTGTGAATTGTGTGCGCAGTAGCCGCACGTGCATCAACAAAGTAGCGCCAAGCGGGCACCTGTGTCATAAGTAAAGGGCCGGCTGGCTTGACCGTTAAAGGGTGCTGTAACCCCCAAAGTGCACTCCAAAAAAAATAAAAAAATATATTTTTTTGTGTTTGTGAATTGTGTGCGCAGTAGCTGCACGTGCATCAACAAAGTAGCGCCAAGCGTGCGCCTGTGTCATAAGTAAAGGGCCGGCTAGCTTGACCATTAAAGGGTGCTGTAACCGCCAAAGTGCACTCCAAAAAATATATTTTTTTTTCTGTGTTTGTGAATTGTGTGCACTGTACGTGCATCCTCAAAGCAGCAGCGCCAAGCGTGTGTCTGTCTGTTAAAGGGTGGTGTAACCCCCAAAGTGCACTCCAACAAAAATAAAATATTTTCTTCTGTGTTTGTGAATTGTTTGCACTGTACGTGCATCCTCAAAGCAGCAGCGCCAAGCGTGCGTCTGTCTGTTAAAGGGTGGTGTAACCCTCAAAGTGCGCTCCACAAAAAATAAAAAATTCTTCTTTTTTTTCTGTCTTTGTGAATTGTGTGCACTGTACCTGCACGTCCATCAACAAAGGAGCAGCGCCAAGCGTGCGCCTGTGTCCCATAAGTAAAGAGCCGGCTGGCTCATTTCTTAAAGGGTGGTGTAACCCACAAAGTGCACTAGTCTCGAACAATAATAAAAAATTATTTTCTGTGTTTGTGTGTGCCTTAGCCGCACGTATATATCAATATAACATAAATGGAGGACCAAACTTTCTCCGATAAAAATAAAATAGGGAAAGATCAAGAACCACTTCCTCCTAGTGCTGAAGTCTTGACATAGACGATAACATGCCATCAACGTTGTCTGCCAAGGCCGATGCCCAATGTCATAGTAGAGGGCATATACAATCCCAAATGACAAAGTTCAGGAAAATGACCTTAAAAAAAACATTTAAATCATCTGAGGAGAAACGTAAACTTGCCGATATGCCATTTACGACATGAAGTGGCAAGGAATGGCTAAGGTCTATCCCTATGTTCATGACTAGTAGTTCAGCTTCACATGACGATGGAAGCCCTCATCCCGCTAAGAAAATCAAATAAGTTAAGCTGGCAAAAGCACAGTGAAGAACTGTGCATTCTAAGAAGATATCACAAATCCCCAAGGAGAGTCCAAGTGTGGTGGCGGTTGCAATGCCTGACCTTCCCAGCACTGGACGGGAAGAGGTGGCTCTTTCCACCATTTGCACGCCCTCTGCAAGTGCTGAAAGGAGCACCCACAGGCCACTTGCTGATATGCAAATTGAAGATGTCACTGTTGAAGTACAACAGGATGAGGATACTGGTGTAGCTGACGCTGAGGAGGAAGTTGGCGAGGAGGATTCTGATGGTGATGTGGTTTGTTTAAATCAGGCTCCGGGGGAGACAGTTGTTGTCCGTGGGATGAAAAAGCCCATCACGGTCATGCCTGGGCAGAAGACCAAACATTCCACCTCTTTGGTCTGGCAATATTTCTATCCAAATCCAGACAACAACTGTCTTGCCATATGTACCATATGTAAAGGTGAAATAAGTAGGGGTAGGGACGTTAACCACCTAGGAACATCCTCCCTTATACGTCACCTGCAGCGCGTTCATAAAAAGTTACTGTCAAGTTCAGACACTTTGGCTAAGACCGTAAGCAGTCCAGGGACACCTAAATCCCTTTGTCCGGTTGTATCCAAGCGCCTGCAAACCACACCATGACAGCAGTCATCCTAAAGCAAAATGTATAACTGAGGCCTTGACTGCTATGTTGGTGTTAGACGTGCGTCCGGTATCCACCATTAGTGCAGTGGGAATTAGACAATTGATGGAGGTAGTGTGTCCCCGGTTCCAAATCCCGTCTAGATTCCACATCACTAGGCAGGCGATACCGAGACTGTACAGAAACGTCAGAAAAAGTGTCCTCAGTGTCCTGAAAAATGCGGTTGTACCCAAAGTCCAATTAACCACGGACATGTTGACAAGTGGAACAGGGCAGACTAAGGACTATATGACTGTGACAGCCCACTGGGTAGATGTATCATCTTATGCAGCAACAGCAGCGTCACCAGTAGCAGCATCTCAGAAACGCCAGCTCGTTCCAAGGCAGGCTACGCTGTGTATCACCGGTTTCAGTAAGAGGCACACCACCGACAACCTCTTAGAGAAACTGAGGGAAATCATCGCCCAGTGGCTTACCCCACTTAGACTCTCCTGGGGATTTGTGATATCTGACAAAGCCACCAATATTGTGCGGGCATTACATCTGGGCAAATTCCAGCACGTCCCATGTTTTGCTCACACAATAAACTTGGTGGTGCAGAATTTTCTGAAAAGCGACAGGGGCGTGCAGGAGACGCTTTGGGTGACCCGAAAAATTTCTGGCCACTTTCGCCATTCAGTGACTGCGTGCTGAAGACTGGAGCGCCAGCAAACACTCTTGAACCTGCCCCGCCATCACCTGAAGCAAGAGGTTGTGATGCGGTGAAACTCAACCCTCTATATGCTTCATGAGGATGGAGTGGCAGCAAAAGGCCATTCAAGCCTATACATCCACCTATGACATAGGCAAAGGAGGGGGTATGCACCTGACTCAAGCGCAGTGGAGAATGATTTCCGTGTTGTGCAAGGTTCTCCAGCCCTTCGAACTTGCCACACATGAAGTCAGTTCAGACACTGCCAGCTTGAGTCAGGTCATTCCCCTCATCAGGCTTTTGCAGAAGCAGCTGGAGAAAGTGAAGGAGGAGCTAAGACGGAGCGATTCCGCTCGGCATGTGGGACTTGTGGATGAAGCCCTTCATTCGCTTTGCCAGGATTCC
The DNA here is from genome assembly GCA_031769625.1 of Taudactylus pleione. NCBI lineage: Eukaryota > Metazoa > Chordata > Amphibia > Anura > Myobatrachidae > Taudactylus > Taudactylus pleione. The sequence continues at coordinate 3,325,352 of JAUIMM010000628.1, read as the reverse complement.
AGGGTGGTCAATCTGTTGAAATCAGACCACTACATTTTGGCCACCGTGCTCGATTCTAGGTTTAAAGCCTATATGGTGTCTCTATTTCAGGCCGACACAAGCCTGCAGAGATGCAAAGACCTGCTGGTGAAAACACTGTCAGCTGAAGCGGAACGTGACACGTCAACAGCTCCTTCTTCATTTTCTCCTGCAAATGGAGCTGCCAGGAAAAAACTTAGGTATCCTAAGCAACCCGCTGGTGGTGATGCAGGGCAGGCAGGACCAAGTTTGGACATCTGGTCCGGACTGAAGGACCTGGCAACAATTTCTGACATGTCTACTGTCACTGCATATGATACTGTCACCATTGACAGAATGGTGGAAGATTACATCGGTGACAGCATCCAAGTAGGCATGTCTGACAGTCCGTACCTGTACTGGCAGGAAAAAGAGGCAATTTGGAGACCCCCTGTACAATCTGGCTCTATTTTACCTGAGTTGCCCCCCCTCCAGTGTGTACTCCGAAAGAGTGTTTAGTGCAGCCACAGAATGGTGGAAGATTACATCGGTGACAGCATCCAAGTAGGCATGTCTGACAGTCCGTACCTGTACTGGCAGGAAAAAGAGGCAATTTGGAGACCCCCTGTACAATCTGGCTCTATTTTACCTGAGTTGCCCCCCCTCCAGTGTGTACTCCGAAAGAGTGTTTAGTGCAGCCGGGGACCTTGTCAGCGAAAGGCGTAGGAGGTTGCTTCCACAAAATGTGGAGAAGATGATGTTCATGAAAATGAATTATCAACTCTCCCAGCCTCCAGAACGTACAGAGGGACCTGTGGTGGTGGATTCCAGCGGGGACGAATTAATACTCTGTGAGGATGAGGATGTACACAACACTGAAGAGGATGAGGAATCAGTGGATGAGGAGGATGAGGACGAAATCTTGCCTCCGTAGAGCCAGTTTGTGCAGGGACAGATTAATTGCCAGCTTGTTTTGTGGGGGCCCAAACGAACCAATCAATTCAGCCACAGTCGTGTGGCAGACCCTGGCGCTGAAATAATTGGTTTGTTAAAGTGTGCATGTCCTGTTTATACAACATAAGGGTGGGTGGGAGGGCCCAAGGACAATTCCATCTTGCACCTCTTATTTTTCTTTGCAGTATGTACAGTTTGGGGCCAAGTTTTTCAAACCGCAACTGGGGCTGTCTGCCACTGCAGTGTCACTCCTAGATGGGCCACGTGTTTGTGCCGCCCACTCGTATCGCTTAGCTTAGTCATCCAGCTACCTCTGTGCAACCTTTTGGACATAAAAACACTATTGTGAGGTGTGAGGTGTTCAGAATAGACTGGAAATGAGTGGAAATTAAGGTTATTGAGGTTAATAATAGCATAGGAGCAGAAAAACTCACAAAGTCTGTGATTTTAGCTATTTTTATGCTTTTTTTCAAAAAAATACAGATCCAAAACACAAAACCCAGAACCCAAAACACGGAAGGGTGGTTTTGGCAAAACCAATCCAGATCCAAAACACGAAGAAAGATCCAGATCCAAAACCAAAACACAAAACATGAAAAGTGGCCGGTGCACACCCCTAGTATAAAGCAGCAGATTAAGACAAAGTCGCAAAGTCAGTGGCCCACAAAATTTGACTATTTGGAGCGATTTGAAGATAGGTGTATGTGGATTGTGGACACAACTGTGTAATTGGTGCAGGGTGTGCAGACCCTGCACTGATAAACTAGATTTACATTTCCACTGGTGCTGCAGAAATCACCAGGAAAATGGTGCTGTCACCATTTTCCCAGTAGAGAAATCACCGGGAAAATGGAGGCAGTAGAGAAATCACCGGGAAAATGGAGTCAGCACTAATATCCCATAGATCTGTGCAGTAGATTCTGCCATAATGCTAAAGTCTGCTCTCCAACTGCAATGGCAAGAGAGTAGGGGGGGCCCTCAGAGGCTGCACACCACACAGGCCCTCTTCTCTCATAAAGCTCTCCCGCTGCCAAGTTACTCATGTGATGAATGCTCCCTGTGTGCTGCCACTTTTAGAGTGTTACCCCATTCTGCTATCGGTCCAGAAGGCTGTTAATGTTTCTGTTCTGCACTCTTTGCATTGCAGGGGGGTGGGACACAGAGTTCTAAAGTGAACTTTGAAAACTGGCAAATTTACAGTAGAAATAGAAACCTGAGTTCATGTAGCCTCACCTTTCATTACTCAAAGTCTGTCAGTCACTAAATGTGTTATTCACACCAGCTCTGAGATCCACACACAACCTGTTCCAACACAATGTTTGTTACTGGAGGGGGGAGTCCTTAGCTGGACTCTGGAGAGCTTATTATGTTCACTTCTAACCAAGGCGAGGTAGTGATATTGTCTTTCACCCCACTAAGGAACTTGAGTGGAAGTAAGCCAGGCTTCTCATCTCTCCCCTCCGAGCACTTATTCATTCCCTTGTTCAAATTTGATGCTGTCTCCTGCTCCTATAATTAAGCCCATCTGTACCATACAATATCATAACTGTGGACCACCCTGAAATGATTGCATCCCATTAACCGCCTTTACCACAAGAGCAGTGTGGTGCAGGTGCCTTGTAGAGATAACGTCCGTCAAGCAGAGAGCGCGGGATTTCAACCTGTGCAGGGGGGATGTTTCAATTCATGGATCTGGAACCACAAAGTACTGAATCAGCACAAATCTCTGTGAGTTCATTTTCATTTCCAAAAACATCAGACTGACCACTTTCATCAATGGTGGGGAGAAAACTGTTACAGCTACTTTTCCATATATATTTCCAACGCATTGTAATTCTCTCCATAATCACTACATTGTAACAGGGAAATGCATTTACAGTAAGAAAAGTTTGATGAATCATACAATGATGATCAGATTTTACATTCATTACAAAGGACTTGTAAAGTGCCAGTAATGTCTTGTTCCTGTTCCGCCATTATGTCGACATTCAGTTGTTCGCATCTGCGCAACCGCCATTATAATGAAATAGCTGTCATTATTAGTACACACACTTGGACCTTGCATCTGAAAACCACCAATCTCTGCCTACGCAGAACTCCGCATAACCCACAGTTGCGTATACACGCCCTCATTATACTAAGCCTATGTGCGAATATACAGTTGAATACCATTTACGCCCACAAGAAGAGATGCAATTTGGTTGACTTGAATCTATCATAGAATACATCCATATGATCAGCTGCGGAGCATGCGTAGAGCTAAACATCGCAGGATTCTTCCGCAAAACAGACTCAACCTCAAATAAAACAAATGTTGTCAGAAGCAATTTCATTGTGGGCGATCAGTGGGCAGCAGCTAGTTTTAAATATGCTTCCAGGGCTTCCTCTACTGTATCTAGAACTGTAGAGTAGAACTTGGCATAACTTATTCACTATGCTTAGGCCCCTAACACACACCACTGCTCTCCTCTGAGACTATTCATTGTTTATTTGGTTTGCAGATTACTCACTTCACCAAAGCAGCTAACCAAAAAGCATCTACACAGCTTACAGACTACATCTATTCTCCTGGTTATTGCCTCAACTCTCATGATCCATAGAACTAAAATGTATAAAGAAAATATGTCACGTAGAATATATTGTATTTTAATATATGGTATTTTTCGATTGAGGCTTGGGGGCTCATTCAGACCCGCTCGCTAAGATGCAAACACTCGCTGCTGCCGATGGTATACATTGTGCGCATGCATCGCAGTGCTCGTGTGCATACGTTAGCGAAAGTTCACAATGCATTTGCTCGCTGCGCATAGATAGCCCAGCAGAGTGAGTGACAGGGGAAGCCATTTGTAGGTGGTAGCAGGGGCTGGCCAATTAAAAAGGGGGGAGTGGAGGTGCAAACACAGGCGTGCCTGAGCATCTCAACGGCGTTTTAGAAGTGTGCATAATTATAACACAGCATCATAATACACGCCACCTGGCTTGTTTTTACACTGTAGTGCTTGCAGTGCTTGCGGCAGGGTATGGTCAACCTCAAGTGCTGCGATAGAATCCGATGTTACCAGATATACGGATGGTTGCATACACTTCCTGGACATGACGTGCACAAGTGGGCGTCTTAAGACAAGCTGGTGGGTGTCTGCATACACTACGTGATCGCTCTTTAAGAAATACTGGGCGTGCTAATGCATTGCTGTGTGATCGCACCTGCCTACGCAATTTGCATACACATCATGCAAGCGATCGTATCTAGCGAGCGGCTCTGAATCAGCTCCTCGATTCCTTAATTCCAGGAGACACTGGGCCATTGTTCCGCAGTGCCCATGCTGATAGGCTATACTCAGTTCGAACTTGAATATTTTCCATTTTATAGGTCCTACTATATCATACATTATTGTAATAGCCTTCACTTACATATTGTAAGACTATCTGTCTGATTTACATGTTATGTCACTTCTTATAAAAATATCTGCATTATGATGCTGTATGCTGTGCAGGTTGCCTTACGTACCAAAGCACTTTGCCCCACACTGTGAGCATTTATTTATATATTATTTTTGTATTATATTTTTAATTTATATGTATATATTTATATACATATATATATATATATATAATCACACAAAGTCGCGGCGGCACTCCCCAAGAAAGAAGCAAAAGAATTGGGTTTAGAGGATCCTCTGCACTTATTTACTTCAATGTTTCAATCACGGATTTTCGTCAGGTTTCTCTACACCCAATTCATTTTGCTACTTTCTTGGGGAGCGCCGCCGCAACTTTGTGTGATACATATATGCATATATATGAGTGCCAAGCCTATTCTACATATACATACATATATATATATATATATATATATATATACACACATATACATATATATATTAATTTATGTGTATAATACTATATATAAAAGATGTACAAAAATGGAAAACACAGAAAAATGACGGAAGAATCAAAATCAATTACAGAGAGGAGAGGATTCCCACTCAATGCCAGGCGTGGTGATTATTATAATAAAATAAACTGCTGGACTGCTATCTCTAGCCCCACATAAGTACTTGCAGTGGCTCCTTTGTGCAGGGCATTGTGATTTATAGGCTCATATGTCACATTAGCCACACAGAATAATAGAATATAAGTATTTTGTCTATCTCCACAATCTTCTTCTCCTTAGTCGGTCAGGCACAGCCGCATAAACCTAAAGATACAAGTTCCTGTCGCACAGGTGTTAATATGGTTCCTATCCTATGTAGCTTAGAAAATTATGAAGATACCCCTATTGTCCAATTTTTTTTTTGTTTCAGTATATCCAAGGGGGTGCTACCACTGGACACGGTACAAGTTACATTATATGGCACAAGGAGAAAAAGTGTGTCACTATAGGATGCACCCAATAGTGACACGGTTTATTCTCCTTGTGCTATATGATAAAACTAAATCCAAGCACTGGTTCAGTTGTTTGTATTAGAGTGGTAAATAGTGACTACTGATAATAACGTGTGTGTAAGAAAAGGAAATGATCAATCCTTGCAAATTGTAAATCTTGTAACCAGGGCCATTTATAGGGGTCTGTGTGCCCATGGCAAAGTGAAAGACTTGAATAACTAAAACTCCCACTCATCTGCGCTGCATCATCATTAAACTTCTGCCCCACAACATCATGGAGGCTCAGTGATGGAGCCCAGAGCCAGGAGCTCCGCGCAAAAGGTAAGGCTGGGGAAATTCGCGTACAGCCTTCCCCCCAGGGGCAAAAAGGGCAAATGTATGAAGCTCTGGAAAGTGATAAAGTGCAGAGTAATAAACGACCAACCACTCAGCTCCCAACTGTCATGTTACATGTTTGAAAAATGACAGTTAGGAGCTGAGTGGTCGGTCGTTTATCACTCTCCACTTTATCACTTCCCAGAGCTTCATATATCTGCCCCAAAATATGTTGGTGGCTGAGCAGTGTGGCACCCCTCCCCGACCACGTAACCTGGCAAGCACCATCCTGGCCATCCAGTGGTTACACTCCTGCTTTTAACGTTATTGTAAAAGCTTACAGACCTGTTGTTATTTCAGTTATACAGTTGAAAAGAATAACCGTATATGTATACTAGCACTAACATATTGTTTTCCTTTCCTTGCGTTTGCCAGGGGACAAAGGCCCCTGCAGTGGTTGTGGCCAGGAGGCATCATAGAATCTGACGCAAATGAGAAGGACTCACAATCGTCTGAGATCGCCAACATCACTCGTAGTGTTATAGTGGAGGATTGTGACGGCACTTCTAGCAAGCCGTACTGCAAGGTGCTCCGAATAACGGGCTCCCGTTCTAATGACTCCGGCTCTTACTGCTGCCACTACAAATATGTCGATGCCAAGGTCAAGGGATCCACGGCTGTCAGCATCCACGTCTTTGTGAGAGGTAAGAGGGTACAATGTCAAAGACGGGTGTCCTATAAAATGCACGTTTTCAGCAAGATTTCAATGTGATGAAGATATGAGCTCAGATTGTTTCCATAAAAAAAGAAAAAGTCTACAGAGTAGACGAAACGCGTTGCTGTCCCGTTTTATTGGATTTTTATTTATTGGATATTACTATTTTGCACCTAATTACTATTGAAACTTACCTGATTGATCAGCCGAATCCAGAGACTTTCTCTACCCCGAAGGATTACCAGGACTTTATCTAATAAGTGAGTCCTCACATGTGCCAGCTATTCTCAGCCCATTGTTCACCTATCCCCTGTCGCCTCCCAATGCTACGGTGCACAGCACCTAGTGGAGAGACTCTGGGCAGCCTCCGGCTCAGCTCACACTGCCTGGAGTGTATGACGCTCGAGATCCCCTTTGTGACAGCTTTTCCTCCTAGAGAGTGTTTGGGTGTGGTGATCCTGGGCCAGCTATATGCAGTGCGGGTGGCACATTCCCTGTGGATAAAAGCAGTGACCTAACCCTGACATATAACTCATCGGGCATCCTTGTCTTCCAACCAGGCTTACATGAGTCACAATCTTGCTTATAGTGGTATAGGGGGACGCCCCATACCACCACATACATATACTCTGGTAAGCTAAAGGTGACTAGCAGACCTGGAGGTTGATCAATAACATTGAACTGTAATAATATAGGCCTGCATGTACTTTTTTGTGATGCAACAATAAAATCTGCTGATATATGCTATTATTTAATTAGTAGATATAGGGCCTCATTTACTAACGAGTTATATCACCAAAATTAGTGATACATTTCACTGCGTATGATAATGGTGCTCCAGCCAATCGGCTCCCAACTGTCAACTGTCAAATTTATCACTCGTTTTGGTGATAAAACTCGTTAGTAAATGGGGCGATAATCTTCTGTTCTGGGTATTACACCAGCAATAATCATTTATCCATAATTTTTATTATGTGCATTGATGTAGTGTGATATGTATTAAATTACATTTAATTTATCTAATGTATCTAGCGCTGCAATTAATTGGGTGTGGTTTCACTGTGTTGATACACTATCCTTAATTAGTGTTTCCAAAAAAAATGACTATAACACTCATAAAATGCCTATACGGTAACTCTCATGAAGCGCCTTTGATGAAACAGTGCACTTTGTTTTGTTTTTCTAAATATTAGCCAATAAGAGCATTTTAATCATCTCTTCAAAGTAATCAAAGAGCAAAAGCTCCATTTGCAGGAGGGCAGACAGAGATGAAAAACAACAACCCTATAGGAGCACTCCAAAGCCAGAGTAATATTACTTATTCTATTTCCCCACCTAATACCACTCAATCGCAAGTAAGGTTATCAATTAGTCACCCAGGGGTAAATTTACTAAAGTGAGAGTTTTTAGAAGTGGAGATGGTGCCCATAACAAGCTAGCAACCAATCAGATTCTAGCTATTATCTTCTAGAAGGTGCTAGTTACTTGTTAAGTAGAATCTGATTGACTGCTATGGGCAACATCTCCACTTCTAAAAACTCTCACTTTAGTAAATATACCCCCCAGTGTTTGAAGGCTTTGTCTAGGCATAAGAACCTCCATTATAAAACTTAAATTAAACTTAACACTATTATAGCACAAGGAGATGTGAATAGACAATGATAGGTCACAGCATTAAATGAATTACCAAGCAAACATTGCCCTAATCAGCTCCAGCTAAATGAACCATAACCAAATAGGGGATGCTGTATGCTCCCGTGCAATCTGAGTTGTGGCGAAACCTGCCACCCCTTACCTGGCACAGTACTGATGCCTCACGCAAGGAAGGTGTCCCGCTTCTGAAGCACGGGTTATGACAAACTTGTCTCCTTCCGAAGGAGAAGCTCTAAACAACCACCTCTTGCCCCATTTGTGGCCACTGCAGAGCAATGCTTTCCAGCAAAGCTGAGCCTCCTCTGTTGAAGGAAAAATGTTAATCAACTTGAATAACCATGAGTCCATCAAATATAAACAATGTATAAATATATTAAATAGGTCCAGAGGGAGGGTAATCCAAGCTGCAAAGAGGAACCGTTCAAACCACCCCATCCAACCATAGGATACCACCCAGCGATTATGCTGTTTATCTTTCATGGGAACACCACCAAGTTCCCCTTTTACATACATTCTGATACTGCCTGGCTCCTTCTTCATCCTGGGTGTTTATATGCCATCAGGCTAAGTGAGCCCTCAGTTATCTTTAGGCTGCATGCTTGGGAAGCATAGTTTGTGGAGCATCTTACCTAAGAAGCACTCCATTTTAAAAATGACCCCAGGCTTTTTACTCCCTTAATAGTGTTGTATTATTACATGGTTTAGTAGTGTTCCTCTTGCTGACTGTATTGGTTTATGATTGATCATGTCTATGTGTATGACATTGTTACTGAAAAGAAGCAGTATTATTTTACTTATTTTTCTTTCTGGCCTTTGGACCTTCATGGATAAATGGTCAGTAGCTGCATTAAAAAAAGAATTGCTTTGTCTTATAGAGTGCACCTGGGAGTCGAAAAAGGCTTCCAATTGCAAGGACTAGTCAGTTCCCAATTTATGCCACCACGGAGGGTTGTTAAAAATAATATTTCTATAGGGATAAGATAAACTTCGTCCCCCCTACAAAAGCAGAGAAGCCTCCCTAAATGCGCAATCTCTATCCTATAAAGTTCATTAAAACACATGGCCTGATTCAGACCCGCTCGCTAAGATGCATACTCTTGCTGCTGCCGATGGTATGCAGTGTGCATGTATCGCAGTGAAAGTTCGCATCGCATTAGCGAAAGTTCACAATGCACTCGCTCGCTGCGTATAGACAGTCCAGCTGTGAGTGACAGGGAAGCCGTTTGTAGGTGGTAACGGGCTGGCCATTAAAAACGGGGGGAGTGTAGGTGCAAACACAAGCGTGCCTGAGCATCTCAACGACGTTTTTAGAGGTGTACATAATTATGATATATATAAGACAGCATCATAGTACACGTCATCTGGCTTGTTTTTATACTGAAGTGTTCACAGTGCTTGCTGCAGGGTATGGTCAACCTCAAGCGCTGCGATAGCATCCGATGTACCGATGGTTGCATACACTTCCTGGACATGACGTGCACAAGTGGGCGTCTTAAACCAGGCTGGTGGGCGTGCTAATGCATTGCTGTGCAGTAGCACTGCCTACGCAATTTGCATACACAACGTGCGAGTGATCGCATCTAGCGAGCAGCTCTGAATCAGGCCCACAGTACCTTGTCTCTAATTTTTGCATGTATGGTATAATTATACTAATAAAAGTTTGAAAGTCACAAATACTCACTAGAAACACATACAGCATTGTGTAACTAATTCTCTCTCTCTCTCTTTCTTGTGTCCTCAGACTGGGAGCAACCATTCATCAACCCAAGTGGGACTCTAGTAATAAACAGAGAAATTGCCAGAGTTCCATGCCAAGTATCCATCCCAGACCTCAATGTTACTCTGAAAACGGTATAACCCAATACATTAATCAATAAATTCACTCCGTGAGATAAAAGGCCTAAAAGTGCACAAAGAAATGAGTCAATATATATTGAACCTATAAAATGCAAATCAATTTTCTGGACAATATCAGCAAGATAAAGGCAGCTGTTCTGACTATATGTAGCTATTGACATAATATTTGATTTCCTATTACAATATTGCAGAAACAAAAAAAAGAAACTCCAAAATATAGTAACATTTTAAAGCTACTATTCCTACAAAGGGGTTCACCAGAGAAAAGGCTTTTGTCACCTCTTAAAATGTAAAACTACTTTTTGCATTTCACTGTGACCGTTTTCAGGCAGCTTTAGGGCTGGATTCAATTAGATGCAGAGCTGGGAAAATGGTGGCAGCCTTGGGCTTTAATGCCGGGGGCTATTCAATTACAGCCCCTTTTCCTTGCATGGTAAATTACCTGGTAACGTGTGTTATCCCATGGGATCCGGGCAAGGATGGACTGGGACTGTAGATCAGCCCTGGCAGTCGGCCCTGTGCACGTGCCTTAGGTGCGGGCTCTCTCAAAGGGGGTGTGGTTAAGTTTCAAGGAGGCGTGCCGTGAGTCACGGGGGCCTGGCCTTGCGGTACGCCCCGTCTCTTCCCGGCCGAACAGAGCGCACCGGCCCAACACTGCCGCCACCCCTTCCCTCCCCCTGAGCTCATATCATGTATCCGGCGGCGTGGGGTGGACGGTGGGCTCACTTCCGCCCTCCTCGAGCGGGCCCTGAGGTCATCGGCTCTTCTGGCAGTTGGCAGAAGTGCCAGATGGCCAATTCGGCCCTGATCCGGGATAAGTTCCCGGAGCTATAGTATAACACGTTTGCGGCACCACCGATCAGGGCACTTAAGGTGGATTTCTGTTTAAGTCTTGAACTGAAATCTGTGTTAACTGTAGATCGCTATAATTGAATAGCCCCAGCAGATCAATTAGCTTGCGGTAACTGACCGCGGCTAATTGAATCGGGCTCTTAGGCTGCTGGGGAAGTAGATAAAATACCCACAGAGGTGTATATTGGTACAGGTAATCTCAGCGCTACTAAGCGGCAATACAGGTTGTTAGATGGTGTCTGGTCTGCATAAATAGACCCCTAAGAATTACATTTTGCAGATTTTATTCACTCTGATTATTTATTTACTCTTGTTGCTGATGAGTTACATTTAAATTCAGGGTTTGGTTTGTTTTTATGACCTTTTTTGTGCTCCTTTAGCCAACGTCAGTCATCGCTCCAGATGGGGAGAGTGTATCATGGGACAATAAGGAGGGCATGTTGGTCCCTGCCGACTGGATAAGGGATACGCTTTTAGTCCAGTGTATGACCATAATCAATGGCAAAGAGTTTCTTTCTAATTATTTTGTCGTCCACTTCACAGGTAGGAACTACAGGATGTGCCTAACAAATTGTATATGATATTGGTCGTACTGGCTGTACCTATATCTCCATATGTTTTCCCTTTACTCCAGGTTATCGTTTCTATGATATGTACCTTTCTCCCAAGGACACAGTGGAGCTGCTCATTGGAGACCAACTAGTACTGAACTGCACCGTGACTGCCGAGTTTAATACCGCAGTCAACTTTAGCTGGGACTATCCTGGCAAAAAGGTGATCTATCTATGTCCGGGTTTCATTGGTGTTTAGGCTCATTTGGAAATGCATGGTCGGTTTGTCTTAAATAAAAAGTGATCTGTATCGGTTTGCACATTCCGTGGGTGAATTAAAGCTAATGTCTAAGGGCTTGATTCAGAGTGTACAATATTACGATGTTTATGTTGAGCAATTAGAAGTAAAACTTGCATGCGACCATTATCGTAGCCGCTCACAGCGACTATATACTCGCAGCGTGAGTGACTATCAGGGAACATTTAAGGAAGGTAGCGGGAGTGGCGGCAAAGAAAGAAGGCGTGTTGCGACCAGTTAGGTGGCGTCCCACACTCTGCAACTGCGATCCTGTACGCAAGGAATATGGCTTCTGCGTCTTAATTCTCATGTCCACTCTGCAGGGCCACGGGCTCATTCAGGACTGCAACAATCCAATGACCTGCCACCGATGCTGAGTCTTTGTACGAAGACGCTGCAACACTTTATACAGATGTTTAGATTTCCAAAGCTGCTGGTGGGTTATCTCAGTACATTTCCTGGCGGCTACGACATTTGTATAATTTCGCATAGCAGCTGCGCACAAATTCACAGTGACGACGGCATTAGCGTACAACTCTGAATCAGGCCCTAAGTAGATTGATAAAATGAAGCTGTAGTATACTGGCTTCCACTGGGTTTGTACATTGGGGTGTTTTGGTCTTAAACTGAGCTTGGGATAGGGCTTAGGTTGGCTGAATCCGGATGTAGTCAGAAAACTGACGCACGGGAAGCCGTCTGACTGAATTCCGGCATCGAAATCCCAATATAGGACTAAACATAGGTGTCTAAATCCTGTTGCCTATCTTTAGCACGACGACGGAATCCTGACAGATGGCTTTCTGAATGAAGGTAAGCGGGGACAGGGTTAGCATTAGCCGTGGGGGGGAGGGTTAGGTTTAGGCACCCCCGGGGGAACTTAGGGTTAGGCACCCCCCGGGGAAGGTTAGGGTTAGGCTAGGGAATGGGTTAGAGTTAGGCGCCACCAGGGGAAGGTTAGGGTTATGCACCCCCAGGGGGACTTAGGGCTAGACACCCCCTAGGGAGGTTCAGGGTTAGGAGCCACCAGGGGGGGGGGTTAGGGTTAGGCACCTCCCCGGGAGGGTTAGGTTTAGGGTGCAGGGAGGGTGGGTTAGGTTTAGGCACCCCCGGAGGGACTTAGGGATAGGCACCACCCGGGAGGGTTAGGTTTAGGGTGCCGGAAGGGGAAGTTAGGTTTAGGCACCCCCATGGAGTTTTAGGGTTAGGGGGAAGAGAAGGTTAGGGTTAGCTTACTTACCTTAGCTGTCAGGATTCTGCTTGATCGGGCTTCCAGCGTCGGTATTTCATACCCAACCCTGCTGAATCTACGGAATATCAAGGGATAATCAACGTTTATTTTCTACAATAGCCTCCCTCTCCACCAATTAGCAGATATGCAGTGATCCTAAAGACTATGGACTAGCTCTACTAAGTGACGACTTTTGCAAGCGGCTGCTTCTCCGCGTGTTTGACCTGAGTTTTTAAAGAGCCACTAATAGTCCGTGAGAAACATGCCACGCTTTATACTTGATAATATGAGTACCACTTTAAATTTCAAGGTCAAATGCGCCATGGTGTCTTGCAGAAGCAGCCGCTTAGGAAATCTAGCCCTAATTGCAGAACTAGGATAACTAAGCAATGTCCTGCTATATTTCTTTACATACACAGCGACACAACTGTTGAGATTTCACCACTCGTCATCTATTTACAGCATAACCGCCCTGTGATTGAGCACAGTGATCGTCGGCCGCTAAAATACCACACAGAGATGTACAGCACCCTTACTCTGCCTGGCGTTAATGAATCGGACCTTGGGAAGTATGTGTGCCATGCCATAAGCGAGATCTGGCAGCACCAGAAGAGCAACGAGGTCATTGTGCACGGTACAGGATGAATGCTAAGCAATGGGGGTTACATGTGGTAATACTAAGCTGATCTGATAGGAAACAAGTGAGCAGTGGGGATCTGGAGTGCATATATTAGTTTAAGCAATTCATTCCTTCAGGTGACAAGTGTCCTGTTATCTCCAGCATGAGCTTGATTTTCTAAAAACAGAGGATTCATGCCAGCTTAGCTGTACTGTGATCACTTCCAAAGCCCAAGCAGGTTTTATTTTTATTTGTATTTTTGGGTGGGGAGGGGGGCACATTTCACCTGTCGCTGTTGAGTAAAGCCTATAAAAAGGTTGACTTGGACAAAAGGTCGACAGGGACAAAAGGTCGACATGAACATGGTCAACACATGATTTGTTTTTTTATTATTATTTTTTTAGGGTTAGGTATAGGGTTAGGCACTTACCAGAGGGTTAGGGTTAGGCACTTACCCCGATGACTAGGGTTAGGCACTTACCCCAACGGTTAAGGTTAGGCACCAGGAGGGAAGGGTTAGGGTTAGGCACTTACCGGAGGGTTAGGGTTAGGCACTAGAAGGGACGGGTTAGGCACTAGAAGGGACGGTTAGGGTCAGGCACCTAAACCGACGGTTAGTGTTAGGCACCAAGGGGAGGGTTAGGTTTAGAGTCAGGATGAAGATTAGGACTAAAAAACAAAAAGAATCATGTGACAACCATTTTCATGACGACCTTTCGACCCTGTTGACTATTTGTATATGTCGACCTTCTTACATGTGGACCTTCCTTTTGTCCCTGTCGACCTTTTGTCCCAGTCGACCTATTGACTGTCTAACATCTGGGGGTAAATTTACTAAAATGGGAGTTCTATCAAGAAGTGATATTGCCCATAGCAACCAGTCAGATTCTACTTCTCATTTAAGATAATTAAGATAATTACTGGAATCTGATTGGTTGCTATGGGCAACATCACTTCTTAATAGAACTCCCATCTTAGTAAATTTACCCCCTGGTGTCTAACTAGACCAGGGGTCAGGGAACTTTTTTACCTTTTACCCCAAAATATATTTAGATACGCCGACGTTACCCCCTTGATTTGAAAGGAAGGAATTCATATAGTGCCCCCATAGTTATGCCCCTGTAGTAGTGCCCCCTTAGTTATGCCCCTGTAGTAGTGCCCCCATATAATGTCCCTGTAGTAGTTCACCCCATAGTTATGTCCCTGTAGTAGTGCCCCCATATAATGCCCCTGTAGTAGTGCCCCCATATAATGCCCCTGTAGTAGTGCACCCATATAATGCCCCTGTAGTACTGCCCCACATAATTATGCCCCTGTAGTAGTGCCCCCATATAATGCCCCTGTAATAGTGCCCCCATAGTTATGCCCCTGTAGTAGTGACCCCATATAATGCCCCTGTAGTGCCGCTTGTACAAAAAAAAACAAAAGAAAAAACACCTTAATCCCCGCTCCTGCATCCACCGCCGTCCTGTCCGCCCGGTTGCTCCTCGGAACTATGGGAGAAATGTAATGACGTCTCTCCCATAGTGCGCATGGAGAGAGCCGGAAGCTGGTGTTCAGAAGAGAACTCCAACCTCTGGCTAACGCGGTGCTGCAGGGAAGGAACCGGGCGCCCGCTGGTAATAACATCTCAGCGGGCGTCCGGCTTAGAGCCTCCCTGCGGCACAGCCGGGCATGCATATGAATCATTCTATATTATAGAATGATTCATATGCATGCCCGGCTGTCCGTCCATTACCCCCAGGAATTTCATTTTTACCCCATGTGGGGTAATTTACCCGTTCCCCGACCACTGAACTAGATACTGTCAACCTTTTTACTGTCTATCTGTTAATCCACACCCATTGGTGATTTGGCTAGAATGTAAATGGGCAGGCAGTCACTACACCCTAAGTTTTTGGTTTTTTATGTTGAAACAATGTTGCAGTTTTTTGCAAACTGGTCAATTTTTGGTGTCTACTGTATTAGCATTAAGGGAAAAAAATAGTAACAATATAATGACCTATTTATTTTCCTTTAGACAGAAAACACATAACCATGGCTTTTTCTAAATGCAGAGAAAATGCACATTTATAAATAATGTGTCAATTGTTATACTGATTTCCTCATCCCAGTTGTGCATGGTATGCTACAATAACTACAGCACCTACTATACATAGGTGTCTCTGAATCATTAAATAAATATGGGGTGTATTTATTAAGCCTTGGAGAGAGATAAAGTGGGTGGAGATAAAGTACCATCCAATCAGCTCCTAACTGTCACTTTACAGGCTGTGTTTGAAAGATAACAGTTCAGTGCTGATTGGTTGGTACTTTATCTCTCTCCATTGCTTAGGACAGGAACGCCTGCATTTTTCTCTGACCACTCCCCCGTCACCACCCCCAAACGCTGACATCCCGACACTCACTCTGCCATGGCTTTCTAGGTGCGTGCATGATCGCAGAGCATATGCATGCGCAGTACGCACCATCGGACGATCTGCGTACGCGGTTGCAATTGCGATCCATGCTGAATCAGGCCCTTAGTACATAGACCCCTTTATTTCTGGGTGATAGAATATTAATGAATAGAAAGTTTGTATTTTTATTTTCTTCATCCTAAATAAAAAATAAATAAAAATATATAATGTTCTTTTAATGGAAATCAGCTACTTGTGATGTTTAGAACGTTGAAGGACCAGATATTCTTTTACTACAAGGACCAGTGAGTGGAAACTAGAAATACTAGACACCTATGATTAGTGCCTTACAAATAAATTCATCAGTCACTCGTGGGCCAAGAGCCAATAAAGTGATTTACAGTGCATCCGGAAAGTAATCACAGCGCTTCACTTTCCACATTTTGTTATGTTACAGCAGGGGTGGGGAACCTCCGGCCCGTGGGCCGTATACGACCCGCAAGGTAAAATCATCCTGCCCGGCCGGCTGTCAGCGGCAGCAGCAGAATCAGCATAGTGTAGCAGCTGTCATCGGCGGCAGGTAGCGCAGCGAGGGAGAGGAGATGTCAGGATTGTCATCGGCGGCAGGTAGCGCAGCGGGGGAGAGGAGATGTCAGGATTGTCATCGGCAGAAAAAAGGTTCCCCACCCCTGTGTTACAGCCTTATTCCAAGATGGAATAAATTCATTTTTGTCCTCAAAATTCTACACACAATACCCCGTAATGACAACGTGTTGAGATTTTTGCAAATTTAATAAAATAAAAAAATAAAAAATGAGAAATCACATGTACAGAAGTATTTACAGCCTTTGCCATGAAGCTCAAAATTGAGCTCAGGTGCATCCTGTTTCCACTGATCATCCTTGAGATGTTCCTACAGCATAATTGGAGTCCACAGCTTAATTGGAGTCCACCTGTGCTAAATTCAGTTGATTGGACATGATTTTGAAAGGCATACACCTGTCTATATAAGGTGCATGTCAGAGCACAAACCAAGCATGAAGTCCAAGTCTGTAAACCTCAGAGACAGGATTGTCTCGAGGCACAAATCTGGGGAAGGGTACAGAAAAATATCTGCTGTTTTGAAGGTCCCAATGAGCACAGTGGCCTCCATCATCTGTAAATGGAAGAAGTTCGGAACCACCAAGACTCTTCCTAGAGTTGACCGGCTGTCTAAACTGAGCGATCGAGGGGGAAGGGCCATAGTCAGGGAGGTGACCAAGAACCCGATGATCACTCTGTCAGAGCTACAGCATTCCTCTGTGGAGAGAGGACAACCTTCCAGAAGGACAACCATCTCTGCAGCAATCCACCAATCAAGCCTATATGCTAGAGTGGCCAGACGGAAGCCACTCCTTAGTAAAAAGCACATGGCAGCCCGCCTGGAGTTTGACAAAATGCACCTGAAGGACTCTCAGACCATGAGAAACAAAATTATCTGGTCTGGTGATACAAAGATTGAATTCTTAGGCGTGAATGCCAGGCGTTATGTTTGGCGGAAACCAGGCACCGCTCATCACCAGGCCAATACCAATCCTACAGTGAAGCATGTTGGTGGCAGCATCATGCTGTGGGGATGTCTTTCAGTGGCAGGAACTGGGAGACTAGTCAGGCTAGAGGGAAAGATGAATGCAGCAATGTACAGAGACAACCTGAATGAAAACCTGCTCCAGAGCTCTCTTGACCTCAGACTGGGGCAACGGTTCATCTTTCAGCAGGACAACGACCCTAAGCACACAGTCAAGATATCAAAGGAGTGGCTTCAGGACAATTCTGTGAATGTCCTTGAGTGGCCCAGCCAGAACCCAGACTTGAATCCAATTGAATATCCCTGGAGAGATCTGACAATGGCTGTGTACCGACGCTTCCCATCCAACCTGATGGAGGTTGAGAGGTGCTGCAAAGAGGAATGGGCGAAACTGCCCAAATATAGGTGTGGCAAGCTTGTGGCATCATATTCAAAAATACTTGAGGCTGTAATTGCTGCCAAAGGTGCATCAACAAAGTATTGAGCAAAGGCTGTGAATACTTATGTAAATGTGATTTCTTAGTTGTTTTTTGTCTGTAACATAACAAAATGTGGAAAAAGTGAAGCGCTGTGAATACTTTCCGGATGCACAGTATCACACCTTCTAAAGAAAATAAGTGGAGAAGTTGTCTATCCGGACGGACATAAGCAAAAATGTGTAAATCCGATCATGCGCTATACGCTAATTCTCACTGCATCCATGCAAAGAGATCCATCTGACTCAATATCAGCACTTAAGGCTCTAATCTCTCAATTGGAACCTTTACACCGAAGTGCCAAAAGTCTTGGGATAGCAGTATGTAAAGGTAATGGTAGGTAGTGTCACCATACTGTGATGTCTTGGAAATGCCCAGACCTGCATCAGTTGTAATATGACATCTTGTGAGTCAGTTTGAACACCGGCTAGGCTGCTCATGGCAAGGCGACGTGAATTATCGGAGTTCGAATGGGGCATGATAGTGGGTGCCCGACGGATGGGACTTTCAATTTCCAAAGTTGTGCGGACATTCAACATTCCTTGATCTACGGTGTCACGTGTGTACAAGGAATTCCTCAGGGAATACATTAACACCTACTGTGGACATCGAGGTGGTGCTTAATGATCGTGACCAGCAGCATCTGGACAGATTTATCCGTAGTAACAAAGAAGCGAAACTGGCTCAAATCACACTCACATTCAATGCAGGAGGTACCAGACACATATCCAGCAGGTCAGTGCAGTGTTTTTAGCTTCCGTGAGATATGAGAGCAGAAGACCCACCAGAGTGCCCCTGTTAACACTACAGCACCGCACACTGACTCTCACCTGGGCTTGTGACATTGCTAATTGGACCTGGAGGACTGGCAAGTTGTGGCGTGGTCTGATAAGTCATGGTTCCAGTTGGTTCGGGCTGATGGTAGGGTTCGGGTGGTGGCACAGACCCCATGAGGCCATGGACCCCGATTATCAACAACGCACTGTGCAGGCTGTTCGTGGTTCCATAATGGTGCGGGGTGTGTTCACATGGCATGGTTGGGTCCGCCTGAACACGTCATTGAAGGGCAACTGCTACATTGCATTGCTTGATGACTATTTGCAGCCCTTCATGAACTTCATGTACCTCTACAATGATGGAATATTCCAGCAGGATAATGCACAATGCCTTCAGTCCCAAGTTGTCCAGAATTGGTTCGAGGAGCATTCTGGAGAGTTCCGATGAACGATGTGGCCAAGATCCTGCACCTACAAATATCTGTGAGCCAGGGGCCCGTGTGCACTCACCGTGCAGGGCCCCCTCCTCTCTCCCCGGTGGCCGGCAGCCGACTGACACGGCTGGCCAGCCACCAGAGCATTAGTAGACTCCGGGCGCTAGAGTGCGCCCGGAGTCTTCTGCGCATGCGCATAGTCCTGGAAAAATGGCAGCGGTGGCCATTTTCCGGCGTTCTGTGCATGCGCAGTAGACTCCGGGCACACTCTAGTGCCCGAAGTCTACTGCGCATGCACAGAACACTGGAAAAAAATTCCGGTGTTCTGAGCAGCGCTGACACCCGAAGCGGGACCACGGACAGGTGAGTATAAAATAATATGGGTGCAGGGTGTGCGGTGCGGGGGCCCCCCTGGGCCCGGGGGCACGTATGCCCCGCACACACTGCACGCATTATAGATACGCCACTGCTGTGAGCTGTGGGAAGCTATCCAGATGGCATCAGTCAACATCTCTCCAGAGGTCTTCTGTCCACTTGTGCAATCAATGCCACGTTGAGTTGCTGCACTTCACCGGGCTAGAGGGGGTCCTACACGATACTAGGCATCTATCCCATGACTTTTGGCACTGCAGTGTATATGCCATATACCCTCATGCATACATGTTTATAGAAACACTGACCTATGTTTCACTATCCTATACAGATTGCTGAGTCTGGGCCTGATTCAGAGCCGGACGCTCTGACCAGAGCGCTCGCTCTGAATCAGGGTCGGCCTACCTAAAATTGGAGCGGCCTAGTTGCAAGCGGCCAAGAAGATGGTCGCGATGGTCAAGACCATCGCGACCATCGGGCTTGCGACGAGACCCTCATGGTAGGGTCTCGTCTGCCGCAAGCCCGGAGTGCTTTTGGCTCTATCAGAGCCAAAAACACTCCCACTGACATCACTAGTGATGTCATTGGGGCCGGACCCAGACGGTAGGCGTTCCCATGGGAACGACTCCATCTGGGCAGCCACGCCCCCGGCACGCCCACCAAAGGGGGCGTGCTGTCAATCACCATCGACAGCATGCCCCCTTTGGTGCGAGACCCCGAGCGACGGCTTCCCCGTCGCTCGCCGGGTCTCGTGCATGCGCACGATGGAGGCGCCTCCATCGTGCGCATGCGCATTTGGGTAACATTGACCCGCTTGCGAGCGTACAGCGCTCAAGAGCGGATCTGAATGAGACCCTCTGTTCCCTCATTCTCTTTTCCATATGGCTCTCTCTGTTAGGCAGGAAATAAAAGTAATGATGAAACAAATTAATAATGGGTAACTGGTTAAACGGTTAGTTTTTTGGAAAAAAAAAAAAGGCATGCATAATATAAGTATTTTTAGTCATTTAATAATGTCAGACAAGAGATCTGGAACTTGTAAATTAGCAATACTTCTCCATATTATGGTAATGAAACAATATTCAGTAAACCATAGCAACCAATCAGACAGTTGCTTTTATTGTCTAAATATATAAAGAAAGGGGGTGGAAACCTGCGCATTGAGATAGAATGTGGATCTATGGATCTATGGCGAGCTGCAATATACAAATGATAGCTGACTCAATCGTAAATGGTTAGAAGAAAAGGAATATATGCGCTCAGCTATAGTTCACCATGCTTAAATGCGGAATGTTAAATTGGGAACTAAAGGATATAGGGCTGTATTCAGAGGCGGCCGTACGGTCTACGACCGCACGGCCGCCTCGATGTTTGTCTAGTGCGCATGCGCACGAGGGAGCCGGCTCCTTCGTGCGCATACGTGAGACCCGCTACGACCGACAGCGCTGGTCGTAGCGGGTCTCTTTCCAAAGGGGGCGAGCTGTCGATGTTGATTGACAGCTCGCCCCGTTTGGAAGGCGGGCCGGGGGGGTGGCAGCCCAAACGGAGGCGTTCCCATGGGAACGCCTGCCGTTTGGGGGAGGCCCCACTGACATCACTAGTGATGTCAGTGGAGAGCTTCCGGCTCTGACAGAGCCAGAAGCTCTCCGGGGCTTACGACAAGTGAGACCCTACCCTAGGGTCTCGTCGTAAACCCCGATGGTCGCGATGGTCAATGACCATCGCGACCATCACCCTAGCGGTCGTTAGAGCTGTGGGTGTTAACCCACAGCCTAACGACCGAAACAGAGGCGGCCGGTCAGGATGCAAGCGGCCGCCCAGTTTCTGAGCGACCGCTTGCATCCTCCGACCGCCTCTGAATGAGGCCCATAATCTTTATTCTAAATGTGCTTCTAAGTGACAGGATGAGATATATACAAATGAATAGAATGTAATAAAAGAAAAAACACTTTACTGATATGAAAAACGCAAAACACATATGAAAGCAGTGTTTGAAAGAACATAAACACATGCATACAATGAATGCAATATCAAAATGGCATAGTAATAGTCCTGTCCTGGCAGAATCTGAGTGTTAATAGGACTCCAACGCGTTTCAGCCTTAGTTGGCCTTTTTCCAGGAGTTCATGTGCATAATGGGAATCAAGATCCTGGGGATTAAAAGGAACTCTCCTCCTCTTTGATAGGTTGTATATAAATGAGGTGGACTTCAATTGGTCTTCCTTAGTAGTGTGAATAGTTCAAGCTGTGGGTAATCACCTATCAATCAAAATAATGAAATAGCCTGTGTAGATATCTTGTTTAGATATTGTTGCCATTGCAAAATAAATTGCAGTGGATGAACTCCATAACGTGATTGCTAATAGTCCCATAGAATAATCATAATCCATTGTAATAAATGAAATAATAGTACTGAAAAAAATATTGAAAAATATATAAATGTAAAAATAAAATAAAGTAAAATAAAATAAGATAAAATAAATAAAAAAATATAGGCCAACTAAGGCTGAAACGCTTTGGAAGAACTCATGCCGCAGGACAGCACAGCCGGCTAGAGGCAGGAAGGTGAGTCTCCGTTCGAGGAGGGGGTGCACGGGGGACGGTGTCAGCAAGCACGAGCCTTTGATATCTCCTCCCCGTCCACAGCAGCTTCCTCAGCGTGCACTGCGGGCAGACCTCCACGACGGGTGTGCTGCCGGCTAGAGCACCAGACGTTAGCAGCTTGTGTGGAGTTCCACCGTCCATTGCCGCATACCCGTACTGCCTTCCTCGGGAAGATCACCCTGGGCCAGCAGCACTGTATGTACATTGTACCCTAGCGGGACGCCGCTATTTGCTATTGTGATACCCTGCAGGTGCAAGGTATCACTTAAAGACCTGTCCCAGCCACAGATAATACCCAGCCATTGTAGACTATTATTTTACAGGTGTTTCTGACAACAGCCATCTCATAAGAGATGAAATTTCATTGCCCATTTTGGAAAAGGGAGTGGAAGCCTGTGACATTTTTAATAAAGTTGATTTAAAAAGAAAAACAACAGTTGGAGAGAGCAGAGTGATGGGCAGCAGGCTGAAATGTCACTTGGAGGAGGAGCTGGGAGAGGCGGCCATTATACATGAGGGGATGTGTGCTCAGAGTGTAGCTCCTGCACAGAAGCAGAGGAAACTGGCTATAGCAAAAGAGTATCTGGGACTTGTAGTGCCACAGTCTGTTGTTCGTGTTATTAACACAAAGCAAACATGTTCCATTAAGCTGCGCCTGCCTTCCGGAGGGGAAACTGCATACTAAGATCCTGCCTCAGATCCTGTGGCAGAAAGACATTTATTATACACACAAGCAGTCGCTTTGTGGCATGAATATAACAGCTATTATCTCATCAACAGCGCTGCAACAATACTGTTTAAGTAAAAACTAATTTTGTGCATGCATGCAATTACAGGCCCCAACATGTACACACAGTAACTCAAATGTGACCGAGAGCTGCAGGTATTATAGTCAGTGTTAGTTAAGTCTGTAGTAATATTGTTATTTTAGACAAATTGTGCAGAACCAGATAATTCATTATTAAAGTGAGGTTGTGCATATTGATACTTGTAATGAACGTTATGTCTGAACTACTCCATTGATTAATTTAAGTCAAACTGACCCATTCCAGTCACCGTTTGGTGTCATTATTAATAAATGCAAGAATTATTAGAATACATTTTTGCTGCAATTCTGTTTGTGTCTGTGATATGAGTTGAGAGTTGCACCAAAGGAATAGCTAAGAAGACTGATCCACCACTGAGGTAACTCCAGCTTTCTCCCGCACTTTAATATTTTTATTCTCTCAATTTCAGGGTATTACACATACTTGCAGACATTCAGCTCCCTCCTTCCGGGAGGGAGCTGAATGCCTGCATTCTGTGGGGGGCGTGGCCGGACTGTGATGCCGTTTTGGGGGCGGGGCTGGGGGCGTAACCGCCCGTTCGCGTCATCGTGGCCCCGCCCCGTCTTCACAATGCTGGAAAAAAGGCATTGTAAAGCAGGGGGCGGAGCCTCGATGACGCGATTCAGCGCAAATCGCGTCATCGGGCCCCCCGGCAGCAGGGTTTTTTACTAGTAGTCTGGGGGGGTAGGCGGCAGCCGGGAGGCTTGCCTGCCTTTCCGGGGGGTCGGAAGCGGCATATTCGGGAGGCTCCCAACCAAATCGGGAGGGTAGGCAAGCCTGGTATTACACTATCAGTACAAGCCAGCATTTTCCTTCACACTCACTTCTACTTGGTGGAACATTTTCATGTACTAGACTCAGTAGAACACTTAGGAGTCTATGATACTTTGGATTATCATTATTTGCTTGTTAGCATCTATTCCATGTTGGGGGTTCCCCTGGCAGCCCCGATATTACTATGCCATTTTGATATTGCATTCATTGTATGCATGTGTTTATGTTCTTTCAAACACTGCTTTCATATATGTGTTTTGCGTTTTTCATATCAGTAAAGTGTTTTTTCTTTTATTACATTCTATTCATTTGTATATATCTCATCCTGTCACTTAGAAGCACATTTAGAATATTGATTATATCCTTTAGTTCCCAATTTAACATTTCGCATTTAAGCATGGTGAACTATAGCTGAGCGCTTTTATTGTCTAGCTTACACATGACAGATAAGAGCTAAGAGCTGGTTAGTTGCTGCTCATTATCTGCACCTTTACACTTCTATTAGTATAATGAGTAAGTCTTTCCTACCACTGTTCTTATAAAGGCATTATCTGACTGTAGAGAGCTCCTGTTCAGCCACAAGCAGGCCCCAGTGATCCTGCACAGACATGAGATAGATCACCAGCATTCCCTAGATAATGGCACTATCACCAGTGGCTGCTTGCCACCACAGGAAGCTGTACGGTATCAAACTGGCACTTCCTGTTTCATTGCGTTACACACTTTATACATATTGTATTATGTCTTAATGTGATTAGCAGATGTCTTCTATTAATAAGATAATTGCAATTGACTGTACACAAATGTATACTGTCAGGTAATGTAGGTTGATCTGGTTATTGTATGTGACATCACATTGACTGGGATACTCTAGTGCCTACAATTACATTCAAAGTTTTTTGTAGAAAAACAAAACAAAAAAACTTTAGTTCAAAACATAATTCTCCTTGTTTCCTATTTGCCAGGAAGAGGATTTATGAATTAAATATTCCTGTTGTATAATTTCTCACTAGCTTTTAACCTTCTTATGCCTTACAGAGAACCCCTTCATCGCCGTGGAGACACAAGATGGCACAGTTATTGAGGCAACAGCTGGAGACAAGATTATAAGTCTGCCAGTTAAAGTTTCGGCCTACCCAACACCTGCTTTCCAATGGTATGTAACAACTTAGGAACCTATCCATTCCATACATAAAAGTCATCACATGGGTTACTTTGACAGCACCAGTTATTCTTGTGTTTTTGTGCCACTTTGGAGTACAGCACATTAGCAATAAGCAGGGCTGAAAGGAGATCGATCAGCTCTGGGTACTAGCAGTGGTCAAATGGTAGGCTGTATTTCCCCTTCGCGCTAGGGACCTGGACGTGACGTGAGTGAGGGCGGAAGTGCAGTTCCTGCCCATGACGACCAGCTACAGAAGTACTTTGTCCCCACTTACCACTTACACAGGTTTATTGTCCGCTCGCCACGCTTTGGACACGGTGGCTCGCTGCGCTCGCCACGCTTCGGACACAGTGGCTCGCTACGCTCGCCACATGGTTATATTCCCTCTCTATGCCCACTTGGGAAGATGCTGGACACTGGCTGATGACGTCAGGTTCCTCTCGGTGAAGGGGATTTAGACATTACCGTGGTCAAACATGTGTGGGCATGGCCCCATTAAGAATACCAATGCCCACTTCACATGCTGCAAAAGGGGGTGTGGCTAAACCTCCTTGGCAACCTGGGACACAGGACAAGTGCAGACTGGTGACTTTGTACCTGCTTCTCAGTCCTCTCGGTGCCTCTGGCAAAAGGGTTAGCTGTACCAAATACATGAAATACCGCCGGCCCTCTGGCTGGCAGTTCGAGTCCCGGCAGCGGCAGGCCGACAGAAGCAGAGTTCCCGGCAGCGGAAGCCCGACAGTGCTGGAAATCCCGATTGTCCATAGGTAAGTAAATACTAACTTAACCTAACCCCCTAACCCTAACCCTCCTTAGGGGTGCCTAACCCTAACCTCCCCCACAAGTGCCTAACCCCCCCCCTTCCCCGCTGCCTAAACCTAAGTCCCCCGGGGGGATGCCTAACCCTCCCTCCCCCTAGCCTAACCCTAACCTCCCGGGGGGGTGCCTAACCCTAAGTCCCCCCCGGGTGCCCTAAACCTAGCCCCCCCCCTCCCCCGCGCCTGTCCGCTCGCGGCACCCTGCATCCATTCGTCTCCCAGCGTCGGGAAAATGACAGGCACCTAGATATAGACGCCTGTCATTTAACCCTCACCGGGATAAAGCAGTCGGGAAGCCGGCTGTCAGGATGAAGACAGCCGGTTTCTCGATTGCATCCCATTTCTTTGAAACCTTCTTATACATTGGCCTTTAAAATAAATGTTTACAAAAAGATTAAAATGGCCACGCTGTGGACTAATGTTGAGATATCCTTAGGATAAAAGGCTGACAATCATCTTCATTCCCAACATTAGTGATGATTTCCAAATAGACCTGTTAGACACATCCCAATGGAGCAGTGAAGGTGTGGAGTCACCTGTTACTATTCACTTTGCTTCTTTGCATAACTTAAGTTGACCATAGATCGCACAATACTGCAGCCAACCAGAAGACACATGCACCACATGATAAATGGAGCGCATCCATAAACATGCACAATGCATGAAGGCAATCTCCGTTCCCAGCCTGAAGTCGGCTGAACAACAGGAAGGTGGATCAGGCAGGTTTGATAACCAAACCGTTTTTTCAGCCGTTGTCCACGATAATCGTTCATGCCGATACACTGAACGATAATGGTTCAATCCAGTCGTTCGCACTGCTGGTTACCACGATTGTGCGGTGTGTGATTCACATATTTCAATAATCTTGAATCATTGGTTCACTTGTTTCTTAGGAACAGGATGTTAAGGTGTGAAGAGATATAAATACTTGTATATCTAAAAATATGTGTGTAGATTGCCAATGTTTCACAACACACCAAAATGCTACATTAAATCCAGGCTTTCTATGTAAAGATCAACGATACCCAACTTTGCACATGTTTGGTGATGATGCAGTGACCACCTGGATGGGGCACCTGTTAGATATTAGATGCTGGTGGGGAGATGTATCAATCATTGGAGAGAGATAAAGTGGAGAAATTGCCCAAAGCCACAAATCAGCTACTGTCATTTCAAAGACTGTGCTCAATAAATGACAGTTGGAAGCTGATTGGCTGCTTTGGGCAACTTCTTCACCTTATCTCTCTTCAAAGGGTCTATTTAATAAGCAGTGTTAGGAGACAAAGTGAAAGGAGATAAGGTACCAGCCAATCAGCTCCCAACTGTCATTTTTTAAACACAGCCTGTGAGATGACAGTTAGGAGCTGATTGGCTGGCACCTTATCACTTTTCACTCTGTCTCCTAACACTGCTTAGTAAATAGACCCCCTGGATATTGGAGTGCAGGGACTAAACGTGCTTTGCGCATATTAGCAGTCAGTCATAGATGGAAAGGGAAGTGATAAAAAGATTAGCCTGTGACATATGCAGAGCCAAATAAGAATTCTCCTATGTCTTTCCTATTGTCAGGTTCAAAGACGGAAAACTGATAACGGTGAGCAGCACTTATGGAAAAATGTCACAACACTCTTTGCAGATCAGGAACGTGGCGGAACACGATGCTGGCAGATACACACTGATACTGAGGAACGAGCAGGCTGGCTTGCTGCAGCAGGTGAATTTACGACTGGTAGTGAATGGTAAGCAGGAACTGAGGCAAAGTTATTACACATTATAAGCAAAATACATTCTCACTTCAGTGGGCAGTGAGAGCCCCCCCCCCCCTCCTTCTCATTTTTAGGGGATGGCTGTATATTTGCATTTATATCCATGGGGCAAAATTTACTAAGCGGCGGGTTCTAAACCCCGGCGGTTTGATGGCAGTTTTGCTATCTGCAGATTTACTAAGACTAAAATCGCTGCAAAACCGCCGCAAAACCGCCGTCAAAACACATTTTAGAATAGAATAGGGTTGTCATATAGTAACCGCTGCAAAACCACCACCAAACCCCCGGTGTTTAGAACAGAATAGGACCCGCCGTCAAACCAACACCAAACCACCGGAGTTTACAACCCGCCGCTTAGTAAATTTTGCCCCATGTCTCACATGGAGCTATCATGTTGGGAAAAAGTTTGACTTCCTAGTCAATAACATGTAAGTCACAATACAAGCAATAGAAATGATGACTTCTGTGAGCTTGTAGAAATAATACATAGAATTTGAAATCTTTGTTAAACAAAAGACTGTGCAGGAGGTTACTTTGCTGATGTAGAGAAGTTTATAATCCATTTTCACTCCATTCTGTTTTGGGCGTTTAATGCTCCTATATTCCAATACAAGAGGATCGTGTCTTAAGGTTCATACACACGGGACGATGTGCTCTATGATGAGCGATATTGGTGAAAGATTTCCCTTGAATTTCCATAGTGCAGGACAAATGATATTGAGTGTACACAATGAACAATATCGTTAACGATATCGTTCAGTGACGTAATCCTGCCACATCTCTGAACAGGCAGTTTCTGACGATATCGTCAGATTGGCCTGTAGGTTTGCACGACAGCAAACATCATTAACGACGCGGGAGCGCGCATTGTTGGTCGTTCACTGCATACATACTGAATGATATGAACGATATATCGTTGAACGATATCGTTGTCGTTCATGAAAATTGTCTGGTGTGTATGTGGCTTTAGGCCTCGTGTTCCAGTATGGTGCACTGCATTACCAGCACAGGGAAATGTAGGTTAAGTGGAAGTAAAAGTGGGTATATTCATTCTCTATAGTAAAGAGATGAGCAATTCATATTAACTTCTTAAAAAGGCATGACAGACCACGACCACTAAAATGTTCTATGTTTTTAGAGCATTGAGGAGCAGTTTCCAATACGGATCAATAATAATCCCTTTAATTTAAATCAGTCAATGATAATCCCTTTCATCCAAGTCAGTCAATGATAATCCCTTTCATGTAAATCAGTCAATGATAATCCCTTTCATCCAAGTCAGTATGTGTTCTTTATTTAGCACAGTACCAGAATACAAGTGCAACCAAGCACAGTACCAGAACACAGGTGCAACAAAGCACAGTACCAGAACACAGGTGCAACAAAGCACAGTACCAGAACACAGGTGCAATAAAGCACAGTACCAGAACACAGGTGCAATAAAGCACAGTACCAGAACACAGGTGCAACCAAGCACAGTACCAGAACACAGGTGCAACAACGCACAGTACGAGAACACAGGTGCAAGAAAGCACAGTACCAGAACACAGGTGCAACCAAGCACAGTACCAGAACACAGGTGCAACCAAGCACAGTACCAGAACACAGGTGCAACAAATCACAGTACCAGAACACAGGTGCAACAAAGCACAGTACCAGAACACAGGTGCAACCAAGCACAGTACCAGAACACAGGTGCAAGAAAGCACAGTACCAGAACACAGGTGCAACCAAGCACAGTACCAGAACACAGGTGCAACAAAGCACAGTACGAGAACACAGGTGCAAGAAAGCACAGTTCCAGAACACAGGTGCAACCAAGCACAGTACCAGAACACAGGTGCAACCAAGCACAGTACCAGAACACAGGTGCAACAAATCACAGTACCAGAACACAGGTGCAACAAAGCACAGTACCAGAACACAGGTGCAACAAAGCACAGTACCAGAACACAGGAGCAACAAAGCACAGTACCAGAACACTGGTGCAACAAAGCACAGTACCAGAACACAGGTGCAACCAAGCACAGTACCAGAACACAGGTGCAACCAAGCACAGTACCAGAACACAGGTGCAACCAAGCACAGTACCAGAACACAGGTGCAACAAATCACAGTACCAGAACACAGGTGCAACAAAGCACAGTACCAGAACACAGGTGCAACCAAGCACAGTACCAGAACACAGGTGCAACCAAGCACAGTACCAGAACACAGGTGCAACAAAGCACAGTATCAGAACACAGGTGCAACAAAGCACAGTACCAGAACACAGGTGCAACAAAGCACAGTACCAGAACACAGGTGCAACCAAGCACAGTACCAGAACACAGGTGCAACCAAGCACAGTACCAGAACACAGGAGCAACAAAGCACAGTACCAGAACACAGGTGCAACAACGCACAGTACCAGAACACAGGTGCAACAAAGCACAGTACCAGAACACAGGTGCAACAAAGCACAGTACCAGAACACAGGAGCAACAAAGCACAGTATCAGAACACAGGTGCAACAAAGCACAGTACCAGAACACAGGTGCAACAACGCACAGTACCAGAACACAGGTGCAACAAAGCACAGTACCAGAACACAGGTGCAACAAAGCACAGTACCAGAACACAGGAGCAACAAAGCACAGTATCAGAACACAGGTGCAACAAAGCACAGTACCAGAACACAGGTGCAACAACGCACAGTACCAGAACACAGGTGCAACCAAGCACAGTACCAGAACACAGGTGCAACCAAGCACAGTACCAGAACACAGGTGCAACCAAGCACAGTACCAGAACACAGGAGCAACAAAGCACAGTACCAGAACACAGGTGCAACAAAGCACAGTACCAGAACACAGGTGCAACAACGCACAGTACCAGAACACAGGTGCAAAAACGCACAGTACCAGAACACAGGTGCAACCAAGCACAGTACCAGAACACAGGTGCAACAAAGCACAGTACTAGAACACAGGAGCAACAAAGCACAGTATCAGAACACAGATGCAACAAAGCACAGTACCAGAACACAGGTGCAACAACGCACAGTACCAGAACACAGGTGCAACAACGCACAGTACCAGAACACAGGTGCAACAACGCACAGTACCAGAACACAGGTGCAACCAAGCACAGTACCAGAACACAGGTGCAACAAAGCACAGTACCAGAACACAGGAGCAACAAAGCACAGTACCAGAACACAGGTGCAACAACGCACTGTACCAGAACACAGGTGCAACAACGCACAGTACCAGAACACAGGTGCAACAACGCACAGTACCAGAACACAGGTGCAACCAAGCACAGTACCAGAACACAGGTGCAACAAAGCACAGTACCAGAACACAGGTGCAACAAAGCACAGTACCAGAACACAGGTGCAACAAAGCACAGTATCAGAACATAGGTGCAATTAAGGGCCTGAATCAGAGATGTACACTGTGCACTTAGCAGCTATGCCTTTGAACGCATTTGCCAGAAGGGCCGCTGGTGTCAAGGCCAGTTCGAGGACGGTGGAAGTACCCCCGCCCTCCACCCAATGCCGCTGAATACATGATATGCGGTCAGCGGGAGGGAAGGGGTGGCGGCAGTGGGCCTGGGAAGAGGGGGTCGTACCGTGAGGCCAGGCCCACGTGACTTGCGGCACACCCCCTCGAAGCTAAACCATGCCCCCTTCGCGAGCGTGTACGGGTGCAACGGGCGTACTGCCAGGGCTGATGTACAGCGCCAGTCTGTCCCTGGCTGTGGGCATATATGTTAATGCTGCAGGAGGTGTCTGAAGGAAATGATGCCTTCAGCCTGTATCTTAGATCTGATGCCTGTGTCTGAAGACCATAGGTCGCAATGTTTGCAGCATCGGCCATTTGAGTAAACCTAAAGCTGAGTACACGCCATGCGATGGTGTGAACCAGCGACAGTGCAATGTAATGATACATTGTGCGCGCCGTACATTCTGTACGATCCGGTGTATGACAGCACGATGTGACATTACATGCTGCATGTAACATCACCGCGTCATCCACCGTGTCATTTAGGTCACACACGTAGGCGGCCACTTTGGATGTTATGCAGCATCATTTGGACCTATTAGCAGGAGATGTGTATTGAACAATAGGGGTCATCTGTGATTATCTTCTGATCGCATTTATGACACATACCCAGTGATAATCCTGCGACTATATTGTAAGATCCATTTGGCTCATCCCAGTAGATTTTGGGCCATTTATGTGATATTGGGCCACTTGTCAGATATCTGCCGGCAAGTGGAAAGTGCGAGACAGAAGTTTATAGCATATAACTAACTAACCCATAGTGGGTCAAGTGTTTTGGTACCTGAAGGTACAATTGATACATAGGAGTCACATTATTGCATTTGGTATCAGGGAAATAACTGCAATCAGGAGGCACATTGGGCATTAATCTGATTTAGGTTTGATCTTAATTAATACTGATTACAATTTAAATATAATGGATGAGCACTATAGAACAGGCTTTATATTAATAAAACAATAACACATATTTCATATTAACAATAAAAGCAGTTACCATTGACCTTAGCTTGACTATACTACTTTATGTACAAGTATTGTCTTTCTCAACGCATAGCGGATCATTTATCATTGTGTTGTGGACAGAAGTTATGTTTCTATGACAACCTATGTTTATCGATGAAGTCAAAAGAACACAGCTAATTATATTATCCCACCTCTCCGCTTTCCACGTCCACACGGAAAGAGCATTTGTTAGTAAAGCTAATTGGTGAATTAAATTTTAATTGATCTCATTCCAAAATGACCATCATTCCTAAAGGTCTAAGCTACACGCCATTCATTAGATAAATCCAGTATTTGATTATATACAGATGTTAAGTCCATTGCCCATAGCTGGAGAATCTCAAGATTTGACCCTGAGCTTTACAGTGTTTCCTGAAGTCTTATGGTCCCTGAGTGCTGGACCAACCTCACAGGGTCATACAAAGACTTCGCAGAGGCCCTGGTTAGGTGGAGATGGATGCTTAACTCTCCCTGGTACTGTTAGACATGCTCCTAAAGATAACATTGTATTGCTGCAATAAGAGGAAACAGAAACAGACAGCGTATAGCAAACTATGAATCACTATTCAAAAGCACAGTCACTATTCACAAGCACAAAACAGTGGGCCTGATTCTGACCCGCTCACGAGCGCTCTACACTCGCAAGCGGGTCGATGGTGCCCAAGTACGCATGCGCGAGACCCGGTGAGCGACGGGGAATCCGTTGCTCGGGGTCTCGCACCAAAGGGGGCGTGCTCTCTGATAGAGCCAAAATCACTCCAGGGCTTGCGGCAGCAAGACCCTACCGCACCGCAGGGTCTAGTCGCAAGCCCGATGGTCGCGATGGTCTTGACCATCGAGGCCATCATCATGGACGCTCGCTATAGCTGTGGGTGGTAACCCACAGCTATGCGAGCGTCCAAGAGGCCGCTCCAAATTGAGGTAGGAGGGCCCTGATTCAGAGCGAGCGCTCTGGTCAAAGCGTCCGGCTCTGAATCAGGCCCAGTGTTTCCTCCATCATACAGGTGTAAACATAAGAGAAGACTAAAATATAAATATATATATTTTTTTACAGTTTATCTCATTCTTGTCTATTTTTTTGACCTTCCCTTTGGGAGATCTCAGAGGGGTGATTCAGGGGAAAAATGTGATCCCAGAGGGGCAATCCAGGGGAAAAATGTGATCCCAGAGGGGCAATCTAGGGGAAAAGTTTGATCCCAGAGGGCAATCCAGGGGAAAAGTGTGATCCCAGAGGGGCGATCCAGGGGAAAAGTGTGATCCCAGAGGGGCGATCCAGGGGAAAAGTGTGATCCCAGATGGGCGATCCAGTGTAAAAGTGTGATCCCAGAGGGGCGATCCAGGGGAAAAGTGTGATCCCAGAGGGGCAATCCAGGGGAAAAGCATGATCCCAGAGGGGCGATCCAGGGTAAAAGTGTGATCCCAGAGGGGCGAACCAGGGGAAAGGGTGATCCCAGAGGGGCGAGCCAAGGGAAAAGTGTGGGTGGTGTGGTGACGCAATTCAGTATAATGACGCAATTTGCATGCTCACGCAAATCAGGTGGTTGCATGGAACAAAATGGGGCCCGATGAGCGAGTAACCGCATCAAAACTTAATTTACTTTACAAGAACGAAAAGCGGTAACCGGGAGGATTGCCTGCATTTTTCAGATATTCCAGTAGAGTAGTCCAGTATGTTTTATACTACAGCAAGAATAGTATACCATGAACATTTCCGCAAAGTAATTTTTTAGGTGTGTTTTGTTCGGTTTGCATGCATAAATGTGTACGCCAACTTACCAATTAAAGGTATCCACAGTGATTTAATACAGTTTTGGACATTATTACAGTATTTTAAGTTTCAGTATTTTTTTAAATAGCATATACAAGCTATATTGTTTATGCTCAAAGCACCTAAATGTGTCCATGTAGCCTGTCCCATCTCCTTGCTGAGGGTTGGCATGTTTAAGAAGAGGGATATCGCTAAAACGTCACTGTCTAAGTGACTGGGTCTTGTACATGTAGATTAGAGAAGGCTGTTGGAACAAGGCCCAGTGTTACCAACACTTTGCACCTCTGAGAAAGCCGCCTGATCTGCTGCAAATATCGGTTTACCTGATATGTCACTGCCCCTCTCTCTGATATTCGTTAGCAGTGCTTAAAGTCTACAAAAAAAAGGTGGCAGTATTCATAAAAAAAAATGGTGGCTGTACCCACCTATAGTCACAAGCGGATACAAAACTTATAGTAGCTCCCATGCTGTGGATAAGTGGGCAGGGTGACAGGATTTCACTGATCTATTCCTGTTCTTGGAACTAGTATAAGAATAAAAAAATTTACCAAAAGTTGGTTTCAGTACTGCGTATCCCTAAGTACCCCTACAACAATGTACTGCCGGTTAGGTGCCAGCATAATGACTATCAGGGGTGTATCTAGGGGTCCAAGCGCCTCTGGCAAAGAAAGGGACTGCCGCCCCCCCTTCCACTACGGACCCATATTTTCGGAAAAACAAAAGACAAAATAGAGATTAGTGCCAGCAAACATGGTGAGTGGCATCCTGGTCTAGGGGTAGATACAACCCTAGATGACACACACTGAAGGTTACACATACACACAGAAGGTGACACACACACATCGGAGATGACACAGAGAAGGTGACACACACAGGAGCTTACACACACAGGAGGTGACATACACATATAGGTGACACACACACACACAGGAGATGACACACAGAAGGTGACACACACATAGGTGGTGAGACACACACACACGAGGTGACACACACACACATAGGAGGTGACACACACACATAGGAGGTGACACACACAGGAGATGATACACAGAGAAGGTGATACACACACATAGGAGGTGACACACACAGGAGATGATACACATAGGAGGTGACAAACTTACGCAGAACGTGAGACGCACAGGAGGGGAAACTGGCATCAAAGGGTGTGGAGGGAGCACAGGGATCGCTCAGCGCCAGCAGCCGCCGTGCAGTGATGAAAGAGGATGGTGTACAGGTTACAGAGACCCGGGAGCTCCCCCAGACACCAAGGTTGGGGAAGTCACATGGATAAAGTATTTTATGACGATACCGCCGCCGGCGCAGTCTCCATACCGCCACCAGCCCAGAGCACTGCTGCAGCCAATCCACCACTTCCTCACCACACATGTGGCTTTGACCGCTGCGCTGCACCCTGGGACATGTAGTCTTCTTACTTTAGGGTGCCGCGCTGCACGTTAGGGTGACATTAAAGTGTTACGTTGGGATGGAGTGTACTGATTCTATCCCCGGCAGAGGGTGGCACTGTCAGGTGGCGCCCCCCCCTCCAGCAGGCGCCCCTGGCAAGTGCCATCCTGGCCATTAGCTAGATACGCCCGATGACTATAGGGGGGAGGGGTGTATGAGGACCTATGGAGGTCTTTGGAAGGACAGTTGGGTCTCACTAGGATAGCATGATGCTACGGTCACTTTATGAAATAGTGCACCATGCAGCTATATAAAATTAACTTCAACTTGTTGTGATGATGTATACAGTGCAGAGATAAAAGCGCTGCTATGTACAGTATAATGATAACGTACGTTATATGTATGTAACTGGAAACACCCAACCACATAGCTGCTCTGTCCATTCTTCAAGGACTTTGTGTTAAACATGTGTTTTTTATCATCTTGTGTCATGCTTCGTCATACATGTGTTTCTGATTCACGTGTGCTTAGTAACTTCTGATGTTGTACATTGTAACTTTTGTGATAACTTGACAACCTGTCATACAGAGCTACTCAGACGTGTTCATTGTCAACCTTGAAAATGACATTATGGCTGTAAATGTATTGTATCCCTGGAAACTCTCAATAAAAGATACTTCAAATAATGAATGTGAACAAAACAGAATATATTTGTGTGTTATAGCTCATTAAAATGTGATGAACATTTTCATTGACTCCAAACTAATTATTTATTAACTACAAGCCATGTTTACAGAGGGAAATACGAGACCCAATAGAACATTTTTAAGGGGGCATTTACTTCACAAGCCTCACGTCTGCTCGAGTACAGCACGAAAGTCACAGTAACCCACTCTGCAACATACTGGTCACATGTTCCTCTTCTTTTTATCGCTCGCTTTTGCCATAGTTATTTATTGCCTGAATAAACCACTAACAAGCCAGAATAAGGGGCTTATTATCATGTTTATCCTCAAGACTTGTTAAATAGACTTCCCTATGTAAAACACCTCTTTTTCGATGACAATAGGGTTTTTCACCCTTTAATAAATCAGACCCCAATGCTACAGGGTTCTTTGCCATCACATCAACTATTACTTTATATACTGTACATGGTCTTGTACATTTATAAAATATGTTCATTCCCGTTGGATTAAATCAGTGCCTGTATAGAATAGATACAGGTAACGTTTAATTACACTATACAGAATTCTAATCATCCCTTACACACAGCAGAGACAGCCATGTTGTAGTCTTGTTCATGAGACTTCATTAGAGTCTCCTGTCTCAATGATGTCACTGATTCCTAGTGAACATTCATATACATATAGGCTCCGGGGCAGTACTGTGGCGGAACGGTTGGTGCTGCTGCCTTAGGCGCACCACATGGCCAAGGGGGCGCCCCAGAGGCATTTGGGCATGGCTCGGAGGGGACCTGGAGGGTTCCTCAAGCTGCAGCTAGCATCTAGCTCATAGCTCGGGGCAGATGAGGGCTGAGCTGGTGGCGATAGAGAGCTACACAGGGCCCAAAAATATTGAAAATATGGCGCTGACAAGTTTGGCCCATAAGACGGCTGAATTCACTGTGTGCAGATAATATTCACTACGGACAGTAGAATACTGTATATGACACAAGATGGGTTGTTTCTGGCCACTGCTATCTGTAGCTAACTTTGGAAAGAGGGTAGATGTTGAATGTGGGAATCATCATTCATACTTACTATATATACACAGAAACCAGCACATAATAAGCATTATACTGTAGCTAATGTGTAATAAAATATAACAATTATTATTTTAAAGGCTCATGATACTAATTGCATTCCATATATTGCCGTGCCATCAATGGCTTACACCCATGCAATACAATGTTATTGATGACGTATGTACACTATGGGCCTGATTCAGAGTTGGGAATAGAGTAAGGTAGAGCAGGTAACTGTGCACCTGGGTAAAACCATGCTGCGCTGCAGGTGTGGCAGATATAAAATATGCAGAGAGATTTAGATTTGGGAGGGGCGTGTCCAAATTGAGATCTAAGATGCAGTGTAATAATAAAGCTGTCCAGCATTTATCGGCTACATGCCAAAGCAGCAACATGCAAAACCAAAATTATGTATTTGCACCTGTTGCATTGCAACATGGTTTGTCCATGTGCAGTTACTTGCTGTATCTTAAGGTGCCTACGCACTAGGCGATATTTTACACGATTTGCCCGATTTCAACGCATCAGTATCATGTAAAATATGTCCAAATCGTCAGTGTCCACTCACGATCACGATGCCGATGCGTGTACCAGCAGGACGTACATCGCATCTTCAGATCTTGCCTGCTGCAGGTAACATAGGCAAACGCGGGGGGGGTTCCGTCTGCCTGGAAACCCCCCTCCCCAGCCCACAATAGAAATAGTAATGTAATAGAATTTTACTATTACTGAATTTTCTTCTCAGTATCACAAATGAAATAATTAGTACCACCTGTGGATCTTTTACCATGTATCAGTCAGTAATAAATAACCTGTGCACCAACTAGGAGATCTGGAAAACATTCACTGTTAGGGATGTGCTGCTATAGAGCCCAATATGTAAATATACAGTATGTCCAGGGCAGACTTGCTCTAATACTCTGGAATGGTGCCCACATCTAAAATAAAAACATTCTGCTAAGGCAGGATGGGCCTACTGCCGCATTTAATGGCTTACTGTGATTGCTGGTTCTGTATATGCTGGAATTATGACATACAATACACTATGTATGATACATATAATGGGTTACTGTGATTGCTGGTCTTCTATATGCTGGAATTATAACACACAATATACTTTGTATGATGCATTTTAAAGCTGGTTAAGTGTTAATTCTGCCCTCTTCATGGACTGGCCACACTCACTCTAAGATCAAGCATTTGGAAACCCCCCCTCTAGAAATCCTGAGTTTAACAATGGGTAAGATCTGATGATATCGTACAGTGTTTATGCTTGTACGATATGTTGTTCGGATCCGCATACGAAGCTTGCAGGCATGGATCAGGGATCTCCGTCCGTGAATCTGTGTATTAAAAATTAAAACCTGTGAAAACCAGCCCCGGGCTTTAGTGACCTAGTGCTGGTTGTGCAAAATACGGGGGACAAACGACATAGGAGTCCCCCATACTTAAGCACAACCAGCACCAGGCTAGTCAGAACCAGCCCTGGTTACCAAAATACGGGGGACAAACGACATAGGGGTCCGCCGTATTTTGCGCAACCAGCACTGAGCTCTGATCGGGTCCTGGTTCTGGAAATACAAGGGGGAAAATTTAATAGGGTCCCCCTGTATTATCCAGAACCAGCACCAGACTATTTCTAGCGGGGGGCTAATGCCAGGGGAACCCTATCACTGGGTCCCCCAGGTTGAAGCATTAACCCTGTCTGCTAGTCAGCCCAGGCCGGGGATCCCTGGGGAGTTGGGGACCCCCCCAATAAAGGGGTCCCCCTCTCCAGGTCACCCCAGGCCTAGGCTGGTAGCCTGGGGCAATTCCCGACACCCCTGGAGCAGTGGGTGATGGGTTTGGGGGTCCCCAGGGATCCCCAGCCTGGGCTGACTAGCATTCAGGGTTAATTATTTGGCTGGGGGACCCGGTGATAGGGTTCCCCTGGCTGTGGCATTAGCCCCCGCTATAAAAAGTCCAGTGCTGGTTCTGGATAATAGAGGGGGACCCTATTCATTTTTTCCCCGTTACCAGGACTGGATCAGAGCCCAGTGCTGGTTGCGCAAAATACGAGGGAGCCCTACGACGTTTGTCGCCCATATTTTGACAACCGGGTTTGGTTCTGACTAGCCCGGTGCTGGTTGTGCTTAAATACTGGGGACCCCTGTCGTTTGTCCCCCGTATTTTGCACAACCAGCACTAGGTTACTAAAGCCCGGGGCTGGTTTTCACAGGTTTTAATTTTTAATACACAGATTCACGGACGGAGATCTGTCCATGCATCTGTCTTCATGCTTGCATGTTTCTCCCTGATCCATGCCTGCAAGCATCGTAAGCGGATCCGAACGACATATCGTACAGGCATAAACACTGTACGATGTGTCGTTTATCCCCCGTATTTTGCACAACCAGCACTGGGTCACTAAAGCCTGGTTGCTCTTTTGTGGGAGGGGCCCCAACTTTGTTTTTTTTTACACAGGTTTTAATTTTTTAAACACAGCAGCATGGACGGGTCTCATTGATCCCGTCCGTGCATCTGTGTTTATGTTTTTACAGACAGATGCATGCATCACGGATATCACTGATCCGTGCAAGCATCTGTCTGCTATCCTACATAATCTGCAAATCTTTAGATCATGCACGATAGATCATGTGATAAATAGTGCAGCTTTCGCTGCACATTGTATCCTGAAGTGCCGGGGTGCTGCCGGGGAGAGTTCAAGGGAAATTGCTCACAATATCGCATCGTGAGCACATCGTATAATGTGTAGGCACCTTTACTCTGTTCCCAGATCTGGATCCGGCCCTATATACTTATTCATGTATATTTAATATTTGTGTTCTGCTAATGACGCAAAATCTTCATGATTCCACTTGATGTTTTCTAGTTCCCCCACGGATCCACGAGAAGGAAACTTCATCTCCAAATATTTATGCCCAAGGTATTCGACATGTTCTGACCTGCACTGTGTTTGGGGTACCCGCACCAACATCCATCCAGTGGCAGTGGCGGCCGTGGATGCCATGCAAGATGTATACACGTCGCAGTGTGTATGTTCCCATAATAATTTATTGTTTGTCCTAAAGCAACATATGAAAGAACATTTTCAGCTTTTAGATATAATAGTGTTGCACACGGCTGCAAAGTCTGTATAAGGGCATGCAATTTGGTAGCAATACTGTATGTGAATGACAGCAATTTGGTAGCAATACTGTATGTGAATGACAGCAATTTGGTAGCAATATGTGAATAACAGCAATTTGGTAGAAATACTGGATGTGAATTACAGCAATTTGGTAGAAATAGTTACAGCAATTTGGTAGAAATACTGTATGTGAATTACAGCAATTTGGTAGCAGTATGTGAATTACAGCAATTTGGTAGCAATACTGTATGTGAATTACAGCAATTTGGTTGCAATATGTGAATTACAGCAATTTGGTAGCAGTATATGAATAACAGCAATTTGGTAGCAATATGTGAATAACAGCTATTTGGTAGAAATACTGTATGTGAATTACAGCAATTTGGTAGCAATATGTGAATTACAGCAATTTGGTAGCAATATGTGAATTACAGCAATTTGGTAGCAGTATATGAATAACAGCAATTTGGTAGCAATATGTGAATTACAGCAATTTGGTATAAATACTGTATGTGAATTACAGCAATTTGGTAGCAGTATATGAATTACAGCAATTTGGTAGCAATATTTGAATTACAGCAATTTGGTAGAAATACTGTATGTGAATTACAGCAATTTGGCAGCAGTATGTGAATTACAGCAATTTGGTAGCAATACTGTATGTGAATAACAGCAATTTGGTAGCAATATGTGAATTACAGCAATTTGGTAGCAATACTGTATGTGAATTACAGCAATTTGGTAGAAATACTGTGTGTGAATAACAGCAATTTGGAAGCAATATGTGAATTACAGCAATTTGGTAGCAATACTGTATGTGAATTACAGCAATTTGGTAGCAATATGTGAATTACAGCAATTTGGTAGCAGTATATGAATTACAGCAATTTGGTAGCAATATGTGAATTACAGCAATTTGGTAGCAATATGTGAATTACAGCAATTTGGTAGAAATACTGTATGTGAATTACAGCAATTTGGTAGCAGTATATGAATTACAGCAATTTGGTAGCAATATGTGAATTACAGCAATTTGGTAGAAATACTGTATGTGAATAACAGCAATTTGGTAGCAATATGTGAATTACAGCAATTTGGTAGCAATACTGTATGTGAATTACAGCAATTTGGTAGCAATATGTGAATTACAGCAATTTGGTAGCAGTATATGAATTACAGCAATTTGGTAGCAATATGTGAATTACAGCAATTTGGTAGCAATATGTGAATTACAGCAATTTGGTAGAAATACTGTATGTGAATTACAGCAATTTGGCAGCAGTATGTGAATTACAGCAATTTGGTAGCAATACTGTATGTGAATTGCAGCAATTTGGTAGCAATACTGTATGTGAATTGCAGCAATTTGGTAGCAATACTGTATGTGAATTGCAGCAATTTGGTAGCAATACTGTATGTGAATTGCAGCAATTTGGTAGCAATACTGTATGTGAATTGCAGCAATTTGGTAGCAGTATGTCAATTACAGCAATTTGGTAGCAATATGTGAATTACAGCAAT
Source organism: Taudactylus pleione (assembly GCA_031769625.1). NCBI lineage: Eukaryota > Metazoa > Chordata > Amphibia > Anura > Myobatrachidae > Taudactylus > Taudactylus pleione. The sequence continues at coordinate 3,283,826 of JAUIMM010000628.1, read as the reverse complement.
TTGGTAGCAGTATATGAATTACAGCAATTTGGTAGCAATATGTGAATTACAGCAATTTGGTAGCAATATGTGAATTACAGCAATTTGGTAGAAATACTGTATGTGAATTACAGCAATTTGGCAGCAGTATGTGAATTACAGCAATTTGGTAGCAATACTGTATGTGAATTGCAGCAATTTGGTAGCAATACTGTATGTGAATTGCAGCAATTTGGTAGCAATACTGTATGTGAATTGCAGCAATTTGGTAGCAATACTGTATGTGAATTGCAGCAATTTGGTAGCAGTATGTCAATTACAGCAATTTGGTAGCAATATGTGAATTGCAGTGATTTGGTAGCAGTATGTGAATTGCAGCAATTTGGCAGCAGTATGTGAATTACAGCAATTTGGTAGCAATACTGTATGTGAATTGCAGCAATTTGGTAGAAATACTGTATGTGAATTACAGCAATTTGGCAGCAGTATGTGAATTACAGCAATTTGGTAGCAATACTGTATGTGAATTGCAGCAATTTGGTAGCAATACTGTATGTGAATTGCAGCAATTTGGTAGCAATACTGTATGTGAATTGCAGCAATTTGGTAGCAATACTGTATGTGAATTGCAGCAATTTGGTAGCAATACTGTATGTGAATTGCAGCAATTTGGTAGCAGTATGTCAATTACAGCAATTTGGTAGCAATATGTGAATTGCAGTGATTTGGTAGCAGTATGTGAATTGCAGCAATTTGGCAGCAGTATGTGAATTACAGCAATATGGTAGCATTATATGAATTACAGCAATTTGGTAGCAATATGTCAATTACAGCAATTTTGCAGCAATATGTGAATTGCAGTAATTTGGTAGCAGTATGTGAATTGCAGCAATATGGTAGCAGTATATAAATTACAGCAATATGGTAGCAATATGTGAATTGCAGCAAGTTGGTAGCAGTATGTGAATTACAGCAATATGGTAGCAATTTGTGAATTGCAGTAATTTGGTAGCAGTATGTGAATTGCAGCAAGTTGGTAGCAGTATGTGAATTACAGCAATATGGTAGCAGTATATGAATTACAGCAATATGGTAGCAATATGTGAATTGCAGCAATTTGGTAGCAGTATGTGAATTACAGCAATTTTTTTAGCAATACCGTGTTTCCCCGATAATAAGACCTACCCCGAAAATAAGACCTACCCTTAATATTGTAACCCGGTCCAAATTAAGCCCTACCCCGAAAATAAGACCTACCTGAACTCATTTTGAGCTGGGAATGCTGCAGAGACCAGCGTTCTCAGTCATGCAGCGCGCGGGTGACGTCATGACGTCACCTGCGCGCTGAGGATCCTGTGCGGCCACGCCTGCTGGATCATGTTAGATCCAGTCAGCGCGCAGGTGAGAGCGACATCCCGGATGGCGGCGAGTCAGGTTAGTGCACTGTAATAAGGGACACTGCTACAGGGGGGGCCTGCATAAGTGGCACTTCTACAAGGGGGCCTGCAAGGGGGGGGCATGCATAAGCGGCACTTCTACAAGGGGGCCTGCAAGGGGGGGGCATGCATAAGGGGCACTTCTACAAGGGGGCCTGCATAAGGGGCACTGCCGTCAATATTAATTAATATAAGACCTACCCCGAAAATAAGCCATATGGTGGTTTTTTTAACAAAAAAAAAATAAGACAGTGTCTTATTATCGGGGAAACATGGTATGTGAATTACAGTAATTTGGTAGCAATATGTGAATTGCAGCAATTTGGCAGCAGTGTGTGAATTGCAGCAATATGGCAGCAGTATGTGAATTGCAGCAATTTGGTAGCAGCATGTGAATTGCAGCAATATGGCAGAAGTATGTGAATTGCAGCAATTTGGTTGCAGTATTTGGTAGCAATGTTGAAATGCTAAAAGTTAATAGCAGAGTGTAACTTCCTGTTATTTAATGAACTGTTCTTTTTGGGCATTCCCACTATACAGTGCCCGTCAAAGGTCCTCCCGTAGGCATCAACGGGACCGAATGCCTGAGTGTAAAGACTGGAAGGACGTGACCCTGGATGGTGAATATAACAACATTGAAACCATAGAGACTTGGAGCGAGTTTGTGGAGGGGCGGAATAAGGTATCCATATAGCCTCTGGGTGATATTCCCTGATTGCATTGCACTTCCTAAAGTCATCCTGGCAGGAACAATCATGAATTATTGGGGAAGTCAATTATCCACAATACAACAACACAAGCGAGCGTCTGCACTACATCTGATTTTCAATCAAGGAAATGTCCCCCTCCCCCCGTTAAAAAAAAATGATAGAAAGTAGAAATGACACCGGGTCATTTTCCTGGGTTAAAAGTGCAGTTATATTTAAACAATGAGCTTTTATCATTCAAATATGTAATTGGCTGCCAATCAGAAGTATAATGGCCTATGCATGAAGGTATATTTATGAACATTATAATATTGGATGAATTAAGCATAACAAAGGAACACAAATAGGCCACAAATAAATATACTTGAAGTACTCAAATATGGTATTGCAAAAATAAACAAATGTAAGGTTATAATTTTTAAAGTAGAAAAAGGATATATAAATGTAATTTAGTCTTCAATACATACAAATAGACAATATTTTTCCCTTACAACTAATTTCCGCTTTAAATCTAGAGCCTATTTTGCCGGAAACGCATCTATGAATTTATTAATACACAGGTATTTGCCTGTGTACTAGATGCTGGTATGTGAATATATAAAGTGTAGTTTATTTCAAATGCTCTGAGAAAAAGTGACTAAACAGCGTAAGATCTTTATTTTGTGCTTATTAATATGCATCTCTCCTACGTTGATCTTTTTTTTGTATAAGAGTAAATTGTGGGTGGAACAAACTCTGGCTATGATGTGTGGACCTGTCTAACCATGTATGGATGGGGGCATTCTGTATAATAATAATAATAATAATAATTCATTCTCATCACTATAAGCATGCATTTGTACCAGCCCTTTAGCCCATTGCATCAGATCTGTCCGGGATCAGCATGATCTCTGCGTACGCTCTACTCCACATAGCCTGCAATTCTGCCTACACACCCGCAGCACGCCCTCGGGACACTTCGCCTACGTGTGAGCGCCCCCTAGCCACCCTATTATGCCTATTCAGTGGAGATGTGACTGAGATGCAAGTGACTCGGTATGGCCTGTGGCTGTTTATGGCCACAGAACATGCACAGTATAAAAAACTGTTAAATCCATCTACAACTCTGCCTTAGCCCCTATGGGCGGTACATCCCACCTCTCATTGGGTACATCCCACCTCTCATTGGGTACATCCCACCTCTCATTGGGTACATCCCACCTCTCATTGGGTACATCCCACCTCTCATTGGGTACATCCCACCTCTCATCGGGTTCATCCCGCCTCTTATTGGGCACATACCGCAGAGACTGGTCCCAAAAGAATAGTCTAAATAAAGGTATGCAGCAGATCAACATGAGGACCAACGTAACAGCCTAGGTACTACTGTAAATGCGTCCAAAAACAGTGAACTTAAATTAAACTGTGCAAGCTGTACGGTCACTTTCTCAAAGCCGTAATCATGTTTTTCAACCTCTATTATAGTGCCTCTATAATTAGAGTATTCTGTTGTTTTACTAAACAGTTTTCCCTTTGCAAGGAAAGTTCCACAGCATGAGGCAAGCTAGCTTCCTGCCAGGATGCACTGTCTTCTTGTCCTGATCTCCAGCCAGTGACCTATACTAACATTTGGGAAATCTGCTGACCTTTATTTGCGCCCTGGTGTGTGCTACCGCTGAATAGATTCCCTGCGACTAACTACCTGCTTTGAGGACATACAATTAGACAGAAAACACTAATATATAGCAGGCCTCGCCAGCTTCCTATTTCCTTCACTGCCTTCCTGTTTTAAGACCACACCTACAGATCGGAGTTTTCCTGTTTTCTGACACATCTGTTCTCTTCAGGGAGAAGCAGGTTGTTGAAAGGATTGTGTTGAAATATTATCTGCTTCCAGCCGCTAATAGAGCTATGCCCAGTCAGTGTTTCCTGATACATTTGTGAGACACAGGGGTATATTTACTAAAGAAGTGCGAGTTTTTTGAAGTGGAGATGTTGCCCATAGCAACAAATCAGATTCTAGCTATTATATTCTAGAAGGTGCTAGTTAAATGCTAAGCAGAATTTGATTGGTTGCTATGGGCAACAACTACACTTCTGAAAACCTGCACTTTAGTAAATATGCCCCCACAGTGTCAGGCTCCATGTGTCACAGGAATATAGAATGTAAAATATGCTATGCTGACATTATGGTCAGCATTCAATTAGCGTCAATGAGCGACACATTGCCAATTAATACAGTAGCCCAACATCGCAGTGTTTCCTGTGCACCTCTATGGGCTACCAGGAATAATCTGCCATGATGTTGTTGGGCGCGAGGTACTGGAGAAATGGTTGTAAAGCTGGCACTTAACAGCCATCATACTAATTAAATACCCCCTTGAGGATTAATTACCATTTAAAAGAAAATGAAAAGAAATAGCTCCATTTGTCTTGGTTTCTTTTGTATATGATAACATTTTTTATACAGTATTTTAGTACAATTGTGCAGTGGAAAAAAAAAATAATATATATATATATATATATATATATATATATATATATAATATAATATGCTATATAATAATACTTTAGCTGATTCAAAATGCTGTATTGGGCAGTGCTTCCCAGCTGACCTTCAATACAGTTGGGAACATTTAGGAAAATCAGTGCACCAGGGAAAAGTTGCAGCCAATCAGATTCCAGGTACTTTTTTGTACAACAGTTTAGAAAATGAAAGCACATTTCTGGTTGGTTATAGCACATTTGCACATTTATTTGTGTACCAGTGTTCTTACATGTAAAAGCAGAGCCCTGTATGTATGCCTGTGTAACTTTATAAAGCGTGCAATTACTAACTTGAGTTATCTTTGGCAGTAGTCTACAATGGGACAGGCAGAGAAGTGAAGGGTTTACAGCAAGTGCTTTTATTTCAGATCTGTCTAAACTTCTCCATTATCTGTCTCTTTTAAAATTTGCAGACAGTCAGCAAGCTGGTGATACAAAATGCAAAAGTGTCTATCATGTATAAATGCTCCGCTTCCAACAAAGCTGGGAGAGATGAGAGACTCGTCTATTTCTACGTGACAAGTGAGTGACCGTGGTAACATGGAATGTGTACTGTGTCCTATGTTACATACCACCTGACAATCCCAATTTACAAAGCAGAACATTTCACAACATGCCCCTGATTCACCCTGAACTTCCTCCCAAATATGAAGGTATACCTCAAACTGATATCCCAAGCCCACGTCATCAGTGGAATCCTTACCGTTATTTAAAAAGAAGGTCTGTCTGGGGAGTATGCCGTGTCTGCATTGGGGTTCTTGTACAGTACAACACAGGACCTCAGTAACTTATCCTCCAGAAAGTTTGCATTGATCATTCCCATTATTTGTTGTTTACTGCTTTGCACAATTTAATTTAATTACTTAAGGTTAGTAATTACTTTTTTAGTTGATAGTACACTGTAATTTAGTAAAATGTCATAGAGAACAATAAAAAGTCATGAGAGAGTCATGGGGAAACCTATAATGCATCATGGGGGTACATAGTACATACGCCTTTGCAATATTCTGTTGTTTTTTTTATAACTCAGGAACAAAAATTAGCCTTATTGCTGCGTGCATATTAACATATAGTCCCCTGGTCTTAGGAAGTGCTGTAATACAGGATTTCTAAGCTTGTGATAATTGTTAGCTCTTTTTGTATTATACATCCCCCCCCTATGAATAAACTGACACCTTACTAGGACAATTAAATTTCCAATTTGTTGTAACCTCTACAGTATACACACATTACGTTTGCAGTATATTATTTACAGCATGTTAAGACACTAGTAAGACATATAAAACACATTGCATTTATTTATGGATGCATTTAGCTGTGTGTTTACAGCTAAATGCATACATAACTGCCGGTAACAAAATAGAGAGTTATTATCTTGTTACAGCCTGTAGAAAGACATCCTCGGAATAGAAGCATTAAAAAAAATTAACGGCAAGATTTATGGTCCCATTTGGTACAATTATATTATATATCTGTTTACATACACTTCATTTACGTTAAAAACACAGCATAAGTAATGGGAGCTGACAATAATTACAGTAAATGCTTTGTAAGTTATCAACATTGCAAATTGATCGCCCCCTGGTGGTATCTGTAACATGACTGATGCTGTTAGTTCAACTTCCAGTCATTTTTCTGCAGTTTTTTTTCTATACATTTACTATGTATACTACAATTAGCTGTTACTTAACTTTCCTCTCTCTAATCACTAATGTGTTTGTTATAGCAATTCCAGATGGCTTCCGCATTGATCCCCAGCCCTCAGAGGCCCCTATAGAAGGTCAAAACCTCAATTTGAGCTGCCATGCGGATAATTACACATATGACAACCTGCAGTGGTACCGCCTGAACCTGCTCACCCTACACGATGCTGAGGGGAACCCGCTTGTACTGGAATGTAAGAACGTGCACCAATTTGCCGCTCGTATGAAAGGTGAACTGAGGCACCAGACAGGTTCCAATACTGCAGCCCTGGTACTCAATATCCCCAATATATCCCCGGATGATGAGGGAGACTATGTCTGCGAGGTTCAAAACCGCAAAACCCGGGAGAAACACTGTCAGAAGAAATATATATACGTACTTGGTGAGTAGTATCTGCTAGTTACGTACATATAGGTGTCTGTAGGTTTATTAGGTTACCACACAAATAATTAGATAAAAAGTGGTGTGCCTATGGTGTATTTTCCATTTATCATATCTGTTATGCCTCTCAGTTTCCCATTTTGTGGGGTGAAAGAATATTGATGGGATGTGTTCTCGCCAATACTGGTTAGGACCACAAAATGGCCACCTCCACTGTGCATAAACAACAGCTGTACTTTCAAGGCAAACAATGCATGGAGTTTCAAATTTATGAGGCAACATTAAGAATATTATATATTATCAGTCTTGATTTGTCATTTGTATCTAAGAAGGAAGTGGCTTCTTGTGTTTTAGTTGTTATAGCATAAGACTTTCTATAAACCTTTTGTCTATATCCAAGTTTGTTTTGTCAAAGAAAGGTGTACCTATTGTATTTGTCTGATCAGTCTGCCATTTCAAATTTAGTGACCGTAAAAAAAACCACACCCTTGGATTCTATGGTTTCCCAAAGCGATCCCTAATGCTCAGCATACACTATACAATCATCGGGGCGATCCGCCCGATATCAGCGGATCGCCTTGATAATTGTAGTGTGTATGCAGACGGCCGAGGGTAAAATATCGATCGGTCTGGCCTGCCGGATCGTCCAGCATGCCCGTCCGATGTGATATTTTGTAAGTTAAATGGCGGCCGCATCGGGCAGTGTATGCCCAGCCGTGGCCGACTGACAGCCATTTCCTCTGTTCCTTCACAAGGAAGAAACAGAGAAATGTCTCCTCCCCGGGGGCGGAGCGCAGATATCGGGGCCAAATCACTGTGAGATATCTCAGTGTATGTCCGCGATATCTTCTGGGTGCCAGATAAAATGTCTTTCGGTCTGACAGGTATTTTATCTGGCAGTGTATGCCCAGCATTACTCTGCTACCAAAGTAGCAGTGTTACTAACCCCTTCTCTACTTCTTCATTCTTTAGATGGTTAAATACTTTTCCTCAATAGTCAAGTGGCAGAATCATCCCGCGTGTGGCCATTTTCAGTGGAATGTATGACAAATGATGTCAATGAAAAACGTGCATAATGAGGTTCAAAGAGATCCTTATATAAACTTTTTTATCTACTTTGTAGCACAGGAAGCCCCAAACTTGCAGTATAACCTGACTGACAAAATGGTGAACGTCAGTGACTCCATGATTATGCACTGTAAGGCTGATGGAACCCCAAGCCCCAACATCCTATGGTACAAAGACAACAAGCTAGTTGAAGAGGTCTCAGGTATGCCATCACAGAAAAAAATGTATTGTGTTCCCATGATGCTTTGCAGTTTAGCATGTACAAATGTCAAGAGATGATGGACAGCCACCAATCTAAAGAGTGTAGGGATCAGAAGAGACCCAAGATGTTGGACAAGTTTAAAATAAATCGATTGTGATTATGGAGTAGATATGTCAAACTTCCTAAAGAACACAATTGGAGGTGCTGTCCAATCAGATTCTAGATATCATTTTATGGGACATACCAGAGAATTGATAGCTGTATTCTGATTGGTTGGTTCCTCCTCTTTAGAAGGTTTGATAAATATTCTGTTTCAGCTTATTGTTCAATAAAGAGCCATCATAAAGTGAATAGAATGGCAGCTTTCTAGCTGTTTACCAACAGGATAGTAAAAGCATGGATATTTATTTTACAGCAGCAAATAGAAAAGGCAGCGTAATGCTAATGAACTTGTTGCAACAAGTCTTTTTCATATGGTTATAACACTTAGCTCAAATTTTTTCTGAACTGTATTTTGCTGCACAGGTATAGTCTTGGGAGAACAGAACCAGACCCTGAGCATCCAACGAGTGAGAGAGGAGGACGCCGGGCTGTATCTCTGCACGGCCTGTAATGGGAAGGGATGTGTGAACTCCTCAGCCGTCGTTTCTGTTGAAGGTGTTATTGAAAGACCAGTAACTTAATTTTCTATTTCATTCTGCTTTGTCCAGTTTTCCATCTGTACATAAGAAATAAGGGCCTTATTCAGACCCGGTCACGAGCGCTGAGCGCTCGCAACCGGGCCGATGTTTGCCCACTGGGCATGCGCACGTCGGAGCCGGCTCTGACGTGCGCATGCGCGAGACCCGGCTAGCGACAGGCGCTCCGTCGCTACGGGTCTCGCACCAAAGGGGGCGAGCTGTCGATGGTGATTGACAGCTCGATCCGTTTGGGAGGCGGGCAGGGGGGGTGACCGGCCAAATGGAGGCGTTCCCGACGGAACGCTTGCTGTTTGGGGGCGACCCCAATGACATCAGCAATGATGTCAGTGGGGAGCGCTCGATCAGAGCAGGAAGCTCCCTGGGGCTTGCGCTTGCCGAGACCCAACCTTAGGGTCTCGTCGCAAGCCCCGATGGTCGCGATGGTCCTGACCATCGCGACCATCAACCTGGTCGCTCGCTAGAGCTGTGGGTGGTAACCCACAGCTTAGCTAGCGACCAGGAGGCCGCACTTCACACCACAAGCGGCCGCCCTCAGCTTGTATTTAGCGATCGACTCTGAATGAGGGCCTAAGTTCATTTGAATGGGGAAACTTCAGATTCACCTCTTTTCTATTGATATGTACTATGGGTATGAAACCATAGGAGTTTAACGATAGGCACCAGCGGAATATGGAGTTTAGGCCACAACAGTGTTTCGTAACCAAGCCTGCAGGTTTATTGAAGGAATACAGCAATACAGCGGTACAGACAGTATTGGCGGTAATAGCGGTGACAGAGGAGATGAGTGGCAGACCATCCGGTCATGTAATACAGCAGTATAATATAAGTACTCTCACCCACGCATGTGCAGTAACACCCTTGGCGTCCATCTTGGTAAAGGATGCTGGGCTGCTTCAGTGAGGAAGCAGAAAGGAGATAGCGGTGGAGGGCACTCCTTTCCGACATTCCCACATTCCTGTCACTACTGTATTGTTGGTAGGAACTTTCATCATTAGTTTGTATGGAATGTGGTATGCAGTCTATTTCAATGTGAAAGAGAAACATTGACATTGGAGTTGTCCCAATTACTGCATAAGCTTTTTTTTTTGCCTCAAATAAGCTAGAAAAAAATCTGTATAGATGCTGAGAAATGTACACATAACTTACACCATGTATATATATTCTTTATTACAGCACTGTACACATCTGCTTCTATTTGCAAATATATACATATATTTTAAATTAGAAACTGGGCGCTTACATTTGTTTTTCTGGTTCCCCTGCATAAGCCAGCCCAATACATATGCTTTAATCACCATTCCCTCTTATTCCTATTGTTCCAGGGTCTGACGATAAGACCAATGTTGAGATTGTGATTCTCATTGGCACTGGAGTAATTGCTGTCTTCTTCTGGATCCTCCTCATCCTTATCTTTTGTAATATCAAAAGGGTAAGTGGGTGTGGCTGCCAGTCTTACACTGAAATTTGTTCCAATTAAAACACTTTGCAACATCACCAATACTGTATTATTATTATTATTATTATTTTATTAGCAGCATATTTTATTTAAATGCTGCTACCAACAGGTAAAGCCACCGCCTCTTTGCTTGTTTTGTTGGCTGGATTTGAAATACAAAACACACCAGTTTTTGTATATAATAATATTGCCCCTTTAAATCCAACATCCACAGACGTCTGCACAGGGTGTTCGCCCGCACCCCTTAGGTAGCCCCATCCCCTACCCAAAGCATCTCCTGCCAACATCTCAGCTGGCTCTATGGAAAGAGGAAGTCTCTTTATGCATTCAAGATTGCCAATTTGAAACTGCTGTATCAGAATAGAGCAGTTTCACATCGGCCATCTTGGATTCAAAACAATACTGTCTCTTCCCTAGGAGCTGGCTGAGATGTGGGCAGGAGACAACAGCAGTGACCACCGCCCAGGTTAATAGTGGTCTATGTCCTAGGGGCACAGGTAAGGCGCTTTAACCTACGTCCCGGGAAGGGAAGAGGGAGGGAGGTAGGGCAAGCAGCCCATGTCACAGGGAGGGGGGATGTGGGGCAGGGGGGGGGGGAAGAGTCATACATCCCTTGCCCTGAGCCAGCTAACTCCTATGCCAGAGGCAGAGGCTTTGAAAAGCGCAACTTATTTTTCCCCAAGTAGTGCTGTACAGGAAATATTAAAATATCAAATAGAGAGATATTCATTATGTGAGTGACAATTATTAACAGTAGCACTAACTGGCCTAGTAACCTGGGTAGGGTGGACAGAAACAGTCATTGCTGGCTGGGAGTGGAAGCGCACTGGTGACAGGGATAAGAGTTTGGAGGGCCCTGCTTGTAAGATCTTATAACCTAGGGGTCTGTAATTTAACCAACACTCATATATCCAAGTCTCATTTAACCAACACTCAGATATGCTTTGTGTGTGTTGTATCTTAACTTAAGTTTCCCTTAAACTTGCAGAACAAATGTAAAAAGTGTTTAGCTAAATATAATACATAATCATATGTCATAGCTATTTTCTAGCAGCTATCATAATCATAAGTTTCCTGAAAATCTTATATACTGTACTATCAGGAGTATGCTCCTCATGGTCCTGAGACACTATGTGTGACATTATAAAATTGTACAAGGCCTGACAGCTTTCAGCACATTGGCTCCAAAATGATCCCATGAGATGCGGCATGGGATCTCTAACAGGCTGACTCAGGCCACAGGATAGGACACCCCAACAGCTAATGAAATCATTTCCAAAATGATAGCAGGACGTATAATGCAGAGTGGTCAGAGCACAAAATGTACAGTCAGGTCCATAAATATTGGGACATTGACAGAATTTTCTGATTTTGGCCTCTATTCACCACCACAATGGTTTTGAAATGAAACAAACAAGATGTGCTTTAACTGCGGACTTTCAGATTTAATTTGAGGGTAATTGCATCCAAATCGAGTGAACGGAGTAGGAATTACAACGGTTTCAATATGTTCCTCCCACTTTTTAAGGGGCCAAAAGTAATGGGACTATCAACTCAAAAGCTATTTCATGGACAGGTGTGGGCTATTCCCTCGTTATTTCATTAACAATTAAGCAGGTAAAAGGTCTGGAGTTGATTCTAGGTGTGACATTTGCATTTGGAATCAGTTGATGTCGACTCTCAATATGAGATCCAAAGAGCTGTCACTATCAGTGAAGCAAGCCATCATTAGGCTGAAAAAATCAAAACAAACCCATCAGAGAGATAGCAAAAACATTAGGTGTGGCCAAATCAACTGTTTGGAACATTCTTACAAAGAAAGAATGCACGGAACAGCTCAGCAACACCAAAAGACCCGGAAGACCACGGAAAACAACTGTGGTGGATGTCAGAAGAATTATTTCCCTGGTGAAGAAAAACCCCTTCACAACAGTTGGCCAAATCAAGAACACTATCCAGGAGGTAGGTGTATATGTGTCAAAGTCAATCAATAGAAGACTTCACAAGAGTGAATATAGAGGGTTCACCACAAGATGCAAACCATTGGTGAGCCACAAAAACAGGAAGACCAGATTAGAGTTTGCCAAACAAAATCTAAAAAAGCCATTACAGTTCTGGAACAACATCCTATGGACAGATGAGACAAAGATCAACTTGTACCAGAGTGATGGGAAGAGAAGAGTACGGAGAAGGAAAGGAACTGCTCATGATCCAAAACATACCACCTCATCAGTGAAGCATGGTGGTGGTAGTGTCATGGCGTGGGCATGTATGGCTGCCAATGGAACTGGTTCCCTTGTATTTATTGATGATGTGACTGCTGACAAAAGCAGCAGAATGAATTCTGAAGTGTTTCGGGCAATATTATATGCTCATATTCAGTCAAATGCTTCAGAACTCATTGGACGGCGCTTCACAGTGCAGATGGACAATGACCCGAAGCATACTGCAAAAGCAACCAAAGAGTTTTTTAAGGCTAAAAAGTGGAATGTTATGCAATGGCCAAGTCAATCCCCTGACCTGAATCCAATTGAGCATGCATTTCACTTGATAAAGACAAAACTGAAGGGAAAATGCCCCAAGAACAAGCAGGAACTGAAGACATTTGCAGTAGAGGCCTGGCAGAGCATCACCAGGGATGAAACCCAGCGTCTGGTGATGTCTATGCATTCCAGACTTCAGGCTGTAATTGCCTGCAAAGGATTTGCAACAAAGTATTAAAAAGTGAAAGTTAGATTTAGTATTGTTTAGTTTGTCCCATTACTTTTGGCCCCTTAAAAAGTGGGAGGCACCTGATTTGGATGTAATTACCCTCAAATTAAATCTGAAAGTCTGCAGTTAAATCATATCTTGTTTGTTTCATTTCAAAGCCATTGTGGTGGTGAATAGAGGCCAAAATATGAAAATTCTGTCAATGTCCCAATATTTATGGACCTGACTGTAGTGTATTTTCCCAATAACCGACCGTACCCCTGCTAATAGTACATTGCCATATCTGCCAAGACTTTCTGCTTATAGGGACACTCTAAACTGAGCAGACAAAGCTAAACACATTATATGCATCAGTTTTGAAGGACCCTGATGCACTGCATCATGACTTGTCTAATATATCAATCCTAGAAATTAGGTCAGGATACTTAGGGGCCTATTCTTCATCACTTAATTTTTATAAAAGCAGGTGAAAAGGAACATTTTCACCTGTAATTGTAAAAATTAAGTATTCGCGCCATTCATCACAAAGGTAATGCAGGATATATCACAAATATCTCCTACTTACCTACCTCTAGCGGAATGGCCCGCTGTCCCTATACACTAGTATCACAGATACCTCCTACTTACCTTCCTCTGGCGAAATGGCCCGCTGTTCCCATACACTAGTATCACACATATCTCCTACTTACCTTCCTCTGGCGGAATGGCCCGCTGTCCCCATACACTAGTATCACAGATATCTCCTACTTACCTTCCTCTGGCGGAATGGCCCGCTGTCCCCATACACTAGTATCACAGATATCTCCTACTTACCTTCCTCTGGCGAAATGGCCCGCTGTCCCTATACACTAGTATCACAGATATCTCCTACTTACCTTCCTCTGGCGAAATGGCCCGCTGTCCCCATACACTAGTATCACAGATACCTCCTACTTACCTTCCTCTGGAGGAATGGCCCGCTGTCCCCATACACTAGTATGGGGACAGAATTCATGAAGCTCTAAAAATATAATATTTTCAGAGATTGATTGCGGGAGAATGGCGAATGCTCCCGATACCTGCTCCTTCCCTATGATGAGATCCCTCCGCCCCTGTCCAGCTCCTTCCGACGGACATCGGGGCTCTTGTGCTCATGTGTGACTTGCAGGTCTTGCATGCGCACTCCCGACACTGCTCCGAAAGGAGAAGTGAAAATATTCACTACTCTGAAAAGGAGCAGTGAAGCCACTCACGGGACATCTGATTTTCGCAGTGATTTTCGCAATGATGAATTGCTCCAGAATCCACGGCGAGTTAGAATTTTAATTATCGGGACCCCGATAATTAACATCATGAATAGGCCCCCTAAGAATTGCATTTCAGCAACAGGAATTGTGATGTGGATTTGCCAATATTGTAACATAGGGATATTTGCCAAAACCAAATTTCCTACAACATAAGTTTACTGTACAACCTCGGACCATCCCTGGAATGTTGGCACAGTTGGTGGTTGTGCATTGCAATTAGGGTTTATTCAGGCTGTACGATTAATGTTAGGTTTGTCAAAACCGTACAAACCATACATTTCTAGTAAGTGCAATACAGTACTATGTATGTGGTACGACAGAGTAAAAATGTGGCCTTCTACGTGTGCAGCTAAGGTGGAAATATAGTGGTGTGTGGCCGCTACGGGTCACTTAGATGAGGGAGCACCCTGCAGTGTAATCTTGCCCACCTCCGAGACCTCCGTTCCTCCTGACGTCCCTGCACTGCCTTGTATAGAGGAGAACGGAGGCCAACTACAACCTGGACCAAAGCAGTTGTGTAATGTGCGGTTATCTCTCTTACTGAACTCTTTAGAGGACAGAGCAGGAACCTCAGTGGGAACTGAGGGCCTGTGGGGGTGGCGTCCTGGCATTGTGAAGTCCCTCTCACCACCAGGTTCCATATTAGCCTCATGCAACTGTGCTATCGCCTGGTCCTACCCATATTTTGCTATGGAACCAGCGACACACTGTTCCACAGTTTATTATATTTACTTCTATATCAAAAATGCATGTACTTTTTTTTATCCTAATACCTGTACAGTAAGTCACATCAGTCATGTCTTTGTTGTCCATCTGTAATTGATTTTAGGCACGCTGTTATGTGAGTATTATATTTTCATTGTTCTCTCAGAGATATCCATATGTACTGTAGAAATACTTGGTGGTCAGACACAGAATCCAACAGGAACCATTCAGAGCATTCACAGGAATAGACCAACCTATAGCAAATTAGAGCAACAGGAAATTCATAATGTAGCAGTTAACAGAATGAACTGCAATAGTGTCAGCAACAAAATATATGTATATTTATGCAACTAAATTCATTATCCAACCTGTTATTCTTGTCTCCAGCCCAGCCATGGAGACATAAAGACCGGCTACCTGTCCATCATCATGGACCCTGGTGAGGTGCCCCTGGAGGAGCAGTGTGAATATCTGCCTTACGATTCCAGCAAGTGGGAGTTTCCACGAGACAGACTGAGACTTGGTGAGACACATCATCCTCTCACATTGTCCTATTGGCCTCCCGACCACAGTGTATTAGATCACTGGGGTTTAATGGTTAAAAGTATCTACACATTGGGCATTCCTGTGGTTTGGTCCTATGGCTTAATGACCAGATCTTTAGCCAGACCTAGACCTACTACACATCTGCAACCAATAAAAGTTGACCATGCATTGTAGGTGGCCTAAGTGATTACTGGCAAAGCAGACTTTCTGGTTGGCTCAGGCATGATTGAATATTGGCTGTGTCTGGCCCACACTTTGTGCTACATCTGGCCACTTTACTTTCGCCTAAACTGACGGACCAGACTGCATTGTGTGTGGCCATCTTAATGCACCATTTAAAGTTTTATTTTCATTTTTTAGTAGAAATGTCAGTCTTGTAAAATATTTTAAATGATCAAGTTTACTATTTTTTTTGTTCAAATACCCCCAAACCCAATAGTAGTAGTTGAAACGTTATTTCATATGATTAATATATTACAGGTCAGCTGTGCAGAATTGTTCTTCTCTATGTAGTCATACAAAATAAACCTGCATGTACCTGCGTACTGCTTGTATTCTGCTACAAGTAAAGGGATGATTATGTTTCATGTTATAGGCAAAGTCCTGGGTCACGGAGCTTTTGGTAAAGTGGTTGAGGCGTCAGCTTTTGGGATCAGCAAGAGCAGTAGTTGTGAGACCGTGGCAGTGAAGATGTTAAAAGGTATCTCTCTTCTGGATGGCACCACTGAATCTGCATTAGTGATCAAAGATTTGTAAAATGTTTTGTACTTCATAGTATACAGTACATGTATAGATATTAAACATATGGCACGTGTATAAAACCTGACACACAATAGTCTAGAGCAGGCCTGGCCAACCTGTGGCTCCCCAGCTGTTGTGAAGCTACAAGTCCCAGCATACCCTCCCACCGAACAGTTGGTAAAGCATGCTGGGACCTGTAGTTTCACAACAGCTGGAGAGCCACAGGCTGGCCAGGCATGGGCTAGAGGCTTTATAATGGGCTATGACTAGCTCCCTAGATGGGATACGTTTAATATCCTGACAGCAGTCACAACGCTAACGCCTGTATCCTGACACTTATCGGAATACCTGCACTGGCATCCCAACCACTGGAATCCTGAAGGTAAGTAGCAGGATTGGAGGGAGGATTATGGTTAGGCACTAGGGGGAGGGTTAGACCCTAAGGGGGGGGAGGGTTAGGGTTAGGCACTGGGGAGGGAGGGTTAGGTTTAGGCACTAAGAGGGGAGATTAGGTTTAGACACCAGGGAGGGTTAGGGGTTAGGTTAGATATACTTACCTTCAGCCGTCGGGATACTAACCTAACCAGGATGCTGGCGTTGGGATTCTGACCATCGGGATCGCGAACATCGGCATCCCATACCCCGCGGACTTGGAATCTGGAACGCTCATTTCTACTCCTTTCGGAGCAGTGAAATTTAGCTCTGCCGAGTCTGACTCCACAGTGCTAGTGCGCCTGCATGAACTAGAGTTAACGCATGCGCACAAATCTTCGGCGTCCTACGGAAGGAGCCGGACAGGGGCAGAGGAATCCAAAAGGATGACTTTTCGCAACCCGTGACTCCTTCCCATAGGGAAGGAGCTGGTGTGCGGGAGTAAATGTCATCTGAAGATGGCGAATGCCCCCTCAGTCAGGCTTCGAAAATATAGTATTTTCAGAGCTTGATGAATTTAGGTCCCCATACTAGTGTATGGGGACAGCGGGCCACATTGGGAGAGAGGTAAGCAGGAGCGCATTACCTTTTTGATGAATGGCTCGATAACTTAATTTCTCCAAAAGTAGATGAAAATTAGCATTTTCACCTTTTGTAATGATGTATAGACACCTAAGTTCTGTACAGCCGACGCGATACCCGCAACACTGACCTCTGTAGGTTATGCACAGCATTGCTATGTATTATTATGTAGAAGCTTTAACACAGGATTTTGTGTCTGTTTCAGAGGGAGCCACCGCCAGTGAGCACAAGGCTCTGATGTCAGAGCTGAAGATTCTCATTCACATTGGAAACCACCTCAACGTAGTCAACTTACTGGGGGCTTGTACAAAACCCAATGGTGAGTGTCTCTGCTGAGGCCATAGTGGCTTTCTTAAGGGTGGTAAGCAAATTCTACAAACATTTTATAGACATCTCCAGACGCAGCAGCGGATCACAGAAGCCAACAGTGGGTGTCATCTTACTGAAGACGCCTCAGGCAGCTTTTACATAATTTCACGTACAAAGACGCAGCGGAGGCAGAATTAGCTTCCCTCTCTGAATCAGGTCCTATAGTATGTGCCTATCATCTCATACACCTCCTAGATTCTCCATTACTCTTTCTTGCATTGTATGCTTTAATGTTAGAGCTTGACCTTAGTTTAGGGCACCCACTGCCTCAAAATAACGGACCGCCTGGCTGTATCTGTGCCAACTCCAATTTGCTGTCAGATTTATAATGTGTTCACAGGAGCTGCATTCTGGGAATTCCTGAGATAGCACAGATGAAATACAGCATTGTCATTATCACACACATATCACTGCTTGATTTGTGAAGCTATGAATTGAAAAATGACTTGTTTTACTACACGGCTATCAAAGTTTTTACAATTTTAGCTTTGGTAAATTACACAAATGTTCTATAGTTTATTGACAGTATGTAATGTTTGGATACACAAAGATGGGTATGCTATTTTATCACCATGTGTCGTTCTCTCCTAATCAGTGAATTTCATACTCAAAACAAGTATTTACTCAGCAAAATAAAATTACAAATGGGTTTTATCCTTTGGTACAGATCAACCCAGTATTGATCCAGTGCAAAAAAACTTTTTCATTTATGAAAGAGTCAGAAGGTGGGCATAAGCCCAATAAGACATATCCTACCAAGAAGGTGCCCATTTTTGCACACCCCACTGTGCTTAATATCTCCTCACTTTGTGGGGCTCCCCTGAAATATCTACCAACCAGGAGGGAGCATATTACACTAATCCTGTCCCATTAAGTGGTCTAATTATTAGTCCCAAAAATACTGTAAATCCGCTAAAAATGGGTGTGTACTGAATATTGCTGCATTTTTGAGCATCGGGGGTATTTACTAAAAGAGTACCGGTGCCCTCTCTACATGCTGCATGGCATGCTGAAGGGAGCATTGGTCATAGTATCTAGGGGGCATGACTTTGCCACCTTGGCAATCAGGACAACTGTTATCAACACCCCCGACTATCGTCGCTTAATGATAAATAGACAGACACACACACAGATATGTCAGATATTAGGTAATATTTAGACATTCTGAATAATAACCCATGTTTGTAAATCCATGTTTATAGTTACGCGTTTTGTTATTTGAACCCAAACATCATTTCCGTCTGCTAATCGTACTTTTAATATGTATATTTGTTGCATTTGTACATCAGATATTGTTTAGTGTATTTAGATTGAAGTGCCTAATGCTGTGTACCCAGCACAATCTCGCAAGCAACGGGACCCAGCGGGGGTCCCGGCATCAGTAAGTGCATACACACTTGCCGATGCCGGGAGCGATGGAGCGACATTTACCAGCAGGCCCTCCGCTGATGATATCGCCTGTATTGCATGCAGGTCTGACGGACGACATCGCTAACGACCAACGGGAGTGCGCATCGTCAGCGACATAGCCGGTACACACTGTACGATGTGGAAGATATGTCGTCCGATCCGACGCATCGGACGACATATCGTCTAGTGCTCGTCTAGTGTGTGTCAACGGCTTTAGGACCAGATATGTGGAGATGAAGTTGTGAGTCACCATAAAGTTATTGTGAGACGGAAAAAGCCCATTCCATTTTTGAAAAATAGGTTAGAGCGATTCTCTCACATTGCTGATGGAATGAGTATTATATTTTGTACATATTTAACACGTTAGTCATCACTGACTATTGAGATGAAGCATTTAAGCTGCAAACATGAGCAGATAAGAGAGGCAGCTGCGTTTGATAACTCACCTATAACTCAATCATTGTTCTCCGTGTCTCCAGAAAACTAAGAATGTTCCTCAGGGAATGTCTATTATTTCTGTATTTGATACTGTGCGTGGAACTGATTGGGTTATGACTACACACTGTCAACTTGATATAAAGTTTACATTTATTTGTGGCAAAAGTTAAATACAAAAAGTTTCAGAGAACTGACTTTAGCATTATTTAACCTTGTATATACTTCTGCACCGTCTTCTCTGTGCATGTATATGCACACACAAGCATACAGAAGTATATGGCGTGGTGGCTTTTGGGGTAGACACCATGTTTGCTGTTTCTATTCAATATACCCCTAAAATATCCTCCAGGTGTGATAATAAATGAATAGTGGGTGATCTGATTGATTGTTCTGTTCTTTGTGTAGATCATGCCTATAAATGTACAGGGGTGGTATTATTATTATTAGTTGTAGTTTAGTCATTCATATCAGTCCCTGCCCCAGTAGAGCTTACACCCTTTGGGTGGGATATATAAAATCTTGAAAGATAGCGTGGATAAGTTGCTTATAGCAACCAACATCACTTCTTAATAGAACTCCCATCTTAGTAAATTTACCCCTAACTGTCATTTTACAAGCTGTGCTAGATAAATAACAGTTAGAAGCTGATTGGTTGCTATGAGCAACTTCTCAACTTAACCTCTCTCCAAGACTTGATACATCTCTCTATATTCCCAATGCCGGATTAACAACAGTGCGGCCGGGGTGCGGTCGCCCAGGGTGGGGCCTCCACACCTAGTGCGTGGGAGCACTGTGACATAATGTGATTTGGTGGCACTAAAGTGTGTTAAACACAATTGTGGTGCTGGGTTTATATATAGATAATTTTACTGGTAGAGGCCCTCACATGTTAGTTCACTTGGGTGCTCACATACCTTTAGGGTTATTTGTATGTCAGAATCCAATTAACCTAACAGTACCTGGAGGAAACGCACACACAAACACAGGGGAACATACAAACTCCACACAGATGGGGCCTTGATGGAAATGCATTTTACTTATGTGGTTGTAACAAGTGATGTCTGCAGCATTTGGTGTAGCATGTGGGAGTGGTGTAGTTAATTGAACTGGAAATATGATGATACTGTACATATAACTAACCTGATTGTCATTTTAGGTCCCCTTATGGTTATTGTGGAATTTTGCAAATACGGGAACCTCTCTAATTATCTGAGGACCAAGAGGGATGGATTCATTCCTTACCGGGTACACAAAGTGCTCCTCTTGTCCTGTCAGCCTTGTCATCCGTCATATTGTTCAGTGTCTTTCCTCATTCCCGTGCCCTCTCTATTCTGCTCCTCAGCAAACATCTGCTTTACATTAAGGAAAAGGGGAAATAAGCTACTAGCTGGCAAGGAAAGTTTACTTATTAAAGGACTTAGGGCCTGATTCAGACCCGCGCGGGACGATGGTGGCCCAGTGCACATGTGTACGACGGAGCCGGCTCCGTCGTGCGCATGCGCGAGACCCGGATAGCGACAGACATTCTGTCGCTCCGGGTCTCGTACCAAAGGGGGCGTGCTGTCGATGTTGAGTGACAGCACGCCCCCTTTGGTGGGCAGACCAGGGGTGTGGCTGCCAAGACGGAGGCGTTCGTCTGGGGCCGGCCCCACTGACATCACAAGTGATGTCAGTGGGAGAGCTTTCGGCTCTGTTAGAGCCGAAAGCTCTCTGGGGCTTGCGTCAACGAGACCCTACCACAAGGGTCTCGTCGCAAGCCCGATGGTCGCGATGGTCTTAACCATCATCATGGCCGCTCGCTATAGCTGTGGGTGGTCACCCACAGCTATGCGAGCGGCCAGGAGGCCGTTCGAAAAAAACAGAAGGCCGGCCCTGATTCAGAGCAAGCGCTCTGTCAGAGCGTCTGGCTCTGAATCAGGCCCGTAGGACGATTGCTTCCCCAATTATGTAAATATAACGGTGCCACATATCAATCTTACAGTTCTGTAAGTTGTCACCAGAAAAAGCAAGATATGCATAGTGACCTGTGAGCTTGGCTCGCTATACAGCGTAGGGTTTCTACAGTATTTCTCAAAAATAAAAATCAATTTTCAGAATGTATCGATTAAAAAGAAAACGATATGGGAGACGATGGACTATAGCAATGCAATTAATAAGTTGGTAGGTAGGAGCTGTGATGCCGCTGGCAAATCCAGACAGTCCACACCTCTTTCCCTGACAGAAGGTGTGTGGCTGCCGGCTGGGTCCTATCCTGTAGTCAGATAAGCCCTTTGGCCATTGCTACCCTGGCGGCTTATCTTTGGGAAAATGCATGGTGCTTCTGGGTTCAGGCTGCTGCAAGCACTGTCTTGACTGGTGGATGTGTGGACACAGGGCCTGATTCAGAAAGGATCGCAATTGCAAAGCTGCACGCAGGCAGCTTTGCAATGCGATCCTTGCGATCATGCAAATGCAGCAGGAGGTGTATGACACCCCCTGCTGCATTTGCGATCCCAGCACTGTGACGGAGGTCACTGTGCTGGAATCACCATCGCAACCATCGGTGGTCGATGGTCGCGATGGTGGATGGTGCCGGGCGGCCGGCCAGCTGAGTAAGCCATAGCTTACTCATCCTGGCCGGCTTGCGAGCCCAGCAGACTGCGTACGTCCACGCTGTCTCTGGGTTGGCCACTCCTGGAAAGCGGGACCGATGCGCCCCATTTCCGGGAACGCCGGCCGGCCCTGCCCCCACACCACCCCTTAAATACTTCTGCTTGTCAAGAGGCATTCAATGGCTAGCATGCATGTTAGCAGGACCCATTATGCACACTCACAGCATGGGTCCTGCTCATGCGCAGATTCCCAATAATCGTACACTGCTGAATTAGCCCCACTGTGACTGGTCACCGGGGATCACCAGACTCCTACGCTCCTGTGCAGCCTCTTCTGCCCCTCCAGCCGTCCTCCCACAAAACCGGGACATTTGGGTGACGCAGATCCCGATTCCGGTACAATCACCTCTATTACAGTACTTGCATATGGATAAAGGCCAACATCATTTTAATGATTTATAAATACAGCAGCCTACCTACATTGGTTTCCCAGAGATGCTGTCTGCACCGGGATATAGAATCGTGTAACGCCAGAGGACAGGAGGGTTGTTAAGTTCCATTTACACAGATGTAGGCAGAAGGACAAGGTTTCCCTCATAACCTGAGACTTGAAAACCAGATTACTAATAGGTGTAGGTTTGTATTTGGAAAGTAAATGACCTGAAATGTGCTGGCCTATTACAGACAGTAGATTGAGCTGGTCAATTTCTTGCACTCCAGAAAACTGATACTCCCATATTATTTGATAATAAATCAATCAATAAATAAATATTCATAAATATCTAAAAAATAAGTATAGTGTTAACAGGAAAAACAGCTAACGCATTTTGTTTAAAAGCTTGTTATTCATAGATAAACTGAAATAGCTTTGTAATAATATATACTGTACAGTTTAGATTAATCCTGCCACCTGCACACAGTGCTGTAAACAAATAGTTATCACAATTCATCTTATCAATTCACAGCGGACTATCACTGAGGCACTATGTTTGATCACATAGCGCCTCAGTGATATTCCTGATCATGGTGCGCCTCAGTGATATTCCTGATCATGGAGCGTCTCAGTGATATTCCTGATCATGGAGCGTCTCAGTGATATTCCTGATCACGTAGTGTCTCAGTGATATTCCTGATCATGGAGCATCTCAGTGATATTCCTGATCATGGAGTGTCTCAGTGATATTCCTGATCATGGAGCATCTCAGTGATATTCCTGATCATGGAGCGTCTCAGTGATATTTCTGATCATGGAGCGTCTCAGTGATATTCCTGATCATGGAGCGTCTCAGTGATATTCCTGATCACGTAGTGTCTCAGTGATATTCCTGATCATGGAGCGTCTCAGTGATATTCCTGATCATGGAGCGCCTCAGTGATATCCTGATCATGGAGTGCCTCAGTGATATTCCTGATCATGGAGCGCCTCAGTGATATTCCTGATCATGGAACATCTCAGTCATATTCCTGATCATGGAACGCCTCAGTGATATTCCTGATCATGGAGCGCCTCAGTGATATTCCTTATCATGGAGCGTCTCAGTGATATTCCTGATCATGGAGCGCCTCAGTGATATTCCTGATCATGGAGCGTCTCAGTGATATTCCTGATCATGGAGCGTCTCAGTGATATTCCTGATCATGGAGCGCCTCAGTGATATTCCTGATCATGGAGCGTCTCAGTGATATTCCTGATCATGGAGCGTCTCAGTGATATTCCTGATCATGGAGCGTCTCAGTGATATTCCTGATCATGGAGCGCCTCAGTGATATTCCTGATCATGGAGCGCCTCAGTGATATTCCTGATCATGGAGCGTCTCAGTGATATTCCTGATCATGGAGCGCCTCAGTGATATCCTGATCATGGAGCGTCTCAGTGATATTCCTGATCATGGAGCGCCTCAGTGATATTCCTGATCACGTAGTGTCTCAGTGATATTCCTGATCATGGAGCGCCTCAGTGATATTCCTGATCATGGAGCGCCTCAGTGATATCCTGATCATGGAGCGTCCCAGTGATATTCCTGATCACGGAGTGCCTCTGTGATATTCCTGATCATAGAGCGTCTCAGTGATATTCCTGATCATGGAACATCTCAGTGATATTCCTGATCATGGAACATCTCAGTGATATTCCTGATCATGGAACATCTCAGTGATATTCCTGATCATGGAGCACCTCAGTCATAATTCTGATCATGGAGCGTCTCAGTCATATTCCTGATCACGGAGCGCCTCAGTGATATTCCTGATCACGTAGTGTCTCAGTGATATTCCTGATCACGTAGTGTCTCAGTGATATTCCTGATCATGGAGCATCTCAGTGATATTCCTGATCATGGAGCATCTCAGTGATATTCCTGATCATGGAGCGTCTCAGTGATATTCCTGATCATGGAGCGTCTCAGTCATATTCCTGATCATGGAGCGTCTCAGTCATATTCCTGATCATGGAGCGCCTCAGTGATATTCCTGATCATGGAGCGCCTCAGTCATATTCCTGATCATGGAGCGTCTCAGTGATATTCCTGATCACGTAGTGTCTCAGTGATATTCCTGATCACGTAGTGTCTCAGTGATATTCCTGATCATGGAGCATCTCAGTGATATTCCTGATTATGGAGCGCCTCTGTGATATTCCTGATCATGGAGAGCCTTAGTGATACATTCCCCTCTCAGTGAATTAGTTGATGATGCTAGTAACAAAGATGGAATTATTAGGATGCAGGCTTAATAACTATGTCCCTCTTTCCAAAATCTTTCCTACTTACATTTTAAAAACATTGTGAAGATATTGCAAAGATTTGTTTAAAACTAGAAATAATGTAAATTCTTATAATTTTTCACATCTAACTAATATATGTGTGGCGCTTACAGGAGAGATCGCCTCGTTCTCGCAGTCAGGTCCGCTCCATGGTGGAGGTGGTGATAGCTGATAGGATAAGCAGAGAAGAAGTCAACGAAGGTGTTATTTTTGGCAGGATCTTGATGACCAATAAGAGCCAGAAAACCACAGAGTGTAAGGATTGCCATTAATTACTTATATAGTCAGAGTCAGCAATGCTGTTCTGTAAACTCTGTACAGTTCATTGATGAGGATTCCTGGGAGTTGCTATAGAGTTGTGAAAGTAAGTGCCCCCCCATCCCCTCCCCCACCCAACACTGTGTTGAACGCTAATATAGCAGCATATTTTATAACTATGAAAGGCCTAAAAAGCAGTTGTACCAGGGACAGGGCCGTAACTAGGGTGATATGACCAGTGCCATGGCACAGGGCACCGCAGGGCAGGGGGCACTGTTTGGGCCTGTCAGTTTTCCTGTTTATTATCATTCTCACTTGTAGCTTCCTCTTCTTTTATTCCCAGCATCTCCTGGCCTCCCCTATCTCTTCCTGGCCCTTCCCCATGAGGCCATGGCCATTTTTCAGGTGCACTGTCTTATGTCCCTATTTTAAAAATGGGGGGGGGGGTGCCAATGCTCTCTCTGGCACAGGGCACCAGAATGTCTAGTTACAGCTCTGACCCGGGATGTCTGTAATTGAGCTCCCTGAGCTGGTAGCCATAATACTGAAGGTTCCCTAATGCTGCTGCATGAGCCATTCTCTATGTGGATCCCACTAGTTAAAATCACATTCACCATTATTTTGAATATTACACCAGTTCTTTGGTATGTTGGCTCTGTACTAGTGCAGCGTAACGAAGTGAGTGCCTGTGGGGTTAGTGAGTGGTTATTGTGGAGTTAAAGCACAGATTATTTTCTAAGCCATTTCCAATGTGTACAATTTGTCCATGCAGTGAAGGACTTATGGCAAAGCCCCCTTACCATGGAAGATCTGATTTGCTACAGCTTCCAGGTAGCTCGTGGCATGGAGTTCCTGTCATCTAGAAAGGTAAGACTGCCATTTTCAGCATTTTACCATTGCTTACTCCTTTCTCCCATAATGCAATGTGTACAAATATGCAAAACACCAGAGAAAGAATAGGTGCTGCAAGACACAGTATGTAGACAACCCAAGCTCATTAGTCACCTTTTGTTTGGGTTTGTGATATCTTATATGTGTATTTTGACACCTGGATATGTTAAACATACATGGGATCAGTCACTCAAAGTGATGAGTGGTGCTAACCGTGTTTTCCTATCGGATCGATTGGCGCTCTGATCCAGTTGGATGCTGCTAACCGCCAAGGCATTTCCGGTACACGTGTGAGTTCTACGGTAAAGGGTGCATGAAGAATTGAAAGTTTAGATGTCTTGAATAAGGTCATGAAAGAGTGGGCAAGCACCATTTTAGATGGGAAGGGAATGTTATATATATATATATATTATTTTTTTTTGAGTGAAGATATATATATATATATATATATCTTAGTTTTTTGTTTAGGATTTTCACATTTGACATTGGGCTGAACCAGAAAATGCAACTTATTATTACGCTAGGGACTCAGGGACATAGCTGGGATAATAGGTGCTATTTGTGCGCACTTTAAATGGATTTCTGAGTTTTTGGGTGGATTTGAATATCTCTTGTTTTCACAGACTTAGTGCCATTTCCTACATCTAAAAAAATAAATAAAATAATGCATTCAGTTGAATGAGATATCACTATCACCACTGTATGTCGTGCAAGCCACTCACCCAAGATAACCTCTTCAGGTTGTTTTGAGATAATTTTATTGTTAACCAGTTGAAGGGGAAGTCCAATCAGTTTATCATACTAATATACTAATTCAGTTTGTCTGGACCTATTTTTCATTGGCTTCCCCTGTCCTTGGATGAACTCTGCGTTCACTTTACAGCAGGAGATCTGGGAAAATGTTTGTCTAGAATGGTACATTTCTTTCAGTGACAGTATCCGTGGAAATCTATCTTTCTTGAATTACATAACTAGAAGATAGGAATCTTATTATCCGAACTATTTCATATTGTGTCCATTGAGGAAGAAACAGTGACATCTTGTGGCCAAATTAAAATACACTTTTTTTTATTTTTTTGTGCTCATGCCCAATGTTGATCTGGTATTTTTAAAATTCCCACAATATAGCCAGATGCCTTAGTTTGTCTAATGTAGGGACTCTTCAGGGTTACCGTCTGCATGGTACCAATTTAAATTCTTCCACTTTCCTTGGTGCACTGTAGTCCATACTATACATTTACCAAACTTGCCTGTAATTTAAAATGTTTTAACTCTCAGTCAATAATTTGCCAACATACTGTATCACACTGCCATAGTAATTTCAATAGACTTAATGCACATATATTTCATTTGACTTAATGCACATATATATTACGCTGTGGTGTTTTTCATTTATATCAAGTGGAACATATATTAGCTTATAATATATTAATGCAGTGGTTCCCAAACTTTTTCAGTTCGAGGCACCTTAGGGTCTTTTCAAGGCACCCCATAGCCAACATTATTACTAAGCAGTCCCATTTTTTAATTATTGGGTCTAAATAACGTAATAAGTATTTAAAAAAGGAGAAAACTGTGCTAATCTTACCCATTGCCCCCTCCGTCTCTCTACTATTGCCCCCTCAGTTGTTCTACTATTGCCCCCTCCACGTCTCTCTCTTTGCCCCCTCCATGTCTCTCCCTTTGCCCCCCTCCATGTCTCTCCCTATGCTCACCCCTTACTTATATTTAGTTGTGATCACCAGCGCTGTTCTGCAGCATCGCTCCTCAGATCAGACCACAATGCACTGCGTTGTAGGACCCCATTCGGTAACAGGCATATGCAGGATTCACTGCCTGTTGCTTCACAGTGACAGCTCTTCCCCCACTCATTGCAGCCCCCCCATGCTGCTCCGTTCTACTTCGCACCGCCAACCCCTCTACCACCCATGCAAATAATATATATTTAGCACACAAAAAACACTAGCTGGCCTCTTTTGGCCACAGGCTGCCGCGGCACCCCAGTGACAGCACCACTACACCCCAGGGAGCCACGGGCGGCGCACAGTTTGGGAACCACTGTATTAATGAAAGATGTATGGAGAGAATACAGTCCTCAGCTATTTTAGAGCCAACAAAGACTGTTTTAGGGCAGAGAATGTGTTGGACTGGAGCACTTAATATATTCTTTTCTATGCAGATTTATTTTTTAACGCTCACTTTAAAGATGCTCTATACTAATTTTCTATTAACATTTTGCAAATGATAATCATATGGTTTGTAAATAATTATACTTAATATCGCTTATTTTTGAAATACGGTTTCTAAACTTTGTTGACCCTGCAGCACTAACTGTGTACTAAAATAAACTGTTTTCTTACAGTGTATTCACAGAGACTTGGCTGCCAGGAACATCCTTTTGTCTGAGAACAATGTTGTAAAAATCTGTGACTTTGGTCTGGCCAGAGATATTTACAAAGACCCTGATTATGTCAGGAAAGGAAGTGTAAGTCTCTCAAGCACATTAAGCACTATAGAATATTAAAGTGAATAAACACATTAAAGACAATACTCAACCAAACACAAGGTGATACAGGGGAAAATTGTGAGTATTTTGTGAGTTGAATTGGAGCGCAACACAAAATAAATTTTGGGGTAAAAATAAAAAACTAAGAGGCTACTAACATGTTAGGATGCGAGTGATAAAATGGTTGCATATCACTGTTACAAATGGCCGCTGATAGAATGTGACGGTAAGTGCATCTACCCTTTGAGTGCTGTAACATGCCAATTTACAAGATCTTATCCAATTTGTCCCGAGATGTATTTAGTAAATTTGGACATTGATCCTGTCAGCCTGTTGTGGCCAGCTTCATCTGTCTGTAAAGAACTGTTTGGGGGAGGTGTAAAAAAAAACCATCCTGATTGGTGGCGGCTAATGTATACAACTTACCAAGCAGGAAAATGGAGTAAACCAGACATAGAAAGTCACTTTTGCTGAAAGTCGTATTTGGTAATAAAATATAGCACCATTTTAATTATTTTAAAGTTGAAATACAGATGTGTACAGCTACATCTTTGCCGATCGTGCTACAAATGTGCACACGCAACGTGCCATGCGATTACCCATTGCGGCATACGCTACGGCACGCACTGTAATCGTACCATGCAATCCTACGGAGGTGCGGTTGCGAACGCAGTGTGCGTATCCGCTCGCCGTGCAGCAGTGATGTACCTGGACAAGTCTGTATAGGCGAGTAGAGTAAATGTTATGTGTTGTGGATTGATAGAAAAAATGACAAACAATGATGTGCGCTAAATTATGTAAAAATATAATGAAATGGATAAATGAAGCTGGATGGATGTTTTCAAATATATATAATAACAGATAAACATTTATTGCGCTAATTAGCACTTAAAAGAATACAATTGGCATAAATGTATTCATAAAAAAATGTCAAAAAGACAAACAACATTAAAGACACAATATGTACATAAAAAGTTGTGGTGAGTCCACCTGGGACCAATAAGGATGGTAAGGGTATACTGGTCTTTCTCTGAATAGTCCCGCAAATATCATAGGTGTATCCCCATAAGAGCAACAGGGGGCTGAGTGGGTATATGAAGTTCTATAAGTCCCACTTATAATGGCAATTGGCCACAATGATGTAACTGTAAGCAGCAGCACTTTACCAGTTCTTGGTTGAAATGGCTGTTTGGGAAATCCTCTGGCATCCAGCAGAGATGGTGAAATGACAGGCTGAAGCACAATGATGAGGAGACATCCACAGCTGCAGGGGTAATTCCAAGGTGTAATAACCCCGGGTGGAGAGTGTATACCAAATCTTGCAACAGTATCACGATGGTCCACAAAACAATGAGGTGGAGGCCTTCTGGTGGGTCTCAACGCGTTTCGCTGATCAATGGTCGGTCAGCTTCATCAGGAGTGTAAAGTGTGGACCAGAGAGTGGCTCTTGAATTGAATATTCAAAACACATGAAATCAATCAATGCAAGTAAACAATACAGAAAGCTGTGGGAAGAAAATCATACAGAAGTGAATGATGATATTTCTACAATAAAAATTTTCGATCTAAATCCCCATAGAAATCAATTTAAACTGAAGTCTGAATTTTTTCCCATTAGGATAAAAGTAGCAGTATTGAATCGTTTTACAAAATCACCTTAGAAGACTTTAAATCCCTCTGTATGCGAAAACAGGGGAGTAGTAGAATTACTTCTAATTTATCTAAAGGTGAAAAACAGGCTCTCAAAATACTTACTAGAGATCATTCTTTAATATTCAAAGAGGCAGATAAGGGAGGGGGATTAGTTGTCATGGACAGAACCTATTATATCCATGAAGCTCTGAGACAGCTGAGTGATGCTACTTTCTATTCTGTTCTGCCTCATGATCTTACTAGTTCCTTCCTTCTTGAACTTAAACAATTTATTTATTTATTAACAGTTTCTTATATAGCTCAGCATATTCCATTGTGCTTTACAATTGTACGCATTAATAGAACAAAACTGGGCAATAACAGACAGATATATAGGTAGGAAGGCCCTGCTCGCAAGCTTACAATCTATTAAACAATTACTCAATACTGCTCTTTTGTCGGTAGTGTTGTCCAAAGGAGAATATCGATTTCTATTGCCACAGTTTCCTACTATTTCCACATTTTATTTTCTTCCAAAAATTCACAAAACCCTCACCTCACCCCCTGGTCGGCCTATTATTTCTGGTGTTAATTCCCTCACATCTAACCTTTCATTTCCTTTGGATTCTTTTTTGCAACCCCGGGTTAGCTCCCTGAGGTCACATCTTAGAGATACAACCCATTTTCTAATTTAATAAGACAAATTGGTTGGAAATCTTCATATATATTTATGACTTTAGATGTTACTGCATTATATACTCATATTCCACATTCTAAAGGTTTGGAGGCACTTTCAAAAAGGTTGGATCAGGATGATGACCTCAGGGAGGAACACAGGAATTTTTTATTACAATGTGCTTCTTTTATTCTCACTCACAATCACTTTATATTTTTGGATACTCACTATATACAGGTAATGGGCATGGCCATGAGAACCAGGTTCGCGCCCAGCTACGTGAACCTATAAATGGGGGACTTTGAAGAAACCCATGTGTGGGGGAGTGGCTGGGCGGAGAACCTGGTTTTCTATGGCCGTTATATAGACGACTTATTTTTCATTTGGGATGGGGATTCAATGTCAGCCACCTCTTTTGTCATTCACCTTAATAATAACAGTCACAATTTGCACTTCACTCACAATATTGATAGCCACCGAGTTGATTATTTGGACCTCACTCTTGAGATCTGTGGGGATAAAATTATCACCTCGAATTTCATGAAACCAGTTAACATGAATGCCTATCTACATTTTGATAGTGCTCACTATGCCCCATGGAAGCGTAACATACCTAGGGGACAGTTTATGCGTCTTTGACGCAACTGTTCCACAATAGAGACCTATTCTCTCCAAGCGAGAAATATGATGAATACTTTCAAATCACGGGGATATCCTGAAGCATTACTAGAAAAGGCCCTTATAGATGTTTTAGATCTAGATAGGGACGCACTTTTAGCCCATAATAAAACTGAGAGTAATTACAATATACAATTAGGCGAAACTAGAGGAAAGAATCAGAAACCAGATAGGGATTTAGCTTTTATTTGTAAATATAACAACTCTTTCAGGGAAATTAAGGAGATTATCTCCAGAAATTATAGGATCCTTAGTCATGATAATATTCTCTGTCATTTGCTACCTTCACATCCTTGTGTTACTTTTCGGAAAAATAGGTCACTAAAGTCTATTCTAGCCCCTAGTCACTTATGAATGAAAACAAGATTATGAGACATGCATCAAATAGTCTTAACTGGTTAACCTCTAAACCTTTAGGATTTCACAGATGTGGTAAACCTAGATGTACCATGTGTTTCCATATGGCTAGATGCACCACAGAAATCCACTTACCATTTACAGGAGAAAACTATATTTTGAATTCTTCATGAACTGTGATTCTAAGTATATCATTTATTTATTGTCTTGTGAGTGTGGCCTATTTTATGTAGGCCGCACTATTAGACCTTTGAGAACCCGATTTATGTAGCACCGGCACAATATTGTCAATCGCAGTACTTTGTACAGTGTCTCTAGACACTTCAATATTAAACACAACAGTGGTCCCTCCTGCTTAAAAATTATAGGATTAGAAACCATTGCGATGACCACTAGGGGTGGCAATAGGTTCAATAGACTTTGTAGCAGAGAGGTTTTTTGGATGCTTAATTTCAACTCTTTACATCCTGAGGGACTAAATGAATCAATGGAACTTAACTCTGTCATGACCTGAGTTATCCCATATTTACAGTATTAATAATTTAATTAGGTTATTATGATATATTTATATAGGTTTTCTGAATTTATATATTCCTAGTATATCTCATATATCTTATGTATTCTTTGTAGTTATTATTAGTACTACTATTGTTATCTATATGAGGTGGTTTCATCTGAATATTGTCTATATGACATCTCATGGACAGATTCTTATGTACTCACCATATCACTGAGTATTTTTTATTCTGTTAGTTATATTACTTATTACATGTAGAGTTTCACCCATCACTCCATACCTTTTCATCTCTCATAGTTCTTCAGCATTGTTTCTTTCTATGTTTACCCTGTAAGCAGTATTGTAAGCTGATTAACCCATTCTTTCATGGTATAGGGATTTTCCCTTACGTGATTGGAGATGACATCAATAGAACCCCCGGGCAGATATGTGTAGTTGTCCTAATTCTCCACACGCTTTTGATGGGGTTATGTTAGCTTAGCACATGTGTTCATCACGATTATGTGGTGATTTTGTGGTTTACATATGTAATGTTTCTCATGTAATTAGTGAAATCTATGGGACGCTCTGGGGATTGTTTTCCTTAGGTGACTCATTTCCAATATGTAAATAGACCACAAGGCGCCTGGGTGTGCGTCACAAGCGATGTTGTTTATTTACAATTTATTCACCAATTTTTTCATCTGGTAACACCAGACCACGTGACTATAAGGATCACGTGATCGGGAGTCCGGAATCAAAGAAGTACTCCATTGTGCGTCATTAGTGACGTATTTTATTTACAATTTTTTGATTGGGTAACATCAGATCACGTGACCTATGATGATCACGTGATCGGGAGTCCGGAATCACGGAAGCACCTTAACTAATAACTGGAGATTATTGAAGGAAACTTCCTATGAATATTTGATTTATTTAAATATATTTTTATTATGGGATAATAGTATGACTGCCTACTGTATCTACTATTCAGATTTACTTAACGATGGATGGTTTTTCTGTATTGTTTACTTGCACTGATTGATTTCATGTGTTTTGAATATGCAATGATATACTGGGTATATAAGAGCCACTCTCTGATCCACACTTTACACTCCTGATGAAGCTGAGCGACCATTGCTCAGCGAAACGCGTTGAGACCCACCAGAGAGCCTCCACCTCATTGTTTTGTGGACCATTGTGATACTGTTGTAAGATTTGGTATACACTCTCCACCTGGAGTTATTACACCTTGGAATTACCCCTGCAGCTGTGGATGCCTCCTCATCATTGTGCTTCAGCCTGTCATTTCACCCTCTCTGCTGGATGCCAGAGGATTTCCCAAACAGCCATTTCAACCAAGAACTGGTAAAGTGCTGCTGCTTACAGTTACATCATTGTGGCCAATTGCCATTATAAGTGGGACTTATAGAACTCCATATACCCACTCAGCCCCCTGTTGCTCTTATGGGGATATTTGCGGGACTATTCAGAGAAAGACCAGTATACCCTTACCATCCTTATTGGTCCCAGGTGGACTCACCACAACTTTTTATGTACATGTTGTGTCTTTAATGTTGTTTGTCTTTTTGACATTTTTTATGAATACATTTATGCCAATTGTATTCTTCTAAGTGCTAATTAGCGCAATAAATGTTTATCTGTTATTATATATATTTGAAACCATCCATCTAGCTTCATTTATCCATTTCATTATATTTTTAAATAATTTAGCGCTGGTTTTTCTTCTTTTGATTCTTACTTCTTTATAGGGATTGACAACCCCTTTTACCAGCAGCTCGTCATTTTCATCTGTTGTTTTCATAAAGATGTGCATGATATTCCATTTTTAGCCATTTTACATTTTTATATCTGTGACCAAACAAATGAAGAACAACTTAAACCAGTTTTCTAGACATTGGTGTCACAGGGTTAATGCTTAAAGGAGCACAGACAGAATAAAAAGCAAACATGTGACCTTGGAA
Organism: Taudactylus pleione; assembly: GCA_031769625.1. Taxonomy (NCBI): domain Eukaryota; kingdom Metazoa; phylum Chordata; class Amphibia; order Anura; family Myobatrachidae; genus Taudactylus; species Taudactylus pleione. Next base: position 3,249,613 of record JAUIMM010000628.1, on the reverse strand, counting down.
ACAGCCATTGCAGCCCTCATACGTATCAATTATCCCTTTTCCATACTCACCATATTTTCTTTCAACAGAAGACTAAACAAAGATCTGATTGACGCTTAACAGTCTTTTGCAGACACCCTTATTTAGTGCATAGACGGAGACTTCTCTGACTTTACTTCTTTCTCCTACCTTGGTGCACTGTAATCCATATTATACAGCACACATTTATCAAATTTGGCTTTACTTCAGTAAAATCATTAAACTCCTTGTCAATAAATATTAACTCATAAATCAGAGAGAATAATAGAGAGTGAGAAATGTAACTAAAAAACAAAAGTAACATCCCTGCTGTATGAGGTCATATATATGTATAAGTATGTATATATATATATATATATATATATTATAAAGGCACAGTCGTGCCCTTATATTAAGGGTGCATCTAAAAAAATTGATTTATCCATAGAGAATTCCAAAGGGGCGGGGCAGGGTGTTTAAGGAGCTACACCTCAAAAGCTATAGGAGGTACCGAATTGAAATTTGGTAGGGGCGGGTAGAACTGTCGCACGGTGCTACATGCCAAATTTCAGGGCATAAACATAAAAAATGAGGATTTGGGAGTCATCTAAAGCTCCAACTGTCACATTTTTCTGACATTCTCAATTAGGACCACTTTTCTGCTGTAGTCTATGGGTTTTTTTTGGGAAGGCAAAACTCAGGGTAGGGGTGGAATTTAGACTTGGGGTTTGCTTTATTAGGTAGCTATTGTGCCAGGGTACGTGCTTTTGGGGTTCAGGTAAATTAGAAAGTTACAGTTTTTAAACTATTACCTCAAGAATGCACCATTGTAGAGATAGGACTTTTCAACTTGTTGCGCAGTCTCAGTAGGAACCTCAGGCAGGTGTAGTCATAGTGTCTTCACTTGGGTGCAGCAAGATGGCCGTCGTTTGCGGGCGGTAGCGGGGCCCGGGGGGCAGGAAGCCGTCGTTTGCTGCGGCCGGGATGCGGGGGAGAGGGGTTAGCGGGCATTAGCTGGGGCCGGGAACCTGGAACGGTAGCGGGCGTTAGCGGCGACGGTGCGGGTGGTGGTGGTGCAGGCGTTAGGACCCGGGGGAGGTAGCAGCACACAGATGCAGGCTCGAATCTGAAAATTCTGTGCCTGCATCTGTGTTTAAAAAAAACAAACACAAGGGCACGGACGGGTCAGTGCCGTCTGTGCTTAAAAATAAAAACAGTGTAAAAAAAATAAAAATGGCGTGGCCCCTCCCCAAAAAAACAACCAGCCCCAGGCTATGGAGCCCCAGTACTGGTTGTGCTAAATACAGGGGACAAACGACATAGGGGTCCCCCCGTATGAAGCACAACCAGCACCAGGCTTTTTAGAACCCGTCCTGGTTGCCAAAATACGGGGGAGAAATGACGTAGGGGTCCACCGTATTTAGCGCAACCAGCACTGGGCTCTGAGCCAGTCCTGTTTCTGGAAATACAGGGGCAAAAAATGCATAGGGCCCCCCTGTATTTTCTAGAACTAGCAACGGACCCTTTCTAGCGGGGGGTGATGCCACAGCCAGGGGAGCCCTTTCACCGGGCCCCCCAGCCGCAGCATCACCCCTGACCGCTAGTCAGCCCAGGCTGGGGATCCCTGCAGTTGGGGACCCCCCCAATAAAGGGGTCCCCCTCTCCAGGCACCCCAGGCCAAGGCTGATAGCCCGGGGCTATCCCCGGCACCCCTGGGCGGTGGGTGCCGGGTTGATTATGTAAAGTGTGGTGCATATGAATATATAAATATTGTCTTTTGCAATAGTACTACAGGTCCCAGCAGGCATCCCCCACATACTGGCACTCATACATACATTACATGGATCTCTGCCTTTACTGAACAAATCGTTCAGGTAAAAAGATTGTTTGTATAAAGCTCTTTCAATTAAAATATCAAGTGTTTGTGTGGGTGGCGTAAGACTGGCTACAAATGAGGACACACATTTTGGCCAAAATAAGATATTAATATCTATATGATTGTGCTGAATAATTACAAATCCAGGCTTACACTGGTCTGTACAAGGACTGACAACTGCAGTATATGCTTTTTTTTAATTTTTAATTACCTATAAATGGGGTTAGATGTCACTAAATGAACCATAATGTTGGAGAAACACATTGCTAAATAATAGATGCTAATTATATTTACCGACTTTAATTCATGTTGAAATAAGAAACTTAATACACTTTAACGGTAATCAGGGCTACATTCATCAACATGCACGTCACTAAGTAACTCAGGATTTAAAACAGTTTTAGCCGATTCTGTAGAAGTGGGTGAGGGTTGGAGTAATATCTTTACGCCAAGATTAAAGCAATCAGGTCTGTGATTACCTTTAATTGCTTGATTGTGGAAATAGATCAGCGCTGCATTTTGTAGCAGCACACAGCTGTCCAATCATAGGCTTCACAGGCACAAACGCTTGCAAAGCTTTCAGGATAGAGAATGAATATGTTACAGATGTATATATGATGTGGATTACAAACAAAACAGTATTTGCAGCAAAAAAAAAAAGGCGGTCATTAATCAAAATGTTAAAAGGACTCTCTGTGCTCTTTAATCCAGTTGGCACTACATCATGATTAAACTGTGAGTCAAGTACACACTAAAGCTGGCCACACACTAGACCAACTTACATCCAACCAGCCAACTTGTTGATTGGTTGGAATGAAAATCTGGTAACGTATGGGAGTAAATGATGATCAGCAATTTGCTCCTAAATGCCAGAAAAGATGAAAATGGTCGGTCAGACAAGTTTGTTAAATGTCTGATCTAAACTATTGTTCAAACAACAGTTTTGGTCCATTTTCCAGCTGATTGTATTCCTTACCAGATTTTCATTCCAACCAATCAACTAGTTGGCTGGTTGGACAGATAATCTTTATATGTGTGGCCAGCTTTATTGTCAAAGCTATTCAACCCGATTCACCTGGAACCGCTGGTGATGGGGGATCATTTTCTGTCGTGATGGTTCCAGGGTCGTCTCCATTCTGTCCAATCAGATGTAAAAAAGGGGCAGTTTGGTCTGGACCTCAATGGAGGACAGGATGGGGGCAAATTCCAATCCTTCAATAAGTTCAGAATTGTGGAACAACAGGATGAATTATTTAAACTCTTACACCATGAATGTAACTGCGAGGAAGTAACCTGTTCATGTCGGATGTAGTCGGCAGCCTAGCGGTCGGGATGCTGACGGTCAGAATACCGACACCGAAATCCCAACAGTCAGAATCCTGGACCCAGAATTCCGACCACTGACATCCGGACGCTAATGGTTAGAGTTAGGCCCTAGGGGGAAGGTTATGGTTAGGCTGCAGGTGGGAGGGTTATGGTTAGGCTGCGGGGGGGAAGGTTATGGTTAGGCTGCGGGGGGGAAGGTTATGGTTAGGCTGTGGGGGGGAAGGTTATGGTTAGGCTGCGGGGGGGAAGGTTATGGTTAGGCTGCGGGGGGGAAGGTTATGGTTAGGCTGCGGGGGGGGCGGGGGGAGGGTTGGGGTTAGGCTGCGGGGGGGAAGGTCATGGTTAGGATGCGGGGGGGAGGGTTATGGTTAGGCTGCGGGGGGGAGGGTTATGGTTAGGCTGCGGGGGGGAAGGTTATGGTTAGGCTGCGGGGGGGAAGGTTATGGTTAGGCTGCGAGGGGGGAGGGTTAGGGTTAGGCTGTGGGGGAGGGTTAGGCTGCAGGTGGGGAGGGTTTAGGATTAGGCTGTGGAAAGGTGGGTTAGGGGTTAGGATACTTACCTAATCCTGTCGGGATTCTGACTGTCATTGGGATGCTGCTGTCGGTATTCTGATTGCCGGCATCATGACTGCCGGGATCCCGTACCCAACCCGTTCATTCTTAGTCCTTATATGAATAATTAGGCTATAAGTACATAAGCACATGGGGAAATACAATATTTTATAGTCTTTGGTTTGGAGTGACTATGTAAGATATGTAGAATATTCCAGCATTAGATCCCATGCACACGAGCGCTGTTTGGTTGTCTTATAAACAGCGCAGCCACCCATGAGACAACGCAGCTCTGACTGAGCAGAAACAAATAACTTTTTTGCTATTATCGATCTGCCATTCACTAACGGTCCTTTTCTGTGTACCATCATTAATTCCTTTGGTGTGCTCAGTTAGGGCCCCATTTACAAACGAAATATAACCCCTTCAGCGCTCGCTACAGGAGTTATACCTTCTTGCTGTATTTAGTAAACTGCGGTAATCTAAGATTACCGCTGTTTTTACAGCATCGCTCTCGCCATCTAAAAGATGGCGAGAGCGATGCGGGCCCCATTGCCGGCAATGGAGACCCAGCGGTGCCTTTCCGGCTTCAACGAAGCCTTCCAGGCACTGCCGGGTCTCCCTGTCATGCACATGCGCAGATGGACCGTCGCGCAAGCGCATGACCCTGGAACCCTGTCGCTGGCACGTTAGGCTGCCAGCAGCCCAGCAGAGGACCTCGTCGAGGACAAGGATTCTGCTGGACTTCGCGGGACCTCGCCGGAGGGGTATTACTAAATACCAGTGGAATTTTCGTTTGTATCACAGTGATACTAAACGAAACTTCCCGCTGGTATTTCCCTTCGTTTGTAAATGGGGCCCTTAGTGCTGGGATGATAGAAAGCAGCATTTAAAGATGGCTAAATACTGCTTATGTTTTAAAGACACTTACAGTACGTGGGTTCCTGCGAGGATAATGGAAACATTGTAACACTTTTAAAAAAAATAAATAAACCTTAAATGTTGGAGCAAGGTTAGAATCAGAATTTGATACTGCATTAAGGGCAGTTTGCATATACATGTTAATGTATGGCGATTCCTTACAGGCACGCCTGCCTCTGAAGTGGATGGCACCGGAGAGCATATTTGATAAAGTTTACACTACTCAGAGTGATGTCTGGTCCTTTGGGGTGCTGCTGTGGGAGATCTTCTCACTGGGTAAGTGAAGCAATGGGGACTGTTTTGTTTCAACTGTTGAATTTTTCTCTAATGAAACTTGCGCATACTGTACCTGTCATCCTGGCTCCTTATAGCGGTGTGCTAACAGTCTGGTTCTGATTTTCCTATTTACTTTCCAATTATTATACCTTGGACTGAATTAATCAACAGGTTTTAAAGTGAAAGTAAGCACTGAGAAATATATTCAAATCAGGTGAGGCTTAGCTTGCCAAACTATAATAAACTATATTAAGCAACTAAAAAAAAAAAAGAAAATATGCTACAAAGCTTAATTTATCACTGTCACATGTATGAATAGGGCATATTTATCCAGACCCAAGGTTTAAGAAAGACTTACAGGAGCAGGGAGATGAAAAGCTGAAAAATATATCGCCTGCAGAAATCACTTTATTTCTGGATTCAGATCCGGCAGCGCCATTGGTCATCAGGTCATGCATTTGCAAGCAGACATAACTGGAGAGGGGTTTGAAGGATCCCTCTCTTTAAAAAAAAATGTGATGCTGCAGCCTAGAATGATGTGCTTGATTTCATTTGATTATTTTTGGCCCACTAGCGTATCTATAATGGGTGCAGGGTGTGCGGTGCACGCTGGCCCCTGGGTCCAAGTGGGCCCACACCACGTACCCTGCACCCATTTCTACTTATCTCTCCGGAGCCCTGCATCAGCAGCGCTGTGGCCATTTTCCCAGCGTTTTGCACATGGGCAGTAGGAAAATCACTGGGAAAATGGCTGCAGCTCCATTTCCCTGGAGACCTGTGCATGCACAGTAGACTCTGGCACGTCGCTAGAGTCTACTAGTGCTCAGAGTCTACTGCGCTGCCGGTTAGAGAGGAGGGGGCCCCGGAGATAGACTGCACACGGGCCCCCTGCTCTCTTAATATGCCCCTGTATTGGCCATTAAAGTTCTTGGGCTAAAGGCTGTAAGTTTTGGGTCAGCTGCCCAATATTTGCTGCAGTATCGTGTGACCCACCTTACACAGTGAGCCTCCCCCCTCATGTGATAATGAGTTTATATTGTCTTTACAGGCGCATCTCCTTATCCTGGCGTTCAGATTAATGAGGAGTTCTGCCAGCGCCTGAAGGATGGGACACGCATGCGGGCACCGGAATATGCTACCACAGACGTGTAAGTGGAATTATACACTAGGGCCCTGATTCAGACCCACTCGCAAGCGGCTGTCCGCTCGCAAGTGGGTCGATGTTGTGCACTGCGCATGCGCACGACGGCGGGAGCTCCGTCATGCGCCAGACGCGACGAGCGAAGGAAAGTCCTTCGCTCGTTGTGTCTGATCAAAGGGGGCGTGCTGTCGATGTTGATTGACAGCACGCCCCCTTTGGTGGGCGTGCCTCCCTGACGGGGGCGTTCCCAAGGGAACGCCTACCGTAAGAAGCCGACCCACTGACATCACTAGTGATGTCAGTGGGAGTGATTTTGGCTCTGATAGAGCCAAAATCACTCCGGGCCTTGCGGTTGAAAACCTCAACCGCAGGCTCCGGCTCGCAGTTTCGATGGTCGCGATGGTCAAGACCATCGCGGCCATCAAACTGCACGCTCGTATAGGCTGTGGGTGGTGACCCACAGCTATACGAGCGTCCAGGGGGACGCTCCATAGTTATGGAGGACGGCCCTCATTCAGAGCGTGCGCTCTGCTCAGAGCGTACGGCTCTGAATGAGGGCCTAGGTCATGTATTTGTTAGCCCTGATGCCTGGGTCACAGAACACACTACAGAAACATCTAACAATTCTCTTCTCCACCACTAACAATTATTTTTCTTAAGTTGATTTTTTTTTATTTGCCAACGTCGAGACAACTGAAAACTTTATAACATTCCGCAGAAGTGTCCCTGGCAGGGCATTCAGTTTTACTGAAGGCTCTGAAGATATGATCGCATGTTTTCTCCTCCATGCTTTATACAGTGAATAATGATATGTTCAGCCCCGGCCACTTGTGTAAAGTGGGGAATTTTGTAAAGTTACAGATATTTTCTTGCAGTTATCGTATCATGCTGAGCTGCTGGCACGGGGACCCCAAGGAAAGGCCAATATTTACTGATCTGGTGGAAATCCTGGGTGACTTGCTACAAGAGAATGTGCAACAGGTACAACGAAAGGGGCTGTTTATTTAGTTAACAATTGCAGAAATATTTCAATTGGACATATACCTCTCAACACTAAAATAATGTTTTTAAGGACATTTTCCTTAAATAACGTTATTTTGGTATTCATGAACAGACTTAGCACAGGAGATATCACAGATATCTCCTTGCTAAGTTCCCCTGCGTTAATTTCCACACTCCCCATACATTAGTATGGGGATGTGGAAATTGTGGTATTCATCAAATTCCGAAAATTATAAATTTTCGGAATTTGATGCAGTTACTATTCGCCACTGTGAGGTGGCGAATAGCAGGTGAAATCTACCTGTATCCGCGTGTGCAGGTCCCCCGACGAGTCCCTCCGGCGCTCTGCTCCGTCCTTTTTTTTTCTTCCAATCTGTCATGTGGTCTGCTGGGAAACCACATGACAGACTAGCAGGACAGAGCAGGAGGCTGCTGCGCGGACAGGTAAGTCGGGGGGGGGGGGGGGGAAGGTGAGCGGAGGGGGGTACAAAACTTAACGCATCTGTAGGCAGTGCTGCACATGCGCTGGTTTTACAGATGTAACAGCGCATGCGCAGCACTGTTTCCAGATGCGATAAGGTAGTGTAGGCAGGGAAAAGTATCTATTTCCTGAAAAGCTGTCATCGCAAAAATGACAGCTCTTCGGAATAGATACTTATGGAGAGGTGGAATGATGAATTCCACCTATAATTAGCTAGAACTCCATGAGAGTTCTAAAGCTAATTATCTCCAGAGAATTTTTATGTTTAATGAATAGGCCCCTCAGTCCTTTAAGTTAGGGCTTTGTAATTGTGAGCCATGTGCCATTATCCAGAGCTTCTTATATCTCACTATCCCTATCAGATGCATGAATGGCAATACTATTAAATCAAAACCAGGATTATTTTGAATGTAATACTATGGTTGTTCTATATCCCTTGATGTCACTAGAGGGGGCTGCAGGCAGGAGATAGTGTAGAGCTATCCGCACGCTCCAGGCACCTGTACACACGGCAGGGTGCATGTCTGCAGTGTCCTTGGAAACCCCTGCTAGCCAGTTGCAATTTGCAGGGGCCGTCGGGCAGTGACGGTGCTACCCCCCAAGGTCCTGCGCCCGGTGCAGTGGCACTGCTCGCACGCCTCTCCCTATGGCCCTGCACAAGCTTACAACCTGTAGGGATAAATAACTTATAGATGATTTATAATTCATATTTAACTAGGTTATTGTCAAATCATCTGAAATGGAAAGTGAAATAAAAAAAAAAAGACGTGATTGATTTTGCGCTAACCAATGCGACATGAGGACTTATTGGCTGGTGTAATAATTGTGCTTCGGTATTACTCAATGAGCCTGGAATGGTTTTAGTTGTGTGCTTTTTTCTAACAGTGAGATTTTTGTAAACCTGGAAAATGAATACAAAATACAAATGATTCTAACAAGGAACAATGAAAACCCTCCTGCAAGCAGATCTGACATGTAATTAGATTAGTAAAGGTGCGTAAACACGGGACGACTGTACGACAAACAGATAACGATAACGATCGTTATCTGATCGTTATGCATGTGTTGGATGATTGTTATCGAACATCCAACACATGTATTGACCTATAACGACCTGCCATTAACAATCGCAGGTCCTTATAGTAAACAGGCTAACATGGTCGAAATCAACCATGTATACCAGTTTTCCCGGGCGATGGACGATGGTCGATAGCGACCATTCGAGCCGTGCATCAACCATCGTTTGGTCGTTTGCAGGGGCATTAGGGCCTGATTCAGAGCCGCTCGTAAGCGGCCGCTCGTTCGCTCCGAGCGATGTTCGCACAACTGCGCATGCGTTTGGGTCGTAATGCACATGCGCCAACCAGTCATTGCAGTCGGAAATCGAGCACTCGCAAAATAGCTAATTTGAGTGACAGGATGAGGCGTTTGTGGGTGGTAACAGGGGAAGGTGCTTGAAAACGGGGAGTGGAGATCCGAACGCAGGCGTGCCAAACAGTCAAAACGGGCGTTTAATGGGAGTGCATAATTAACAAAGCAGCGTCATCGACCACGTCACTTGGTTGTTTCTTAGCCTGAACTGTTTGCATGATTGCGGTAGGAAAATCCAACCAGAAGCACTGCAAGCAGTTCAGACGCCTTTCGATGTACTCGATTAATCAAATAAATAGCGGAGATGATGTAGGATGCGAGCGGCCAGAGGGCGTCTTTACAAAATAGCGAGCGCATGTTCCGTTCGCTCGCTCAGACATAGAGGCGTCAACAGACCGCAAAGAGCGAGCGCTCAATTTAAATAACCGGGCCCTTTTTCTGAACGAGCTAGCGCAAATAGCGTCCGGCTCTGAATCAGGCCCTTAATGTGAACGATTTGAATGATAATGATAAGATCGTTATCGTTTAAATCGTTCACTTTATCTAAACGTGTGTATGCAGCTTTAGAAATAGAATTATGAAGAAAATGAAAAGGTAGTTATTATATAGTGTGTTCCTGTATCATTTCTAACTCCTGTCACCCACAGGAAGGAAAGGACTATATCCCCCTGAATGATTCCCAGAGCTCAGATGAATTGGACCTATCTCAGTCACCCATCTGCCCGCAGCATAATTCTGATGAGGAGGAGTGTGACATGCGGCTGCACTGCCATAACCTGGCTGTAAGGTGAGACCATGTATAACTCCCACTAAAATAAGTGATATGGTAAGAACTTACACTTGTTATTTCTATTTCTACGAAGTCCATAGGGTTCCACAGGATACCTTGGGGTATAGGCAATGGCGGTAGTCATCGGCAGGGGCGTAGGGAGGGCGGTTCCGATGGAGCTCGAGCTCCAGGCGCCGATGGTGTCTGGTGGCGCCGCGCACTGTGCCTGCTGGCTGGCCGAAGACTAAGCAGCTGCCAGCATCTCGCTGGTGCTGCGCCGCGGCCACCTGCACTTGAAAGATTAGGGAGGGGCACATGGGGCGAGTACCCCCAGGGCCCACCTTCGCAGGGGGGTCTTGGCTGGAGCTACAGTGTGGGAACAATTTTGCTCATCTCCAGCCTCCGCCACCCTGCGCTGCTGGTCATCGGGCACCACAGAGTTAATTTTTTCCAGCATCCCAGGATGCACTGGGGTCCCTCTCCTATACCCCGCCCCTGAGCCAATGCAAATCAGTTACGTAACAAGCCCAAGGATGGAGGAGGAGAAAAAAAGAGAGAGAAGAAAGTCTGGAACACACAAGAATCACATTCTCACCAGAAGGAGACGGAAAACACGGTGACCAGATCAAAGCTCATCTGCAATACAGGTGCGACAGGGCGGGAGTCCTGTGGAACCCTATGGACTTCGTAGAAATAGAGATAACAAGGGTAAGTTCTTACCATATCTCTAATTTTCTACATCAGGGTCCATAGGGTATCCACAGGATACCTTGAGGATGTCCCAAAGCAGTATCCTTCAAGGGTGGGGACGCTCCTGTGCAGAAAGGAGAATCCGCCACCCGAAGGAAGCATCCTGAGAGGCGATGGTATCGAATGTATAATACCTCACGAAGGTATGGACAGAAGACCACGTGGCTGCCCAGCAAAGCTGAACAGCCGAGGCACCACGGCGAGCTGCCCACAAAGGACCCACAGACTGAGTAGAGTGAGCTTTAAGAGAGGATGGTACAGGAAGCCCCTCATGAACGTAAGGCTCAGAAATCGCCATGCGAATCCATCCTCTCAAAGTTTGCTTCGTGGCAGGCCAAACTTTCTTATGGAAATCACAGAGGACAAACAAGGAGTCTGACTTCCGAAATGGACTGGTATGGTCAACATAAATCCTTAGAGCCCGTACCACATCCAAGGAGGCCTCATCAGCTTAGAGGCCTGGGGAATTAAAGGCCGGTACTATGATTTCCTCATTAATGTGGAAACTAGACACCACCATAGGTAGAAAACCAGGGCGAGTGCGAAGCACCGCCCTATCTCTATGAAAAATCAGAAAGGGAGGGCGACATGAGAGAGCCCCCAAATCTGACACCCTTCTGGCCGAAGCACTGGCCAGAACAAACACAGTCTTAGCTATAAGCCATTTTAAATCCACTGAGCCCAGCGGTTCAAATGGCGGTCCTTGGAGAGTCCTCAGGACCACAGCCAAATCCCAAGAGCCACTGGTGGAACAAAGGGAGGCTGAATGCGAAGTACACCTTGCATAAAGGTGTGGACATCAGGAAGTGCAGCAATCCTACGCTGATACCATACGGACAGGGAACAAACCTGCACCTTCAGGGAAGCAAGGCGAAGACTGTGATCTAAGCCCGCCTGTAGGAAAGCCAAAACCCTGGATATCCTAAAGATCTGAGGATCATAGCCTCAAGGGCGACACCATTCGAAAAAAGTATGCCACACTCAGTCGTAAATACTTGCAGAAGCCGGCTTCCGAGCTCTGAGTATGGTGTTAACTACAGAACTGGAAAAACCCCTGGACCTCAGTCTTAACAGCCACCCCGTCAAAGACAAATGACCCAGGTCCGGGTAATGGCAAGGACTTTGAGACAACAGGTCCGGACGTAGAGGCAACCACATCAGCGTGTCTACAGAGAGACTCCAAAGATCTGAGTACCAGTGTCGTCTGGGCCACGCTGGAGCTATCAGCAGGAGCGTGCCGCCTTCTTGCTTGAATTTGCGAATCACTCGAGGAAGAAGGTAGAATGGAGGGAAGAGGTACACAAACTGGAAGGTCCACCGGACCGACAGAGTGTCCACCAGAAGTGCCTCTGAGTCTTTTGTTCTTGACCCGTACACAGGTAGCTTGTTGTTGTGTCGGGAGGCCATGAGGTCTATCTCTGGAAGGTCCCACTTGTTCACCAGTAGCTGAAACACCTCCTGGTGAAGAGACCATTCTCCACGATGCACGTCTTGACATGCTGAGAAAGTCTGCTTCCTAGTTGAGGACTCCTGGTATGAACATTGCCGAGATGGCAGGGAGATTGCCTTCCGCCCAAGCTAGAATGCGGGACACCTCTGTCAGGGCCGCCTGACTGCGGGTTCCTCCTTGGGGGTTTATGTAAGTCACCGGGGTAGCGTTGTCCGACTGCACCTGCACGGGTTTTCCGTGGAGGACATGTCTTGCTTGTTGGAGAGCTTTGAATACTGCCCGAAGTTCCAAGATGTTTATTGGAAGCGCAGATTCTGCTGGCGTCCACCTTCCCTGGAAGAAGTGCGGACCCGTCACTGCTCCCCAGTCTCAGAGACTGGCGTCCGTTGTCAGAAGAACCCAGTCCGCAATCAAAAAGGGGTGCCCCCTGTTCAGGTGAGCAGTCTGCAACCACCAGGCCAGAGACAGACGCACCTCCGGAGAAAGCACCATTGTCTGTGTCTTTATCCGATGGGACAACCCATTCCATCTGGAGAGGATCAACTTCTGCAGAGGTCTGGAGTGAAACTGGGCATACTCCACTATGTTGAACATCGACACCATGGATCCCAGTAACCTCATCGCTGAGTGAATAGACACCTGGCGAATCTGCAGGCAACTGCGTAACTTTCCCTGCAATGCAGAGATCTTTTCCTCCATCACAAAGATCCTCTGATGTTGGGAGTCCAACAGGGCTGTTGGGAGTCCAACAGGGCTCCGAGATGGAGCATCCTCTGTGAGGGGACCAGGGAGGACTTCTTACAGCTTATCAGCCAGCCATGAGTCTGCAACACAGAGACTGTCAGTTGCAGATGGCACCGATTTATCTCTGGAGACCCTGCCAACAACAGGAGGTCATCCAGATAGAGCAACAAGCGGACTCCCTGGTTCCCCACATGGGCTGCTTTAACTGCCATGACCTTGGTAAACACTCGAGGCGCCGTGGCCAGACCAAAGGGCAGTGCCTGAAACTGGAAATGTCGGTCGACCACTGCAAACCTGAAGAAACGATGGTGTGCTAAGACAATGGGGATATGCAGGTAGGCTTCCTGAATATCTAGCGACACCATAAAATCCCCAGGCTCCATTGCCAAAATGATGGAATGCAGGGTTTCCATCCTGAACAGAGGAACCCTCAAGGATTTGTTGAGGGATTTGAGGTTGAGGATGGGCCGGTAAGACCCATTGGGTTTCTGTACTAGAAAGAGATTGGAGTAATACCCCAATCCCCTCTGGGACAACCGGCACTATAACTTCAACCTGGAGCATAGAGTGTAACACTTTCCAGAATTCCAGGACCTTGTCTTGATTTGACTGAAGGCCCGTGGTGAAAAACCGGCTAGGAGGCCTCCGCTGGAAGGAAAGGGCGTACCCCTGAGAGACGACTTCTCTTTCCCAAGTGTCCATGGTAATCAGACACCAGCACTGGGCAAACTGAAGAAGCTGGCCTCCCACTTTGGGGTCCCCCAAGGAGAAGCCCGTCCCATCAGGCTGAAGGCTTATTGTCCGATTTGGGAGTAGGAAGTCTTGTACTCCAAGCCTGCTTCTTTGGCTTGGTAGCTTTCTTGGCCCCTGACTGTCTCAGAAAGGACTGTACTTTGGACTTACCCTGGGCCCTATAGGGCCAAAAGGACAAAGAACCCGACCCTGATGGGACTGTAGCCGATGGCAGACACGCAGACTTAGCTACCGCTAGAGTGGCCACAATTTTATCCAGATCAGGGCCAAACGGGACCTGCCCATTAAAAGGCAAGCATTCCAATCTCTTTTTGGAATCTGCGTCCGCTTTCCAAGAGCGCAACCATAGGACGCGGCGAGCTGCCGAGGAGATTCTGGAAGTGAGGAGACCTATATCCAAGGCTGCCTCATTAATGTACGTGGCTGAGTCTCTGAGATTGCCAACTATCTCCACCTGCTCAGCTGAAGAGTCAGTGTCCAGAGACGCCTCCAAGCTATCAGCCCAGCGCTCCATGGCTCTGGCCACCCAGCACACGGCCATAGCCGGTCTGGACGCCCCTCCAGCAAGGGAATAAATGGATTTCAGGCATATTTCCACCTTGCGATCCGTAGCATCCTTTAAGGAGGACATGGAGGGCATGGGCAATGTAGCACTCCTCACCAGGCATGTGACATGAGAATCCACTTGAGGAGGGGTTTCCCACTTGGAAAAATAATTATCCGCAAAAGGGTATGCAAAGGCCAAGCGTTTTTGAGGCTGGAACCGCTTACCCAGAGTTTTCCACGCCTCCTCTAAATGATCCACTAACTGACCAGATAGAGGAAACACAGTGGCATCTCCCTTAATATCCTTAAAGAAGGCGTATTTGGATTTGGCCACGGGGGGATCCTAATCCTCAATAACCAAGGCTGCACGGACTGCCCGTATAAGGCCAGGTATATAGACTTTAGACTTTGACTCCGCCTCCTTAGTACGAAGGGGCTCTTGGTCCGAAAAGTCAAAAATCTCACCATCATCAGACGTCACGTCATCCTCATCAAACTGAACCATCTGAGACACTAAAGGCCACTTAGGAGGCCATAATGAGGACTCCCCCTGTAAAACGTCCGTCAGGTGTTGTACCGTATTGGACAATGAATTCACCCACGCAGGCTCCTGCGAGACGTGGGGGGGCAAAAGCGGGAGACACTTTGGTACCATCAACTGCCTGGGGAACCCCTGCATGGGTGATGAGACTACCAACTGCTGCGATAACCCCATCTGGGGAAACGCAGGGGGCGTCGCCAGCTGGCCCACAAGGGTTGTAAGTGCCTTAGCAAAACAAGCCCAGGGCGGTTCCTCCACAGGGGCAGTAACTGAGATCGGGCATGATAGGAGGTAACATGTCCTACATAATCCGTCAGTGTTACAATCACCCTCCGCTAATGGTACATTACATGTGGTACACTTTAGCTGAAGAGGATATTCTCGTTCACTCTCAGACATGATGAGTTTAAACGGAGCGTATGTGACTCCCCTCACAGAAAAATACTTTTACTGTGAGGCAATGAACAACCTGCAACACCGCACTGCAAGGGCTTTAGCAGAGGAAGAACAGGGATGGGAAAATGGCTGACAGTCAGAAGTGAAAGTACAGGCAGACAGCGCTAGCATTAAGTCACATACAATGCAGAAATAAATCCCTGCACTACCAGCACTATGATCAACTACACAGACACAGAGCCTGGTAGGAAACAGTGCTGCATACTCTGACCTTAACGGAGGAGAGGTATGCGGGGGGACACGGACAGCAATGCCACCTGTATCCAGCGTCCAGCAGCGTTTGCACACTTCACAGAAAATGGCCGTCGAGGAGCTGAGGGGAGGCGGGCCCGTGGGAGGATCGCTGACACAGCCCGCCAGACCGCTGTGGAAAGGTACTGTGCAGCGGGGGAGGCTCCGGCTGTGTGACAGGGAAGGCGCGTTCCCCTGGCATGCATTAACCCCTGGGACGCTGGAGCTTGTGGTCTAGTGGAAGCGCAGGTTAATACCTGGCTCCACACGCAGCCTGTCCCCAGGGAGCTGCCTGAGGACCGAGGACCCCGCCACTTACCTGACCCCTTGAAGCCGGCCACAGTCCGAGTAATCCGGGGTCACTGCTAGTTGTGAACCCAGACACCCACCAGCATCCCCGGATCAGTACCGGCATTCTGGTCAAGCGGGGTGGAGGAGCGACAGCATAGACGTCAGTACTGACTGTCTATGCTGTACAGCTCGTTGCAGCAATCACTGTCTTTAACTTCAGGGGCTGAGAACAGCCCCCCTCTGAAAATGGTGACCCGACTCTGAGCCGGGCACCGACGAAACTGATTTGCCTGGTCTCGGGGGCGGGGTATAGGAGAGGGACCCCAGTGCATCCTGGGATGCTGGAAAAAATTAACTCTGTGGTGCCCGATGACTACCATCATCGCCTATACCCCAAGGTATACTGTGGATACCCTATGGACCCTGATGTAGAAAGACTCATTTCCTCTCTCCTCCATATTCCTTGTAGTTTCTTATGATAAGAGAATCAGCTGCCTAACACCAATACACAGATCTTGGCCCCTGTCAAACTTAAAACCCCATGTATATACTGTATGTGTATTTCACCATATGCGGTATGTAGAGCACTGACAAAATCTTGCTATTAGCTCCCCAAATTTGTACAAATGTCTAATCTATGGTCATAGGGCTTGATTCAGAGCCGCTCGCTATTTGCGGTCGTTCGTTCCAAAACAAGGGGTGCCTATTCAAATGAACCGTTCGCTCATTGCGGTCTGTTCACGCCTCGAAGTCTGAACGAGCGAGCAAAACTTGTGGTTGTAATTTTGAAAAATATGCCCCCTGGCCGCTCGCACCATACGTCATGTCCGCTATTTATTAGATTAATCGAGTACATCGACCAGCGTATGAACTGCTCGCTATTCTTGTGGTTGGTTTTTCCTACCACTATATTGCGAGCAGTTCTGACTATAAAACAACCAGGTAACGTGGTCACTGACGCTGCTGTTTTAATTATGCACACCCTTAAAACGTCCGTTTTGACCTTTAAGCACGCCTGCGTTCTGATCTCCACTCCCCGTTTTCAAGCCCATTCCCCTGTTACCACCCACATACGCCTCATCCTGTCACTCAAAGTAGCAGGCATTCGCTATATAGCGAACAAACGATTTTCATACTGACTGGTTCGCGCATGCGTATTAAAATCCGTACGCATGCGCAGATGAGCGAACATCGGTCAGAACGAACGAGCGGCCGCTTACGAGCGGCTCTGAATCAGGCCCATAGATCAAAATGCGCTCAAAACCTTTAACGGGATGGTGTGCGTTAATTGTGAGTGTGTAGGAGAGTGATGAGTTCAAGCTGAATATGGTATAATAGAGCTTTAATTAGACAAAACTGGGTGATAATGGGCTTAAAATAGTGACTGTCCAATGACTATGTCAATGGCAGTCAAATTCCAAATTATATGCAGTATTATTGGCAATGTTCAGTAAATAACTTTACTAAAAATGATGGAAAGGAAAAAACTGTAGCAAAAATCCACAGATTAAAACAAGAAAAAACAAAGTCAATAAATCGATGATAAAGTTGATTATGTGAGTGAACACAAGGACCCTCATTCAGAGCCGGACGCTCTGAGCAGAGCGCTCGCTCTGAATGAAGGCCGTCCTCCATAAAAATGGAGCGTCCTCCTGGACGCTCGTATAGCTGTGGGTCACCACCCACAGCACATACGAGCGTGCAGGATGATGGTCGCGATGGTCTTGACCATCGCCAGTGCGACCAGAAGCCTGTGGTCGGGTTTTTCGACCACAAGCCCTGGAGTGATTTTGGCTCTATCAGAGCCAAAATCACTCCCACTGACATCACTAGTGATGTCAGTGGGGCCGGCTTCTGACGGTAGGCGTTCCCTTGGGAACGCCTCCGTCTGGCAGGCACGCCCCCGGCACGCCCACCAAAGGGGGCGTGCTGTCAATCAACATCGACAGCACGCCCCCTTTGATCAGACACAACGAGCGAAGGAAAGTCCTTCGCTCGTCGCGTCTGGCGCATGCGCACGACGGAGCTCCCTCCGTCGTGCGCATGCGCAGTGCACACCATCGACCCACTTGCGAGCGGACAGCCGCTTGCGAGTGGGTCTGAATGAGGCCCAAGGACCGGAGACCATGGAGCTCGCATTGAAAATGGCAAGTCTTATGAAAGAGTTAATGTTGGTGTGGCGTCCCGCACTTATATTGTAGAAAGGGCTGCTGGTGGGTAGTGAATTGCTGGTGGTTGGTTGGGTATTCCCGGGGTAAGCAGTACGGAGAACTGCCTGAGTGTGTAGAGTTGTATTTCCAAGCCCGTGTATGACCACGGAACACGTCCGGAGCCTACCCGCCGATGCCAGGCAGTCTACGGCACATCCCGCCGGTCTACAACTAGGTGTGCAGATTGAGGGGGAGAAACGGTTGTGGCGCTAAGTACCAGACGCCGTACCCCCTAACTCCACTGTGGACTCACCTCCCAGGGACTCTGATTAACCAATCGGATATGAGGTATGCCCAGAGTACGCGGACTTAAACAAATCAGAGACACAGGCAAACTTTCAATCCCGCACAGAGGAAGACCCCACATGGGTCGAAACGCGTTGGCCACACTGCCTGGCATCGGCGGGTAGGCTCCGGACGTGTTCCGTGGTCATACACGGGCTTGGAAATACACCTCTACACACTCAGGCAGTTCTCCGTACTGCTTACCCCGGGAACACCCAAGCAACCACCAGCAATTCACTACCCACCAGCAGCCCTTTCTACAATATAAGTGCGGGACGCCGCACCAACATTAACTCTTTCATAAGACTTGCCATTTTTCAATGCGAGCTCCATGGTCTCCGGTCCTTGTGTTCACTCACATAATCAAATTTAACATCGATTTATTGACTTTGTTTTTTCTTGTTTTAATCTGTGGATTTTTGCTACAGTTTTTTCCTTTCCATCCTTTTTAGTAAAGTTATTTACTGAACATTGCCAATAATACTGCATATAATTTGGAATTTGACTGCCATTGACATAGTCAGTGGACAGTCACTATTTTAAGCCCATTATCACCCAGTTTTGTCTAATTAAAGCTCTATTATACCATATTCAGCTTGAACTCATCACTCTCCTACACACTCACAATTAACGCACACCATCCCGTTAAAGGTTTTGAGCGCATTTTGATCTATGACCATAGATTAGACATTTGTATTTAATTTAGGAGGTCAGACACCCTTCCTACAATTGTAGCTCACCTTCAACGTTCACCTTGAGTCCAGTGCGCAATATCTTTTTACTGTGTTTCCCCCCAAATTTGTAGTTATGACCATTCAGGAATATTATATGTCATTCTGATTGCATAATGTAGTACAGTCAGTGATATAGGGGGCAGGGCTGGCTCCATGAAGAGCCGCGCCCTGTGCAGAACAGGACTGAGGTGCCATTAAGCCTAATTATCATAGGCCACACCCCCTTAAGGACGCTCTTTGTGGCATGCCCATATGGCATTCCTCCCGTTTAACATCAGGCTGGGGGCGAGCCCAGCACTCCTTCAGTAGCTGGGCTGCTCCCAGCCATCTCCTTGCACTAAATGGCGCGCGGCATCCATTCCTCTTCTCTGGGGTCTGGCACCACCACGCAGCTGTGGCAGTGGGGGTGCCCAATCTCCCGACCGCCCCCGGGAGACTCCGGCCCGCGGGTAGAACAGCAGGACAGTGCCCAAAAAACAGGACTGTCCCGCTGTAATCAGGATGGTTGGGAGGGGTGCGCCCTCTATGGGGTGGTGCCCCTGTTCGGGCACACTGGTCGAACGTGCCTTGAGCCGGCCCTGATAGGGGGTTCTGTAATAGGGACTGCTATTCCAGTGATCTTGGCAATCATTTCAAAGCCCAAACAAGGCTGGTTTTGACATTTAAATGATTACCGCTTTACATCTGCAGCCTAGATCGCCAGAATCGTGCTGCTCCGGGAAAACACGGCCCCTATTACACAACACCCTTAGGGCCTGATCAGAGGTGGCCGCACTGGAGATGTTGTACATAGTGTAGTAATTGTGTGTACACCAGGGAAGTACTTTGTAGCAGCATTTGCATAAAGCCACATAGGGGCAACAGCCGATAGGCGCAACTGCTGGCAGTTATGCATCTAGCTCTCATACAGGCCCTTAGGGGTCTATTTACTAAGCAGTGTTAGAAGACGGAGTGAAAAGTGATAAGGTGCCAGCCAATCAGCTCCCAACTGTCATTTTTCAAACACAGCCTGTGAGATGGCAGTTGGGAGCTGATTGGCTGGCACCTTATCACTTTTCACTCTGTCTCCTAACACTGCTTAGTAAATAGACCCCTTAGTGTGTTATCACATTTAGGGGCTGGTGCAGAATTAAGCATTTGGCGTATTTTTGCACCACGCACATCTAGAAAGCTAATGCACTGAAATACGCTACAGCGGAATGTATTATGGCCACATTGCACCTTACCACTGGGGAGGGGGGAACAAGTATGAGGGGGTGTTCTCACATAGTAAGGCAACGGTGCATGTAGACCAGCAATTATGCATACATGCTCCTGGTAGCAGGCATATTGTTTGCATCTGATATACAGTAGGTGCACAGACACGTTGGTGATGAAGTTAAACTATGCGCATATTATGCTGCGGATGCAGAAGGTGTGCGCGTGTCAAAGTGTGTGCGGAAATATGCTGTTTCTGCATTTTTTCCATGAGTAATATGCATCCATTTTGTTACTAACAGTGCATCACCCCCATAGTGGGTAATACTGAGGCAGGGGCCGCTGCACAGCACTTGGAGAAATGTATTTACACATCCGTCATGTCATTGGTAGGCAGAAGTGATATAGAACTCCCATGTTCTTCAAAGACACTAGCCCCAAAGGTGGAGTCAACTTGCATCCTTCAGCAGGATGACACAACACTGGGTACACACATCGGCCAGTGTGTTCCGGCTATGTCGCTGACGCGGGGCATCATCGTCCATCGGACTTGCATGCAGGTCAGACAGGCGATATCGTCAGTGGGGGCCATGCTGCCAAATGCAGCATGGCCCCCGCCATCGGCCAGGGCCCCCGCCAGGTCCCGTTGTTAGCGAGATCGTGCTGGGTACACACTGTTTAGTGTGTACCCAGCATAAGAAGGCCTTCATATTTATTTATTATTACCAGTTATTTATATAGCGCACACATATTCTGCAGCGCTTTACAGAGAATATTCGGCCATTCACATCAGTCCCTGCCCCAGTGGAGCTTACAATCTACATTCCCTACCACATGCACACACACTAGGGGTAATTTTGTTAGGAGCCAATTAACCTACCAGTATATTTTTGGAGTGTGGGAGGAAACCGGGGCACCCGGAGGAAACCCACGCAAGCACAGGGAGAATATACAAACTCCACACAGTTGGCTCCGTAGTGGGTATCGAACCAACGACCTCAGAGCTGTGAGGCAGTAATGCTACCCATTACACTGTCTGTGCTGCCCGTATTCACAAAAGGGTGTGGCCACACCCCCTACTACTGGGACTACCTAAACATATAAGACTCATAGGACACCTTTCACAATAAGGAATGGGAAATGATTTGTTGACTACTTCAATGGTTGGTTCAGAAACATACAGAACATCATTTCATTCATACATTCACTTTGTCTACACAGATACTACAACTGTGTTTCTTTTCCTGGCTGCTTCACTGGGGGCAACCAGATCCACTGTCCATCCAGGCTGAAAACGTTTGAAGAGTTTCCAATGACAAATGTAACGCACAAAGGACACCCGGTAAGTTCAGTACAGCTTCTCAGGGGATCGCGGACAGGACGGAGCGCACTAAAAGTATTTTTATGGAAGGTGCACTGTATGGAGGACATTGATTTTAAGGAGAACTCGTGACTGCATTTGTTTTCAGCTCCAACCCACCAAAGAGCCCAATGGTCGGCATTTACCCTGGTAGTATTTTAATGTTTAGGTTGTTAATAATGTATGAAGTGAGTTTTATTCAGAATTGCCATGGTTACATTTTAGCTGGCTAATTAAATCAATTTATCTGGGAAACTTTCTGCAGTAGCCCCAATATTTCTGAATTTGGAGACGAGTGCAAGCTTTGTCAATTTGGCAAAAAAGCAGCCTCCATATAAGCCTATGGGGTCTGCTTCTACCAGCGATATCTCCGATACCTGCAGTGGCTCCACGTACATACATTGTGGGGATACTTAATATTTGCAAGTACCAGTGGCGTTCATCCCCGCGGTGTCACCTGGTGCGGGGAGGGAAGCTGGGCGCACGGGCCTAAAAGAGGCGTGGCCTTGCGGGATGGGGGCGTGGCCTCGCGGCCCGAACCCCGGTGGTCTCGTTCTTGTCACTACGGGGGGGGGGGGGATGCAGAAGGTGCCTTGTTGCGGTCCCAGCTCCCTTACAATGTCAGGAGCCGAGTGCTGCACTTAGTGCTACAGTGCAGCACTCGGCTCCTGTCGCTGAGAGGGAGTCTGCACCTTGGTGTCACCCCCCGCATCCCCCTTGCGACGCCACTGGCAAGTACTCCCCGTAGCAAGGTGTTCTTGGGGAATATCCAGCAATTACTGATTGATAGATAGCAGGGGCAAATTGGGAAATTAAAGTGGCCCTGGAAAAAAACAAGAAAGAGGCTCTATGCGTGCACAGCGAAGGCGCGCGGCGAAAAAGTGGGTGTGGCTTTGTGGCAAGGGGCGTGGCTTTGTGGCAAGGGGTATGGCCTTGTGTGAAATGCTATGCCCGCAAGCTGGTCTCCTTGTTTTCATCATACTGTGGACATGCCCAACGCTCCGGGAGCTTATGGATGTGCCCCCAGTCCCTCTCTCCAGAGAATAAACACAGCAAGTGAATTTGTATTTTCTTACCTATATGATTTCTTTGCAACTCTGAAGAAATTGATCCTCCCTGGACAGGCAGCGTCCTCAGTCAGTTTTCACTATTCATGCAGGGGATCACATGGTCCGGAAGCCGCCTGTTAGCGTAGGAATAAAGCCAATGTCATCAACATGCAACAGAGGTTCTCGCCAGTACCATCCCCCTGTATCTCACCAGCATCATTCCCCTGTCATTCTCCAATACCATCCACCTGGGTCTCTCCAATACATCCCACTGTCCAGCTGCAGCTACTCTTTGCCCCCAGGGCCATCTCCTTTTTCCCCGGCCATCTCCTCTGTGCTCCCAGTGTCAACCCCATCCCCACATCACAGCATCCTCCCGCAGCACAGCAAAACTCTCTCCCCTCACAGTACTGCTCATAGCCCCCTTCATAGCCCCTCACAGCACAGCCCTCATCACAGCCCCTTCATAGCAGTCCTCCATATCACAGCCCCCCTCAGCACAATCTCCCTCATATGACAGCCCCCCACAACACAGCCCCCTTCAACACAACCCCCCTTAACACAGCCCCCCAAAACACAGCCCCTCACAGCACAACCGGTCGCATAGCATAGACCCTCTAACAGCACAGCCCGCTCACAGCAGAGTCTCCCTCATATGACATCCCCCCTCAGAGCAAAACCCGTCATTACAGCCTGTCACAGCACAGCCCCCCTCATCACAGTCCCCCATATCACAGCTCCTCACAGCATAGTCCCCCAAAATAGCAATGCCCCTCATAGCACAGCACCTTACATCACAGGCCCCCTCAGCACAGCCTCTCACAGTACAGACCCCCAAACCACAGGCCCTCACACCAGTCCCTTTGCAGCTCAGCCCCTCAAACCACAGTCCCTTTGTGGCACAGCCCCTCACAGCACAGCACAGCCCTTCACATCACAGCCTCAAGGCACAGCCTGTCTCCTGTCTGCCAGCACCTGCTGCCGGTACCTGCACAGCAGGGGACTAGCGGCAGCAGCAGGGAACTAGCAGCAGCGGGGGACTAGCGGCAGCAGCGGGGGACTAGCAGCAGCAGCGGGGGACTAGTGGCAGCAACGGGGGTTTGGTAGTGCTATACTTACCTTTACTGCCAGACACGGACCCGCTCTGCCGCCTCCAAGGTGCACGGAGTCACATGCAACTTAGCTTCCTTCCTGGACTTCCTCTCCTCTTCTCGCGATGTAGGCGGGCCGCTCTATGAGGTGTGACAGGCAGCCAGCGGGCTGCTTGTCATACAAGAAAGCAGTGACGGGTTAGGGGGCGGGGCCACAGGTGATAAGCGGCTCCACAGACCAATCGGCCCACCAGGAAACTTCCCGCTGA
This sequence comes from Taudactylus pleione, assembly GCA_031769625.1. Lineage (NCBI taxonomy): Eukaryota > Metazoa > Chordata > Amphibia > Anura > Myobatrachidae > Taudactylus > Taudactylus pleione. The sequence continues at coordinate 3,225,945 of JAUIMM010000628.1, read as the reverse complement.
AGGTAATGGCCAGTCCGCCCCTGATAGATAGGCCCCTAAGAGTCCTGAGTTTAGGGGACTGCACCAATTTCCTGATAGAAAGGATACATCCCAATCTACTAGTTAAAAGGGTTGAGGCCTCATGGGAAAATGGCATGATTGGGTAGATCACTATATGGTTTACATGAATGATAACTTTTCCCAGTCAGGAATTGTTGGGAGATATGATAAGGGACTGGATGCATCAATTCAGATTTTGCAGTATACCCCCGAAAATTAAGTTTTCAGAGATTTGGCCGCTTACCGCATAAGCACCAAGCTCCAGAATGCAATATATTTTGGGCTTGGAAGTTGTGGGCAACGCCATATTTAGATCCAATCGGATCCCTCCCAGCACCCCCGTGGTGCATTGGTCCCTTGACACATGAGCCAAAGGTCTTTTGGGTCATAAACCCAGAAGTCCTTCTATAACAAAGGACAGCTCTTGTCAGGAGAGATGTCCTTTGTGATTTTTTTTCACGCATACGGTGTTAGTAAACGCCGTCATGCTTGTGATGAGTGACAGGATCAGGGGCACAACTATGGGAGACAATGGAGGCGCCTACCGCCGGGCTCCAGCTCTGAAGGGGCAAAGGAGATTTGCTCCATTACCAACAACATATTCACCCCTCTTAGTGCTGTAACTATGTACCTGAAGTGTACCATCACGGCCGCCCAATACATGGCACCTCTTCCCGGCACCTGAGAAGCTACGTACCATACACAAATGGAGAGCTCCATGTCAGACCATCAGCTGCTGCCTTTGTCTTTCTACAGCCTGTCTGCATGCAAATTGCTACATTACAGTGTCAGCGGCTGTGACGGGGGGTGGGGGGGCACCAAATTATAACTTGCCTCCGGGCGTCTGGGATGAATTTACGCCACTGGACAGGTTGCATTGCATGCAAAATATGATGAGTCATGCGTCCCGCCTAATGTGAGTTACAGGCAATAACTCTCAGGTCCTCATGTGGCAGATCTGCAGAGGCGTCAGGCTGCCTCCTCTCCCAGCAGTTTTATAATCATGTATACTCACCAAAATAATCATTTCTATCACTGGTACAGCACATTTGTTGGGATGCTGTGAAGCAGTGACAGCTGCGATGAAAGGGGGGGCTCAACGAATGTGTCCCAAGGGAGTCACCCCACTAATGGTCGCTAATGGCATTCTCTTCATCCTTCTTCTGGGAACAGGACAATCAGACAGACAGTGGGATGGTACTAGCTTCAGAGGAACTGGAGAGGATAGAGAACAGACACAGAACAGATGGCGGACTCAGGTAATTACCCCGCACGCTTGCTGCTTGTATTTACATTGTCACCTGCAGAGTTTTCTTCAGGATCTTAACTGCGTTTTTTTTTATATAGCTTATTACACTGATAATAAATGACACATCATCCTCATTTCTCATAATATTATTTCTGTGGCAGCCGAGCATTACTCACCTGTCCCGAGCTGTAATAGTAATTTATTGCTATGTCTCCGTCACGTGCGCTCTCAGTTCTATTTGTTAAAACAGAAAAAAATAAAAACACAAACACAAAGGGCCTGATTTAGCTTGCGTCCCACGTGTCCGTGCAACAGGGATGCCGAGAGGGGGGGGGGGGGCGGGTACTCATTAACCAGGCTTGCTGGAGGGGTCAGGCGGTGGTCCAGTGCCGCCCTCCCTCCCTCCCTCCTACCTCACAGCAGCCCATGCCTGTTGGTGGGAGCGATCACACTGATCGCGCCCCCCCCTGGCTTTGCGCCGACTGAGGCAAATGTTTAAGGGGTCGTGGCCATGCTTCCCGCAACTTAAACACACCCCCTTCCACCCGGGCCCGCGCGTGGCTGTCAGCGCCCCTGTGTGCAGAGCCATAGTTATTATTTCAGGTCGCATGCAGGGAGATGTGTATTGAAAATGTAGTGGGCATTCCAAGGCGGTGACAGGGTAGCTGTCTTAGCGCACGCACGGAGATTTATCCGTCTTATGCATGTATTATAGGCGTGTCGGTGACAGCGCTTGCGTACACAGATGCTTGGCCACTCACATAGGAAACATACCCGGACAGTAAAATTGCACCTGTCATAAGTCTGGTTCACGTTTTGATGGTGCGACCGATGGTGGAGACCAATCAGTATTACTGCGTGTATGGACGCTGAAAGTGGGAGTCTCAGCCCTTGCACATTCGGACACACGTTTGTACACAAGGGAAGGTTTTTGTAGCGGCATTTGCATACAGGCGCAGACGGGCTTCTGCATTCCACCTCTGAACCAGGCCCATAAACAGCATCATATTGTATATATATAAGCTCTTACGAGCAGGGCTCTCTACCCGCTTCTCCCTACTTTAGATTCATCTACTTCTTACTCACCACTAGGGCACCTAACACTTGGTTACTTTGCTCTGTTGCTTATCTGGGTGTTATGGTCGCTAATGTAGCAATATATATTATCCATGTCCTGGTCCTGTATTGTATTGTTCTGTAAGTCACTGGTCAACCTATTTGTTTATGTACTTTGTAAGGCGCTGCGGAACACTTGTGGCGCCATATATATAAATGACAATAATAATAATAATAATAATATATACTACAGCAGTGTTGGCTAACTTTGACACTCCAGCTGTTGTGGAACTATATATCCCAGCATGCCCTGCCACAGTTTTAGCATGCCCTAATAGCAAAACTGTAGCAGTGCATGCTGGGTTATGTAGTTCCATAACAGCTGGAGTGTCAAGGTTAGCCAACACTGTACTACAGTATATATATTATACAATTTGCTTTATCCTAAATAAGATATAACCAAAAAAAAGTGAAACAGTTTACTGCATTAAAAAATATGCTTTATTCCAAGAATTAAACTCGCATTTTTATTGAAAGTATCGCTTAGGTACTGGATAATCTCTTCAGCAAAACCTAAAACAAGATGGCTGCTGCAGCAACTTGCTAGGTCAAAACAGTTTTCTTCCAGACCTTATGTTGACAGGGATGTGATTTGCAGCCTGTAATCCCACCTTTGTAAAACTATTTATCAAGCTACGTATTATTATTTCCTCAAATATGTTTTAACATTAAAATTTCTCCTACTTATTTTCTCCACAGCAGTAACAATACACGTAGAAACAAAGAAATGGCGTCAGGCTGTTCATCCCTTCAGAGCAGGAGTCACCCATCATACCCATCATATAGCGGAGGGCAGACTTTCTACAACAGTGAATATGGTGAGCTGTCGGAACACTCAGAAGGGGACAGCTTCACCCCCCCTGGGGGATCCGGCAGCCCCGGGCTTATCCACGCCTCTTTCTTCTCTGAAGAAATCTGAGGACTCTTCAACTGAAAAAAAAAAGTCCCTTAGATGCCTACACTTTCCCTCTGAATATACGTAAATGGGACACTCAGCCTGCTACACCAAAGAGAAGGAAAATGGCCGCCTGTCTGCCCCACACAGGCAGAGCCAGAGATACTCTGGACTAATCTGCTTCTGCAGCCAAACAATACAAACATGGAGAGGGAAACTCATTGAATTAAAAAATAAGGACCATGATCCAATTCATGGTTTAATCCAATAATAAGAGACGGTAATGCAGAAAATATCATGTTTTCCACAATGCTGAGAATTCAAATATGGACACGACTCTAAAGAGATGAGTTGAATTCTGTGAGGAAAGTGCATTCACTAATGTTTTATATTCAGTATTTAAGTATCCTATCTGCATACTGGGACATTGGTCATCTCTTTTATTTCCCAGGCAGAAAAATAATAATAGAATAATGTTGTATATCTTCCTATAAAGCTGTATTCTAAACTGCACCATGTTGTGTTGGTTGTACTGGGGGATATACTGTATAAGTGAAGAGCTGTCCACATAACTGTAATAATGGCCTGCGGTTTACAGAATCAGATATTTGCTTCTATTTTCCAAATGAATTACAATCTGATTGGTTGTACTGGAGAAATGAGTTTCAACCAGATTGGTTTTACTGTGAAATTAGTTACAATCTGACTGGTTGTACTGGAGATATGAGTTTCAATCCAATTGGTTGTAGTGGAGAAATGAGTTTCAATCCGATTGGATTTACTGAGAAATTAGTTACAATCTGATTGGTTCCACTGGAGAAATCACAATCTGATTGGTTGCTACAGGTTATGGCCATTTTTTAATGCATTTGCATTTTTTTTTAAAACAGCCCGAAATATGTCTTGAATAAATGAATATAGTAAGAAATGGGCAACCATCACAGCTCCTATCATTTCTCAAATAAATATCTGAAAATCCTTGAACCCAGAATGATTGGCCGAGGTTTTTAGTATTGTTTATGATAAAGGAAGTAGTACAGGCTTTATAATATAGCAGGTCAAAAACAACTGCTATATAATCCCTTTATTACGTCGTTTATAAGTTCTAGCTGGTCTCTACACTTGCTAAATGATAACTACTATCAAAAATGATGATGGCTAGTTAAATACATATGACAGATTGGATCAAAGCCTACCTTAGCCAGATCTATAAAACACAGACAACAATGTACTGCACTTGTTGTTTCTATTGTTGTTCCTATTGTCAGGTTTTGCGGAGCAAGTTATTTACAACCTGTAGGTTGGCAGCAACAGTGCGTTGCTGAGTTTTTAACAGGTATTTCCAGGCAGAAAATTCCTATTATCAGTATTAGGAGTTATTAATGTAAGATGTACTAGTACCCAACCTAAACATTTTAATTGGGAAAAAATATCAGTTGAGTTACACTTTCAATAAACACAATTTACTTATTTAAGATGGTACTTCTACATTAACAGCTAGAGTACTGGATGTTGTATAGTACATCTTATTTATTTTAAAGAATGTAATTGGAAATGAAGTAAGTAAAGCTAATGTTTCTGCTCAGCTAAATATGTCCTTCATTCTGTTTTAGGAGGCAGAGGAAACCAGTGGCTGATAGCCTTGCAGAGACATGCATAGTGTGGATTGGTGGGCTCACAGCAGGACCAGTGATACCACATCAGCTAACATGATTGTAGTCTTAGCTTTGTGACCTGTGTCAGATCCCATTTGGGCTTCCTCTGTGTCTATAAATCAGTAATCCCTGAGGAAGTAATACTGTACTTTGCTTTCTAACAGAGGTACAATGGAATGTCAGGTTATTATCACTGAGAACTACAATTTTCATCCAGGGTTTATAATTACATTATGGGGTTTACACAGGGGCATTTTTTTAATACTTACCACTGCGCCGCCGGAGTCCCACAATTATGCCGGCATCAGAGCTGTCAAAATCCCCTGGAAAATAGCCGCCACGGTCATTTTCCCAGCGTCTTGGGAAAACACAGTGAAAATGTGCGCAGTGCCATTTTCACGGTGACCTGCGCATGCACTGTAGACTCTGGGCACACTCTAGTGCCCAGAATCTACCGGTGAGGCGCTGCGCCCAGTATGCAGCCGACCGCTGGAGAGAGAGGTGGGGGCCCCGGGCAGAGACTGCATGCGGGCCCCCTCCTCTCTTGAAAAGTTCCTGGGTTTACTGTTTTTTTTAACATTAAAACAAATCAATTATTTTCAAAGTAAAATAAATAAATAAAATTTATAGTAATTTACAATTATTTAATACACATTTACATAACTGTATTAGCAAATCAATTGCTGAAAGCACAGCATGAATTTCAGAGTTTAAGCTGTTTGTTCAGGATATAAGTGTTATACAAATCCCATGCATAGAGAACAGGTCATATATAGATCTAAAATAATGCCATGCTGTTCTTAACAGAGGTACTTTTTTAAAACCTAAAGAAAAAATGAGAAGCAGGGGAGTTTCTAAAATGGGTGCAGGGTGTGCAGAGTACACGGGCCCCTAGGTACAGGGGGGCCCACACTGCACACATTTATTCAATACTTACCGTATATACTCAAGTATAAGCCGAGATTTTCAGCACATTTTTTGTGCTGAAAAAGCCCCCCCTCGGCTTATACTCGAGTCATGCCTGCATGGTACGCAGCTGAGTAGCGTACCATGCGGACCGCGGTGCAGACTGTGTCTCTGTGACACAGCTGCACCGCGTGTGTAGCGCTGACCGGACGGAGTTCGGTCAGCACTACACACTGCCAAACACACAGCCGCCGGAGCCGGCAGTTGTGTGTTTGATGTAATCAGCAGCCGATGAGAGTCTGTCAGACTCTCATCGGCTGCTGCTCCCACTGCGGGAGCCTTCTTCCGGCTCCCGCAGTGGGTAATATGAGAGACGTCGTCATGACGTCTCTCCCATAATGCAAAGCGGCCGGAGGAGCAAGTAGCAGCGTCGGGACCAGGAGCGGGGTTACAGGTAAGTGTTTTTTTTTTTTTATTACATCTCTCTCTACTGGGGGGGCTAAAAGTGGGGGCAGTACCAGGGGGGGGGATTACTACTGGGGGCACTACCATGGGGGGATTAATACTGGGGGCACTACCAGGGGGGATATTGCTACTGGGGGCACTACCAGGGGGAGTATTACTACTGGGGGCACTACCAGGGGGGGTATTACTACTGGGGGCACTACCAGAGGGGGAATATTACTACTGGGGGCAGTACCAGGGGGGGATTGCTACTGGGGCAGTACCAGGGGGGATTAATACTGGGGGCACTACCATGGGGGGATATTGCTACTGGGGGCACTACCAGGGGGGGTATTACTACTGGGGGCACTACCAGGGGGGGTATTACTACTGGGGGCACTACCAGAGGAGGAATATTACTACTGGGGCAGTACCAGGGGGGATTACTACTGGGGCATTACCAGGGGGGATTAATACTGGGGGCACTACCAGGGGGGTTATTACTACTGGGGGCACTACCAGGGGGGTTATTACTACTGGGGGCACTACCAGAGGGGGAATATTACTACTGCGGGCAGTACCAGGGGAGGGATTACTACCAGTAGCTGCTGCATTTCCCACCCTAGGCTTATACTCGAGTCAATAAGTTTTCCCAGTTGTTTGTGGTAAAATTAGGTACTTCGGCTTATATTCAGGACGACTTATACTCGAGTATATACGGTACCTCTCCGGAGTCATGCGTCAGCGGTAGCAGCGCTGTACAAACCACCGGCAAAATGGAGTGGAAGCCAATTTTTCAGCAGTTTTATTTTTGCGCATACGCAGTAGGGTAATCGCCGGGAAAATGGCTGTTGCGCAATTTCCCCTGTGACCTGAGCATGCACTGTAGACTCTGGCACAGCGCTAGAGTCTACTAGTGCCCAGAGTCTACTGCTGCTCACAGTGCGCTGCCAGCCACCAGGTAGAGAGGAGGGGGCCCCAGATGGAGACTGCTCACGGGCCCCCTTCTCTCTTAACACCATACCTGGCGACTTTCAGCTCCCTCCTTCCGGGAGGGAGCTGTCAGCAGGGCCGGAGCTAGACTTCTAGGCACCCTAGGTAAAACTACTGCATGCGCCACCTATTAGCTGAGACCTGCATGACTATAGGACACCACATACATGACTGGGGACATGACTATAGCACATTAAGGGCATTGCTTTGCTTTAGCACAGCACAGACTTGACTATATGACAATGACAGTCACAGTACATTTTTCTTTCATTTTCCACTATGGTGTGAAACACACCCACTGGGGTGGAGGAAGTGAGGGGTTTGACTGGTGCTGCAGACCTTGCAGGGAGTCCCCGGCTGCCTGCCCCCATTCTTCGGCTGCCGCTGCTGTGTGACTGGGGGAGGAGGCGCCCGTGCAGAACTGCTGGGGAGGAGCCGTCCGGGCTGCGTCTACCTGTAGGGTGAGATCGACAGACGACCAATTTATTGTTTACTTAGATAGGATTAAAACAAGGGCAGTAAGCTATAGGGGATGTAAAAACAGAAATCATCCAGCACTGACAATGAGGGGGGCACATTCAAGACTATGCGTTCATTTGCCTGCCTGTTTCTGCCTAAGTACAGCTTACCATTGAGATATTTAAGGAAATAAAGTCTGCTCCATCTGTATGTCATAGGTCAGATAATCAGCACAGTAAAAAAGTTTAACGGATGGTGAAAAGGGGAGATCATTTGAGAGCAGCTCAGAGCCACCCCATATAATAATAATAATCTATGCCAGGCTCCAGGGCCAGATTAACAATGGGGTGGGTGGAGCTGAAGCTCCAGGCCCCCATTGAAAATAGGCTCGCAGGAGACTGACAGCGTTGACAGGAAAACCTTTTTGCTGTCATCTCACTCTGCTGCCACCGAACACTTAAGTAATTCGTTCAATTCAGTATATGATGCCCTGGTGCTTTATAAAAACCAAACAGTAAATACGGACTGGCACAATGTAGAAAGAGTACTTGTCACAACATATTTATTCTACATTGTGCCAGTCCCTGGAGTGCCGCCTATTCTGCTTTCGCATACATACATACATATACATACATAATGTATGTGTCAGGGCCGGATTAAGGTCTGTGGGGGCCCCTGGGCAACAAACGTGTGGGGGCCCCTATCAATAAAAGTGTTTTTTTTTCTATAATATATATATACACGTGTGTGTGTGTGTATATATATATATATATATATATATATATGAAAAGCAATACATATTATATATGATATACAATATATCATATGTATGAGATATCTGAGTATATCAGTGTGTGTGTGTGTCGGGAGGGGGGGGAGGGGTCGGGTCGGTAAATGAAAGGCAGGCTGTGTGGACACCGGCCACCAAAGTCACACGCCCAGCGGGAACTGGCCCGGGGTCTTGGCAGCTCTGTTAAAAAAATAAAAAGTTGATGTAGTCAGGGACAGTGTGTGGGGGCCCCTTATGTGTGGGGGCCCCGGGATGATCGCCCGTTGCCCCGCCTATAATCCGGCCCTGATGTGTGTGTGTGCATGTATATTATATATGCATACATTTATAAGCTTCAATTAGTGACTCTGTTTTCATCCTCACTAAAGAGTATAGATCTGATAACTTCTTGGAATAGCTATTAATAAGATTAGGTCCTTTTTATATAGATAGATGTCACATTCATGACATCACTAATTGACCCACATGCTCTTTAGTAGAGAGGGTTCAAATTTCATGTGATCACTAAGTGCCATTTTTCTTTTTTCATCGCATTAATAAGGGGTATTTCCTTTTGATTGTAGACTTTCACATTACACTGTTGGTATAAGCATGAGTGAGGAGTGCAATTGAAGTGATTAAAGGAAGGTACTAGCCACACCCCCTGTGCAGACCACACCCCCACAGCACTGGTCATACCCCACCACATCACTAGTCGCACCCCATGACGCAGCACACAATATGCCCTTTGTAAATTTTAGCTTCAGGACAATGTGGACCTTATTCTACCACGAGAGGCTCCAGCTCTGTCCGCAGCCAGTAATCCAGTCTCCCTTGTGCCTTTGGATCACTGAGCTGTGAGTTCAGGATCACCAGCTCTGATGTCCAGCCCCAGATATTCCACATGTGTACAATGTATTGATGAATTTACTGCATAGTGCATATACTATAAATGTATACATACTCATATTTTCATGGCCTATTTGACCAGATGCCTTGCATAGTATTTTATAAGTTTGTGGTCTGGGTGCACATACCAGTTAAAGTAAAGGCATCTGTACATGTAGCTTAGTGTAATGGTGCATACACATGATCAGATTTTTCCTTCAGATATGAACGATAACGATTTAAAAATCGTTCAGTCGTTCATATCTGAAGGAAAATCGTTCATATCTGACATGCCTGAACGATGGACGATCAACGATGCGCGTTCCCGATGGTCAGATAACGATTTCTGACATCTGATGTGTTTGCAGTCAGACTTGGACGATTCCATTCATTTTAATGCAGTCAAAAATCGTTCAATCGTTCAAAACTTTGGTAAAATCGTTCAAATCGTTTAATCGTTCATCTGACAAATCTGACAAGTCTGACAAATCTGACCGTGTGTATGCTCCATTACACTAGGAACATTCCATCAATTATTTAGACTTTTAGGTTTTTATGTTAATGTACAGCTCCTTTGAGCCCATCTATGTATTATGTAAATAATACTGAAAGCAAATGTTTAAGTCATGTAAGGATGTTGTCACATATCAGGGTCTGAGTCCCCGTTACCATGTCTGGCTGTGTTAATCTTTGGAGGTGGAACCCAATTTATTTATATGCATAAACTTAAAATATAGGCTGCTTGTGTGTGGTATCAACATTACGTTCCCCTCTCAATCAGGCCCTCTATGCTTTCCAACAGATTATCTTATGTACACCATTTTAAACTCATCTCTGTTGACCTTTTAGGGATAAAGCTTCTTTTACGAGGTATGTCTATTAAATAATGAGACTGATTAAATAACTCATCTTTACGTATTGGCATTACAAATTTAATGTTTGTCCCCTTCAATATACTCCGCATTTGCACTAATGCATTGCTGTAGTCTTGTCTTCCACTGGTCGAAGGCATTGAGCAAATCAATTTCTGTTGGTTGTTTCAACATATCTGTATCTGCCGTTTTCTTCTTTACAGCATCAACTGATTCAAAGGGGTAAATTTACAAAAGTGAGAGGTTTTAGAAGAGAGTTTTAAAAGTGATGTTGCCCATAGCAACCAATCAGATTCTAGCTATTATCTTCTAGAAGGTGCTAGTTAAATGTTACGTAGAATCTGATTGGTTGCTATTAGCAACATCACTTTTAAAACTCTCTTCTAAAAACTCTCACTTTAGTAAATTTACCCCAAAATGTGTTCCTTTAAGCACTGATTTAACTTTTGGGGAAAGATAAAAGTCGCAAGGTGCTAAATCAGGCGAATATGGAGGATGTTCAAGTGTAGTGATGTGATTGTCGGTCAGGGGCTGGCTGGCAACTTTTAGTCTGGGGGGCACATGCAATGAAGTGGCCCGGGCGGTGGCGTAGACCGAGGCCTGGCACCGTAGATGCAGATGGAGGGCCGGGCCCCGGGATGGTCCGGGCCCCATAGCATCTGCACTTACTGCACCTACAGTAGTTACACCACTGCACACATATACAATAACACACATAAATACAGACACAATTTGCAGTCACACACTAATGCACACCTAGTCACAAATTAATACACACAGTCACATACGCACATACAGTTACACACATGCATATACACATTTATTCACTGTCACACACTAATACACACATACATACAGTTACAGACTGATACACACATACAGTCACATATTAATACACACACACAGTCCACATTTGGGGCTCTATTTACTACAATCCGCATATTGAATGCGGATTGTAGTGTGATATTACCGAGTGAATTCGCATTGCGAATTCAGGCAATATCACAGGGATTTACTATAAATCCCTTGCAGGGACAGAGCTTGTGATAAAGCTCTGTCCCTGCGGATCCCATCCGCACTCTAGTCGCTGTATTTTCAGAAAAAAATATCGTGACTAAGAGCCCGCGCATTCGCCGACCCACCGTCGCTGCTACCCCCCACCGACGCTAAGCCCCGCCCCCCGCGATCACGGACCCCCCGCAACCCCCCCTCCCTTCATTACACTTACCTGCATCCTCCTGGCCTCCGGTGATCTTCTCCGGGCTTCCCGATCAGGTGATCTCCTATACTGCACTGGTACCCGATCACCTGATGACCGGGCCGCAGTGCACTATGGGAGACCAGCTGACCAGAGAGGAGCAATCACCAGAGGCCCGATCACCGGTCCCTGGATTCAGGTAAGTAAAAAAAAAATATTTCAATTTTTTTTTTCTTTTTTTTACAGCAATCAGCTTGCGGTCTGTTTAGACCACATAGCTGATTACTGGTACCGGCTCCCGCCTCTGCTCTCCCCGTTAGAGCAGAGTGGGAGCCCGGTAACCGGGGGAGACCCTGGATGTTATTATCACAGGGCTTCCCCCGGTATTTTTTTACAATTTATTTTTAGTAACTCTGGTCGGATCACATTTCCCATTACAATTATGGGAAATGCGATCTGCTTTACTAAAAATAAGTGATACTAGGGGTTGGAGTAGAATTTTACTAATTCTACTCCAATTGCCCTGTAATAACTACAGGTGAAACTAAAATAATGTGAAAAGGGTGTGAAAACACCCTTTTTCACTTTATTTTAGTAAAAATAATGTTAATAAATAGAGCCCATAATCACATACACACACACACACACACACACACTGATAAATATAGTCAGACACACATACCCAGTCACAGACATACATACACACACTTATACAGACATACACACAGTCACACACAAACATGCATAAACACACTTAAATATAAACACATACACAGACAAACACACATACATACAGTTACAGAGACACATATATACACACAGATACAGTTAGAGACTCATACTTACACACTTATACACACAGATACATACACAGTCACAGGATCCCCCCCTCTCTATCACCTTACTGTCAGACAGGGTACAGTATACTCACTGTTTATGTACTCTGTCTCCTCCATCCCCTCTCATCCATGCTGCTGCTCTGGCACTGACTGCTGTGTAGCCCCGCCCCCTGTCCCGCCTCCACCTCCCTGTTAGCCTACTTCGAACTGCACTGTACTGTGACACTGTCACTGACTGTAGCTGCAATTAATGGCCTGGGCCCCGCTGCGAGAGAACGGAGAACAGGAGGCGGGGCACGAGGTAGGAAGTCCGATGGAGCAGAGAGGAGGACCAGCCCCAGCCGACGGCCTTCCACAGCCTGCGCTGCTATGTATATGCAGAGCATGGGTGCGTGCGGCCCCTGGACACTAAAATGTTACCGGCCTGGGGGGCACATGGCACCCTGCCCCCCGGCCCAGCCCGCCACTGTTGTCGGTCAAAAACTGCTTCACAGAAAGTGCTTTGTGAGCAGGCGCATTGTCCTGGTGAAGAATGAAACCATTTTTCCACAGTTGCGGCCGTTTCGCTCTGTCTCTTTCTCTCAGCGTTTTCAAAACTTCCTTATAATAATGCTGGGTAACTGTTGTGCCTGCTGGAACCCATTCTTGCAAAATTACACCCTTGATATCGAAAAAACAACCAATGAGCATTGCTTTGAATTTTGACTTGCTTTGACAAGCTTTTTACATTCTTGGTGAGGACGGTGTTGTCCAGTGCATTGACTGTCTTTTGGTTTCAGGATCGTACTGGAAGATCCAGGTCTCATCAAAAGTGATTTGTGAGGTTCTGGTTTTGTTGTGGACCCGGGGTGGTAATAGGAGCAGACACTGAAGCAGGTTTAAAAGTAAATGTGGAGTTTTTAATGAGTGGCTAACAGACATGAATGTGGTAAAACAGAAAGTCTGGGTATAGCACTAAAGTGTACTTTGGATCTGTAGTGAAGCAAATAGGAGAAAGTCCAGTTAGTGACAGGTAATGGAAAATGTCCAGGTAGTGACTGGTTAATAGAAAATGTCCAGGTAGTGGCAGACAAGGGGAACTGTCCAGGTGGTGACTGATTAATGAGAATGCAGACTGAGGAAGATATATCCAGCAGAGTGTCAGTGGAGGTAAGGTGCAGGGTGAACAGCAGGACTCAGGTACTCAGGCAAGGGGAAGGTAATGGAGGATGCAGGGTAGTCCAGCGGGGTTGGAGCAGACAAGCAGGCAGGCAGGTTGCGTTTCACAGGTAACAGGTGGTGAGCACAGGGAACTCTATCTCAGCTATGCTGAGAAACACGCACTGGCAATGAAGTGAGGCTCTGAACCTCCCTAAATACCAAGTACTGTGCTGTGACTGGCCAGAGAGAGCATGTGACAAACCAGGATTGGGCGAGCAAATCACATGGCCGGAGGCACGATGGCGGCGCCCATGCCAAACGGAACAGAAGCACTGCCAGGCCTCACCAGCCCAACATTACAGCATGCCCGCGCAGAGCCACGCACAGCCAATGCCCCTTGCCACACATCTGCACAACCGCCAGACGCCCCCCGCCTCAGTGACCTCACAGGTAATACCCATCGACCACCATGCCGAGAAACCCTGGTCGTGACATGATTACTTTGTGAAACAGGTTTGGATCTGCATCAAGTTGCTGCAGAATATCAACACAACATTCCTTACTAAAAATTGTTCAACTATTAAACTTAGCATTTTTTCAGCACTCTACAGAAAACACAACCAAATTAAATGGCAACTCACAATAGAGTGTTGCTGCTTGTCATGCAGGTTCAGACAAATTCAAGGTTACTACGTATGCAGTTAGAACCAGTTCTGACTGCTTTGTTTACTAGGTAGAATCACAGATTCGTTATTTTATAGACATACCTCGTAGTTCTACCATGCCTTGCCCTTATTCCTTTCACAATGTTTCAGTTTTTTGGTTGATGCATAGTAAATCCACATATATTTAAGCAAGACATTTTTACTTATTTTATAAACTTTATTTTATTAATTGAACAATGTATAGATTTCAGTAAAACAATCAATAGTACATTTCCTGGGACGTAGCCGTCATCGGGGCAGGTGGCAGACAGTGCTTCTCCAGGGACGTAGCCGAGATCGGTGCAAGCGGTAGGCAGTGTATCTCCAGGGACGTAGCCGAGGTAGGGGCAGGCGGCAGGCAGTGAATCTCCTGAGACATAGCCAAGGTCGGGCAGGCAGCCTAGAGTGCATCTCCAGGGATGTAGTCGGGGCAGGCGGCAGAAGTGCATTTCCAGGGATGTAGCCGGGGCAGGCGGCAGAAGTGCATCTCCAGGGATGTAGCCAAGTTTGGGGCAGGTAGCAGACAATGCATCTCCTGGGACGTAGCCGAAGTTCAAGCAGATGGCAGACAGTGCATCTCCAGGGATGTGGCTGAAATTTAAGCAGACGGCAGACAGAGCATCTCCTGGGACGTAGCTGAGGTCGGGGAGGACGGCAGACATTGCATCACCAGGCATGTAGCCGAGGTAAGGACAGTTGGCAGATAGTGCTACTCCAGGGTTGCAGCCGAGGTCGGGGCAGGAGGCAGACAGTGCATCACCAGGGACATAGCTGAGGTCGGGGCAGGCAGCAGACAGTGCATCTCCTGGGACCTAGCCGAGGATGGAGCAGGCGGCAGACAGTGCATCTCCAGGGACGTAACCAAGGTAGGGGCAGGCAGTGAATCTCCTGGGATGTAGCAAGCGACGGGGCAGGTGGCAGACAGTGCATCTCCTGGCACATAGCCGAAGTCGAAGCAGGCAGCAGACAGTGCATCACCAGGGACATAGCCGAGGTCGGGGCAGGCAGCAGACAGTGCATCTCCTGGGATGTAGCCGAGGTCAGGGTAGGCAGCAGACACAGCAATGTTTTTAGTACTGCATATTTTTCTACTTTTATTGGTCCAGGTCTACGTCTGATAGCATAGTATCTGCTTCCATTGGCACATTGTGATAAGTTTCACCCCATTTAGGGGACACAAATTGAATGTTATCAAAAAGCCTTTGGTTCGTGGTAGTAATTGGTTCTTTAAACACTTCACTATGGGACAAAGGAATTTGCTGATTTTCATTTAGATCCATGGAGTCCTTTTGCAGTGTAACTGGGGATGCTGTTTTTCCAGTCTCTGTTACTGCCCAGTTAATTAGAGAGAAGGGGTGTTCTCGCACATCGCCATTTACCCTTAGCCGGAGGGATTGTTCCTTACACAGAAGCTTTGTTATAATGTCCTTTGTTACAGGATCAGTAAGTCCCGAATAAGTTGGTTCTTGAGTAAGGATCATTGTATTTACCACTGAAGCGGACTTGCCATTAAAAGGGTACTTTCGTAGAGTAGATATAAAATAACGCCAAATGCAAACCAATCCAGACCAGCATTGTATGGCTGGTAAGTTATCATTTCTGCGGCATTATAGCCATTGGTCCCACCAAGTACTTGGGCATTGGTTTCTCCATATGCATTCAATAGGGCCAGACCAATGTCTGTGATCTTCACTTGACCCTCTGTGGTTAGCAAAATGTTCTCCAATTTTAGGTCTCGTTGAATAATTCCTCTTGAATGCATGAACTGCAATCCACAAACCAGTTCAGCAGCTATACATTTTATTGTGGTTAGGTCCACCAATGAGGTCTTCTTCACAAAATCGAACAGATCCCCTCTGCCAGCCAGTTCCATTATACAGTATAGATAGATCATAAAAATGCTCTCATGTGACATTTCAAGTACCCGACGCTCAACCAAACTATTCTCATGTTCTAATATTGCTCTATTCTTTAAGATTTTGATTAATGCTCTCTTCTTTAAGATTTTCACTGCCAAACTTTCCCTATGAATAGCATCTGTTGCCAGCTTCACTTTGCCATAACCTCCCTTTCCAAGTAGGGAGTGGAATGTAAATTGTTTCACTGAGGCTGGTGGGCATAGTGCAGCTCTCTTCTGCAGTTTGCTGAACCGGTGGGATGCCTGATTGGCCTCTGCTAATTGCTGTTATGAATTGATTCTTCTTATTTTTTACAAATCCAGCAAACCTGTCCTAGCGTCTCTGTAGAGCTGCTTTCCCTGATTTCTTTTTGGTCATCTCTTTTTTTGAAAGGTTTTTCTGACCTGCCCAATAACTGCAACTCTCACCTGGATCTTCAGCAACGTCAAAGTTTCTTCTGTGTCTCACTCGACAAAATCTGGGACATCTGCTGCATGCTCTTATGAACTGATCTCTTTTCTTTTTTAGAAATCCAGCAAACCTGTCCCAGCCTCTTTGTACACCTGCTACAAATGTGTTGTTTATTCTCACCTCTCTCTTGGCTGGTTTTGCCTGGCCTGGCTCCTTTCCTCTGCGTCTCTCTGCTTTTTTGGGTCTGTTTTCCTTGGTTTATCCATCTCCCTGCTTTGTCTGGAGGTTTTTTCTTTTAATAGTTCCCATGATATGTCAGAAGACAACAATAAGGGCTCCTAGAGAATAAAACAAACTTGCAATATCACAAGATGTGACTGCGCAGTTTGGAGTTTCTGAAAACAGAGTTTCAGGGGTTTCAGCAGGTCTACAAGTAGCTGTGTGATGTCATTAGTAATTGTAATGTCTCAAGCAGCTGCATTGTGCAGTTGAGCTTAGTCCTAAAGGTTACATACATTATGGTAGTTGATGTATATGAAAGTTTCATCCGGTCCATACTGTAAACAGTATAAGATATAGAGAAAGAGTCCTTATTTTTCCTATCTAGAATGTACTTGTGCCCATATTAAGACATTAAAATGAATAACTTATAAGAAAGAATACAATTTGAAGATTAGACTGTATTGCTGATAGTATTTATCAGAATAGAGAAGCATTTAAAAGAGCCTTTTATCTCAATTTTAGACAGTGAATTCCAGTCAGAGATGCCACTGACTGATCTTTGTGCTACTTCCTGCTATGTATTACAGAAAAAATTACCAGTAACCTACTAGGCTTCGTTTACACAATTTGGGGCCTATTTATCATAAACACATGTCTGCCAGACAGAGATGTGACCCCACAGCCCAATAGGAAGCTTCGGAGAGATGATTGGTCTGCACAGTCAGAATTCCACCGGGTCCTTTAGTAAGGAGGTTCCATGAGATCACTGAGCCATTTTTCTTATTTTGTCACGTTAACAAGGGGTATCTCCTTGTGTTTGTAGACTTTCACATTACACTGTTGATATAAGCAGAATGGGGGGTACAATTGAGGTGACTGAAGGAAGGTGCTAGCCACATCCCATGATGCAGGCCACACCCCCACAGCACTAGTCACACCCCCGTGCGACACCACACAATAGGCCCTTTGTAAATTTCAGCTATATATTACTCAATTTATAGTGACAGTTCCCTTAAGGCCCCCATACATGGGGCAATAATGCAGACGATCCGACTGATTGGTGCGAGTTGTCTGCTATATCGCACTGTGTATGGCCCTGATGTCGGGCCCAGTGCGCTCCTGTGGGGTCGTACATCGCACCCCCTGATCTTTCTGCAGGACCAATCAATCAGGGGATGCAATGTGCGATCCCATGGATTGTTATGCGGGTGATGGAGAGGGGAGCCGGCATATCGGGCGGTCGGCCACCCCCATCGCACCGTGTGTGCGGACCGCCCGATATGTGGGACGACGGATCCCGTCGCCTCGCGCGGTGCCATCGCACCATGTATAGGGGCCTTCAGTTTACAGGAAAAATGCCCTGAAACAAAAAAATACATATTTTATATAACATTAATGTTCTGCAGAGCTCATCTTAGTTACTAAAATAATCATCACGTCTGCGGTGATGCTCACTACCACACTATCTGCATGATTCCTGCTTTGCAGCTCTGCCAAAGCAATATGGTAAAACATGAAACAATGTTTATTGTTATAACTAGTTACAAAATTCTGTAGTAGTGTTTTTTTTTTGTGTTTTTTTAAATAACGGGTCCGTCCACAACACACACTGGCAGGTTGCTCGCTGACACTGGACTCCGGAGGATGCTGCGGCGTGCGACACCTCTCCCACAATGTGAGCGCTTCTCTCACAATGCCAAGCAAAGCCCGGCGGGCATGACAACGTCACGCATGTGATGGCATAATGCCTGGCATTCTGGGAGGAGAAAGGAAAATTCTGCACTGGATTTATATCCAGGCGGCAATGGCAGGCGTGATGCAGTGACTGTCACTAGGTCACACCTGCTGCCGGAATATAGGTCCATCCTATGAGTTCGGCTTTTAGTGTCACCCCTCCAAGGGTTACACCCGCTGCCAAACACATCCAAGGTTCTAGAACTGCTCCTGTGATGGATATGTGCCTACATTTGCAGGTCTGACTGGAAATGCACATGGCAGAATTAGAAGTCTGTCCTGCTATCAATCTAGGACCATTCCCTTTATTCATTTCAATGTTTCCACATTATCTTCAATATCGCTTGGTTAAGCTTATTTTATGACTAAGGGGACTATGAACTAATAATCGCGGACCAGACGCAATTATTATGTACCTAACTCGCCGGGGATATTTTCATTTTTAATAAAAAATATCCTGGCTATATACTGTACTACGGGGAACTTAAAGGGACAGCGGTTGCGGTAACCACTGTCCCCACAAGTTATATCCCCGGCATTTAGCTGAAGTGAAAGACTTCCCTGGGGGAAGCTGACACTGTGCATGTGACACTGACACTGTTTACATTTCCACTAGTCTAGAAGGGACTGAAGACTGTGCAGTCAGAGCATACACTTGTCACCGATGCTGCAAGTAATAATTGCACAAAGTTGATCTTTAAATGTCTGCAGAGCCGGCCCTAGCCAATTTGGTGCCCTAGGCAAAATTTTGACTGGTGCCCCCTATATATATATATATATATATTTACATACATATATAGTAATGCCCCTGTAGTAGTGCCCATATATAGTAGTAATACCCCATAGTAATACTCCCATAGTAAACTCCCTGTAGTAGTGCCCATATACTGTACAGTAGTAATACCCCCATAGCAGTGGCATAACTAGGGTCTTCGGAGCCCAGGGCAAGAAGAACGGCGCCCCCAACCCCCAGCCCACAAACACACACATACATGGGAAAAATATTTGCATGCCGAAGGCGCATCAAAAATATGGGCACGGTCAAATAACAGAAGGCAAACATGACATGCCACCCATTTCTCGTCACTCTGTGAACATTCCTTTCCATATGCACCTTACCTATATGGTGGTTTCTCACAATGTGGAAATGTATCTTCCCTGAGAAGACGGTGTCTTCAGTCGGTATTCACTATTCATGTAGGCCCCATCGTCCGGAAGAAGCCTGTAGGTGTAGGAATGTTAATATGGCCATCATCATACAACAGCGGTTCACTCAGATGTGTGCCCCCTGTGTAACTTCCTGCCCCCTGTGTCTCTCACCATACCATCTCCCCCTGAGCCGTCTGTTAGCACACCATCGCTCCCCCTCCTGCATCGTCTCTCAGTCACTCCATCATCTTCCCCCTCCCACCCCCACGTCATCTCCCGGTACTTGTACCCTGACGTCATCAATTACTGTCCAACGTCATTCCCTATTATCCACGTGGCCACAGTGGGGGAATGAAAACCTGTGGCGAGCGAACAAATTTCTTCCTTTTGTGGACTGTATAGGCATGGTACTGTACTTCCACCGTCACTGCACGTCACTCCCAGGTACAAATACTGAAGGGGATCTATACACTACCTGTGTATGTGATGTACACAAACATACACACTGACACAGATGCACCCACTCCGACATATACGCAGCCACGCTGACACAAATATACCCACGCTGACACAGACGCACCCACGCTGACAGATACGCACACGCTGACACAGATACGCACACGCTGACACAGACGCACCCACGCTGACAGACGCGCGCTGTCACAGACGCACCCACGCTGACAGACGCGCGCACCCACGCTGACACAGACACACACGCTGATATATACGCACCCACGCTGACACAGACACACACGCTGAAACAGACGCACCCACGCTGACACAGACGCACTCACCCACGCCAGTGGCAAACGCAGGATTTCCAGAGGGGGGTTTCCAAATGCTTAATTTTAGAGCGAGTGTGGCCTGTCAATGAAGTGGGCAGAATTAGTACTTAACCAGCTTTAATATGCGTCATACAAAGTGTATTGTATGTATTAATTCCAGCATATACAGCACCAGCGATCTTAGTAACCCATTATATGTATCATACATAGTGTATTGTGTGTCATAATTCCAGCATATACAGGACCAGCGATCATAGTAAGCCATTAGATGCGCCAGTAGGGCCATTCTGCCTGAGCTGAACGTATTTATTTTAGATGTGTGCACCATTCCAGACTATTGGAGCAAGTCCGGGAGCCTGGAGGAGCAGCAGAAGAACCTAGCACTGCCCTGGACATACTGTATATGTACATATTGGGCTCTATAGCAGTGCATCTCTAACAGTGCATGTTTTCCAGATCTTCTAGTTGGTGCACAGGTTATTTATTACTGGCTAATACATGTTAAAAGATCCACAGGTGGTGCTAATTATTTCATTTGTGATACTGAGAAGAACATGCTGCACTAGTAATTATCTATTATATTACTATTTCTATTGTGGTCATGGTGTGGGGTGGGGAGGGGAGTTTCCAGGCAGATGGAAACCCCCCCTACGTTTGCCTATGCACGCTGAAACAGACGCACCCATGCTGATATACGCACACACGCTGACACAAACGCACCCACAGAGACACATATACGCACATGCTGACACAAACGCACCCACGCTGACACAGACTGTCAGCCACCACACCCATGGTAACTGATCACTGTACAGCCTGTCTGTGAGACTGTGGGAGTGCACAGGGAACTTACTGCAGAGAGTGCACACACAGCTCACCATATTGTATCCTGCGTACACCGCGCAACTAGTGCCCCATACATCCGGCCCTGCAGGAAGCACATACACATACATAGCCTACATTCCCCCTCGCACAGCTGAGCTTCGCAGTGCCCGGTGGTGTATCCAGTCATTGACTGCTCCCTCCCGCTGACCTGTCCCGTTACCTTGTCTTTACCGCGTCCTCCTAGCCAGGCTCAGGCTGTAACATGTGGAGGAGTGCTGAATCGGCAGGCCATGCAGAGGCCGCTAGGAAGGGGAGGAGCTTTCCACCCTTGGATGCGCGGGGTCACAGTGGGCATAGCAGCGGCTAATAAGACCTGTGGCTGGCCCTAGCGTCATCTAGTAGAAGAATGTCCAGAGATAAGTGCCGTCCTCTAGGTGTCTTCTCCCTTAGGCAGCTGCCTAAAGGTGGTGCCGGCCCTGGCAGCGTGCGTCACTGCCGGCTCCCTGCTTCCTTCCCGCGCGGTATTAATTGCCCTACAACAGAGGAGGGGTGGGGGCGGGCCACACGGGACAGGTAGCTGCCCGCTGTCATGTGTATTAGAAGCGGTGTGGCCGGCAGAGAAGGAGCTGGGCACACCGCTACTATTATACATGATTGCAGCAGGAGCCAGATGACAGGGAGTGATCGCTGGTGCCTCACCCTAGTTAAGGCCCCTGCAGGCAGTAGCCGCCGCACTGCCCGGCTGAGCCTGTGAAGCTCCTTGTAAATAAGTGGGCAGAGCTTTTTGGGAATCGGAGCTGTGTGTACAGGGGGCGATCACACACCTCCCCCCCCCCCCCCGGATCCGCCACTGGTTCCGGCGCGGTCGGGGGAGAAGCGGAGAGCGGGCGGTGCGGGTATGATGCAGCAGAGCCGGTGGATGCTCCCGGGATTCCAGTCACCCCTAGGCATTTGCTTATAATGCCTATGCCTAGGACCGGCTCTGAATGTCTGCTTGGCTGCATGTGGCCTTGCTAAGTAATGGCTACATCAATACCAGTGGTAGCACTCACCCTGAATTTGGTACAATACAGGATTCAGTGTATCCCAATTATTAACACCCCAGGGGGGGGGGGGGGGGGACTATTTACCCGGGCCTGGGTTTGTTGGAGGGGCCCGGCAGAAGCATGTGCTGGGCTGCAATGGGAGACTGCTGCTCCTCTGCCTGTGGGGGGGAGTGGTCACACTGATCGCGCCCCCCCCACCCCCCCTCCACCTGGATTTGCATCAGGATTAGGGGTTCACAGTGCCCCCCTGTCAAGTGCGCAGCGCCGCAAAAAGTTTTTCTAAGGGGACATGGCCATGCCTCCTGCAATTAGGCCACGCCCCTGGTAAAGGGATGGCTCTCTACGCCCCTGAGCTGTAATGTGGAGCCACAGAGTATATACACTGATCTTTACACATAGAAGAGCCCAGCTCACTTCCTATCGCTTGTCAACCTCATCGGCCTGAAACACCCTAGTGCAGAGGTTCCCAAGCTCCGACATTACAGTCCATATTTTAAGGATATTAATACTTGAGCACAGGTGACTTAATTAGTACCTCAGACAATTTGATTTGACCACTTGTGCTTAAGCATGGATTTCCTTAAAACCTGGACTTTAATGGTAGAGTTTGGAATCTCTGCCCTAGTGGCTTAAATTAGTTTTCCTGTTTAAAATACATATATATTTTTTTAAAGCTTCCTCCTATTTGTTGCATAGAGCAGGGTCCTGACACTTAGGGGTATAATTACTAAAGTGCGGGTTTATAGAAGTGTAGTTGTCACCCATAGCAACCAATCATAGTCTAGCTATTATCTTCTAGAAAGTGCTTAATAAATAGGGGTATAGTTACCCCTTATAATCAGCCAGGTTCTGTACAGCCCATCTTCAACAGTCTGTGGTAATAGATGTATTATCTGTATAATAATAATAAAAAAAAAAAATACAGGATGAGGAGAGGGGTGTGATGTGATCAAATCGGGAGGTGTAGACATGCCCCTCCCCCAAAAAATAAATATGCAGCGCCCCGCACTGCAAAGGGGAGCCCATAAAATTGACACTGGAATCATTGTCAGGGGCACTTTGCTGCTAAACTCGGCAGGACTTGGGGCACTATAATTCCTGTAAGGTCATGCTTATTGAATCTGACGCTGGCCATTACTTACAACATGATGCCTTTTGCATGCTCTGGGCAAAGTTTATACTGAGAAGCGCATTTAGAATGTACAAAAAAAAAAACAATGTAATAAAAACATTTTAATTTGAGGGATACAATTGTGACAGTCCTTTTAAGCTCATGGCTTCATTAAGACACCCACAAGAGGAGCTATTGTATAGCATTTCAGGGAGGAAAACTAAAAGAGCTGTGAATAATTAAGATAGTGGTCCCAGCCCCAGGGTATAGTAGGCACTTTTCTGACATCTGCCTTTTCCTATCCTGACCACTTATGTTATACAGAAAGTTTGATTTTTAAGACTCTCTCTCCTTCAGCCTACTCTATATACTGTATAGTGTTAACCATTAATACAATATTACATCACTCTCCAGTGTATAAGGAGATAAAGATATATGTCCAGATGGCATTAGGTTCTTCTCCTGCTCCCCAGAGCCAGATTAAAGGGGAAAGGAGGTCATACCCCGGCCCCCCCCATCTCTCAGGTAGTTGTCCTGCCATTGATTTCAGCTGTAGAGCAGTAGTGCACTATGAGCTGAATAAGCGAAAAATGAGAAGGAGGTGGAGTCTGAGCAGAGGGGCACAGTGCACAGATAGCGCAAGCAGCATGGGAGGCGAGAAAGGGAGGAGCTGCTGCAGTGACTGCCACCAAAGTGATGATGTAATGATGACTATCCAGCCTGTAAGATAAGAGGGAGGGGGACACTATATTTTCTGTCTGTATATATGTACAGTAATTGTCTACAGTATGTGCCTAGAGTGAATCAGTATGAAATACCGGCGGATGTTAGTCCGGCGGGTGCTATACCGACACCGGAAAGCAGAACAGCAGGATCCCGACTAAGGTAAGTTTCTAACTATACCTAACCCTCTCCCCCCCCTAACCTAACCCTCCCTTAGGAGTGCCCAACCATAACTTCCCCCCAAATGCCTAAACCTAACCCCTCCTCCGCGCAGCCTAAACCTAAACGTGACTGTATGTGTGTATACTGTATGTACATGCCTGTATGTGTGTAACTGCATTTGTGTGTGTATATGTGTATGATTGTACGTGTGTGACTGTGTGTGATAGTATGTATGTATGTGTACAATATGTCTGTGTGTGTGTGACTATGTACAGGGCCGGTTCTACATATATGCTGGTTACGCAGCCGAGTAGGGTGCCACATAGAGGAGAGCGCACTAACCCGGCCGCGGCCAGCAACATGCAAATTGAAGGCTGGTGACAGTCAGTCTGTGTCACTGTGACACAGTTGACTGCACCGCACTATCTTGTTATTGGGGGCAGGCCGCGGCCGCAGCTCTTTTGTTTTGTATTGCAATGATGGGCGGCTAAACCGTGCGACGTGAAGTCATGATGTCACGTCGTACTTGCAGTGCGCAATTAAGGCTGGGGCTGGCTGGATCAAACTGTAACCCTGGCTGCTGGCTGGACCCCCTTCCCTGCGGCAGCCAGCGTTGGAGAGGACAATCCCGGGGCTAGACCTGAGGACTCGGAAATCTGCTCGCCGCGGCGGGCGGCATGCTCTGAAAAAAGAAGGCAAGTAAGTCTTGAGTTTTGACTTCTGAGTCTCTAAAAGTAAAAATGCGGGCATGGGGTCCCCGGTGAAAGGGGATCTAGCTGTAACCGTTCCCAGTCCAATCTGGAGGAGACTGCGTTTGCTAGGGACGGCGGCTATAGCCAGGCACCCTCCTAACTCCTCCCAAAAAAAAGGCTGACAGGGTCCACTGCATGTCCTTATAAATTAGCTAGCCTTTAGCTTCAGCCAGGTTCAAGGCCGTCTCTTCCATTGGGCTTGTTGGGCAGTTGCCCAAGGGCCCAAAGCATCAAGGGGCCCGCCAACCCGGGCCCTGCAGCCGCAGCTATTTCTAAAAGTACTGCACTCGGATGGCAACCCCCCCCTAACACACAGCAACTCTAAAGCTGGTTACCTCTGCAGCCCAGGGACATGATGCACCACACTGCAGAAAGTGTTTGTTTGTTTCCCCTAAGGGGGCGTGACCACGCCCGCCGTGATTAGGCCACACCGCCTGGCTCGGCCAGCTCTCTACTACTGCCGGTGACACTGATAGGGAGTGAGAGGAGTGGCTGAGTGGCTTGACTAGATGACCCAAGCAAGACAACAGAAGAGCAGACGAGTAATATATATATGTGTGTATATATATATATTAAAAAACTTGCAGGTACATCACATGATTGGACTGCAACTCCACTACCCTGGTTACCAGGAGCAACCACCAGTGCTCCAGCGCCTGTGTTTTATATATGTAATTTTGGGTAGCTGTAGCCTATCAATTACCCAGACACAGTACATTTTTTTCCCATGAATGGGTGGGTAGGGGCCTCGGTGCATTGCTTTACCCCGGGCCCACACTTGCTGTTAAGACAGCCCTGGCCAGGTTAGCTTTTTTTGTTATTTTTGTGATGGTGAGAGTATTATTGCCAATAATATATTCTCATCACCAAAAAATATCAAAACAAGCTAACCTGACGGTAGCAAAAGGCTAGCTAATTCATAAGGACATGCAGAGGACTCTGCCTGCCTTCTATTGGCATAAGTCAGGTGAGCTGTTCATTTCATCCTGCAAATTTGGCAGAAATATTACACCCATTATAATTTATTAAGACAAAGGTAGTTGTCTCTTTACCCTTGTAACTTCTTACCTCAATTACCTACAGTAAGAGTATCTGTGAGAGATGCTGCCCCTAGTTGTTGGCCCCCTTTGAGTTCTTTCTTTCTCTTGGGGTGCTGGGCATGCCTCCAGCTTGATAAAACTGGAGTGTGACTCCTGGGTATGGCTTTCCCCATGAGACCACACCCCCTACATTCTCTGATGTGCATGGCAAAGGTGCGCACAAAATTACTACAGGGGGTGCAGAAATATATATTCGCTTACCAAAATAATTGGTTTTGAGCCGGCCTTTTGTGTGTATGTGTATATGTGTGTGACTGTATGTGTGTGATTGTGCATGTATATGTGCGTGACTGTATGTATGCATCAGAGTCGTAACTAGACTTTTTGGTGCCCTGTGCCAGAAAGAGCATTGGCGCCCCCTCATTTTTCAAAGGGACATAATGCACCCAAAAAAGGACCATGGCTTCATGGGGAAGGGCCAGGGAAGAGATAGGAGAGGCCAGGAGATGCTGGGGATGAAATAAGAGGAAGCTACAAGCAAGAATGATACTAAACAGAAATTTGACAGGCCCAAACAGTGCCCCCTGACTTGTGGTGCCCTGTGCGATGGCACCGGCCGCACTACCCTAGCTACGGCCCTGGTATGCATACCCCTACAACCGTCCCACTTTATGGGAAATGTCCCGCTGTCCCACCCTTGGGCTGCAGTGTCCCACTCGGGAATGGTATGGAGGGAACTCTCTCACCTGCTATACAAGACTGGGGGCAATCCAGCAGCTGGAGAAATGCTGCGCACATCCCCAGCAAAGCGCAAAACAGTTGTGTGATACATTGCCATGCCCACCTTTTGTGTTACATGCCCAAGGCACACGCACAAGGACCTGATTCCCTTCTCCCAAATGATGCTCTTTAGGGTGCCCCAGACTTCAGTGTCCTGGGCCTCCTAAAGCCTTAATCCGGTTCTGCTGCTTCCCAGATTCCTGATCTTGCTCCAATGTTCCATAGAGCAGGGAATTGGGATTGAGATTGTGGAATGCTGCCCACATCTGCGACAAAAACAAACATTCAGCTAAGGTGGGCTGGCCCTACTGCTGCACTTAGCGGCTTTCCATGATTGTTGGTCCTAATTATGCCCTCTTCATGGGCTGGTCACAATCACTCTAAAATCAAGCATTTGGAAACCTTGCTCTAGAAATCCTGCTTTTTGCAAATAGATGGATAGACAGACAGATTAGGATAAATTACTGATATTCACCTGTGCAGGACAAATGGCTGGATTGGCATTTACAAAACATGAAAATTAAAAATCGGATAAAGATATAAAATGCAAAATCAAATATGTGTGAGAAATATAGGTTTGTGTACTGTTTGTAATCCTTATTAATTATCATTTGTACATTATGAACTGATGCCTCTAGATGGTGCTGTTGCATTGAATAATGTTCCACAGTTTTTTTTCAAACTTTCACAATATGCATCTCGACAAACGGACAAGGGACATTAGTTTTTGTTTTCCTATCCACAACTTTGGAAACAGGCAAGATGACATTAGGTCACTGTGTCACATAACAGACAGGGAAAGTGCCTAAAAAACAAGATTGTTCTTCCACATGCTTAGCCACTTGTATGCAACATTTTTTTAAGCTTTTAAACTGTTGCATTGGGCTCGATTCAGATGTGAACATAACGCCGATGTTTACCCAGTTGAGCGATTGTCCGACTGTGCCGGGATCACACTGCGCACGCTCCTAGGTACCTTAGCGATGCCGCTTGCTGTGAGAATTTATTTGCAAAGTAATTGATATTCTGGGATCGTTTGGGGGTGGTTACGAGGAGTGGCAGCCAAAAAACGCAGGCATGTCCTGGCCATCTTTGGGCATGTCTCAGCTTACTACTGTGATAACGTGCGCAGAAAACATGGCGCCAGTGTCTCTGTTCCCGCGGCCATTCTGCACGACCATAGGGATACTCAGTAGGTCGATTATCAAAGGTTCTGCAACCACTTGCGTGTTTGTACGCACTTGCGTGGATCTGCAAAGCCGCCGATGGGTATCTCGTAACATCTCTGGGTGTCTCAATACATTTTCGGGTGGTTGCGTGCATTATCATATTTTCACTCAGCAGCTGCGATTGTATTAGTGTCCACATCGGACCGGGCCCACTGACGTTAAAGGAATTCCATGGTATTGGATCCTCACAGCCCGGGATGCACTCCAGCTTCTACACAGTTTTAATCACAAATTTGGTGCAAAATACAGCAACAATCTATATAATAAGCAATAAAACCTGTCTGTCTGTCCTTTATGCACGGCAAGAGTTTTGGAACTAGCTCCACCAAATTTGGCAGGGTGGTGTAGTTTGATCAGGATTAGTTTTTCGCCGAGGTTTGAACTTCGTCAGGGCCACACACTTAGGGTGCCTACACACTAGACAATGTGCTCACGATGCAATATCGTAAACGATTTCCCTTGAACTCTCCCCGGCACTCCCGGACACGATATGGTGCTAAAAAGTGTCCAATCAGACCAATGATCTATCGGGCGTCCTTACCCATTTCCAGTGCATCGTGTACGAGATTGGCAGATCTTGCCTGCTGTAATCACGATCTGGAAATCGACGTACGACCCGCGGGTACGCAGATCGGCATCGTTATCGTGAGTGGACACTCACAATTTGCACAAATTTTGCACAATTTGTCTTTCCGATTTGTCGGAATCGGGCGAATCGTGCAAAATTCTTACACGCAATCCCTAAAAATGGGGACACTTAATTTAACCGGTTCCGGAGCTGGCTCAAGTGGTAATTGGCAGTCTGCCAATATCCTGTGTGAAAGCTACAAATGTATCCTTTTAACCTCACAGTCTGAGCAAGTGTCAAATTCTATGACTCATACAAGTTCATATTAGATCCAGAGTTAAGGCGCATATCATAAAATAGACCAGTAGGCACTAATTATCAAAAAGCAGAACTGAACTTAATATAATGGAATCGATACAGCTGCTGTTCCAAAGAAACTCTGTGGTTCCTCAACAAAAGAATAGTAACCATAAACATATAAATAAGAAACTGCGCTAGACCAATCACCATATATACTTAATTTTTAAATAAAATTAAATGATTTATTCAGACATATAATATAATAATCACATTAATGCCTAGGTCCAGCATAATAAAACATAGACAATATACTCATGTATTAGTCATCTCAAACATCTATATAAATATAAAATAATGACCTTTCCTAAAGGTCATTGTTAAAAAGCTAAAGAGTCTCAGTGATAAAAATGAATGATCTAAAAAATCCTCTAATGTGGAATATGTTGTGACAAAGTTCCGATTTTGTTGCAAAGAGATGATACAATTGTGAAATAGCTTTCCTGAAAATGTGCAACAATGTCTCTGTTAATTAACAGTGGTAGTGTTCATATATATTCCATGAGTGATTGCCATAATAAACTGTGTAAACAAACTGCTGCTTACCAATGCAACATATGTGGTGGAACTTATTGAGCCCTTCCAATTGTGCTGTGGCTCACCCCCAAGTCCATGCTGGATGCCGATACCTCCATACACCCCGTCTCTATCCGGCGGGGAGTGGTGTCCGTTGGACATGTGTGCAGCCGGAACTCCTGTCTCTCCTGTGAGTACTGTGGGAGAGTGGGCGGGTAGCTGTGAACTTAGCTTCTGTGTCCACTTGTTGTAGTCAGCGGTGAGATGGTTCCACACAAAAGGTACTGTATAAGCAGGTGGTACAGGCTTCCTTTCTGGGTCCCTGTAGTAGGTGGCAATAACACAATAGAGGATTGTACAGTCTTCCTTCTTTCTAACGCGTTTCTTTACACCCTGGTAATTATGTCTGAATAAATCATTGAATTTTATTAAAAAATTGAGTATATATGGTGATTGGTGTAGCGCAGTTCCTTATTTATATGTTTAAGGCACGTATCCTCTACATGAGAAAAATGAGCGATTGAACGATTATGATTAAGTTCAATCGATCATCAATCGTTCATTAATCATGCAGTAAAATGCCGGCAACGACAAGCAATGCGTGCTCCCGCTGGTCGTTGTCGGCATTTGTCATCGCCTGAACATGCTGTCCAACCTGACGAGATCGTCAGATTGTGCATGTTTGGGGATGAGGGATGGTGCCTGCACTGAATGACATGTCGTCCAGTGTGGGCACATTATCCACTGCACAGGATGATGAAAAATTGAACGATTACAATGTAATCATACAGTCGTTCCACTCTTGTGTAGTGGATATACACCTTTAGTCCTTTTTAAAGTGGCCATATATATTAGTCAGCCCTCTGTGTTTGCATGCAAGGACATAACTAGAAATTTGAGGTCCACATAACAAGATCTTAAAAGGGCCCCCCAGAGGTAAAAAAAACAAAACTGATACATTTGCCCCCACACAGAGCTGCTTCATGTTATGACACACAGTAGTACCCCTTATACACATTATGCCACAAAGTAGTAGTGCCCCTTATACACATTATGCCACAAAGTAGTAGTGCCCCTTATACATTATGGCTGTCTGTCCAGATTGGCTCCTGTGGCTTTCTCTTGCTTGTGCTGAGGCTGCTCAGATGCCGGTGATAGCGTCTCACGTGTTTCCGGGTTCTGGTGTTAGAATCCTGTTAAGCCGAGTGTGTCGTACTTCAGCCTGTCTCGATTGTCTCTGACGCTTGTGTCATCCCGACAGCACAGTTCACTATCCAGTGTCCATGGCCGCATGTTTCATATCGACGGCACAGGTCGCACTCCAGTATCTCCTGCTGCTTGTGTCATCCCGGAGTGCCCAGAGTCTACTAATGGTTCGGTGGCCGGCAGTCAGTCGGCTGCCGGCCACCGGGAAGAGAGGAGGGGGCCCCGCACGGGGAGTGCACATGGGCCCCCTCCTCTCTTAAGACGCCCCTGGCTCTCAGAGTACTCTTGCTGGATACCCTGATCTTTATATTGGACTGAACTTGACCTGCTCCTATTAGTACCCTGTACACCTCTGCTGGATACTGAACTAAGGGTTCGATTCAGAGCCGCTCGCTAGATTCGTTTTCGCATGCACCCAGCATATGCAAATCTGGCAAAGGCAGGCGATCGCACGGCAAGGCATTAGCACGCCCACTATGTCTTAGCGTGCGATTGCTCTGTGTATGCAGATGCCCACCTGTCTTAAGACGCCCACTTTCCCACGTCATGTCCAGGAAGTGTATGCAACCATTGGTACCATCAAGTACCATCAGAAGCGATCGCAGCAGTTGTGACAGACCATACCCTACCGCAAGCACTGCGAGTGCTTCAGTGTAAAATTCAGCCAGGTGACGTGTACTATGACGCTGCATCATAATTAGGTACACCTCTGAAACGACGTTGAGACACTCAGGAATGCCTGCGTTTGTACCACCACTCCCCCCGTTTTCATGGACCATTCCCTGTCACCACCCACAAACGGCTTGTCCTGTCACTCTAACTAGCGAGCTATCTATGCGCAGCGAGCAAATGCTTCCCGATTGCATGGACATGCGTATGGCATCTATTCTTCCGCTGCTTACCTGCTGCTATGCAGAGTAGCAGTGTGTGTGCCCCCCCAACTGTGGGACACCGGCCCGCACATAGGACAGCGGGACAGTCCCAGAAAAATTGGACTAACCCGCTGAATGCGGGACAGTTGGGAGGGACGGGTTAGGTGCCGTTGTAGAAAGTATGTAAATGATAAATAATATAAGGGAAAGTTGAATCACGTGAGGGAAGAGGGCCTTACTCAGTGGAACTTACATTCTAAAGAAGAGGGGCAGACAGACAGGGGTGACACAGCTGTGCTAAACAGTGGGGAAGGAGCATGGAGCAGTGGGATAGGATGAGAGATCGATGCCTTTGATGAATAAGTGGGTTTTGAGAGTTGGCACTTTTCAGTTGGTGAATATCTGGTGACCAAGTAAAACCAGGTGATCAGTAAAGGCAAGTACTGATGACAAGAAGAACACCGTAGCAAAAAACGCAAATGTAAAATGCATTAAATAAAATAAAAGCAGCAATTCCATGTGCATTCTGAGTCACACATATCTCAAGATACATCTCTCTCTACAACAGGTATACATTAACCTTTACCTACTCTTCCAGAACGTCCGGGTTGCTCTTGAATCATGGGTGGCTATCCCGGATGACCCTTCCAGACAGGAGCCGGCAGCCACCTGTGGTTGACAACTTTCCAAGTGAAGTGAGTGGTCCAGGCGGCTGATGACTCAATTTGTACTGAATTGTGTAATTTTGGCCCTGCCCCCCACTTCACAATACCAGTAATCGCGGTACTGTATAGCGGGGACAATGCTGCAATGATACTGTCCCCGCTATACAAATGCACCATCACGTCCCGCCTACACCGCCCACTTAGCCATGACACACCCCCTTGCCACCTGCATCCCCAACCTGGCCTCTTCCTCCAGGAGGTGTAGCCAGAGTGTCAGCAAGTATGGTATGCATTAAACGGTGTACATCAGCAGGGGCGCCAATAGGGGGTGGCCTGGGCTTGCTGGAGGAGCCTGGCGGGGGCCCGGGTCCGTCACCGTCCCCCTTCTCCCTGTCATCTGAGCAGCCCAGCACACGTTTTCACACGATTCCCGTCAGCGGCAGCCCGACAGGAGCAGAGTGCGATGCAGCGGAAGCCCGACAGCGCTGGAAATCCCGAACGTGGATAGGTAAGTATCCACTAACTTAACCCCCCTAACCCTCCTTAGGGGTGCCTAACCCTAACTTCCCCCCAAGTGCCTAACCCTAATCCCCCCTCTAAGTGCCTAACCCTAACCACCCCCTTCCTCGCTACCTAAACCTAAGTCCACCGGGGGGGGTGCCTAACCCTAAGTCCCCCCCGGGGGTGCCTAACCCTCCCTCCCCCTAGCCTAACCCTCCTGAGGGGGTGCCTAACCCTAAGTCCCCCCTCGGGAGCCCTAAACCTAACCCTCCCCCCCCGCGGCTGACCGCTCACGGCGCCCGGCATCACTACAATCGTGATGCCGGGCGCCGGTCTCCCGGCGTCGGGGAAATGCAGGCGTCTACATCTAGACGCCCGGCATTTCACCCATGCCGGGATAAGACAGTCGGGAAGCCGGCTGCCGGTATATAGGCAGTCGGCTTCCCGATTGCTTCCCCTGTATATACAGTATGTGTGCATATTGGAAGGGATATGGGTATACATGGGATGGAAATTTCATGAGCTGCTTTTCACTGAATGGGTCCTTGTAGCTGGCTATATTAAGATAAATGTTCAATGGTATCCCTTATTCTGTCGCTTATATTGATGTAGCCTATTGATCATGTGTTGGCTGTAATAGGACAGGGACAGCCAATGTTCCTTTATACAAAAGCAGAACACATTGTCATGCCTCTCAAAATATGGGAGTTCAAAAGTGGGACCTCTTGCACGCGACAAAAAAGTGGCATGAGGGCGTGGCCTGATGGAACGTCACTGTTTTCATCACTCTGGGGGTGTGCCCAGCACTTTCGGAGATGCCGGGCTGCCCCAGGCTCTCCCTGTACTGTGAAGGTGGCATTAGCCACTGTAGTCTATAAGATACATTTCACAAAAATGACCGGCAATGACCGTTGCACATGCGTGGTCAGCAGACTGCACATGTGCAGAATGGCCCTGGCTCTGGAAGGAGAAGTAAAATGATTGCTTTTACTTTCCGAGCCCCTGTCCCTACGCGTGATCAATAGTACATCCAGGTGATCTATCATTTCTTATTGCTGCAAATAAAAGTTATAACTATTGTATCTAAAACTTGATATTAGTAAATATACCCCTTGTCACTTGACTGTAT
This sequence comes from Taudactylus pleione, assembly GCA_031769625.1. Lineage (NCBI taxonomy): Eukaryota > Metazoa > Chordata > Amphibia > Anura > Myobatrachidae > Taudactylus > Taudactylus pleione. The sequence goes on along the minus strand of JAUIMM010000628.1, from coordinate 3,192,098 downwards.
GCAGATCGGTCGATTGTTGCATACCGCGCATGCATATGCACCACACTGCACATGCGTGTTGATTGCACTGCGATTATGGGCGCACTGTGGAATGCATCACTGAGTGAGTGACAGGCCATGAGCGTTGGGGGTTATGACGGGGGAGTGGTTGCAGAAACGCAGACGTAATAATAGAGATTCAGAGGTATTAGTTACATAGTTACACTATCACCTTTTTTCCCTTTTTCATGTGATGCACTGGGGATGGTCCTTGGTTGGAATTTTTTGGGGTGCCTTGTTTCTCGGACGTGAACCCCTTAATGTTAGGGACGCTAGTATAGAGGAGCCTTGACGATTGTTCTGGCGCTTATTCATATATTTGCAAATGTATGTAACTAATACCTCTGAATCTCTATTATTATGTAGGATTTAAGTATTTTTGATTTTGCTGCAGTGTGCTGGAGGGAAAATCCCTTTTTTCTGTGCTCAGTGTAAACCCGCCCTTTACAAGCACCTGTGGTATGTCATTATAGCTGATTTGAGCAACTACCATATTTTTTTTTGCAGAAACCCAGACGTGCCTGTCCGTTTGAACGCCGTTGCATGGGCGTGTATAAATTAGCCACTGTGATGGCATATGCAGCCTAAGTACTCACTGCGATGAGACTTGCAGTCTCTGCGTAAAGTCAGACCTGCTGTAATTATGCATGAGGGGCCGATGTTCTCCGATGTTACCAACGTATACGCAGGTCTGCGAGGTATTACGGATGTGAAAAGGCAGTAGTGGGCGTCTCTATGCTGGCTGAGCGGTGGCAGACATTAGCATATTATCACAGATTCAGAGCCGGACGCTCTGACCAGAGCGCTCGCTCTGAATCAGGGCCGGCCTAGCTTAAAATGGAGCGTCCTCCTGGCCGCTCGCATAGCTGTGGGTGACCACCCACAGCTTATGCGAGCGGCCAAAAAGATGGTCGCGATGGTCAAGACCATCGCGACCATTGGGCTTGCGACGAGACCCTGCGGTAGGGTCTCGCTGCCGCAAGCCCAGGAGTGCTTTTGGCTCTATCAGAGCCAAAAACACTCCCACTGACATCACTAGTCCCATGGGAACGCCTCTGTCTGGCCAGCCACGCTCCTGGCACGCCCACCAAAGGGGGCATGCTGTCACTCACCATCGACAGCATGCCCCCTTTGGTGCGAGACCCCGAGCGACAGCTTCCCCGTCGCTCGCCAGGTCTCGCGCATGCGCACGACGGAGGCGCCTCTGTCGTGCGCATGCGCATTTGGGTAACATCGACCCGCTTGCAAGCGTACAGCGCTCGCGAGCGGGTCTGAATGAGACCCTCAGTGCATGTGATTACACAGCTGCAAATGCAGTTGTAATCCGTGCTGAATCTGGCCCTGAGTGTTTTCTTACCTATATGATTTTTTGGAATTGGTATGACATACCGCCGGACCTAAGCCCGGAGGATGAAATACCGACGTCGAAAGTTCGGCAGATGAAGATCCCGACGGCGCCTGGTAAGTACCCTAACTCTCCCTTAGGGGTGCCTAACCTTAACCTTCCCCCTAGTGCCTAACTCTAACCTCCCCCCCAGGGGTGCCTGACCGTAACCCCCCCTTCCCCATGCCTCATCCTAACCCTCCCGGGGGGGTGCCTAACCCTGAGTCCCCCTTGAGTCCCTAAACCTAACCTCCCTCCCGCGGTTACCAGGTCCCGACGCCCGGCTTATCTACGTTCGGTATGGCGAGCATCGGGATTTCGGCGTGGGGCTGATGATAGGCGTCTAAATATCATTAGTCCCATGCCGGAATTTCACAGTCGGGAAGCTGGCGGACGGCACTTCGACCGCGGGCATCCTGACTACATATCGATTTGTCTGCAGCAGGGAACCTCTGAAGAAATTGATCCTTACTGGACAGGCAACGTCTTCAGTCGTTATTCACTAATAATGTAGGAGATCACATGGTCCGGAAGCTGCCTGTTTGCGTAGGATGTCATCGTACAACAGAGGTACAACCAGATGATGCATAGTAACAGAAGTCTTGGGGAAAGGCAAAATGTGAGTTTACCTAATAATTTTAAAAATATATTTGCTAATTTGGTACCATTTGTATCCGTAATTTGTTTTATTTAGAATTGGTGTCTTACTGACGATTACTGCCCCCCAGCCTTTTCTTCTAATCCAACCAATTGTCCTACCTGTGTGTCTCCAACACTATCCTCCTGTGTCTCTCCAGCGCCATCTCCTGTGTCCCAAGCTCCTCTGTGTCTATCCAGCCTCATTCACCTTATACTTGCCAACTTTTGAAAAAGCTTTTCAGGGAGAGTGTGAAAGCAGCACCTATGAGCGCGGCGGTAAAGTGGGGGTGTACTGCTACATCTGAGAGGCGTGTCATAAAATTAACTTACACCCAAATGTAAATGAGCCCCAAAGCTGTTGGTAAGATCTATTTGTTGATGCAAACACACTGATACTTTTCAGAAAATACATGTAGCCATAAGGATCATTGGCCTTGATTCAGAGACGGACGCTCTGAAAGAGTCCTCACTCTGAACCTAGGCGTTTTTTTTGTGCGGCCTCCTGGCCGCTCACATAGCTGTGGGTGACCACCCACAGCTAATGCGAGCAGCAAGGTTAATGGTCGCGATGGTCAAGACCATCGCGACCATCGGGCTTGTGACGAGACCCTTGTGGTAGGGTCTCGTGGCCGCAAGCCCCAGAGAGCTTCTGGCTCTAATAGAGCCGGGAGCTCTCCCACTGACATCCTTCAGGAACGCCTCCGTTTGGCCAGCCACCCCCCCTGCCCGCCTACCAAACGGGGCGAGCTGTCAATCACCTTTGGTGCGAGACCCGGAGCAACGGAGCACCCGGCTCCATCGTGCGCATGCCCAGTGGTCAAACATCGACCCGGTTGCGAGTGCTCAGCGCTTGCGACCGGGTCTGAATCACGGCACATTGTGCCCTGTAACAAATACAGGGAAATTATACTAATGATCCAATTTGAATGTAAATATATCTGTTTATTTTTATACATAACATTTATATAATAGGGAGTAAGGTGCAATCAGGGAGACTGCTAGGCTCTTCAGGGAGTCAGGGAGATTGCTACAATTTCAGGGAGTCTCCCTGACAATCAGGGAGAGTTGGCAAGTATGATTCACCTGTATCTCCATCCCTGTCCACATCACTAGCCCCATCTTGCGGCACTCCCATGTCACCATGTTCCTATTCTTACTTTACTGTACCGCACATCACAGCTCCATCTTATTGCGCCCCCATGTCACATGCCCCCAGCCTTACTGTACCCCCATCACCAACCCCGTTTTACCGGGGTGTGGTATAAGAGATAGAGAGTAATTAGATTGACAACCAGGCAGACACCAGATGTTAGACAGACTAAAGTTCGACAGGGTCAAAAGATCGACACACAAAATGTCGTCATGTAAGAAGGTCGACATGATCAAAATGTTGTCACAAAAATGGTCGACACATATATATATTTTTTTTTCTTGCCCTAATCTTCACCCTAACCCTCCCTTTGGTGCCTAACCCAAACCCTCCCTCCTTGTGCTTAACCCTAACCCCAAACCTAACCCTAACCCTAACAAAAAAAAATGTGTCGACCATTTTTTTGTCCACCATTTTTTGTGTCAACCTTCTGACCCTGTCGATCATTTGTACCTATCGACTTTCTTACATGTTGACCTTTTGTGTGTCGATCTTTTGACCCTGTCGAACTTTTGTCTGTCCAACATGTGTTGTCTACCTAGACATTGGGTCTCATTCAGACCCGGTCGCAAGCGCTGAGTGCTCACAACCGGGTCGATGTTAAGGCCCTGTGCATGCGCAGCGGCCGCACTGCGCGTGCGCAAGCCCCAGAGCGAGAGAGAGATTCTCTCACTCCGGAGCTCACTACAAAGGGGGCAGCTGTCAATGGTGATCGACAGCTCGGCCAGTTTTGTAGGCGGGGAGGGGGGGTGGTTTCACAAACGGAGGCATTCCTTAAGGAACGCCTGCCGTTTTGTGGGCGGCTGCACTGATATCAGCAATGATGTCAGTGGGGAGCTTCCTGCTCGATCAGAGCAGGAAGCTCCCTGGGGCTTGTGGTAACCGAGACCCAACCTTAGGGTCTCGTCGCAAGCCCCGATGGTCACGATAGTCTTGACCATTGCAACCATCAACCTGGTCGGTCGCTAAAGCTGTGGGTGGTAACCCACAGCTTAGATAGCGACCAGGAGGCCGCACTTAAAAAAAGAAGCGGCCGCCCTCATTCAGAACGAGCGCTCGCTTCTTGCGAGCGCCTCTGAATGAGGGTCATTGTCTATCTAATTACTCTCTATCTACAGTCCAAGACCCGTTTTACCGCACCACCATGTTATCATGCACTATCTTTACCATCTTACTTTACTGTACCCACATCACCATTAACTCAGTCTTACTGCACCCATGTCACCCTACACCCAGTCATACTGCAGCCCACATCACCCTACACCCATCTTACTGCACTCACATATCCCCAGTCCTCATATTACTGCATCACGTCCTACACCACGTGACATAGAGCCAGCTGCACAGACCCCTCTCTCCCCCCCTCCCACACTATCACTGTGCCCCCATCCCCTGCATGATCTCTGCAGAGTGCAGACACCAGCCAGGCTGAGCTGCACATATGGTGGCTCTGTGGATACATGCACTACAGGCCACTCCACCTCTGTACCCCTGGGCCACACTGATCTGTGTATGCAGTGCCGTGCCACCCCTGCTCTAGCAGCCGCAGCCAGGAAAAGGGATCATTCATATTAGCCGCGATGATCTCGCCAGTGCGAGTCATCGTGGCAGTGGCCGCACTTTACGGTCGCATGCATTCACCGAATTTTGCTCACAGCCCAATAGGGCAGCGAGCAAAGTTTAGCAAATTCAGGGTCGAGTCAGGCTGCGAAGGGTGCGACGTTTTAATGCCGTTGCAGCGGCACATCTCACCCTTCGCACAGAATAGGATTTACCCCAAGCGGAGGCCGCTCCCAGACGGATCACTTAGCATCCTGGAAGAGGCTGTGTGGTGAGCGGCTGCTGATGTAACGTGTCCTGGCCGCGTCCCCTCCAGCAAAGTTTTCTGTACAGCAGCTACCAGTGATCCGATTGGCAACAAGGTGTCCCCTCTTGTGAGAAAGCCAGCCCGGTCAAGCGGGAACTGTTCCCGATGGGCCAATCCGCCCCTGCACATGTACAAATACTTAATGACCTAAGAACACATACAATCTGCAATCATGTTCGAAAATCTGTGTGTTAGATTTTCAAACATGACATTCACATTTGTTACTCTTATAAAGACACTAACTTAGGGACATATTTATCAAATAATATTTATGACATATCCCCTTTTTCGTGGGGTGTCTGCAAATATTAAGGATCCCCTTAATGTCTGCATATCTGGGGCAGCACAGATGGTGTAATGGTTAGCATTACTGCCTCACAGCACTGAGGTCGTGGGTTCAATTCCCACCACGGCCCTGTGTGGAGTTTGTATATTCTCCCTGTGCCTACGTGGGTTTCCTCTGGGTACTACGGTTTCCTCCCACACTCCAAAAATATACTGGTAGGTTAATTGGCTCCCGACTAAAATTAACCCTAGTGTGTATGTGTGTGTGCATGTGGTAGGGAATATAGGACCTCATTCAGAGCCGGTCGCACAGAGCGTGCGTTCAGTCTGAATGAGGGGAGGACGTCTTGAATTTTCAAGACGTCCTCCTTTGCGGTGGTAACCCACAGCCTTACGACCGCCTAAGGTGATGGTCGTGATGGTCAAGACCATCGCGACATCGGGGCTTACGACGAGACCCTAGGGTAGGGTCTCCCTTGTCGTAAGCCCCAGAGAGCTTTCGGCTCTGTCTGAGCCGGAAGCTCTCCACTCCACTGAGCCGGAAGCTTTCCACAGTGGGCGGCCCCACTGACATCACTAGTGATGTCAGTGGGGCCGCCCCCAAACGGTAGGCTTTCCCATGGGCTGCCACCCCCCCGGCCCACCTTCCAAACGGGGCGAGCTGTCAATCAACATCGACAGCTCGCCCCCTTTGGATCGAGACCTGCTACGACCGGCGATGTCGGTCGTAGCGGGTCTCGCGCACGATGGCGCCAGTACTGTCGTGCGCATGCTCTGTGGGGGGCCATCGACCCGGTCCGAGCGCATCGGCGCTAACGACCAGGTCTGAATGACCCCCATAGAGTGTAAGCTCCACTGGGGCAGGGACTGATGTGAATGGCCAAATATTCTCTGTAAAACACTGCAGAATATGTGTGCGCTATATAAATAACTGGTAATAAATAAATAAATCCTAGTTGGGTGTGGCTAACAGCTAGCCCCTGTCTAGGAGGTGAGTACATTTAACTGCAATGTAACAATGTGCTGGGCATATATGCTAGTGTTAGGGACCTGCAGAAAAATGGGGTCCCTTGATGCTGGGCTGCAGGCTTAAATGCTTTGATCAAATCATGACAAAATCCCCTTTGTTTTATTTGCTGCACACACATAAATTTGCAGTATAGTATTGTTAGCGCAGATAGCAAACGTTTTTCTGTTTTGTATAGATATATGGCATTAATATTGCCATGCTGCTGGTACCATGTATAATATAGGTAAAACCGAGCGCGGGCATATTTCTTTTCTGTTTTGTTTCAATAAATAAATATCTGCTGTGATCCCTCCATTTCCTACATCAGCTGCAGCTCTCATAGGTTTCTATGGGGGCTGCAAAGCTGTCAGATTTAACAAACTTTAGCCCTGGCAGCTAACGTGCTGTAACCTATTTGCTACATTCCACAAAAATGACCAGGGGATAGCCCTCCCTGACAATAGCCGCAGCACATGCATGTAGGGCAGCCCGACCTATACGCCGGGTATGCAGCCGCGTAGAGCACCAGACTGAAGAGGGCGCCGCGGCAGGTCCCGATGAGCATGCTCAACGGACAATGACAGACTCCTCTGAGCAGAGATAATAGGAGGTGAGGTGCACCTGCTGCCATTGCAATTAGCATGAGGGAAGTCGGTGTGGGTGTGGTGGGGGATAGGGGGTGCTTGTGGCGTTTGCCGGGGGCGGCGAGTGAGGGGTGCTGTGGGCCAGTGGCGGGAGGGGATGTTGCAAACCTACAAACAAAAATGGCAGCTGCTCAATCAATCTAGCAGTACTAATCAGGTGCATGAAAGGGAGGGGTCATACTAAGTAAAAGAAGGAGGGAGATTTAACCCCCTATTGTACCTCAGCACACTGAATAATACCTGCAACAATATATGAAGACTATATGGTCATAGAAATTCAGAGATATTAGTTGCATGCATTTGCAAATACATGGGAGGCTGCTGGGCCACGTCACGGCTTCTCTGTTACCAGCAGTCCCTAACACTAAGGGGTTCACATCCGGGGCGCAGTGCACCCCAAAAAACGTCCAGCCCAGGACACCCCCAGGGCATAACACGAAAATGGAAGAAGAGTGACAGTGCAGTGTAAAGTATAGCTGTGTGTGAGTAATCATTAAGTGTGGAATGAGAGGTTAAAACATATGTGAAAAAATACATGAATAATAAACAAACATAAAAGGTGATGTGAAAAGCAACTATGTGTATTAAGTGGTAATGCCCTGAGGCGGCCCAGCCAGACCAGTCCCGGGGGCCCTACGCCCAAACGCTCACCCCAAAAGTAAAATATACCAATTATAAGGCCTCATGATAAAGGCACATATATAATTTTGTCAAATGTAAGGCCTCATGATAAAGGCACATACATAAATGCATCCAAATTGAGAGCCAGCTTACCTGGGAGTCACCCCTGGGAACTCCAACTAGCACTACTAGAACCAGCATGCCCTACTAATGCTGGCTCCTTCATGCAACTCATAACAGGCAAACAATAATGGCAGCTGCTCAATCAATCTAGCAGTACTAATCAGGTGCATGAAAGGGAGGGGTCATACTAAGTAAAAGTGCACTACGCCCTGGACGTGAACTTAGTGTTAGGGACTGCTGGTAACAGAGAAGCCGTGACGTGGCCCAGCAGCCTCCCATGTATTTGCAAATGCATGCAACTAATATCTCTGAATTTCTATGACCATATAGTCTTCATATATTGTTGCAGGTATTATTCAGTGTGCTGATGTTGCAAACCTGCAGCCGGAAATAACCTCTGCAGTGTCTCCAACCAATCACCGCCTGAGACCTCTGCCTCCTGGTCATTGCTGCCGGGCTAGCTCTCCTGTCTCCTCACGGATCTCTGAGTATGGTCGGCCCCCACTGCCATGAGGGCCATTTATCCCCGAGCCTGCCCCTACCACTCTCTCCCACCATTCCTCTGGGCTCCGAAGGGGAAGGCAGCACTCTTGTACTGTTTCTATGAGGGGATCACACTGCCGCATGCTATCACCAGGATGCCGCACACTACAGTACTCTGGCGCCAAGGAAGAGGCAGCTCTGGGTAAGTACGAGACCCAGGTGTAAGCGTGACAGAGAGGAGGGGGGAAGTGTTTGTGTGTGTTTCTGCGGGGGGCACTGTGCTGCCCCTGGGTGTAGGGAAACTGTGCAGCTCCTGGGTTTAGGAGCACTGTGAAGGTCAGTTACAGGGGCGAGGGCGTGGAAAGTGCCCCAGTAGGCCTCTGCAGTCATACATACTGCACACATACATATTGCACACATACCCACAGCACACATACATATTACACAGAGTAATTATTTATATCTTTGTGTAGATATGTAGTTGCATAGTTATATACATATTATTATTATTACCAGTTATTTATATAGCGCACACATATTCCGCAGCGCTTTACAGAGAAGATCTGGACATTCACATCAGTCCCTGCCCCAGTGGAGCTTACAATCTATATTCCCTACCACATGTACACACACACATACACACTAGGGGTAATTTGTGTTGGGAGCCAATTTAACCTACCAGTATATTTTTGGAGTGTGGGAGGAAACCGGAGTACCCAGAGGAAACCCATGCAACCACAGGGAGAATATGCAAACTCCACACATGTAGGGCCATGGTGGGAATCGAACCCACGACCTCAGTGCTGTGAGGCAGTAATGCTAACCATTACACCATCTGTGCTGCCCCAGATATGCAGACATTAAGGGGATCCTTAATATTTGCAGACACCCCACGAAAAAGGGGATATGTCATAAATATTATTTGATAAATATGTCCCTAAGTTAGTGTCTTTATAAGAGTAACAAATGTGAATGTCATGTTTGAAAATCTAACACACAGATTTTCGAACATGATTGCAGATTGTATGTGTTCTTAGGTCATTAAGTATTTGTACATGTGCAGGGGCGGATTGGCCCATCGGGAACAGTTCCCGCTTGACCGGGCTGGCTTTCTCACAAGAGGGGACACCTTGTTGCCAATCGGATCACTGGTAGCTGCTGTACAGAAAACTTTGCTGGAGGGGACGCGGCCAGGACACGTTACATCAGCAGCCGCTCACCACACAGCCTCTTCCAGGATGCTAAGTGATCTCAGTGCTGTGAGGCAGTAACGCTAACCATTACACTGTCTGTGCTGCCCAATATGTGAGAACACTTTAGGTATGTGTACGGCTTTTCCCATGAGACCACGCCCCCTTCATATATTTTGTTTTCGCAATCGCAGCAGTTGGTTCGCGCACATGCATGCACAAAACACAAACATGGACCAGGTGCATCCGAACGCAGACCTGCTACCCAAACTGAATCAGGCTGAATCAGGTCCTTATATCACTGCCCAGAGCATCCTCAAGAAGTCTCGGAGAGGCTGTACATTATGCAGTGAGCATGTTTGGATCGTCCAAAGGTCAGTTTACATAATAATTAATTTCCGTTAATTCTTTATCTAGAACAAAGGAGAATGTGCCTCTAAAATTCCTTTAACAACAAGGGTCAAGGACACCCTGTAGAAAATGGCAGACAAGGAATATCTGGCTTCTCTAATAGCCCACACAACAAGCACTTTAGCAGCACTATGGGCTAAATAAAATATTGCTAGCTTCACAGCTCTGAACAGGATGATCCAACATCCATACATATGTCAGTCATTAACGTCTGGTCACAAAGGCGGCAGATGAGGTGGCCTTCAGATAAAGAATTCTGCTAATTGCATTATGCGATTAGCAAAATCTTTCCTTAATTACTTGCTATAGTTTGTGGGGGTGCGACCAGGATGAAGTAAAGCAAAAAGAAAGATAAAAATACTAAAAAGTATACATATATATATATATATATATATATATATATATATATATATATATTAGGGGTGTGCACCGGCCACTTTTCGTGTTTTGTGTTTTGGTTTTGGATCTGGATCTTTCTTCGTGTTTTGGATCTGGATTGGTTTTGCCAAAACCACCCTTCCGTGTTTTGGGTTCTGGGTTTTGTGTTTTGGATCTGTATTTTTTTTTTAAAAAGCATAAAAACAGCTAAAATCACAGAATTTGTTGGTTTCTCTGCTCCTATGCTATTATTAACCTCAATAACCTTAATTTCCACTCATTTCCAGTCTATTCTGAACACCTCACACCTCACAATAGTGTTTTCATGTCCAAAAGGTTGCACCGAGGTAGCTGGATGACTATGCTAAGCGACACGAGTGGGCGGCACAAACACGTGACCCATCTAGGAGTGACACTGCAGTGGCAGACAGGATGGCAGTTAGAAAAACTAGGCCCCAAACTGTACATAATGCAAAGAAAAAAAAGAAGTGCAAGATGGAATTGTCCTTGGGCCCTCCCACCCACCCTTATGTTGTATAAACAGGACATGCACACTTTAACAAATCAATCATTTCAGCGCCAGGGTCTGCCACACAACTGTGGCTGAAATGATTGGTTCGTTTGGGCCCCCACAAAACAAGCTGGCAATTAATGTGTCCCTGCACAAACTGGCTCTACGGAGGCAAGATGTCATCCTCATCCTCCTCATCCACCGATTCCTCACCCTCTTCAGTGTGTACATCCTCATCCTCACAAAGTATTAACTCGTCCCCACTTGAATCCACCACCACAGGTCCCTCTGTACCTTCTGGAGGCTGGTCTCCCTGGAAGAGCTGATAATTCATTTTGATGAACATCATCTTCTCCACATTCTGTGGAAGCAACCTCCTACGCCTTTCGCTGACAAGGTTCCCGGCTGCACTAAACACTCTTTCGGAGTACACACTGGAGGGGGGGCAACTCAGGTAAAATAGAGCCAGTTTGTACAGGGGCCTCCAAATTGCCTCTTTTTCCTGCCAGTATAGGTATGGACTGTCTGACATGCCTACTTGGATGCTGTCACCGATGTAATCCTCCACCATTCTGTCAATGGTGACAGTATCATATGCAGTGACAGTAGACATGTCAGAAATTGTTGCCAGGTCCTTCAGTCCGGACCAGATGTCCAAACTTGGTCCTGCCTGCCCTGCATCACCGCCAGCGGGTTGCTTAGGATACCTAAGTTTTTTCCTGGCAGCCCCAGTTGCGGGAGAAAATGAAGAAGGAGCCGTTGACGTGTCACGTTCCGCTTCAGCTGACAGTGTGTTCACCAGCAGGTCTTTGCACCTCTGCAGGCTTGTGTCGGCCGGAAAGAGAGACACCACATAGGCTTTAAACCTAGGATCAAGCACGGTGGCCAAAATGTAGTGGTCTGATTTCAACAGATTGACCACCCTGGAATCCTGGCAAAGCGAATGAAGGGCTTCATCCACAAGTCCCACATGCCGAGCGGAATCGCTCCGTCTTAGCTCCTCCTTCACTTTCTCCAGCTGCTTCTGCAAAAGCCTGATGAGGGGAATGACCTGACTCAAGCTGGCTGTGTCTGAACTGACTTCACGTGTGGCAAGTTCGAAGGGCTGGAGAACCTTGCACAACACGGAAATCATTCTCCACTGCGCTTGAGTCAGGTGCATACCCCCTCCTTTGCCTATGTCATAGGTGGATGTATAGGCTTGTATGGCCTTTTGCTGCTCCTCCATCCTCTGAAGCATATAGAGGGTTGAGTTCCACCGCGTCACAACCTCTTGCTTCAGGTGATGGCGGGGCAGGTTCAAGAGTGTTTGCTGGCGCTCCAGTCTTCGGCACGCAGTCGCTGAATGGCGAAAGTGGCCAGAAATTTTTCGGGCCACCCAAAGCGTCTCCTGCACGCCCCTGTCGCTTTTCAGAAAATTCTGCACCACCAAGTTTATTGTGTGAGCAAAACATGGGACGTGCTGGAATTTGCCCAGATGTAATGCCCGCACAATATTGGTGGCGTTGTCAGATATCACAAATCCCCAGGAGAGTCTAAGTGGGGTAAGCCACTGGGCGATGATTTCCCTCAGTTTCTCTAAGAGGTTGTCGGCGGTGTGCCTCTTACTGAAACCGGTGATACACAGCGTAGCCTGCCTTGTAACGAGCTGGCGTTTCTGAGATGCTGCTACTGGTGACGCTGCTGCTGTTGCTGCGTAAGGTGATACATCTACCCAGTGGGCTGTCACAGTCATATAGTCCTTAGTCTGCCCTGTTCCACTTGTCCACATGTCCGTGGTTAAGTGGACATTGTGTACAACGGCATTTTTCAGGACACTGAGGACACTTTTTCTGACGTTTCTGTACAGTCTCGGTATCGCTTGCCTAGTGAAGTGGAATCTAGACGGGATTTGGAACCGGGGACACACTACCTCCATCAATTGTCTAAATCCCACTGCACTAATGGCGGATACCGGACGCACGTCTAACACCAACATAGCAGTCAAGGCCTCAGTTATACGTTTTGCTTCAGGATGACTGCTGTCGTACTTCATCCTCCTCGCTAAGGACTGTTGGAGGGTCAATTGTTTAGTAAAAGTAGTGGTGTTCCTACTTCCTCTCTGGGATGATGAACGACTCCCAGCAGCAGCAACAGCAGCAGCGGCAGCAGGAGGCGTAGCAATGCAGGATCCTCCAGAGGAATCCCGGATAGGAGAGTCAGTCATGCCAGTGACATGGCCTGCAGGACTACTTCCGATCCTGACTAAGGAGGAAATTGACGAGGAGGGAGTTGACGGTGTGGTTTGCAGGCGCTTGGATACAACAGGACAACGGGATTTAGGTGTCCCTGGACTGCTTACGGTCTTAGCCAAAGTTTCTGAACTTGACAGTAACTTTTTATGAACGCGCTGCAGGTGCCGTATAAGGGAGGATGTTCCTAGGTGGTTGACGTCCCTACCCCTACTTATTTCACCTTTACATATGGTACATATGGCAAGACAGTTGTTGTCCGGATTTGGATAGAAATATTGCCAGACCAAAGAGGTGGAATGTTTGGTCTTCTGCCCAGGCATGACCGTGATGGGCTTTTTCATCCCACGGACAACAACTGTCTCCCCCGGAGCCTGATTTAAACAAACCACATCACCATCAGAATCCTCCTCGCCAACTTCCTCCTCAGCGCCAGCTACACCAGTATCCTCATCCTGTTGTACTTCAACAGTGACATCTTCAATTTGCATATCAGCAAGTGGACTGTGGGTGCTCCTTTCAGCACTTGCAGGGGGCGTGCAAATGGTGGAAAGAGCCACCTCTTCCCGTCCAGTGCTGGGAAGGTCAGGCATCGCAACCACCACCACACTTGGACTCTCCTTGGGGATTTGTGATATCTTCTTAGAAAGCACAGTTCTTCGCTGTGCTTTTGCCAGCTTAACTCTTTTGATTTTTTTAGTGGGAGGAGGGCTTCCATCGTCATGTGAAGCTGAACCACTAGTCATGAACATACTAGGGATCGACCTTAGCCGTTCCTTGCCACTCCGTGTCGTAAATGGCATATTGGCAAGTTTACGTTTCTCTTCAGCTGATTTAAATGTCTTTTTCAAGGTCATTTTCCTGAACTTTGCCATTTGGGATTGTATGTGCCCTCTACTATGACATTGGGCATCGGCCTTGGCAGACGACGTTGATGGCATGTTATCGTCTATGTCATGACTAGTGGCAGCAGCTTCAGCACTAGGAGGAAGTGGTTCTTGATCTTTCTCTATTTTATTTTTATCGGAGAAAGTTTGGTCCTCCATTTATGTTATATCGATTTGATATATACGTGCGGCTAAACACAGAAAATAATATTTTTTTTGGTTTGGACTGGAGTGTACTTTGTGGGTTACAGCACCCTTTAACGGTCAAGCCAGCCGGCCCTTTACTTATGACACAGGCGCACTCTTGGCACTACTTTGTTGATGCACGTGCGGCTACTGCGCACACAATTCACAAACACAGAAAATAATTTTTTTTTTGGTTTGGACTGGAGTGTACTTTGGGGGTTACAGCACCCTTTAACGGTCAAGCCAGCCGGCCCTTTACTTATGACACAGGCGCACGCTTGGCACTACTTTGTTGATGCACGTGCGGCTACTGCACACACAATTCACAAACACAGAAAATAATTTTTTTTTGGTTTGGACTGGAGTGTACTTTCGGGGGTTACAGCACCCTTTAACGGTCAAGCCAGCCGGCCCTTTACTTATGACACAGGCGCACGCTTGGCACTACTTTGTTGATGCACGTGCGGCTACTGCGCACACAATTCACAAACACAGAAAATAATTTTTTTTTGGTTTGGACTGGAGTGTACTTTCGGGGGTTACAGCACCCTTTAACGGTCAAGCCAGCCGGCCCTTTACTTATGACACAGGCGCACTCTTGGCACTACTTTGTTGATGCACGTGCGGCTACTGCGCACACAATTCACAAACACAGAAAATAATTTTTTTTGGGTTTGGACTGGAGTGTACTTTCGGGGGTTACAGCACCCTTAACGGTCAAGCCAGCCGGCCCTTTACTTATGACACAGGCGCACGCTTGGCACTACTTTGTTGATGCACGTGCGGCTACTGCGCACACAATTCACAAACACAGAAAATAATTTTTTTTTGGTTTGGACTGGAGTGTACTTTCGGGGGTTACAGCACCCTTTAACGGTCAAGCCAGCCGGCCCTTTACTTATGACACAGGCGCACGCTTGGCACTACTTTGTTGATGCACGTGCGGCTACTGCGCACACAATTCACAAACACAGAAAATAATTTTTTTTTGGTTTGGACTGGAGTGTACTTTCGGGGGTTACAGCACCCTTTAACGGTCAAGCCAGCCGGCCCTTTACTTATGACACAGGCGCACGCTTGGCACTACTTTGTTGATGCACGTGCGGCTACTGCGCACACAATTCACAAACACAGCAAATAATTATTTTTTTTTGGTTTGGACTGGAGTGTACTTTGGGGGTTACAGCACCCTTTAACGGTCAAGCCAGCCGGCCCTTTACTTATGACACAGGCGCACGCTTGGCACTACTTTGTTGATGCACGTGCGGCTACTGCGCACACAATTCACAAACACAGAAAATAATTTTTTTTTGGTTTGGACTGGAGTGTACTTTCGGGGGTTACAGCACCCTTTAACGGTCAAGCCAGCCGGCCCTTTACTTATGACACAGGCGCACGCTTGGCACTACTTTGTTGATGCACGTGCGGCTACTGCGCACACAATTCACAAACACAGAAAATAATTTTTTTTTGGTTTGGACTGGAGTGTACTTTCGGGGGTTACAGCACCCTTTAACGGTCAAGCCAGCCGGCCCTTTACTTATGACACAGGCGCACGCTTGGCACTACTTTGTTGATGCACGTGCGGCTACTGCGCACACAATTCACAAACACAGAAAATAATTATTTTTTTTTGGTTTGGACTGGAGTGTACTTTGGGGGTTACAGCACCCTTTAACGGTCAAGCCAGCCGGCCCTTTACTTATGACACAGGCGCACGCTTGGCACTACTTTGTTGATGCACGTGCGGCTACTGCGCACACAATTCACAAACACAGAAAATAATTTTTTTTTGGTTTGGACTGGAGTGTACTTTCGGGGGTTACAGCACCCTTTAACGGTCAAGCCAGCCGGCCCTTTACTTATGACACAGGCGCACGCTTGGCACTACTTTGTTGATGCACGTGCGGCTACTGCGCACACAATTCACAAACACAGAAAATAATTTTTTTTTGGTTTGGACTGGAGTGTACTTTCGGGGGTTACAGCACCCTTTAACGGTCAAGCCAGCCGGCCCTTTACTTATGACACAGGCGCACGCTTGGCACTACTTTGTTGATGCACGTGCGGCTACTGCGCACACAATTCACAAACACAGAAAATAATTTTTTTTTGGTTTGGACTGGAGTGTACTTTCGGGGGTTACAGCACCCTTTAACGGTCAAGCCAGCCGGCCCTTTACTTATGACACAGGCGCACGCTTGGCACTACTTTGTTGATGCACGTGCGGCTACTGCGCACACAATTCACAAACACAGAAAATAATTTTTTTTTTGGTTTGGACTGGAGTGTACTTTGGGGGTTACAGCACCCTTTAACGGTCAAGCCAGCCGGCCCTTTACTTATGACACAGGCGCACGCTTGGCACTACTTTGTTGATGCACGTGCGGCTACTGCGCACACAATTCACAAACACAGAAAATATATTATTTTTTTAGCACTTGGGGGGAGCACCCCTGATGGACAGAGCACCCCCTGGACAACACTACAGCACTCCTTTAGGACTGGGACACTGCACAGGACTTTGGAGTGGACACAGCCCCTATGGAGAACTGACTGCACAACACAGTCCAGCCAGCCCCTATGGACTTTGAAGTAGTGGACACAGCCCCTATTAACAACAGCAGCACAGCACAACACAGCCAGCCCCTATGGACTTTGAAGTAGTGGACAACAGCAGCACTACACTACACTACACTACACAGCCCTAACTCCCACCCTCCCTCTTCACTGTCCACAGCCGAGTGAGAAAATGGCGCCGACGCGGGTACCTTATATAGGATCCAAAACCCGCGAGACTCAGAAGGCGGGATGATGACGTTTTGCCTCGATTTCAGATCCGAGTCAGGCGGGAAAAGTCGAGCCTGACTCGGATCGGACTCGGATCGGGGGGGTTCGGATTTCAGAAATCCGAACCCGCTCACCCCTAATATATATACACATATATATGCAGTTCACTCCCAACCATTGACTTGCATCTTGGGGCATTTTAAATGCAGGTCTGTTTAAAATGTTGATATTGATTTACTGTATTGCAATAAAAAAAAAAAAAAGAGAAATGTACTTGTTAATTATACAGGAGCCACTATAACTCACTAGTGTCTTCCACCCAACTCAAGTCAGTAAATAATGCATCAAGGGCCTAATACATTACGGATCGCAACTGCGATTACGCAGACTGCCAATTGTAGCGTACTGCGCATGCATATGCATCACAGTGCGCGTGCGCGAAGGCTCCACCGCGATCACACTGCTACGCAGACCCATCGCAGAGCGATTAACAAGAAGTGACCATTTGGGGGTGGTGACGGGGTACAGGGACGTGCCAGTGCGTTTGAACGCCATTACAGGGGCATGCATAAATTAGTTATTGCGATGACACACGCAGCTTGAGCTCTAACTGCGTGCGATGAGTAATTTCTGAGTGTTGTCAGTCCTGTTGTAATTGTGCGTGAGACTCCGATGGTACTCGATGTTACCGATGGTTTCACAGACTTACAAGGTATTACGGATATGTGGAAGTGGACGTCCTAATGTTGGGATGCGATGCCATTGCAACAGCATTCGATAACATATTCTCGCAGTGGGACTGCGTGCGTAATCGCAGCTACGATCCCAATAGCGATCTGTAATGAATCAGGTCTTAAGTCAGCCATGCAGAGAGAGATTTTTAAACATCAGTGGACGTAATGCTGGTTAGCTACAGTGGCACCCGTACTATTAAGAAGTACAAAAAGAAAAACACTTTATTAATTGAAATATGTTTAATGTACAAAACAACGTTTTATATAAACCACATAGTCTACTCTATGGCCTTCATTCAGAGGCGGCCGTACGGTCTACGACCGCACGGCCGCCTCGATGTTTGTCAAGTGCTCATGCGCACGAGGGAGCCGGCTCCTTCGTGCGCATGCGTGAGACCCGCTACGACCGACGGCGCCGGTCGTATCGGGTCTCTTTCCAAAGGGGGCGAGCTGTCGATGTTGATTGACAGCTCGCCCCGTTTGGAAGGCGGGCCGGGGGGGTGGCAGCCCAAACGGAGGCGTTCCATGGGAACGTCTGCCATTTGGGGGAGGCCCCACTGACATCACTAGTGATGTCAGTGGAGAGCTTCCGGCTCTGACAGAGCCAGAAGCTCTCCGGGGCTTACGACAAGTGAGACCCTACCCTAGGGTCTCGTCGTAAGCCCCGATGGTCGCGATGGTCTCTGACCATCGCGACCATCACCCTAGCGGTCATTAGAGCTGTGGGTGTAAACCCACAGCCTAACGACCGAAACAGAGGCGGGCGGTCAGGATGCAAGCGGCCGCCCAGTTTCTGAGCGAACGCTTGCATCCTCCGACCGCCTCTGAATGAGGCCCTATATACTGTTGCACCCTGGGCTCCAACTAGGGATTACCAAAATGATCCATGTAGTTGGTAACAGGGCTGCCATCAGAAAATGTGGGGCCCAGTACTGACAAAATAGGCAGGGCCCCACCCCTGGGTATGGGACAGAGTTGGGTGGAGCTGTGGATAATGTGAGTGGAGCTACTTTGGAGGGGCATAAATTCTCTAAATTTGAGCTGCAGGGGCAGTTGTTATTATAACTGGGGGGGGGGCGCAGGGAAGGCTAGCTGGACTAGGGCAGGGCAGGGTAGACAGGCTGGCTGGACTGGGGGAGGGCACAGGGAAGACAGGCTGGCTGGCTGGACTGGGGGGATACAGGGAAGACAGGTTGTCTGGACTAGAATGCTGGCTGGACTTGGGGGCAGGGAAAGCAGGCTGGACTGGGGGGAGCACAGGGAATGCTGGATGGACTGGGGGTGGGTAGCAGGGAAGTATGGCTGGACTGGGGCAAGGAAGACAGAGTGGGTGGCTGGCTGGCTGGCTGGACTGGTATTGGGTGCAGGGATGGCAGGCTGTCCAGACTAGAGGGCTGGCTGGACTGGGGGGGAGGGAGGCAGGCAGGGAAAGCTGGCTGGCTGGACTGGGGTGGGGGCAAAGGGCATGGTTAGCATACCTTCTTCAGAGAGAGAGGGTGCCTAGGTGGCAGCAGTGCAGAATGCACCAGGTAGCAAGTAGAGGCAGGGCATCGGCGCCACAGCATTTGGAATATTGAGCCAGCCATAAGCCAATCACAGCTCGCGGAATGGCAGCCAATCAGGAGCGGACGCTCCTGATTGGCTGCTGTTCCACGAGCTGTGATTGGCTCACGGCCGGCTCAATACTTCATTCAAGCGCAGCCGATGCTCTGTCTCCTGTGACTGTCTGCCACCTGGTGCATTGCACACCGCTGCCACCTGGGACCCATCTCTCCGACCCTGGGACTGGATCCCCGGCAGTCCCCCCTTAATGGCGGCCCTGGTTGGTAATGCAGCTTTAAGTCAACTTATTAATCATTACCCCTTATCTGGGCTGTTTTTCATTTTGATGAAATGCTGATGTTTTCTTCTGCACACTCTAAGAGGTGCACTTGGTATAAGACAGCGAGCATGTGATCCCTGGTCAAGACTATCGCGACCATCGGGCTTGCGACGAGACCCTTGTGGTAGGGTCTCATTTCCGCAAGCCCCAGAGAGATTTCGGCTCTAACAGAGGCGGAATCTCTCCACTGACATCACTTGTGATGTCAGTGGGGCCGGCCCCAAACGGTAGGCGTTCACATGGGAACACCTCCGTTTGGGCAGCCACCCCTCTGGCCCGTCCACCAAAGGGGGCGTGCTGTCACTCAACATCGACAGCACTCCCCCTTTGGTGCGAGACCCGGAGCGACACATTGCCCGTCGTGCGCATGCGCTCTGGGCCACCATCGACCCGGTTGCGAGCGCTCAGCGACCGGGTCTGAATCAGGCCCTCTGTTCAGTATTTAACAAACAGGAGTAAGCTTAACATATTTTATATATATATATATATATATATATATATATACACATATACATACATATATATACAGTATAAAACAATTACTTTCGGGTAGGGATGTGCGTCGGAACATTTTTGCCGGATTTGGATTTGGTTTTAATTCGTCGTCCGGCTTTGGATTTGGATTTGGATTTGCCAAGCTGCGGTGACTGGCTTTGGATTTGGATTTTTTTACAAAAATTGACCAAAAAAGCTAAAATAACATAAATTGGTCTTTTTTTTCTTCCTAGAGTATTATTAACCTTAATAACATTAATTTCCAGTCTATTTAGAACACCTCACAGCTTGTAATATTGTTTTCAACATTATTGGCCAAAGGTTGCAGTGAGCTGACTCGTTACCAAGTGACAAAGCAGCGGCGCAGCGGCACAGACACCACAATTTAAAGCACATCTATGACACATTGCCACACAGCAGTGGTAGAAATGAAAAGTAGTGCACCCACCCAGTGGGGTACGGCCAGCAGAATCACAGTACTTGTTTACAAAGTGGGCTACGGCCCAAGGAGTCACAGTGCACAATCTTATTCACTTTACACCACACATAGGGGGTCATTCAGACCCGGTCGTTAGCGCCGATGCGCTCGGACCGGGTCGATGGCCCACCACAGAGCATGCGCACGACGGCGCCGGCGCCGTCGTGCGCATGTGTGAGACCCGCTACGACCGACAGCGCCGGTCGTTGCGGGTCTCGATCCAAAGGGGGCGAGCTGTCATGTTGATTGACAGCTCGCCCCGTTTGGAAGGCGGGCCGGGGGGGGTGGCAGCCCAAATGGAGGCGTTCCCATGGGAACGCCTACCATTTGGGGGAGGCCCCACTGACCATCACTAGTGATGTCAGTGGAGAGCTTCCGGCTCTGACAGAGCCAGAAGCTCTCCGGGGCTTACGACAAGTGAGACCCTACCCTAGGGTCTCGTCGTAAGCCCTGATGGTCGCGATGGTCTCTGACCATCGCGACCATCACCCGAGCGGTCGTTAGAGCTGTGGGTGTTAACCCACAGCCTAACGACCGCAACAGAGGCGGGCGGTCAGGATGCAAGTGGCCGCCCAGTTTCTGAGCGACCGCTTGCATCCTCCGACCGCCTCTGAATGAGGCCCATAGTGCTCCTGATTCACATTACACCATAATGTAGTGTCTCTTATTTATGTTACGACACACAGTAGTGCCCTTTTTACACAATGCCCACCACCCTTTTACACAATGCCCACAGTAGTGCCCCTTTTACACAATGCCCACAGTAGTGACCCTTTTACACAATGCCCACAGTAGTGACCCTTATACACAAAGCCCACAGTAGTAATGCCCTTTATACAGTGCCCACAGTAGTAGTGCCACTTATACAATGCCCCCAGCAGTGGTGTCCCTTAGACAATGCCCCCAGTAGTGGTGCCCCCTATGCAGTCCCCTTAGTAGTAGGGCCCCCTATGCAGTGCCCCCAGTAGTAGTATGCCCCCCAGTAGTATGCCCCCCATTAGCAGGTCCCCAGTAGTATGCCCCCCCCAGTAGTATGCCCCCCATTAGCAGGCCCCCAGTAGTATGCCGCCCCCAGTATTATGCCCCCCATTAGCAGGCTCCCAGTAGTATGCCTCCCCAGTAGTATGCTCCCCATTAGCATGCCCCCATAAGCAGGCCCCCAGTAGTGTGCTCCCCATTAGCTGGCCCCTAGTAGTATGCCCCCCAGTAGTATGCCCCCATAAGCAGGCCCCCAGTAGTATGCCCCCCAGTAGTATGCCCCCCCAGTAGTATGCCCCCCACAAGCAGGCGCCCAGTAGTATGCCCCCCCATTAGCTGGCCCCCATTAGTATGCCCCCCCAGTAGTATGCCCCCATAAGCAGGCCCCCAGTAGTATGCCCCCCCAGTAGTATGCCCCCCATTAGCAGGCCCCGCCAGTAGTATGCCCCCCCTTTAGCAGGCCCCCGGTAGTATGCCCCCACAGTAGCAGGCCCCCTGTAGTATGCCCCCCAGTAGTAGGCACCCCAGTAGCAGGCCCCCTGTAGTATGCCCCCCCCAGTAGTAGGCCCCTCCATTAGCAGGCCCCTCCATTAGCAGGCCCCCATACACGCATAAAAAAAAACAACTTACCTGTATCCCCGCTCCAGCCGCTGTCCGCTCTGCTTCTATGAGACGAGGAGGGAGCCAGAAGACGGAGCTCATGAGTGAGCTCCAGATGG
Source organism: Taudactylus pleione (assembly GCA_031769625.1). Lineage (NCBI taxonomy): Eukaryota > Metazoa > Chordata > Amphibia > Anura > Myobatrachidae > Taudactylus > Taudactylus pleione. Next base: position 3,169,984 of record JAUIMM010000628.1, on the reverse strand, counting down.
CTCCCTCCGTGCAGCAGCCAATGAGAGTCTGTGTGACTCTCATTGGCTGCTGTAACAAACACACAGCTGCCGCTGGCGACTGTGTGTTTGTTTCTGTGTAGGGCAGACCGCTATCACAGCGGTCTGCCCTACACTCGAGGAGCCCTGATGTCGGATTCTCTAGCGAGAATCCGACATCAGGCGGTCACCGTTCGGCCCCGAACGGGGATCCGAGTCAGGTGGGGAACACCCGAACAGGGTTCGGCTGGACTCGGATCCCTTATGTTCGGAGCGGTTCGGATTCCACAGAATCTGAACCGCTCATCTCTACTTTCGGGGCGCTTCAAACTAATTATTACGGACAGTCCTTATATTCTTTATACTGTATATTACAGTCCCTTCAGGGCTTAAAGGTTCCAATTCTTTTCGTTTTAGGGACGTAAATGCCGATATTCGTGCTTGTTTTTCAAAACCGGTCAATAAGTTCATATGTTGGAACTTGTTTATCGTCCTCCTTGAGGTTCTATAAAAATACCCTCATACCAGAAAACACCCAAGATAGGCCCAAAGGCCAATATTAATAATTCATAAACATTAAAATAGATTGTATTAAAAATTCACAATTCCAGATGGACAAGTGATCTTACATGAATATGATGATATGTCAACATCCACTATATAGATAAAATAGATTTCTCTATAACTTCCAAATGAGGGGAATGTTTATAGTACAATGTCCGCCATTCACATAAACCATACGCGTTTCGTCTTTTACCAAGACTTCATCAGGGGTAGATCTAAAAAATACATATACATACATACTAAGTGTTTCTGATACTAAAACAGAAATACAAACAAACAAAATAATAAACCAATGTTTATATATCTGGTAACATACCTCAGAATAAATATGCTTACTTAAGGTCATAGTATGACAGTGTTCTAGGCGACTTTCAGAATCAATTGATATATAACCTATTTAAAATACAGATTCCACTAATGAGTCGCTTAATTACAACTCATCAACATACTCATTATGTGCAAGAGAAAACATTTACCGATTTTTAACTTTAATTACATACCTAACAATTGATGTATATATTGTGATATGTCTGATCTCTTAATCATCGAATTTAGACTATAAAAAAACCTGTATTAAAAATATAGGTTCTCAATCACATGTCTTATACTCAATATTCCCTGTATTACTATTCCCAATACTTTCGCTCTGTTAATTTACTCTTCAATAATATTTATAATAACCAATTAACTTTAACAATACTTTACAACTTACACAGTAATAATTTCATTACTATGACCTCCACAATTTACATAATTAATATACATAATTCAATACTATGACCTCCACAATTTACATAATTAATATACTGTGCATATATACACAATTTGATGCCGTAGTAATATAACATCACCTATGATATTCCATCCTGAATTTAACAACACAAGGAGACTGTATATAACATTTATTACAAACCAAACACTTAACATTTCCAACCAAGAAAGTAACTGGAACATTCCTTTAGTAAATCAATGCACTACTTACTTTTTAAGTCCTTCTAACTCTCTGTCCCACTGCCACAATTAATTCACTTCAATGAACCTGCCTTTGAAGCCCCCAAGGTTGTGACATCACTTCCTATCATATTTCATTGGAGTATAAATCACTAAGGAATACGCTCCGTTATATATATATATCTCAAGTACTATGACTTTATGTCAAAATAGTTCTACTAGAAAAACACTTGTCTGTTTAAAACCATATTGCATTCTATTCAATATAACATGATAATTGAAATATCAATCCCAGCTTCCCCCACGATTCTGTAGTTCCCATGTAATTGGCTTAACAGAGCCCATTTGATATGTCAGTGCTCTATATCCGGCTTACGTCTCCATGGTGACCAATAGCAACTAGCCGGATCCTACAATGATATCACTGGTCATGCGACCACACGGCTTGTCAAATACCACTAGCCGGCTTACAGTGATCGGCATCCCCGCTTACTCTAGGGCTCTCATGGCGTGCAGATCGTTCCCGCTATTTATAGGGATTCAGCGGCATACACCTTGCACTTCACGTGTGTGTCGCTTCGGTGGTAGCAGAAGGTGTAGTGTTCGTTTCCATGGAAACCGGCGTCATTTTTAAAGTTTCCATCATGTATTCCATTTTGTATATAGTAACCATGGCGACGGATGCCATCTTAGAAATCCTGCTTAATCGAATAACTAAACCCTTTATCATTAATAGTGACTACTAACTCTTGTTATTCATAAATAAAGGATGATATAATCATCCTTTATATTACGTGTTATTCCTGCTTCTATAGAGGCGGAAACCATCTTCAAAATTTATTTTATGCTATATCATCAATTTTGTTTGCAATTACCATAGTAACAACCGCCATCTTTGATTTCCTACACACTACAATATTTAAACTTCATATTACCACTACCAATCCCTATAACTTGATGTTAAACACTATATATGTGTTAATAACATAGTTAATAAATTGAGTTATTAAATAAGGGGAATGAATAGTTGACATAGTAATAAGCTATTATATGTACCTCATAAATATATTGGTAAAACCAACCTCCATCTAATATATATATATCTTGTGTTAATCAATTCCCCTTGTGCCTATTTTATCAATTGCAATAATAATATACATTAATGTTATTTTTATTATATAATTAATATGATATCCCTCAGACAAATTTTATCTTATTATTAATAATATTCATATTTTCTTCCTAATTACCACTAATTAATTCCGTATTTAGTAATAACACCACATGATACCCTTGTGCCCAAACTTCATTCTGTCTAATTTGTTGATTTTCCCAAAAATTTTTCCAGTTTCACATTTGATAAACCTCCATAACATTACAAATGATTTACAGTTCATTGCTTATTTTAATAGATTGATATATATATATATATATATATATATATATATACAGTACCTTATAGATCTTTCAACAAGTTTATAGAAAAGAGACTATTCAATCCCTTCGTTCAAACCACTCGGAGAGAGGGTATTCGGCGTATATATCCAATGTCTCTCTTTTGGACAACGTTTATTCTCTATTACTCCCTCTTGAATCCTCCACTATATGTTCTAAAATTGTGAAAGTGAGTCCTTTTGTTTCTGATTTATATATGTCCGAATAGTATCTAGGCAGGCTATGGTTTTTGACATTATTTTTGATGTTACGTAAATATTCTTGTATACGTAATTTCACGCTCCTCCTTGTCTTCCCTACATATGCTAACCTGCATTCACAGGTAATTCTATACACTACAAAATTAGAGGGTATGCTTCACTCTCTTCCAGATAAGCATATGACATTACCCCATAGGAAGGCCGCAAGGCTAAAACATGTTGGGACACACAGAGCATCGAAGCATACCCCCTCAGCAACACTGCACCTCCGACTGCAAACATCCCAGTGTCACGTGACCATTCCACCCAAGTCACATGATCGCAGCCACCGGGCGCTTACTTGGAAGAGAGTGAAGAGACCACTGCACTGCAGGCAGCGGTCCTGTTACTGCTGCAAAGATTCACAATCGGGAGGAAGGAAAGAAGTCACCGCGGCCTAGCCCACAACAAGGCGACACTGCGCAGCTCCAATCCAACCAGCAGGCACCCTGGCAAGAGTTGTGCAACCTCAACAGTCCAGCCACACCAGGTGAAACCTTTGTATTGCACCTCAAGACAGGGAAGCCAGCACATCCCGGCAACCAGCAGTACTCCACTCCAAGCTCCTTCAAAGCAAGTCTGCAGGTAACAAGTGTTCAAACCTCCTCATCCATACCCCCCCCCCACACCATTGGTCGGGACTATCATTTCTTGCCATTAACCAGCACTACCCCTCCACTACCCAGCCTGGAATGGAACAGACCTATAGGTAAGCGAGACGCCGGTATCCAATATGATTGAATGAACTAGCATAGCGTCAATTCGCTAACCATCTGGACACTTCAGTGTGCATTTACCCTAATACTGTGTTTCATTTTCTTGTCTATACTCTGTAGTATTGTCACAATTTGAGTGTATATTGTTGTGAGCAACCTCATTTGTACATTTATTACAGGGTTGTGATATTGTATTTCAGTCGATACAATCTTTTTCTACACCTATATAGTTTCTGTCACAATATGTGTATTACAATTCTGTGGTTAACACTGTGTTTAACCATTAAACAGATTTTTCACTCATTATCCATCCAAATCTTTATATTGAGTAATGAATGGTCTACAGTTTTCAAACCTCTTTTTAGATATAGCCTCCTTTCTCCTGATGAGTTCCCCTCTATCTTTGACTGAAGCCTTCCACCTAGCATTATCTATTAAATCAACATTATACCCTCTATCAATGAACATATTTTTCAAACTTTCCGACTGTAACCAATACATTTCTAAATTGTTGCAATTCTTCCTCAATCTGAGAAACTGCACATAGGGAACGTTGTTCTTCCAGGCTGTTAGATGGAAACTGTTAGACGGGATGAAACTATTGGTGTCTGTTTCTTTAAATAAAGTTTTAGTATCAATACTCTCCATTTTGGCTTCCAAACTGAGATCCAAATAGTCAATAGTTACAAGGTTGGATTTGAACATAAATTTCAAATTATAAGAATTGATATGTATTTGTGCTATAAAGGTTTCTATGCTGATACCATCACCTTCCCATACCCAGATGAGGTCGTCGATATATCGACGATAAAATCTAATTTTGTCTCTAAAATTTTCATTACCATATATATGCTCCTCCTCCCATTTCACCATAACAATATTTGCGTATGATGGGGCAAATTTTGTCCCCATCGCCATCCCGTTTTTTTTGGAGATAGAATACATCATTAAATTCAAAATAATTATGTTCTAAAATAAAACGGATGCTATTCAGCAAAAAAACTCTCTCTTCCTCTTTAATATTACAATCTGCTTTTAGAATATCTTCCACTGCCTCTGTACCCTTATTATGAGGAATTGAGGTATACAGGTTTGTACGTCAATGGTAACCCAATAAAATGAAGGGGACCAATTAAAGTGTTCGATCTCTTGCAAAAGTCTGGTTGAATCTTTCAAATAAGACTTGTTTACTGACAAATGGTTGTAATTTTTGGTCTATGAAATGAGACAAATTAGCAGTAAGCGAGTCATCCCCTGAAACAATAGGTCGTTCAGGGGGGCATTCTTTTTTTGTGTGTATTTTGGGAATATGGTAAAGAATTGGAATCTTTGGATGTTTTACATTAAAAATTGCAATTCTTCCCTACAAATAATGCCATCTTTATTGGCCTTACTCAATAATTCATGTAACTCCTCCTTAAACTTGACTGTAGGATCAGAACTTAATCTCTGATAGGTGTCTACATCTCCAATGATTTTAAACGCTTCGTCCAGATACGCCTTACGATCCTGTACCACCACAACACCTCCTTTGTCGGCCATTTTTATGATAAGATCTTCATCAATTTTTAATTGTTTCATTGCCTGTCTTTCTAGGGGAGTAAGATTACTATGATGTTTGACATTTTTTGTCTTAATTTTTTAGAAATCATCAATGACTGATTCATAAAAAAATTCTAAATGACTTCCTTTTGATTCAACTGGGAAAAAATTAAAAGGCAATGCTACCAAAGGTTTTACTTTAGTTGCTCCAGCTATATTTTGAGATGGATTTCTTCAAGAAATGTCTCTTTAGAGTAAGGCTTCTTATATATTCAAATGAATAAACAAATCAAATTTATCGTTATGTGCGTCCGGGGCAAACTTAAGACCTTTTTCTAGAAACATGCTTTGTGGGGCAGATAGTCCCTTTTAGAAATGTTGATAACTCCCCCCTTTGATGTTCTTGGGGATTGCTTGGAGTTTTTCTTTTTTTGGGAATTTTTTTTAATTCTTTTTATTTATATACACACACATACCTCTCAACTGTCCCACTTTGGGCGGGACAGTCCCATTTTTCTGGGACTGTCCCGCCATCCCACTCACGGGCCGCAATGTTCCACGGTGTCCGGGGGGGTAGCATGCAGGCCACATCTGCATGCCCACTCTGCACTGTTGGAGACATTTTTTGCTACCTAATGTTTGCTTCAGTGCAGTGGCGTATCTGTAATTGGTGCAGAGTATCTGTAATTGGTGCAGAGTGTGCGTATCTGTAATTGGTGCAGAGTGTGCGGTGTACACCCATTCAATATACTTACCTTGTGTAGCTTCTAGCATGTTAGAGGAATCACCAGGAAAATAGCACCAGCCTAGTGAAAGAGTTTACCTACCATGCACATGCACTGGCACAAAGGGGAGGGGACTACTTGGACACCACACACGGACCCCCTCCCGTCATAAGATATCCCTAGTCTTGACTGAATATGAGCCAGTTATGTGATTTCAGTAGCCAGAGCTCTCAAAATGGCCTGCTCCCGTCTGGATAATAGTATGGACTACACCAGCGGACCATCAGTAGTTAGAGCTCTCACAATGGCCTGCTCAAACTCGGGTACTAGTGCAGACCATCCTCACTGAGCTTCCCATCTGTCAGGATATCAACCCAACGTCTCTCTCATTGTACAATTTTGTGGTTATCCACCATGGACAATGCTGGCTGTTTACACCTGATACAGGGCCGGCTCGAAACTCATTCCTCCTGGGCGGCCACACAAGGGCACCACCTCATAGTGAGGTTAATCACTGACACAGCGGCAGGGCAGGCTGAGGTGCTGAGGGTACAGTGCTGACTATGGCTGGCTTTGGTGAGGTGAAGATACTGTCTGCGATGCTGAGACAGCTGAGCAAGTGATGGATGAAATAAATTGATGGTAAATGCTTTTAACTCCAAATAATGAATGCAGGAGGTTGCAGGTGGGAAACTAGTGTGAAAATCAGGAGCAGAGCGTTCTCTTATTGTGAAGAGGATCCTGGTTAGAGGGGAGCAGGCATGTTATATACAGTGTAGTTCTCCAGATAAGCAACATTTTCAGAACTGTTATGTTGAGTACAGGTTGAATTCTAGACAAAGTGGAGCCCAGGGAAGAAATTTCCTTTTGTGCTCCCTACTAAAAATGTACATATGTCAGTTTAATCATAACAGTATGCACAGGGGCGTCTTAAGAGAGGAGCACTCCCCGTGCGGGGCCCCCTCCTCTCTCCCCGGTGGCCGGCAGCTGACTGACACAGCTGGCCAACCAACGGAGCATTAGTAGACTCCGGGCACTAGACTGTGCCCGGAGTCTACTGCGCATGTGCAGAATACTGGAAAAATGGCCACCACGGCCATTTTCTGATGTTCTGAGCAGCGCTGACCACCCGACGTGGGACCACGGACAGGTGGGTTTAAACTAATATGGGTGCAGGGTGTGCCATTTTCTGGTGTTCTGAGCAGCACTGACACCCGACGCGGGACCACGGCCAGGTAAGTAAACTAATATGGGTGCAGGGTGTGTGGTTCGGGGCCCCCCTGGACCCGGGGACCCGAGTGTCCCGCACACACTGCACCCATTATAGATACAATCCATTTTAATTCCAGGTTGTGAGGCAACAAAACGTAAAAATGCAAAGGGGGTGAATACTGTATTATACATGAATTAAGTCGTATATATAGTTTACATATTTGTTTTTTCTTTTACATATTTGAAGCAACACATACATGGTTACTAATATATACAACATACTTTTTCCAACTTTAAATAGTTAAATTCCCTCAAGTGTAAATATATGAAATATACATCCATGTATACATTCTTATTAATTCACTCAGGGCCGGATTATAGGCGGGGCGAAGGGGGCGGTCGTCCCGGGGCCCCCACACAAAGAGGGCCCCCACACATTGACAAACTTCCCCCACTGCATTTACAGTGAAATTGCTGCTGATCCCGTGTGCACAGCGCTACTCAGTTTATTAAGGCTTGCGGCGGCTATAGCGACTACTTAGTTTACTTTGGCGGCTGGGCAGGCGGCTATATTCGGCGGCTCAGCTGTTTCTTACAGCGGCCGCCGAGGAACTTCTCCACAGTCGGGGTCTCGCGAGATGATGTCATCATCCCGCGAGACAGTGACTGTGGTGCTGCTGCTGCTGCTGCTGCCACACTGCGACGTGAGTGAGACGCCCAAGGAGAACTCATTGTCGCTCCTCAAAGGCAGTGAAGTCAGCCGCTGCCAGCCTGCTGTATAGTATAGCTTTCCCAGTGTGTTGGTTCCCTGGCTGCCTGCCCTATGAGAAAGACCCAGAGAGGCAGGTAATCATGTTTCCCAAGTCCCACTCAGTCAACAAGCACCCCAAGTTCAATTGTTTCATATATATATATATATATATATATATATTTATATATAGAGAGAGCTATTTGTCTATATATGTATGTATATATAGATCTATGTATATATATATATATATATATATTGATCTATGTGTATATATATATATATATATATATATATATAGTTCTATGTGTATATATAAATATATATATATATATATATATATATATATATATATATATATATTAGGGGTGAGCGGGTTCGGATTTCTGAAATCCGAACCCCCCCGAGCCCCCCTGATCCGAGGCAGATCCGAGTCAGGCTCGACTTTTCCCGCCTGACTCGGATCTGAAATCGAGGCAAAACGTCATCATCCCGCCTTACGAGTCTCGCGGGTTTTGGATCCTATATAAGGTACCCGCGTCGGCGCCATTTTCTCACTCGGCTGTGGACAGTGAAGAGGGAGGGTGGGAGTTAGGGCTGGCTGGGCTGTGTAGTGTAGTGTAGTGCAGAATAGTGTTGTGCTGTGCTGTGCTGCGCTGTGCTGCTGTTGTCCACTACTTCAAAGTCCATAGGGGCTGGCTGTGTTGTGCTGTGCTGCTGTTGTTAATAGGGGCTGTGTCCACTACTTCAAAGTAGGGGTGAGCGGGTTCGGATTTCTGAAATCCGAACCCCCCCGAAGCCCCCCCCGATCCGAGTCCGATCCGAGTCAGGCTCGACTTTTCCCGCCTGACTCGGATCTGAAATCGAGGCAAAACGTCATCTTCCCGCCTTCCGAGTCTCGCGGGTTTTGGATCCTATATAAGGTACACACGTCGGCGCCATTTTCTCACTCGGCTGTGGACAGTGAAGAGGGAGGGTGGGAGTTAGGGCTGTGTAGTGTAGTGTAGTGTAGTGCTGCTGTTGTCCACTACTTCAAAGTCCATAGGGGCTGGCTGTGTTGTGCTGTGCTGCTGTTGTTAATAGGGGCTGTGTCCACTACTTCAAAGTCCATAGGGGCTGGCTGGACTGTGTTGTGCAGTCAGTTCTCCATAGGGGCTGTGTCCACTCCAAAGTCCTGTGCAGTGTCCCAGTCCTAAAGGAGTGCTGTAGTGTTGTCCAGGGGGTGCTCTGTCCATCAGGGGTGCTCCCCCCAAGTGCTAAAAAAATAATATATTTTCTGTGTTTGTGAATTGTGTGCGCAGTAGCCGCACGTGCATCAACAAAGTAGTGCCAAGCGTGCGCCTGTGTCATAAGTAAAGGGCCGGCTGGCTTGACCGTTAAGGGTGCTGTAACCCCCGAAAGTACACTCCAGTCCAAACCAAAAAAAAATTATTTTCTGTGTTTGTGAATTGTGTGCGCAGTAGCCGCACGTGCATCAACAAAGTAGTGCCAAGCGTGCGCCTGTGTCATAAGTAAAGGGCCGGCTGGCTTGACCGTTAAGGGTGCTGTAACCCCCGAAAGTACACTCCAGTCCAAACCAAAAAAAAAATTATTTTCTGTGTTTGTGAATTGTGTGCGCAGTAGCCGCACGTGCATCAACAAAGTAGTGCCAAGCGTGCGCCTGTGTCATAAGTAAAGGGCCGGCTGGCTTGACCGTTAAGGGTGCTGTAACCCCCGAAAGTACACTCCAGTCCAAACCAAAAAAAAAATTATTTTCTGTGTTTGTGAATTGTGTGCGCAGTAGCCGCACGTGCATCAACAAAGTAGTGCCAAGCGTGCGCCTGTGTCATAAGTAAAGGGCCGGCTGGCTTGACCGTTAAAGGGTGCTGTAACCCCCGAAAGTACACTCCAGTCCTAACCAAAAAAAAATTATTTTCTGTGTTTGTGAATTGTGTGCGCAGTAGCCGCACGTGCATCAACAAAGTAGTGCCAAGAGTGCGCCTGTGTCATAAGTAAAGGGCCGGCTGGCTTGACCGTTAAGGGTGCTGTAACCCCCGAAAGTACACTCCAGTCCAAACCAAAAAAAAAATTATTTTCTGTGTTTGTGAATTGTGTGCGCAGTAGCCGCTCGTGCATCAACAAAGTAGTGCCAAGCGTGCGCCTGTGTCATAAGTAAAGGGCCGGCTGGCTTGACCGTTAAGGGTGCTGTAACCCCCGAAAGTACACTCCAGTCCAAACCAAAAAAAAAATTATTTTCTGTGTTTGTGAATTGTGTGCGCAGTAGCCGCACGTGCATCAACAAAGTAGTGCCAAGCGTGCGCCTGTGTCATAAGTAAAGGGCCGGCTGGCTTGACCGTTAAGGGTGCTGTAACCCCCGAAAGTACACTCCAGTCCAAACCAAAAAAAAAATTATTTTCTGTGTTTGTGAATTGTGTGCGCAGTAGCCGCACGTGCATCAACAAAGTAGTGCCAAGCGTGCGCCTGTGTCATAAGTAAAGGGCCGGCTGGCTTGACCGTTAAGGGTGCTGTAACCCCCGAAAGTACACTCCAGTCCAAACCAAAAAAAAATATTATTTTCTGTGTTTGTGAATTGTGTGCGCAGTAGTCGCACGTGCATCAACAAAGTAGTGCCAAGCGTGCGCCTGTGTCATAAGTAAAGGGCCGGCTGGCTTGACCGTTAAAGGGTGCTGTAACCCCCAAAGTACACTCCAGTCCAAACCAAAAAAAAAATTATTTTCTGTGTTTGTGAATTGTGTGCGCAGTAGCCGCACGTGCATCAACAAAGTAGTGCCAAGCGTGCGCCTGTGTCATAAGTAAAGGGCCGGCTGGCTTGACCGTTAAGGGTGCTGTAACCCCCGAAAGTACACTCCAGTCCAAACCAAAAAAAAAATTATTTTCTGTGTTTGTGAATTGTGTGCGCAGTAGCCGCACGTGCATCAACAAAGTAGTGCCAAGCGTGCGCCTGTGTCATAAGTAAAGGGCCGGCTGGCTTGACCGTTAAAGGGTGCTGTAACCCCCGAAAGTACACTCCAATCCTAACCAAAAAAAAAATTATTTTCTGTGTTTGTGAATTGTGTGCGCAGTAGCCGCACGTGCATCAACAAAGTAGTGCCAAGAGTGCGCCTGTGTCATAAGTAAAGGGCCGGCTGGCTTGACCGTTAAGGGTGCTGTAACCCCCGAAAGTACACTCCAGTCCAAACCAAAAAAAAAATTATTTTCTGTGTTTGTGAATTGTGTGCGCAGTAGCCGCACGTGCATCAACAAAGTAGTGCCAAGCGTGCGCCTGTGTCATAAGTAAAGGGCCGGCTGGCTTGACCGTTAAGGGTGCTGTAACCCCCGAAAGTACACTCCAGTCCAAACCAAAAAAAAAATTATTTTCTGTGTTTGTGAATTGTGTGCGCAGTAGCCGCACGTGCATCAACAAAGTAGTGCCAAGCGTGCGCCTGTGTCATAAGTAAAGGGCCGGCTGGCTTGACCGTTAAGGGTGCTGTAACCCCCGAAAGTACACTCCAGTCCAAACCAAAAAAAAAATTATTTTCTGTGTTTGTGAATTGTGTGCGCAGTAGCCGCACGTGCATCAACAAAGTAGTGCCAAGCGTGCGCCTGTGTCATAAGTAAAGGGCCGGCTGGCTTGGCCGTTAAAGGGTGCTGTAACCCCCAAAGTACACTCCAGTCCAAACCAAAAAAAAATTATTTTCTGTGTTTGTGAATTGTGTGCGCAGTAGCCGCACGTGCATCAACAAAGTAGTGCCAAGCGTGCGCCTGTGTCATAAGTAAAGGGCCGGCTGGCTTGACCGTTAAAGGGTGCTGTAACCCCTGAAAGTACACTCCAGTCCAAACCAAAAAAAAATTATTTTCTGTGTTTGTGAATTGTGTGCGCAGTAGCCGCACGTGCATCAACAAAGTAGTGTCAAGCGTTCGCCTGTGTCATAAGTAAAGGGCCGGCTGGCTTGACCGTTAAGGGTGCTGTAACCCCCGAAAGTACACTCCAGTCCAAACCAAAAAAAAAATTATTTTCTGTGTTTGTGAATTGTGTGCGCAGTAGCCGCACGTGCATCAACAAAGTAGTGCCAAGCGTGCGCCTGTGTCATAAGTAAAGGGCCGGCTGGCTTGACCGTTAAGGGTGCTGTAACCCCCGAAAGTACACTCCAGTCCAAACCAAAAAAAAAATTATTTTCTGTGTTTGTGAATTGTGTGCGCAGTAGCCGCACGTGCATCAACAAAGTAGTGCCAAGCGTGCGCCTGTGTCATAAGTAAAGGGCCGGCTGGCTTGACCGTTAAGGGTGCTGTAACCCCCGAAAGTACACTCCAGTCCAAACCTAAAAAAAAATTATTTTCTGTGTTTGTGAATTGTGTGCGCAGTAGCCGCACGTGCATCAACAAAGTAGTGCCAAGCGTGCGCCTGTGTCATAAGTAAAGGGCCGGCTGGCTTGACCGTTAAAGGGTGCTGTAACCCCCGAAAGTACACTCCAGTCCAAACCAAAAAAAAATTATTTTCTGTGTTTGTGAATTGTGTGCGCAGTAGCCGCACGTGCATCAACAAAGTAGTGCCAAGCGTGCGCCTGTGTCATAAGTAAAGGGCCGGCTGGCTTGACCGTTAAGGGTGCTGTAACCCCCGAAAGTACACTCCAGTCCAAACCTAAAAAAAAATTATTTTCTGTGTTTGTGAATTGTGTGCGCAGTAGCCGCACGTGCATCAACAAAGTAGTGCCAAGAGTGCGCCTGTGTCATAAGTAAAGGGCCGGCTGGCTTGACCGTTAAAGGGTGCTGTAACCCCCGAAAGTACACTCCAGTCCAAAGCCAAACCAAAAAAAAATTATTTTCTGTGTTTGTGAATTGTGTGCGCAGTAGCCGCACGTGCATCAACAAAGTAGTGCCAAGAGTGCGCCTGTGTCATAAGTAAAGGGCCGGCTGGCTTGACCGTTAAAGGGTGCTGTAACCCACAAAGTACACTCCAGTCCGAACCAAAAAAAAATTTATTTTCTGTGTTTAGCCGCACGTATATATCAAATCGATATAACATAAATGGAGGACCAAACTTTCTCCGATAAAAATAAAATAGAGAAAGATCAAGAACCACTTCCTCCTAGTGCTGAAGCTGCTGCCACTAGTCATGACATAGACGATAACATGCCATCAACGTCGTCTGCCAAGGCCGATGCCCAATGTCATAGTAGAGGGCACATACAATCCCAAATGGCAAAGTTCAGGAAAATGACCTTGAAAAAGACATTTAAATCAGCTGAAGAGAAACGTAAACTTGCCAATATGCCATTTACGACACGGAGTGGCAAGGAACGGCTAAGGTCGATCCCTAGTATGTTCATGACTAGTGGTTCAGCTTCACATGACGATGGAAGCCCTCCTCCCACTAAAAAAATCAAAAGAGTTAAGCTGGCAAAAGCACAGCGAAGAACTGTGCTTTCTAAGAAGATATCACAAATCCCCAAAGAGAGTCCAAGTGTGGTGGTGGTTGCGATGCCTGACCTTCCCAGCACTGGACGGGAAGAGGTGGCTCTTTCCACCATTTGCACGCCCCCTGCAAGTGCTGAAAGGAGCACCCACAGTCCACTTGCTGATATGCAAATTGAAGATGTCACTGTTGAAGTACAACAGGATGAGGATACTGGTGTAGCTGGCACTGAGGAGGAAGTTGGCGAGGAGGATTCTGATGGTGATGTGGTTTGTTTAAATCAGGCTCCGGGGGAGACAGTTGTTGTCCGTGGGATGAAAAAGCCCATCACGGTCATGCCTGGGCAGAAGACCAAACATTCCACCTCTTTGGTCTGGCAATATTTCTATCCAAATCCGGACAACAACTGTCTTGCCATATGTACCATATGTAAAGGTGAAATAAGTAGGGGTAGGGACGTCAACCACCTAGGAACATCCTCCCTTATACGGCACCTGCAGCGCGTTCATAAAAAGTTACTGTCAAGTTCAGAAACTTTGGCTCAGACCGTAAGCAGTCCAGGGACACCTAAATCCCGTTGTCCTGTTGTATCCAAGCGCCTGCAAACCACACCGTCAACTCCCTCCTCGTCAATTTCCTCCTTAGTCAGGATCGGAAGTAGTCCTGCAGGCCATATCACTGGCATGACTGACTCTCCTATCCGGGATTCCTCCGGAGGATCCTGCATTGCTACGCCTACTGCTGCCGCTGCTGCTGTTGCTGCTGCTGCTGGGAGTCGTTCATCATCCCAGAGAGGAAGTAGGAACACCACTACTTTTACTAAACAATTGACCCTCCAACAGTCCTTAGCGAGGAGGATGAAGTACGACAGCAGTCATCCTGAAGCAAAACGTATAACTGAGGCCTTGACTGCTATGTTGGTGTTAGACGTGCGTCCGGTATCCGCCATTAGTGCAGTGGGATTTAGACAATTGATGGAGGTAGTGTGTCCCCGGTTCCAAATCCCGTCTAGATTCCACTTCACTAGGCAGGCGATACCGAGACTGTACAGAAACGTCAGAAAAAGTGTCCTCAGTGTCCTGAAAAATGCCGTTGTACACAATGTCCACTTAACCACGGACATGTGGACAAGTGGAACAGGGCAGACTAAGGACTATATGACTGTGACAGCCCACTGGGTAGATGTATCACCTTACGCAGCAACAGCAGCAGCGTCACCAGTAGCAGCATCTCAGAAACGCCAGCTCGTTACAAGGCAGGCTACGCTGTGTATCACCGGTTTCAGTAAGAGGCACACCGCCGACAACCTCTTAGAGAAACTGAGGGAAATCATCGCCCAGTGGCTTACCCCACTTAGACTCTCCTGGGGATTTGTGATATCTGACAACGCCACCAATATTGTGCGGGCATTACATCTGGGCAAATTCCAGCACGTCCCATGTTTTGCTCACACAATAAACTTGGTGGTGCAGAATTTTCTGAAAAGCGACAGGGGCGTGCAGGAGACGCTTTGGGTGGCCCGAAAAATTTCTGGCCACTTTCGCCATTCAGCGACTGCGTGCCGAAGACTGGAGCGCCAGCAAACACTCTTGAACCTGCCCCGCCATCACCTGAAGCAAGAGGTTGTGACGCGGTGGAACTCAACCCTCTATATGCTTCAGAGGATGGAGGAGCAGCAAAAGGCCATACAAGCCTATACATCCACCTATGACATAGGCAAAGGAGGGGGTATGCACCTGACTCAAGCGCAGTGGAGAATGATTTCCGTGTTGTGCAAGGTTCTTCAGCCCTTCGAACTTGCCACACGTGAAGTCAGTTCAGACACTGCCAGCTTGAGTCAGGTCATTCCCCTCATCAGGCTTTTGCAGAAGCAGCTGGAGAAAGTGAAGGAGGAGCTAAGACGGAGCGATTCCGCTCGGCATGTGGGACTTGTGGATGAAGCCCTTCATTCGCTTTGCCAGGATTCCAGGGTGGTCAATCTGTTGAAATCAGACCACTACATTTTGGCCACCGTGCTCGATCCTAGGTTTAAAGCCTATGTGGTGTCTCTCTTTCCGGCCGACACAAGCCTGCAGAGGTGCAAAGACCTGCTGGTGAACACACTGTCAGCTGAAGCGGAACGTGACACGTCAACGGCTCCTTCTTCATTTTCTCCCGCAACTGGGGCTGCCAGGAAAAAACTTAGGTATCCTAAGCAACCCGCTGGCGGTGATGCAGGGCAGGCAGGACCAAGTTTGGACATCTGGTCCGGACTGAAGGACCTGGCAACAATTTCTGACATGTCTACTGTCACTGCATATGATACTGTCACCATTGACAGAATGGTGGAGGATTACATCGGTGACAGCATCCAAGTAGGCATGTCAGACAGTCCATACCTGTACTGGCAGGAAAAAGAGGCAATTTGGAGGCCCCTGTACAAACTGGCTCTATTTTACCTGAGTTGCCCCCCCTCCAGTGTGTACTCCGAAAGAGTGTTTAGTGCAGCCGGGAACCTTGTCAGCGAAAGGCGTAGGAGGTTGCTTCCACAGAATGTGGAGAAGATGATGTTCATCAAAATGAATTATCAGCTCTTCCAGGGAGACCAGCCTCCAGAAGGTACAGAGGGACCTGTGGTGGTGGATTCAAGTGGGGACGAGTTAATACTTTGTGAGGATGAGGATGTACACACTGAAGAGGGTGAGGAATCGGTGGATGAGGAGGATGAGGATGACATCTTGCCTCCGTAGAGCCAGTTTGTGCAGGGACACATTAATTGCCAGCTTGTTTTGTGGGGGCCCAAACGAACCAATCATTTCAGCCACAGTTGTGTGGCAGACCCTGGCGCTGAAATGATTGGTTTGTTAAAGTGTGCATGTCCTGTTTATACAACATAAGGGTGGGTGGGAGGGCCCAAGGACAATTCCATCTTGCATCTCTTTTTTTTCTTTGCATTATGTACAGTTTGGGGGATAGTTTTTCAAACTGCCATCCTGTCTGCCACTGCAGTATCACGCCTAGATGGGTCACGTGTTTGTGCCGCCCACTCGTGTCGCTTAGCATAGTCATCCAGCTACCTCGGTGCAACCTTTTGGACATAAAAACACTATTGTGAGGTGTTCAGAATAGACTGGAAATGAGTGGAAATTAAGGTTATTGAGGTTAATAATGGCATAGGAGCAGAAAAACCTACAAATTCTGTGATTTTAGCTGTTTTTATGCTTTTTTAAAAAAAAATACAGATCCAAAACACAAAACCCAGAACCCAAAACACGGAAGGGTGGTTTTGGCAAAACCAATCCAGATCCAAAACACGAAGAAAGATCCAGATCCAAAACCAAAACGCAAAACACGAAAAGTGGCCGGTGCACACCCCTAATATATATATATAAAAACACCTATATAGATATATCTGGTGAAATTATATAGAGATATATTTATCTATATACAGATAGATATTACTAGATATACATCTATAGATATATATGCAATGCATACAAACTTGTATGTACAGGGCTAAGAGAGATGTATATATTATATATGCATATATATGTATACATACACACACGTGTGTATATATATATATATATATATGTACAGGGTATCTCCTTAGGAACTGTGCAACTCCGCCTATTCCTATTCTTTGGGCTTGCACAGCTCCTAAAGAGATACCCTGTATATATTTATCAGGGGAAGGCACCCACGCTGATTTGTTATTTCTCATGTGAGTGCCAAACTGTGAACTTTTATATATATATATATATATATATATATATATATATATATATATATATTTGAAAAAAACCACACAACACCTATTAATCCATTGACAGGTGCAAGGCCGCATAAAAGATAATATGGAAAACCGTCCACTTGTAGATCCGCCAGGGGCTCAACTAGAGACGAGGCCAGCACTCAATAAAAGGCATAGATAAATCTTTAAATCCAAGAGAAGGTTTTATAGCAACACCATAGTGAATGACAAGTACATCTTTACATCTTTGTTCAGCATATCATACATTACAGCAGGTGTGAGCGTCAGTGCATCAGAGCTCCTTCCCCTACTGTCAGATCCCTATATATATATATATATATATATATATATATATATATATATATTGTGTATAATATACATATAAATATATGTATTGACAGATTTCTGTCGTAGTTATATAATATATTGTATCAGCAGCAGTGCTGCAGCACTCTCCTTCAATGCTCAAATGTCCTGGTGCTGTCCTATAACTCCTACATAGTGAGTGGACATAATAAAATCCTTAAACAGACGGCACTCATAAATATAAAAGAAACACAAGGCAGGGTCAAATGAACCCAAACAGCCCCTCTCAGTGCATACTTTTTTACAAAATATGCGTCTTATGCTAGGTGCACACTAGACGACTTGCAAACCATGCGATGTCGTCAACAAATTCTCTTTAACTCTCAGGCAAACGATCAAGTGCATACACACTGTACAATTAACAAATGACCAAACGATATATATCATGCGTCGTTCAGTCTTTTCGAGATTATCATATCTTAACGAGATTATCAGATCTTCCTGCTTGTACAAAAGATCTGAAGTTGCGACAGATGACGACAGGGCTGTAACTAGGGCACCTTCTCTTTATCTCTTCCCTGGCCCTTTGCCATGAGGCCATGGCCCTTTTTCAAGTGCACTATATTATGTCTCTATATAAAAAATGGGGAGGGAGGGGTGCCTCTGGCAAAGGGCACCAAAAAGTCTAGTTACGGCTCTAGACAATGCCACGGGAGATGCATAGTGCGTACTCACTTCACAATTTGAACGATTTGTCCTTCCGATGTTTCGAAATCGAAATCGTCTAGTGTGTAGGGGCCTTAAGTCACACTATGACTCACCAGAAGACAGCTGATTCATTTACATATGCAACACTGATCTGACAAACTCAGTCGCACTCAGATATACAAGTGATGAATATCAAATTAATCAGTGCAGTCTCCTGGTGCATCCTAGTTGCGTCGCATTTTCAGTGAAAAAGTTGCGAAAAAAATGGCTGACGCCAACGGAGTTGCATGGGACGTGGTGCCTCACTTGCACCAGGTGCTCTATTGTGTATTGAGGGTAGATGTTTGTTGACACATGTGTACTGTATATATTACACTTTGTTATAACCTCACAAATATATAATTTTGATAATTTTATTGATAGGGGCCCCCACAAGTTTGTTGCCCAGGGGCCCCCACAGACCTTAATCCAGCCCTGAATTCACTATATTTCTCTAACCTGTAACCTGGGTTACAAAGGTGCCAGCCAATCAGCTCCCAACTGTCATTTTTCAAACACAGCCTGTGAGATGACAATTGGAAGCTGATTGGCTGGCACCTTATCACTTTCTAATCACTTTTCATTCTGTCTCCTAACACTGCTTAGTAAATAGACCCCTAATATATAATATGAGTGTAATAAATTGTTGGTACAGATGTACTTATTGTAGGCTTATTCTCAACATCCATTTTGTAATACAGTTTGAAGATTTACATTACTGCATCACAGGTTGCTCTTTACATGTAATGTAAGGTATCCAAAATTTCCCTCACAGGCTGCTAGTAGACCAAGGGCCCACCCTGAGCTGCCATTTATCCAAGCACCCTGCAGGATTTATTTGATAACAGGCACAATGTTATTTGATTTTTGTTCAAATTGTCCCTTACATACATTGGAGCTACAGTGCTTATGCTAATATACCACCACATTTTTATTCCTTTTATTGATATTGGTTCTAATTAGGGGTGTGCACCGGCCACTTTTCGTGTTTTGTGTTTTGGTTTTGGATCTGGATCTTTCTTCGTGTTTTGGATCTGGATTGGTTTTGCCAAAACCACCCTTCCGTGCTTTGGGTTCTGGGTTTTGTGTTTTGGATCTGTATTTTTTGGGAAAAAAGCATAAAAACAGCTAAAATCACAGAATTTGTAGGTTTTTCTGCTCCTATGCTATTATTAACCTCAATAACCTTAATTTCCACTCATTTCCAGTCTATTCTGAACACCTCACACCTCACAATAGTGTTTTTATGTCCAAAAGGTTGCACCGAGGTAGCTGGATGACTATGCTAAGCGACACGAGTGGGCGGCACAAACACGTGACCCATCTAGGCGTGAAACTGCAGTGGCAGACAGGATGGCAGTTTGAAAAACTAGGCCCCAAACTGTACATAATGCAAAGAAAAAAAAGATGTGCAAGATGGAATTGTCCTTGGGCCCTCCCACCCACCCTTATGTTGTATAAACAGGACATGCACGCTTTAACAAACCAATCATTTCAGCGCCAGGGTCTGCCACACAACTGTGGCTGAAATTATTGGTTCGTTTGGGCCCCCACAAAACAAGCTGGCAATTAATCTGTCCCTGCACAAACTGGCTCTACGGAGGCAAGATGTCATCCTCATCCTCCTCATCCACCGATTCCTCACCCTCTTCAGTGTGTACATCCTCATCCTCACAGAGTATTAATTCGTCCCCGCTGGAACCACAGGTCCCTCTGTACGTTCTGGAGGCTGGTCTCCCTGGAAGAGTTGATAATTCATTTTATGAACATCATCTCCACATTTTGTGGAAGCAACCTCCTACGCCTTTTGCTGACAAGGTTCCCGGCTGCATTAAACACTCTTTCGGAGTACACACTGGAGGGGGGGCAACTCAGGTAAAATAGAGCCAGTTTGTACTGGGACCTCCAAATTGCTTCTTTTTCCTGCCAGTACAGGTATGGACTGTCTGACATGCCTACTTGGATGCTGTCACCGATGTAATCCTTTAACAGAAAGACGCACGCTTGTCGCTGCTGCTTTGAGGATGCAAGTGCGGCTACAGCCCACACAATTCACAAAGACAGAAAAAAAAAGAACAATATTTTTATTGTTTGTGTAGCACACTTTGAGGGTGTCACCACCCTTTAACAGACAGATGCACGCTTGTCGCTGCTGCTTTAAGGATGCAGGTGCGGCTACAGCCCACACATTTCACAAAGACCGAAAAAAAAAGAACAATATTTTTATTGTTTGTGTAGCACACTTTGAGGGTGTCACCACCCTTTAACAGACAGACGCACGCTTGTCGCTGCTGCTTTGAGGATGCAGGTGGAATCTAGATGGGATTTGGAACCGGGGACACACTACCTCCATCAATTGTCTAAATCCCACTGCACTAATGGCGGATACCGGACGCACGTCTAACACCAACATAGCAGTCAAGGCCTCAGTTATACGTTTTGCTTCAGGATGACTGCTGTCGTACTTCATCCTCATCGCTAGGGACTGTTGGAGGGTCAATTGTTTAGTAAAAGTAGTGATGTTCCTACTTCCTCTCTGGGATGATGAACAACTCCCAGCAGCAGCAATAGCACTAGGAGGAAGTGGTTCTTGATCTTTCCCTATTTTATTTTTATCGGAGAAAGTTTGGTCCTCCATTTATGTTATATTGATATATATGTGCGGCTAAAGCGCACACAAACACAGAAAATATTGTTTTATTTTTGCTGGAGAGTAGTGGACTTTGTGGGTTACACCACCCTTTAAGAAATGAGCCAGCCGGCTCTTTACTTATGGGACACAGGCGCACGCTTGGCGCTGCTCCTTTGTTGATGCACGTGCAGCCACAGTGCACACAAGTCACAAACACAGAAAATATTTATTTTTTTGGTTTGGAGTGTACTTTGGGGGTTACAGCACCCTTTAACGGTCAAGCCAGCCGGCCCTTTACTTATGACACAGGCGCACGCTTGGCACTACTTTGTTGATGCACGTGCGGCTACTGCGCACACAATTCACAAACACAGAAAATAATAATTTTTTTGGTTTGGACTGGAGTGTACTTTGGGGGTTACAGCACCCTTTAACGGTCAAGCCAGCCGGCCCTTTACTTATGACACAGGCGCACGCTTGGCACTACTTTGTTGATGCACGTGCGGCTACTGCGCACACAATTCACAAACACAGAAAATAATTTTTTTTTTGGTTTGGACTGGAGTGTACTTTGGGGGTTACAGCACCCTTTAATGGTCAAGCCAGCCGGCCCTTTACTTATGACACAGGCGCACGCTTGGCACTACTTTGTTGATGCACGTGCGGCTACTGCGCACACAATTCACAAACACAGAAAATATATATTTTTTTGGTTTGGACTGGAGTGTACTTTGGGGGTTACAGCACCCTTTAACGGTCAAGCCAGCCGGCCCTTTACTTATGACACAGGCGCACGCTTGGCACTACTTTGTTGATGCACGTGCAGCTACTGCGCACACAATTCACAAACACAGAAAATATATATTTTTTTGGTTTGGACTGGAGTGTACTTTGGGGGTTACAGCGCCCTTTAATGGTCAAGCCAGCCGGCCCTTTACTTATGATACAGGCGCACGCTTGGCACTACTTTGTTGATGCACGTGCGGCTACTGCGCACACAATTCACAAACACAGAAAATATATATTTTTTTGGTTTGGACTGGAGTGTACTTTGGGGGTTACAGCACCCTTTAACGGTCAAGCCAGCCGGCCCTTTACTTATGACACAGGCGCACGCTTGGCACTACTTTGTTGATGCACGTGCGGCTACTGCGCACACAATTCACAAACACAGAAAATATATATTTTTTTGGTTTGGACTGGAGTGTTCTTTGGGGGTTACAGCACCCTTTAACGGTCAAGCCAGCTGGCCCTTTACTTATGACACAGGCGCACGCTTGGCACTACTTTGTTGATGCACGTGCGGCTACTGCGCACACAATTCACAAACACAGAAAATAATTTTTTTTTTGGTTTGGACTGGAGTGTACTTTGGGGGTTACAGCACCCTTTAACGGTCAAGCCAGCCGGCCCTTTACTTATGACACAGGCGCATGCTTGGCACTACTTTGTTGATGCACGTGCGGCTACTGCGCACGCAATTCACAAACACAGAAAATAATTTTTTTTTTGGTTTGGACTGGAGTGTACTTTGGGGGTTACAGCACCCTTTAACGGTCAAGCCAGCCGGCCCTTTACTTATGACACAGGCGCACGCTTGGCACTACTTTGTTGATGCACGTGCGGCTACTGCGCACACAATTCACAAACACAGAAAATATATTATTTTTTTAGCACTTGGGGGGAGCACCCCTGATGGACAGAGCACCCCCTGGACAACACTACAGCACCCCTTTAGGACTGGGACACTGCACAGGACTTTGGAGTGGACACAGCCCCTATGGAGAACTGACTGCACAACACAGTCCAGCCAGCCCCTATGGACTTTGAAGTAGTGGACACAGCCCCTATTAACAACAGCAGCACAGCACAACACAGCCAGCCCCTATGGACTTTGAAGTAGTGGACAACAGCAGCACAGCGCAGCACAGCACAACACTACTCTGCACTACACTACACTACACAACACAGCCCAGCCAGCCCTAACTCCCACCCTACCTCTTCACTGTCCACAGCCGAGTGAGAAAATGGCGCCGACGCGGGTACCTTATATAGGATCCAAAACCCGCGAGACTCGTAAGGCGGGATGATGACGTTTTGCCTCGATTTCAGATACGTGTCAGGCGGGAAAAGTCGAGCCTGACTCGGATCGGCCTCGGATCGGGGGGGCTCGGGGGGGTTCGGATTTCAGAAATCCGAACCCGCTCACCCCTAGTTCTAATATGATCGTAAGATTAAACCTGTATGATACTAACTCCACTCTTGCTGTTTAGAAATGTAATGATATATGTTTAGGTGGTCTCATAGCGCTTGCATTTGTCTATATTGCACCTAAATAAAGTCTGTGTCATTGGAACCCTTACCACAGCCCAAAGTTACCACATCACACCTGAGGAGTCAGTAATCCATGTTGGCTTCATACAAAGATTTTGTGCAATTCAGACTCTGAGTGTCAAAGAATTAATATAGTTTTTTTATTTATGTTTCTTTTCTCTTTGTCAGATACTGTTTTGTAAATTATTAATGTGACTGGACCATCTTTTGACATTTTTCCCTCAGCTCACTTTAAAATTGTAAAGGAGAAAAGTGGATAACAGCAATTATAGAGTAAAACCATATTCCTCATTCTGTAAGCTGCAGATTTATGCAGTGAGTATCCTGTTAGTCGCTATTCATTTTACCCTTGTATGTCTTATTTTCACGTATTGCTAATCGCACATTGTAACCTATAAAGTGCACCCAAGATGGCTGCCTCACCTGGTGCTCTCTTGTATAGAATAAACAATGCATGGTTCTGGTGATTTAGCAAGGATCTCTCTTAGTATTTTTTTTTTTTTAACAATTTCTTTTATTGAGACACTGCACGTAAGCACAATCAAATACATCAAAATAACAATCACAGAAAATACAAATATACATAGAGTACATTAGACATATAGATCATAGTTGTTACGGACATTATAAAGTAACAAATCAAAAAACCATATATATATATACGTAGCTTATGATAGTAGTGCTCCTCGATATAAACACTGTATATATCCTAATTATCAGATCATATTGTATATCAGATAATGTTTGAAACTACCAACATCTGACAAATACAACCAAAAACAAACATAAATAATACAAGAACAAAAACAAAAACAAAAAGGGCTCTCTCCCAATCCTCCCCCCCCCCCCGCCCCCAAAGGAATCACAATCATCTGCATCCGATGTAGACACATTAGGTCGTGGTAGAGTTGATGTCTATCGGTGGATTATTTCCAATAGTCTGGAGTAGAAACCAAGATGTATCCTTCACACTATAATATATTTGGCGCCGCATGTCTTGGGATAATGTAGATATATATGATTCCCACATATCAAAAAATTTCTCTACTTTCTTATCCTTCTCTAAGACTACCTCTACCCAATCCATTCGAAATATGTTATATAACTTTGCCTTAAATAACGCAAAAGATGGGGAGGAGGTCGAAATCCATTCCTGCAGTATTGTTTTACGAGCAGCCGCGCTTATTGCCAATAACAATCTTCTGCTTCCTTTGCTAGCCCTCATATCTGTAGGTATAATGCCAAAAATAGCCCACTCTGGAATGAAAGGGATATAATTGAGTAAAGCTGACTCCGCATTTCGTTTAATCCGTAACCAAAATCCTCGGACTATTGGGCACGACCAAAAGCAATGGTATAAGTCTGCATTATCTTCTCCGCACCTATAACAGGAATGAGAAACCGAACATCCCATTAAAAAAACTCCTATGCGGAGACAAATATGCTCCATGAAAGATGTTTAGAAACATCTCCACATATATTGTTGATGTTAAAGATTTACAAGAATAATTAAGGGCAGTCAATAGCTCGTCAACTGTATACAAGGGAAATTTATGAACCCACTTCGAAAGACCCCTAGCATTGGACATGTGATCCAAAGATACTTTAAAACTCTCTTAGTATTTTTTATCTGTAGTGCGCCTAAAATGGCTGCCTCACCTGGATCCTTTGTGGGTAGGAGAGAAACTGAATGATTGCATAATAAAAGAGGTGTTTTAAACCTCTAGGATGGGGGCTGGCATGTATGCAAATCACTGGTAGTAGGTAGCCTATGGCAAGCAGGGGCGGGGTTTTAATAAGAATATTATATAAGGGGCCAGAAGTGTGCACCAAAGCCTCTTTGTTTCCAGATTATTCCCAGAGACAGAGCTACTGAGCTAAGTTGCTCTGTGTCATATTGAATTATGATTTTGTGCTTTTCCTGTATACTGTACTTTCCTTTCCTCTCACTTCATTTCTAGCTTTTCTTCTATTGTTGGTCATCTTCCTTCTAACTGTAACCCTTTACTCTTACTGTCCCTCTTTCCTCTAACTGAACCCCTCTTTCATCTTACTGTCACTCTCTTCCCCTCACATCTTTAACCCTTCCTAAGTCTTACTTAGGAGAGGTCATTGCTCCTGTCTGTTGCCTGCCATGCCTCATCCCCGCCGCTCTGTGAGACCGCCCACCTGCTTCCTTACCAGCGGTGCTTCCGCGGCGGAGCCAGCAGGCTGCAGGGTGGAGAGTCCACGACTACGCCCGGCTGTGGTGAGTCCGGGCCAGTCCGGGGATGCTGCTACCCCTTTAGTGGGCCGCGGGCGGGCGTGCGGGTCCGCGCTCCCTCCCGCAGCGCAGCGCAGTGCCTCCGGTAAACGCCGGAGGTCCCACTGGGGTCATAGAGCACCTTCCAGGGCTCAATGGCACCCTAGATTGCGCTTCAGGAGACAATGCACAGGCTATACCCCCATCACAGCGGACCGCCCGCCATGGTGCACCCTGCAATCTGATAATGTTGGGCAGGGGGGCCCTCTTCCTGCCCCTGCAGTGGATTATGGTGGGGGGTCAGCAGGGACAGGGTCCCCTTCTCAAGCTGGTGTCAGATCATACAGTCACAAGCCCTAGCAGCTCCTGCAGTGCCTGTTTTTTCAGGTGCCTTCTGCCCCTTCCCCCATTACTACGCAGCCAGAGCCTTTAACAATTGTTGCTGCCCTAACTACATTGGCTGCGGCATTTGGTCCTTTCTTGTCGGCCTTGCCGACAGGCTCTGCCCCAAGCCCCTCATTAGCACCCGTTAATGATAATTCCGGGGAGGACTAGGGGGGGCTGGCGTGGCTCAGTTGGGGCAGGCATTGAGAATCTTAGCTACCAGCCTAGTACAGCGGGGCGTTGATGGTGCCGCAGCCGTTTCTGCGATTCAGCAGAACACTAGTCAGGCCAGAGCAAGTGTGAGTCGTAATGCTGCGGATGCGGTGCCAGATGTCCTTCCATGTCTTTCAGATCAGGATGCCAAGGACAGTGCACTGGACGATGAGGACGCTGGGGAAGGACCATCCAGGGTCGCTTCTGGCACCGATACATCGGGTGCATCAGGTGGGTCTAGCTCAGACTCTAGTTCATCGACTTCTTCTTTTTCCTCCTCTGTGTCCAATGCGGATAGTGCTGTCAGAGCACGCAAGCGAGCTGCAAATATGCTAAACTTGAGGCGCGGCGGCGCTCTAGAAGGAGGCATAGCGATCATAGGTTCAGTTCAGAAAGGGAAGGAAGGTTCGGCGGGTGTGCATTGTGACAATACGGTGGTATTGCGCGGCTTAAGGGTGACTTGTCGCACTAAGATCTCGAAAAGGGGATAATGTTGATATTTTTGCCCTGACGGAGAAAGCAAACAAGGCTTGTAAAGTGGCTAGGGTGAAAGAGGGTATTGGTTTGGAAGCATTCAAATCATACAATAACTGGTTAGCTGGCTTTCGCGTTTTCTCAGCTTGTTACTTAGAGATGCGTCATCAGGTATCTGCATTTAATTCACAGCATGCAGCTATCCTCCAGGGGCATGGCTTGGCGAGCTTACGATGAAGAATTTTGTCGCAAGCAAGATGGCAGGCAGGTAATGGACCTAGGGTGGAAGGATGTGGAGGTGTGGCTGGAGGTCACACAGCCTTCACGTCCTGCCTACAAGGTGTACAACGTGAGCAAAGCGTCTAGTGCGGTTTGCCAGGGCCCACAACAGGCGTCTTGGGGCAAATGTTTTGCTTTTAATAATGCTTCCTGTACGCAGGAACAAAAATTTTGTTTTCGTCACCTCTGTTGCGATGTGGTGGCAACCACCCAGTTTCCAAGTGTTTCAAGCTGAGTGCCCAGCATCAGCCTGCACACCCAGCAAAAGGTGAAAGTGCTAAGTAAAGCTCCATCCCCTGTCTGTGTCGAGGCAATTGCAAAATGTTTGAGTTGTTTGAGAACAAAACTGTGGTGCACACGATCAACCTGCAATGCGCGGCTTTCCTGCTGGTTTCGCGCTTGCTAGCGCAGCTGGTTCTGACATGTTTGCGCTGTGACATCATGTTTAAGGCAAGACATGTACCGGGGGTGGAGAATGAGATAGCCAATGCGTTATCACGTTTCCAGTGGGCTAGATTCGGATTTTTGGCTCCTGGTGCTGACGCTGATGCTATGCTTTGCCCCTCTTATGTTTGGCAGGTGATCGAGCCGGCATGGAGGGCTTAGCAGAACAGTCTTTAGCCCCCGCCACGTTGCCAGCATATCATCAGGCATGGAATGAATGGGAAGATTATTCCCATAGCAGCAGCCAGGCAGGTAAGAGTCAGCATTGTTAGATGCTTTCTTTTATTTGGAGTCTCCGTTTGGCTGGCAGATCCAGGGCTTTTGTGGTGCGCTCTTTGGAGGGCATTGCATTTTATTGTAAATTGAAGGGCCTCCCTGACTGTACTAAAAGTTTTCTGATTATGAAGGTTTTAAAGGATTGGGCACTGGTCTCGCAGCCAGTAGCTTACTGTCAGAGACCCGTGGACGCGCATCTGCTTCCGGCAGTATTAGGGGCAGTTCAAGGGGTGGCTTTTACTGCGTTCGAGTCGGTTCTGATTCAAGTGGTGTTTTCAGTGGCATTTCACAGCGCTTTGCGAGTATCAGAGCTGGTGGCATCTTCCAAATAGATGTCCTCGTGGGTGAGAGGTCTGTTCTCCGTAGGATACAGCGGTTGAAGACCGACCAAGCTGGTAAGGGTAGGTGGATCTCATTGGGTCCGGCTAAGGACGAACGGATCTTCCCTGTGGCACTAGCTAAGCGTTATGCGTTAATGCGGCCAGATGTTCCTGGTTCATGGCTCATGCATATGGACAGAACTCCCCTTACAAAGTACCAGTTTGGTTGGTTTTTCAAGCACTATGTGTCAGGTTTAGGCCTATCACCTTTGGACTTTGGAATGCATTCTTTTAGGATCGGCGCTGCAACTTCAGCGGCAGCTGCGGGTTTCTTGGCGTCAGAAATTAAGGCCCTCGGTCGATGGAAATCGGATAGCTACAATAGTTACATTAGGCCCAGTCGTTAAAGGGCATTTGTTTAAAGTTATGTCGCAGTATGACATCGTTATGTTTATGGTCATGTTCATGGTCCACTGTGCCATTTTTGTATTATGTCTAGTCTTGTTTTGTCCTGTCTCATGTCCTGTCCTGTCTTGTCGGTTACCCTTGTCCATCCTACTCGGGTTTAGCTACTCGCCATTGCTGGCAATGGGAGTCTTGAGGGATTTTACAATTTTACAGTCTATGCCTCAGCAGGTTTTTATTTTACCTCTTGCCGGGTTCACCTGTTTTTTCCCAATTCCCCCCACCCATTCTTTCCCTTTGTGTCTTTTTGTTTGTCTTAGCCACTTTAATTAGTAAAGTTGGCAACCAATAGTATTTTTTTCTTTTTTGGCATATACTCACTCATTTAATATCAGATCCTCACTAATTCACCATAAATGTTATTGTTTTTATGACATTCACTAATGTTGTTTCTTGATTGCTTTTCCTCCACTTTTAGGGTTGCTCTTTGACGTACAGGACATTTGGGTAATAGGCCACTCACATATTTTCTGGGCTTCTAGGTTTATGGCTTCAGATCGAGCCCCTGTCTTTGAGCATTCAGCTAGGGTCCATTGGATAGGTTTCAGAGGTATGAGGTGGAATTCCTTTTGTCTTAGACTGTTGGAGTATGCAAGATGTTTTGGTGTGCCACATATTTTGGTGGCCCATTTAGGAGACAACGACTTGGGGCAGATGTCCACTTTAGAATTGGGAGTCGATATAATCAATGATTTGCCGAGGGTGCTGTCGGCCGGGCCCTCATGTAAACTCATTTGGTCTTTCATTGTACCTTGCCAAGTGTGGTGTGGGGTTAGGACTTTTCCTGCTATAGACGAGGCTCGGAAAAAAATTAATTTTGCAGTAGCTAAGTTTGTGGTGGCCAATGATGGCCATGTCATTCCCCATGTGGGTATTCAATTTTGTTTCAGTTATCTGTATAGGGCTGATGGGGTCCATTTAACAGAGGAGGGTTTGTCATTGTTTGTTGAGGATCTATTTAGGGAGTTGGTGTTATGGGGGTAGTCCTTTGTATGGTGGCGGTGTGGCGGTTCTATAAGCAGCACTTTGCTGTGGCGGGAAAGTACGGCAGGTCCCCAGTCCGGGTGCAATTATTTAGTTGAGGTGCGCTCCCTTCATTAACTGGTAGTTGGCTGTACCAACCTAACGGGGGGCAGTATCATCACCCAAATTGGTGGGTAGTCAAGGTAGAATGATACCTTTTGTTGCTTATATGGATTATATTGTTATGTTTATGCACTCTGGGCGATATACGCCTGCTATGCATGTTGTTGTTTGTGTGTGGGCATTGCAAAATTGGCTAATTTCTGGACGTCCTTTCTTTGCCACCATACATCCTTAAATAAATAATAAATAATTATTGCTGCAATTAATAGCCATCAAGTTATCTGCCAAATCTAAGTCTCAGTGTATTTATTTACTTTAGTAAGGGTAAGTGGTTTGCACGCATGACAGACCTCATCCGATAGAAGGTTTATGAATAATCCTTGGAAATGATGACCCAAAATGGCTGCTATTTGTATTTTATTCATGGTTTCTGTATTTTATGAAATCTAAACCTCTGTATTATGTTCATAGTATCTGTAAAGCGCCTTAAGTTCTATTGGAGAAAAGTGCTATATAAATGTAATATTATTATTATTTTGTATTTTATTTATTATTGTTACTACTTAGCAGGAGTTTATCACACATATATGGTATTTTAGACTTGCATAAATCTTTCACATACAAATATAATGTTTTCCTACCAATTCTTGATCACATATTACTCAGAGGCATCGATCCAGTCTCACAATTTCCCCATAAAGCCCTCTCATTTGCATTGTCACCTCAGTGTTTAGGCTCTAAGCCTGCAGATCTCACACCTTTACCTGTACTTTATCTAAGCTGAGCCTTCATCCTCTCAGCCTCCCCACCACCATATTACTTCCATTACCAACTCTGCTCTCATTTACCTCACCAGGCCTCACCTCAGTCTCTTCACCTTGTGAGAGCATTTATTCATAAAAAACAACAACTTCAAGCAAAATATATTTAGCAAAATAATGTAAGCTTTTATTTAAGGTAAAATGTAAACTTTTTTTATTTACAGTATTCTGCATTATAAAATAGAGAATTCTGGACCAATATTGATCCAGATTTCCTAAGGTGCATATCCACTACACGAGTGTAGAATGACTGTATGATAACAACATTGTAATCGTTCAATTGTCCATCATCCTGTGCAGTGGATAATGTGCCCACACTGGACGATATGTCACTCAGTGCAGGCGCCCTCCCCATCCCCGAACACGCACAACCTGTCGATGACAGATGCCGACAACGACCAGCGGGAGCGCGCATACGCGCACGCAGGGGGAGTTTCCGAGTACGTAGAAACCCCCCCTAGCTGCCGCTCCATCGCCGCGCAGCTGATTTTTCTTTTTTCTAAAGAGAAGGAGCAGCCGGAGTTCAGCTAACATACAACTGGCTGGGGCTGTGCTGCTGGCTGAATGTTGGGGGAGCTGTAGCGGCAGCGCGCAGCTCCTCCCTGGCAGTTCCGATGGGGCATTGTGAGAGGCGGCTGAGAGGCTCTCTATTCCCGGCGCTCTATCTTGGAGCCGCAGGTGAGAGGGTGCGGGGGGGGGGGTGTTCTTTAATAAATTATGCTGTCATTGTTTGCCTGTATGTGTGTGTGAGTGTAGTCTTTGTGAGTGTCTGTCAGTGTGTGTGTGTTGTCTGTGTCACTGCCGCCATCAGGGGGGTACAACTGGAACTTATGTACCAGGCCAGGGCTCAGAGGGGGCCCTGCAGAGTGCAGATGAACCTGCCTGTGAACTGCTACAGACAGATGTATGCCTGTAAGTACAGAGCAGTTTTCTGTTAGGATCAGCGGCGCCCTGTTACTGTGACTAGCGGCATGCAGGCAGCTGCTGGCACCCTTCTCATAGGAGGGCAGAGCAAAGGCTTCAGCACTGCTCCATTAGCAAGCTGCGACATTGCGTCTGTGCTAGGCCACCTGTTCTTCTTTCTCCCCTGCAGGGGATGAGTTAAGTCCCCTCTTCCTGCCCCCTATCTAAGTCCCGCCCCCTCCTCTCTCTCCTGCTCTGCCTGGCCTGTCTGTCTCCCTGCTTCTTCCAGAGTCTACCCCCCTCTACCCCCCTCTACGAGGCCCCGCCCCCTCCTGCTATGATGGGCCTGTCCATGTCCCATGCAGCAGGGACACATAATGCTGCAATCACAGGTAAGGGTGATGTACAGTACTTATTCATGTTAAGTGGGTGAGGTGGGGGTATATACTTATATAACCTGGAGGGAGAGGTGGGTTGTAATGTATGCGGGGTAAACATATTGTCTGGTGGTTGAGGGGTGTAATGTATGGGGGGGGGTATAGTAATGTTTAAAGGGGGTGAGGTAAATGTATCTGGGGTGTATAGTTATGCATCAGGGATGGGAAGGGGAGATGAGAGGTATAGAATGTATCTGGGGGTGTATATTTATATATTATCTGTGAATTGAGATAGGCTTAAGGATGTAATATACCGGGGTGTGTGTATACCTACTTTATCTGGTAGGGAAGGTAGGTTAGGGAGTGTAGTATTGTATTGTGGGAGTGTCGTATACTAATAGCTTTTTGGGGATTGAGATGGGCTACGGGTTGTAGTATTATATCTGGTCGATTGTGTAGTAGTATTTTGTGCCGTGTGGTATATTAATATGACGGGATGTACAGTATACTATGTTCTTTCGGGATATACTGACGTTATTTGGCAAGTCTATAGTGTGTGTATATATATATATATATATATATATATATATGTGTGTAATTAATATAGGGGGTAGCTCAGTTGGTAGAGGAGGTGGGGGGCTCTGTATTCGGTATTTGGAAACCCCCCTTTCAAAATCCTGCGTTTGCCACTGGTGCAGATCGCTGGTCGTTGCCGGCATATTTACTGCATGATTAATGAACGAATGAATGATAATGATCTCTTAATCGTTCAATCACTCAATTTTATCGTGTAGTGAATATGCACCTTTACACTCTTGTCCTATAGGAGGAACAAGATGGCGGAAACCTCATGACTCACAAAGAATCATCCTTCAGCACTCAGGAGAGGAAAACCCCCTGTGGAGGAAACCTCTGGGGACCCATGGCTGAAGGACTGCCTGTCCCTCTAGGCATTAAGAGGCTATGCAGAGTTTGCCCAAATCACCCACCCACCACTAACCGTGCATAACCCGTCATCCCTTCGGTCACCTCAATCTGCTACTTTGACCTATTACCCGGCCGGTGATAAACGCACGTCGATGGCGATCGCATGTCCACGGTGAAAGATAGAAAAGAGTGTGACTGACAGAAGAAATGGGCATGGGAGGGGGCGAGACAAGACAGAGAGGGGAAGAGGGGGGTGGGAAGAAAACACCCTAGCACCCCCTTAGTAGTTAGAGCTCCATGTAAGAAAGTTATGATCCCTTTAGTACTCATTTCTGGTGGTAAAAGGGTGATGACTGCAATGTTATATTCAGCAAACAGCTCTAACGCTGTTTCTGAAGTCCCCACAGGGTTTGAGCTCTATGCGCATACACAGATGGTCATCACGTATGTACATTAGTCAGTGACCCATCGCCGGCAGCGTTAGGCTGCCAGCAACACAGCAGAGGATGCAGCGGAGGAGGAGGACACCCCTGGACCTCGCTGGACAGGTAAGTGATGGTAAATACCAGCTGCATATTCATATGTATCACAGTGACACAAAACAACATATGCCACCGGCATTTACTATCACTCTTACATGGAGCCCAAACTATGATCTAGATGTAACATTACTAATGACAGTATTGGATAAAAACAAATAACTAAGCACAATATGCTGTAATTCTCTCACACCTCTGCACATTAATAACAATGGAACAGGCCGCAATACTGGCACACCCGGCTTAGGAGGCAGAGTATAAAGGAATTAATTAGGAACAGTATAGTCCCATCCAACACCCACCTGGAGCACTGTGTAAAGGAATTAATTAGGAACAGTATAGTCCCATCCAGACAGTGACCACCCAGGATGCAGTCGCTTTGGGCTGTAATGACACTGTCCCACTAGGGTTCTGAGGTTCTGTTTTTATCCTATACTGCCCTGTCCCCGCGGTCACGAGTCATATTACAGTAGTCACGCTGTCTGCCGACGCATGGAACTAAGCTGCCCTTATCTCTGTCCAGTCACTAACCTTATGGAGTATCTCCTGCTGGTGTGTGGTGCAGTGTCAGTGACCTGGTAGTGTATGAGAGAGGCAGCAACAGCAAAGCCCTGATACAGGCAGTTACCATTATGACATCACAGCATGACCTCACAGACTCCAACAGACAGGCCAAGACTGGTTATTTCTGGTTTGAGGCCCCTGGTGTCTTTTGTATGACTGACCTAAGGGAAATGTGATGTCACTTCTTATTTACACCTATTACATTCACATCAGATTATTATTATATTTATGGCAGGGTTTCCCTATTAATCTTTGGCTACTGTATATAGGGCTTTGTATGAACCCAATTTCACTGTGGTTACATTGTTTTTTTTAATGTTACAGTGTATCAGTGATCACCTCAATTAAGGATTAATCACTGTTTATGGCACTGACCTCCCTCAAAAGTATTGTGATACTTTTAATTAAACATCATATTAGCCAGAAAACTCAACTCCCCATCCTCTCCCTTCCCCATTAAGATCTGCAGAGCAACTATGAAAAGTGTTGTAGAACTTTATTTAAAATAAATAATATATAATTAAATAAAAAATAAAATGTTATAATTAATAACAGTTGTCAAAAGCAGTACCATATTAAGGGGTGCAACTAGTGATGTGGTAGGCATGACCAATGCTGTGGAGGTGTGGCCTGTGCTGCATGGTGTGGGTAGCACATAATGAGATGGGGCAGTGCAGGAGGCAGACCGAGGTGACCCAGGTGTGCGTATAGACACACTAGTGGACAGGGGCATAAGGAGGCCCGGGCCGACTTCACAGACTTTAGGCTGCTCAGCTACTCTGTCCCTTTAGGTGCTGAGGGGGCGCTGAGACCTTATGTTGTGCATGGAGAGCTTGTGAAGCCTTTCACTGCACCGCGGCAACATCTGTATTATGTCCTGGACCAGGGATGTAACTAGAACTTTGTGGGCCCCACAACAAAATTTTAAAGGACCCCTTCCCCCCATAGCTTTTATCTCTCTGCTGTGTTCGACCACAGTGATATGGGGGGTGCTTACTGCTGCCTATCATTATTAATGCAAGCATCAAACCAGACTTGTTTGAAACTGGATAACCCTACAAGTTAATATATATATAGTTATTACAATTATAAATTATGCCTCAAAACTCAGCATTTCTAAATATAATAATATTATAATAAATTAGGGGTGAGCGGGTTCGGATTTCTGAAATCCGAACCCCCCCGATCCGAGTCCGATCCGAGTCAGGCTCGACTTTTCCCACCTGACTCGGATCTGAAATCGAGGCAAAACGTCATCATCCCGCCTTCTGGGTCTCGCGGGTTTTGGATCCTATATAAGGTACCCGCGTCGGCACCATTTTCTCACTCGGCTGTGGACAGTGAAGAGGGAGGGTGGGAGTTAGGGCTGGCTGGGCTGTGTAGTGTAGTGTAGTGCTGCTGTTGTCCACTACTTCAAAGTCCATAGGGGCTGGCTGTGTTGTGCTGTGCTGCTGTTGTTAATAAGGGCTGTGTCCACTACTTCAAAGTCCATAGGGGCTGGCTGGACTGTGTTGTGCAGTCAGTTCTCCATAGGGGCTGTGTCCACTCCAAAGTCCTGTGCAGTGTCCCAGTCCTAAAGGGGTGCTGTAGTGTTGTCCAGGGGGTGCTCTGTCCATCAGGGGTGCTCCCCCCAAGTGCTAAAAAAAATAATATATTTTCTGTGTTTGTGAATTGTGTGCGCAGTAGCCGCACGTGCATCAACAAAGTAGTGCCAAGCGTGTGCCTGTGTCATAAGTAAAGGGCCGGCTGGCTTGACCGTTAAAGGGTGCTGTAACCCCCAAAGTACACTCCAGTCCAAACCAAAAAAAAAATTATTTTCTGTCTTTGTGAATTGTGTGGACTGTAGCCGCACTTGCATCCTCAAAGCAGCAGCGACAAGCGTGCGTCTGTCTGTTAAAGGATTACATTGGTGACAGCATCCCAGTAGGCATGTCAGACAGTCCGTACCTGTACTGGCAGGAAAAAGAAGCAATTTGGAGGTCCCTGTACAAACTGGCTCTATTTTACCTGAGTTGCTCCCCCTCCAGTGTGTACTCCGAAAGAGTGTTTAGTGCAGCCGGGAACCTTGTCAGCGAAAGGCGTAGGAGGTTGCTTCCACAAAATGTGGAGAAGATGATGTTCATAAAATGAATTATCAACTCTTCCAGGGAGACCAGCCTCCAGAACGTACAGAGGGACCTGTGGTTGTGGATTCCAGCGGGGACAAATTAATACTCTGTGAGGATGAGGAAGTACACAACACTGAAGAGGGTGAGGAATCGGTGGATGAGGAGGATGAGGACGACATCTTGCCTCCGTAGAGCCAGTTTGTGCAGGGACAGATTAATTGCCAGCTTGTTTTGTGGGGGCCCAAACGAACCAATCATTTCAGCCACAGTCGTGTGGCAGACCCTGGCACTGAAATGTTTGGTTTGTTAAAGTGTGCATGTCCTGTTTATACAACATAAGGGTGGGTGGGAGGGCCCAAGGACAATTCCATCTTGCACCTCTTTTGTTTCTTTGAATTATGTATAGTTTGGGGCCTAGTTTTTCAAACTGCCATCTTGTCTGCCACTGCAGTGCCACTCCTAGATGGACCACATGTTTGTGCCGCCCACTCGTATCTCTTAGCATAGTCATCCAGCTACCTCGGTGCAACCTTTTGGACATAAAAACACTATTGTGAGGTGTGAGGTGTTCAGAATAGACTGGAAATGAGTGGAAATTAAGGTTATTGAGGTTAATAATAGCATAGGAGCAGAAAAACCCACAAATTCTGTTATTTTAGCTGTTTTTATGCTTTTTTTCAAAAAAATACAGATCCAAAACACAAAACCCAGAACCCAAAACACGGAAGGGTGGTTTTGGCAAAACCAATCCAGATCCAAAACACGAAGAAAGATCCAGATCCAAAACCAAAACACAAAACACGAAAAGTGGCCGGTGCACACCCCTATAATAAATCACTCATATAGGGAACAAGATCCTTGGTACCCACCAAGGCCGGGCCCATCTGCCACAAGGATTTCTGCAGTGCTCAGTCTCTCTCTGACTCTGGGCTCCATTTCCCAATGAGACATAACCCCTTTAGCACTCGTTACAGGGGTTATGTTCTCCATTCAGTATATATAACACAGCAGTAAGCTTACCTTACAGCTGTCTGTCACTGTATCGCTAACGCCAATGCTGGCAATAAGGGGGAGATTTAATAAAGCTTGGAGAGAGATAAAATTGTGAGAGATAAAGCACCAGCCAATCAGATAGATAGATATACAAACATGGAAGTTCCTGCATATATATAGAGATTCCTTGGTACCTTATGCAAGTTGCTGGAGTTGATTCCATAGGCACGATAATTTCTTCAACATTATATTACAATGTCACTGCTGGGTTCACTCCACAGCCATTGTGCTCCTACAGTCTGAACCATAGTCAGGATGGCAGACCGAGGTAATGACATTCAGCGACCAGCGAAGTTTGAAACTACTGTAATTATGATTTACGCCCCAGTGCTGCCGCCAACATCAAATGCAGTAGGTGCCCAGCCAGTCACTTACTCTGGGGGCCCTGCTGCTGATAAACCTGCACTGGGCAGTGGGTAGAGATCGCAGGGAGGCGGCAATTACACGTTTCCTCCCACAAGACCCAGGCAGTTGTGTTCTGTTTGATGACGTGACAGGGTGCAGAGGGGAAGGCAGGCCTTGGAGGCAGTGCGGACCCAGTAAGCAGTAACAACTGCACCCACGCCACGGTAGTTATGCCTAGATCTCCCAAGTGGGACGACTGGAAAGGTTGGGGATAGCGACAGTGGCACAGCAGAGTCTCAGTGGGTGGGGCCATGGATACCACACAGCAGCTGGCAGGAAAAATAAAAATTCCTGTCAACACTGCCAGCAGATACTGTGGGCCTATTTCCATGGGTGGGCCTGGAGCTGCAGCTCCACCCGTCCAATTATTAATCCGGCCTTGGTTCAACCCTTCTCATGACAATGGCTGAAATGCCAGGTCGCTCGACCTGGCTTATTTCAACCCTCCCCTTTCACACCACGAATAGGGCGTGGCCACATGGGTAGGGGCATGGTCCTGTTTCTTACAGGGGGGGTGCAGGAGGTGCAGACTGCGTTATGTGCAATGTGCATTGTGCCGACACCCTCAGTGTCGGGAGCCGAGCGCGCAACTTAATACTACAGTGCAGCACTCGGCTCCTGTCACTGAGTGGGAGTCTGCACCTTGGTGTCACCCCATCTGCGGGTGACACCCTGGTACGGCCCGCACTGGTATTTGACTCTTTAACAGCCATAGAGTAAGAGAGACATATCACTTTCCATATGTTGATAAAAACGTTTTACATACAGTCAGGGGCATATTAAGAGAGGAGGGGGCCCATGTGCATTCCCCGTCCAGGGCCCCCTCCTCTCTCTCTGGAGGCCGGCAGCAGACTGACGAGTCTGACCGCCGACCGCAGCATCAGTAGACTCTGGGCACCTGTCTGTGCCCAGAGTCTACTGCGCATGCGAAGGTCACCGGGGAAATGGCGCCATTTTCCCGGCAATTGCCTCACTGCGCATGCGCAAAATGCCGGTAAAATGGCAGCAGCAGCTATTTTCCAGCATTTTGTGCAGGACAGATACACTCAACGAGGGACCTTGGAGAGATATTAGATAATATGGGTGCAGGGTGTGCAGTGCGGGTCCCCCCTGGACCCAGGGCCCGTGTGCACCGCACACCCTGCACCAATTATACACCTGTGCATAGTTTTTACCAGGTTGTGGGGATGGTTTCTCTTTAAATTAATAATATATACCCTGTACTCTATAATTAGGCTTACCATACTAGTCCTTTAAACCGGGACACTCATGAATTACACAGGTTCTATGGCTGGCTGACTTCAAGCCTGGATTTCACCTGGTTTTAATCAGCCACAAAACCTGTTATTCATGAGTGTCCCGGTTTAAAGGGATAGTATGGTAAGCCTGTACAGTTTATAATGGGACATGCTGGCATCATCCTGCACAACTGTAACCGCGCATGCGCTGTATAAGCAGAAGAAGGGCGGGCGTGAGCGAGCCGGAGACAGCGATCACGTGGAGGGGGCGGAGCCTGTCCGGCCAGCTCTCTGTCTAGCCCCTCCTGCCGCTGCCCTCAGTCTGCTTGCGCCTTTGGCGGCGGCGGCAGCAGCAGTTTAAGCGAAGCTCTCGTCGCTGTGTCTCAGACGCCTTTGCCACCTCCAGCACCGGGCAGGCTACGTCGTCGTGGGCAACCCACCAAGCGCTATAAAAGAGGAAGGAAAGCTCCCGAGCTGCAC
This sequence comes from Taudactylus pleione, assembly GCA_031769625.1. NCBI lineage: Eukaryota > Metazoa > Chordata > Amphibia > Anura > Myobatrachidae > Taudactylus > Taudactylus pleione. Next base: position 3,131,093 of record JAUIMM010000628.1, on the reverse strand, counting down.
TCTCTGTATCAAGCTGCCCGAGGGGGACATTCACCTTCCACTTTGTGCCAGCTGTGTGGGGGTGACCTGTGCCCTAGTGGCACCCACACACTGTGCCCCCCTCCCCCCACCAAGATGCTCCAGTGAGGAACCCCCCCTCTGCCCCCACGACCCCCCCTCCTGCTACACGACCCTGTAGACAATGCGCTGTGCCCCCTCCTGTTGAGAATCTCCCTCCCTGCCAGCACCCTCCTATGCATGGAAAATAAAGGATCACGTTCGCAAGCGGGTATGTCAGAGGGCACAAGCATCTCTTTGTGTGCCCTGGTGCCTTGCGCAAGACTTGGATTATTGTAGCTGCATGGTGTGCATTAAGTAACATCGTATCTGTCCCTCTGCTGCAAAGCTGCTCTGTAAGGAGTGCTAAGGGCTGGCTTTTTTTTTTTATTATTTAATTTTTTTAATACATATTATTTTTTTTTAACTGCACTTTTCATCAGCACTGGTAATTGCTTTAACAGGTAATGATGATGTAAGGATATTACACATTGCCCTGAAGAAGAATCTTTTGTAGCCTCACTCATAAGGGATATACAGTAGTTTTTGCATTGTTGCACTTTTTTTTGGTTTGTTTTTTTTTCCCCTATTTACACCAAAGGATTGTTGTTTTTTTTTTTTTCGTAATACTTGGTTGAAAATGATTCCCAGGCGGTCGCTCCAGTACCTGAACTGTCTGCCTTTATTGGTCCTCTTGCCCTGTTCGGTGGTCCATAGTGGCTCTGAAACCACCAATTTGGAATATTTCAATGCCATTGTAAATGTGACTGCGCAGGAACCAGGCAGCAAATCTGTCCTTGACGGTGGGCGCTATGGGCTGAACTCTCCGATCACCGAAGTAAAAGGGATCATTGTGACACCTGTCAACCTCCAAGGAGGTATTTATTCCTTATTACATTATATTGATGCTTTTTTTCAGATTTCAGCCAGGAAACTGAGAGGTACTGAGATTAGTGTGCGCCAATATTCAAGATTACACTATATGACAATACTGTATGCAAATACTATGGACTGAAAGCACCCTTTTGTAAATAGGAAAGCACCTACATTTAGTAGAAACATTTTTTTTTATATTTGCTAACTGGCCGAATTTAGGGGTTGATTCAAGGTGCGAGTAAGGTCCCGCGAGCCGCTCCAACGGCAAATTATATTTGCAATTCAGTTTAGAACTCTCATTGATTTTTCTGAGGAAATTCACATTTTGTTTTGTACGCATCCCCCTGAGCAGGCAAAAAAGTAGGGAAGATTCTTATTTTAAGGTAGAAATGTTGGGACATAGGGCCTGATTCAGCATGGATTGCAATTGCTACCGCATACGCAGATCGGTCGATGGTGCGTATTAATTGCAGTACGCATTCTAGCAATGCAATCTCTGCCATCACGCATGCAGAAAAAAAGCCATCGCACAGTGAATGACGGGACGTTTGGGGGTGGCGATGTGAGGATGGTTGGAGAAATGCAGGCGCGCCAATGTGTTAGAACGCTGTTACTTGGGTGTGCATAAATTAGCCACTGAGACGGCATACGCAGCTTGAGTACTCACTGCGTGCGACGAGAGTTGTAATATCTGAGATAGGTCAGGGCTGCTGTAATTGTCCGTGAGGGGCCGCTGTTACTCGTTGGTGCCAATGTATACGCAGGTCTGCGAGGTCTTACGGATGTGAGATAGCGATAGTGGGTATATCTATGCTGGCTTAGCGATTGCAAATTGCATGTTTTCGCAGCAGATCTGCGTGCATAATCGCTGCTGCGATCACAATAGCGAACCGTAGTGAACCAGGCCCATCGTACAGAACCTCTGGTACACCCATCCCAATGACTAATGCATTTGGAGGGGTTTAAATAGCATAATTTGGCCAAAAAAGACATGTCGGCATTCAGGTGAATTTCTCCCAAAAAGCTCAGCAATGGGTGTAAATGATGTGGGACAGGTATGTGGTGGTGTAAATGATGTGGGACAGGTATGTGGTTGTGTAAATGACGTGGGACAGGTATATGGCAGTGTAAATGATGTGGGACAGGTATGTGGAGGTGTAAATGATGTGGGACAGGTGTGTAAATGATGTGGGACAGGTATGTGGAGGTGTAAATGATGTGGGACAGGTGTGTAAATGATGTGGGACAGGTATGTGGAGGTGTAAATGATGTGGGACAGGTATGTGGAGGTGTAAATGACGCGGGACAGGTATGTGGAGGTGTAAATGATGTGGGACAGGTATGTGGAGGTGTAAATGATGTGGGACAGGTATGTGGAGGTGTAAATGATGTGGGACAGGTATGTGGAGGTGTAAATGATGTGGGACAGGTATGTGGAGGTGTAAATGATGTGGGACAGGTGTGTAAATGATGCGGGACAGGTATGTGGAGGTGTAAATGATGTGGGACAGGTATGTGGAGGTGTAAATGATGTGGGACAGGTATGTGGAGGTGTAAATGATGTGGGACAGGTATGTGGAGGTGTAAATGATGTGGGACAGGTATGTGGGGGTGTAAATGATGTGGGACAGGCATGGGGAGGTGTAAATGATGCGGGACAGGCATGGGGAGGTGTAAATGATGTGGGACAGGTATGTGGAGGTGTAAATGATGCGGGACAGGCATGGGGAGGTGTAAATGATGTGGGGCAGGTATGTGGGGATATTGTATTGATGGGAGAGGGGTTTTTCAACTTGCATATGAGAGGTAAAAATGTTTATTGATTAGTCCAACATTTTACAAACTTGTGTAAAAACACAGAAAAATTACTATACAGACATTTTTCTGTACCCTAAAATGCTGGAAAGTTTGCTGAAAAACGCCTGCTATCCTTTTTAAACCATTAATAAAGATGCATAGGTCAGCCATTTGCCACATTTTTAAGAACCTCCAGTATTTTTCTTATGGCCACTAGCAGCCTTCCATATTGTCATGCTATCCTCTACCCCTTTTACACTGACTGAAAAATCCTGGGTTGATGATGCACATGAACGTGCATTAACCCGGGATGTAAACGGATCAACTCGTTCCCGTGTCACCCTGCAATGTAAATGGCGCTGCATGCCGCACCTTTGGCAGCTTCAGTGGTGCTTGGAGATGACATAATCTCCAAGCGTCCACTGCAGGGCCGACCAGAACGTAGCAGCGCACCCCACCCGCTCTCCCTGCCGGACCACTGCGTAGGGAGAGGGAGGGGAAGAAGTGCTGCTCACCTGCGCCGGAGAGCTGGGTCAGACCCGGGACTTTGGTGTAAAAGCGCTATCGGTTGCTACAGGGCCCAGGATGGTTTCCCCACTTTTTCATGCACTGGTCGCTGTTTATATAGAAAAGTTGCGCAATCTCGCCTCGACTACCGTAAATTGGCATTTCTAATTGGATCTTACATTTCTCGGGTGTGCGCATTTCTGTGATTAATGTGAATTTTATGTTGCAAACTTGCTTTCTCGCTCTTAATTGAATTGACTTCTTAGTGTGGAGCGTTGTATGCTGTCGTGAAAGCTTGCAATTAAAAATCTGTATATTTTACTTCTATGTACATATTAAAGTAATGCTCTAATCACTGCTGTTTATCTAATACAACATAATATATGCGGCTAGTCCTCAAATAGAATTTTACATTGAAAATATTGGGCTATATAGGGATATATTTAAAATCATGGCGAAAATAACCTGGATGTGTTTCCAACACACCCAATTAAACATCAGCTTTAAGTCAAGTATAGCCCGGTTAATAGAAGCTGATATTGGTCGCTATAGCATACAGCCCATCTTCTGTTTGCACTTTTACACTGTTGTTTTAGAAAAAAAAAAAATATATATATATATATATATAGTGAGAACGAGCGCCTTATAGTGTAGTCGATGTTATTTTACTGCGCACTTCTGTACATATAAATGTGCATTTTATATGTATAGAAGTGCGCAGTAAAATAACATCTACTACACTATAAGGCCCTTGTTCTCTCCTTTTGTATTTCATAAATTATCGGGGCCGCACAACAACGATCCATTTGGAGAACTCTGAGCAGCCACTGTGATGACAGAAGTATAGTGAACATTAAGGACTATACCACAAGTGACTTTTTATATACAGAATCCATTTGGGAACAAGCGCTATTTTTCAGTACCCTTTTGTGTGTGTATATATATATATGTGTATATATATATGTGTATATATATATGTGTGTGTGTGTATATATATATATATATGTGTATGTATATATATATATGTGTATGTATATATATATATATGTGTGTATATATATATATATATGTATATATATATATGTGTGTATATATATATATATATATATATATATATATATATATATGTGTATATATATATATATGTGTATATATATATATATATATATATATATATATATATATATATATTTTTTTTTTTATTCCTCCAATCAAATATTTTTACTTTGATGTTGCATAATTACAAATCTTAAAACTTCCCTGGGTTATTCTGTGATTGACATAACATTATTTGGTAAATTATTGATGTAGAGGTCTACAGAACGACAAATTGTGCTGCATTAGGTTTACTTAGCCATTGGAAAAGCACTGTTTACATAGAAAATCTTCGAGAGTCACCCTGGGCAACCAATCGGCTTCAAGCTTTAATTTATCTAGCACAGACTAAAAACTGACAGAAGCCGATTTGGTTGCTATGGACAACTTTTGCAGTATATTTCTGAAGTTTGATAATATCTAAGTGATCTAGCATTGCATACAGGCAGGAGAGACGAGAATCAAGTTGGCCCTGGGTTGTGAGATAAATTTCTGTCGTTATACTAATCAGATCACAGTAACCAGAGGATGCATCACGGAAAAAACGACACTTTTTTTTTTTTTTTCGTCTGCTTTCCCTTTGGCAATGCTGATTAAACAAAGATGTTCCCCTAACACAAATTTATAGAAAAATAATAAAAATTAAAGTGATTCATCTGAAAATAAAAGAAAGAGGGGAAAAAAAGTGGTATTTGGTCTGGTCCTGAAGGAGGGCAGAAATGGTTAACAAATGGCCTCAGTTGAGTTTAACCATTGTGTAAAGTGACCACTTCCCATGGCTATGTTGTTGCAATGGGGAGGCAGTTATTAGGCCGGCGAACTGAATGCCGCCGGTCTAAAGCCCAACACGGGACTTAAGATAGGCGTTGAATACCGACGCCTATATTAATCCCTACGCTGGAAGACAGGCAGACGCCGGATCAATTGAGTTAAGTGTGGCACGTCTTAACTGTTAGCCGTGGGGGCGGAGTTAGGTTTAGGCACCCCTGGGGGGACTTGGGGTTAGGCTAGGGGGCGGTTACGGTTAGGCACCCCCCAGGAGGGTTAGGTTTAGGGTGCGGGAAGGGGGGGTTAGGATTAGTCACCCCTGGGGGGATTTAGGGTTAAGCACCACCCTGGGAGTTTTAGGGTCAGGCACCACCAAGGGATGGTTAGGGGGTGGGGGTCGAGGGTTAGAATACTCACCAGTCCCAGTCGGGATATCCTCCTGTCGGGGTTTGAACCGGCGGCTATACAGCTGGTATTTAAATCCCATTCCCAATGGGGAGGCAGTATTGTAAGACTGCATCTCTGCATAGCAAATGAGCACTTACAAGTAACATTGTAAATATTATTAAAGCTAATGGAGTTACACCAAATGTAATGTACTAAGTGAAATTTGTTTCCAAATATAATTGTGTTTATGAATGGTATGTAGGGGGGTGGGGGATGTAATGTCTGGTTTTGCATTATATGTATCGCTAGGTTTTGATTTTACTAAAGATAAACTCATGATCCATTATTGGAAGAAATAATTTCTCCAGAATGCACCGCTCAGCCAACTGTACTCTATTAATGGATGCACACAGTATGTTTACCCTGATGAGGCTTCTGAGACATGTGGCACTGTTAACCACCTGTATGGCAAGATCCTATGTACAATGTCACTCAGGTGTCCACTGGTTTAGTCTAGACAGCTGGTTCCAGCCTGCTTACCTTTCCTTTATAGGGGAAGCTGAGGCCCTTTAGATGATTTGCTCCATCTCTGAAGGAATGAAATTCCTTTTTATTTTATTTTTTTTGACATTTACATTTGCTTTACCGCCTAATATTTTACTGTGGTGTCCAATCTTCCTAGCCGGAGACCGGGGATCCTGTAGTACACAACTGGCAAACGAGTAAAGCATACTCTTTGGGTGGCACCATGGTTATTATTTTTGCCCCACAGTAATGGCTTCATGGATTAGATTCCAGCCAGGGTCCTCTTTGTATGTTCTCCCAGTGTTTGTGTGAGTTTTTGCGGAGTACCCTGGTTTCCTCCTAGATTCCCAAAAAATTTCTGGTAGGTTAATTGTCTCTAACAAAAATATAACTTTAAGCTTGGGTATATCTGCAGATGATGGTGGTTCATACACACTGAACAACTATCATCTTCCAGCTGTCGGCGTGACCCGCGCTGCCACTGCAAGTGTGCGGGCAGTCGGCTGGTCGCCCGTCCACACAGCACGATGGACAGAGATATCCGCAGATATATCTGTCATCGGTTGTGCAGCGCAGCCGACGTGGTATGTCTTTGAACGACGTCGTTCACAGACATTTCACTGGAAAACACTGGCCGATGGCCATGCAATATATTTGCCAATCAATTGATCGGCCAATATATCTACCAGTGTGTACCCAGCATTAGTATATATGTGTCTGTGATGAGGGATATAGATTGTAAGCTCCTCTGGGGTGGGACTGATGTGAATGTATAAACTGTTGTACATAATGTCCATACAAATAGTTCTGATATTGCATTAAGCTTACTATGACTATTTGAAGTCACTTAGTAATTCTGCGACATACAAAAACATACAAAAACACTCTGCCTAAGGCTTTTTGTCTTTGTGATCACAGAAGAACTAGTCAATAGAAATGCACAAACTATTCAACACAGAAACTTGATTGAACCGGTTCGATGATCTAAAACGTTTTGGCTGAAGCAAAAATATTGAAATTAGTATTTGGTTTAACTGCTAAGCCGGTAATGCGAATGTCACATTTTTCTGCATGTTAGAACTGCAGTTTCTATATTAGAGGGTTGGAAAAAAATAAAATAAATAAGTAAATAATAATAATTAAAAAAAAATATATAATATATATTTATTTTTTATTTTTTTTTACAGGTTTTTATTTTATGTGTAAGCCAATATTTTTTTGCATTAATGTTTTAATAAAAAAGTAGAATGCTGCATATCATGTTAATACTGTGAAACATTTCTATGTACTAGAAACGTTGATCAACCATGTTTTAACAATTTCTAAACAGGGTTGGAAAACTTTTTTTTTTTTTTTCCCTCAACCCTGCTATATTCTATAGTATATTTGAAGTTTGATTTTTTTTTTTTTTTTAAATTCCAGCAGTAAACATTGTTTTTCATTGAGTTACAACTTGCCATTGGCATGGAAAAAACATTTGATACAATGTAACCATATAAACCCAAATATGTTTGTCTTGCACAAATTTTATCTAAAGTCCAAAAATGTGTGGCAGATTTTTGAACTTACTAATTAGTTCTGGAACCAATTTAAAACACATCTATTTATAATTTACACAAGTGGATAAACAATCCCCATACACATGCTTTGTGTATTATAAGGAATAATGCCACCATATTGTAATTTTATGGATATTAGTTCAGTTTAGCTTGGCTATTTGCAGTATGTGTATGATGACAGAACGTCTCAGCCGCTCATAATATCTGTATAAATTTACAATACGGGCTGCAATACGGAACAAAATTTTTAAGCATTAAAGTGGTGTGATTGGGGAAATCTCTCCTAAAATGTGTTTGTGGTACATTTGTAGTGTAATGTACAACATTTCTATGGTGTATTTTTGTCCAAAGAAAAGGGTTGCGTCATATTGGTAATTCAGTATAATGGTAAGTGGATTATGTTTTCAAATCTCAACATACAAGCAGGGTAGCATACTAGCATTGTAATAGTAACACAAGATTTTTTTCTCTGTACTAAAGAGCATTATCATTAGAAATGCACATATCAGCTGTAATAAACCTTTTTTTTCCCCAGCAGTAATTTTACATGTTCAGGTTGACTGAGTCAACTAATAAAACACTCATTACATGAGTAAAGTCCATCAAGCTTGCAATATGGATTCCAGTGCACGTTACTCGACTTGTCACCAGAAACAGATATTATTCTTGCAGAATGCACAAGACCCGTACCTGATGATTTGATTGTAGATCAGTGATGGGCACCCTGATACATTTTGATTATATAATTCATTTGTTTTCATATTGTTTATTGTCGGTGATCACCTATACAAACCTTTTTACTCTTATGCCTATTTTATCTTTCTCTTACATTAAATTAAGATATTTTTAACTTGTTCTGCTTTTTACTAATATTTTATATAGGATAATATATAACTAATGCACTCCCTGCGTAAGTTAGATGGATATTAGACATCAATAAAGGGTTCGGCCTTATAAAGGCTGGCTGTAGGTTGATGTTGAAGGAAGCAAGCTATGCTTGGTGTGATGACATCGGGATTTGCTGTTTATACAGATACTATCTGCACACACACTTTTACATGCATTCTTGTGTATTATATTCTGTTTCCATTATATGTGGCACTGACTGTATGGTTATCATCCGGGGCTCAATTGCATCATCAAATGATGATGTAAAAGGATTGCTTTATGAGTTGGTGGAGTCCAGATTAGTTCAGCCACAAATCCATTGTTGGTGAATATCTTCAGGATGAAATGAGTCCTGTTGATCTCATAGAAGATACCAAAGCTATGTAATGTAATGTAGCATGTGACAGGAACCAGGCACCTATATAGATGATAATGGGCAGGGGGGTGAATGCTGAATGTGCTTTTCAAAGCTGCCCCATCTTCAGTGGTTTCTGATGCTGGATTTAAAGGGTGGTGCTAATAAATACGTATAAGATGAAGATAACCGCGCTATGGATTTATCTAATATATGATCAAATTAAACATATATAAAAAGTAAAAAATATCTGTTTAATAATATTTCATGCTCATCTGAAGACCTACAACGCAGCAAATATATTATACATATAAATTAATAATTCACACATAAAATAAATATAAACATAATTTAGTTGCAAAATGTCCCTTGTTTTGTTACACAACAGCTGCTTTTCTTCCTGGAGTGATCACATCTCGAATTGAATGTTTATAGGTACTGTGGCTGTGCCTTAGACTTATGTCAAATTAAATTCCGAAACAGCCGCGCCCGGCTGCAGAAGACAAACACTGCTGTCCACTTCAAAGAATGTCCTCTACACAATCCACTAAGGAACACAATAGCTCTGTGATAACACGGGTGTATCTACCTGCCCGCTGGTGCAATCTTATGTACATCTGTATTTACAGTCGTTTTTACAGTGAATACTGCAGTGCGGGTGTCACTGCGCCTTTTATATCACCACACCACCATTCAGAGATATATATATCTCAACACAAATGAGGTTATATCACCTTTTCACAGATGCCGGTATAGAAGTATTGCACCTCCTTGGACGCTACATTTACAATGTCCGTTCTGGAGGTGTTGTGTAGCCAGCGGCAGATGGTGGGCAGCAGTGTCCGGTCTGAAGGTGATGTGGCACTGAACCAAAGGTCCGTGCAGACTGCGTTAGACCAGACATTGTATTGATTTAAATATTATTGATTACATTTATATTGTGTTCCTTTCCAAGCGCCTGGAGCTAAATATCTTTTTTTTTTTTTTTTCTTTTGGTAATAATAAATACAAACATTGCTAATATTGCCTATAAAACCGTTGGACGAAACCTGAAGATGCGTTGGCTCTGAAAGCTACACTTAGTAATTTGCCCCATTAATCTGCAGGTTCTGGTAATTTGTGGCTTGTGATATTAGCCTTATACGTGTATCTGGGCACAGTAGATCTCTGCACAACTAATCTGTGGCACTGTCTAATAGACCCCGAGCACCAGTCCTGCACTCGCATTTTCCCACCACTAATAATACCTACCATGTATACAGTTTACCTGCGCTGACTACCTTTCAGTGGGACCCTAGTGAGAGAGCCTCATAGTAACATCAGATCGAGGAAATGCTGGATCTTCTTTGGAGAGGAAATGAAGCAAAGAGGCCTGTCTTATAGTGGGGGTGGGGGGGGGGGCAAAGGGGCCTGGAGCAGATGTTGTTGCTATGCCACTGGTCATTGTTAGGAGTGTTGGAATGTGAAGTTTATGCCATAGGGGTTCAATCAACCTTATGCTACATCAGGTGAATTATGACTATGTATGTAAAACAGTGACAGGATACATGTATGACAGGGTCGGTAGTTTTGTCAACCTTTATTATCTAGACACCGTAATGTTGACGCTGATAAAATGTTGTCATGCACATAATGTCCACGCCCAAGTTTCAGCCTACCCCTAACGTGTCGCTTTTTGACTATCGACATTTCAACATGTCAAAATTATGAGGTTGAATTTTTGACTGTCACCATAATGACTTCATACATGAGACACCTAATTTGTCTGTGCGAGTACAGTAGATTCCCTTTTATCTGATCTAAACTCTAAATGTGTTCAGTTAATGATAATAGTTTTTCTGCTACGACCTCTCCGATTCAAACTGTAGGAAGCTTGTAGTCTAAAGCAGAAAATAAAGATATCTCCCAGAATAGTTCTGCCAAACCCTGATATGCTAGGTAGAGGTGGCATGGTCATTCTTCTCATCTAAGTATGGTCTCTCTGCTACATATTTGAACTATGTAAGTTAACTTACAACACAGTTTATTAATTTTGTGTTTGCAAAAACTTTTTTTTTTTTTTAGTATAGTCTTTGTTCTATGGGCTCGATTCAATTGATCGCAAATTAAATAGTGCTGGGAGGGAACTCCTGGAGCTATTCAATTCAGCGCTCTCAAGGATTTCTTCTCACACCCCTCCAGGGGTCCGAGCACAAATCTGAAAAAAGTACTAGTCATTTTCAAAATATTATTTTTCCATGATGGAGAAAGAGACGATTAATGCATGGAGATTTTCCTTTATACAGCAATTTGCATTGCTCAGGTAAATGGTGGTGTTTCTCTAAACCATTGTTTAGGTGACTTAGTGCCATACAGAGGAGAGGAAACTTATTTTGGAGAATGAATGGGAAAATTATATTTTAAGAGAGAAGATTTTCCAGTTGCGATATTTACTTGGAAATGAAAAGCACAAAAATAAATTCTTTTTTTTTTTCGTTTTGTAACTTTTTGGTTCTTGGCAGTATGAAGACACAGATTACTGTATTTCCTCCAAACATTGCAGACCTGGAATGATGCCATGAGAAGGAAACATAGTTGATACTGTGATTAGACAATAATAAAACTGTTTACAATAGTTTGTGTAGAGGGGAAGTTGGCGGAGCTCGGGTCTAAACTTGTTTACACAAGCCATTATCTCGTACGACCGTCCATGTTGTGCAATATGCATGCAAGCTTTTCTTGTTTTGTTGGTTAGAACTAGAAAACTGAATGAATTAAGCTCCGAAATTGCCACATTTTCAGAGCTTGACGGTGGGAACCTACGCCATCTTTACATGGTGGTTCTTATAGGAAGGAGCATGGATTACGAAAAGACTGATTGATAAACGTCATAAAGCACAATTGGGCTTGGGAGTGAAGATCGTAAATAAGAGCTGGTCACGCCATAGGAAGTAGTGTCAAGTAGGATTGCAATAGAGCAAGAAGGTATCAAGTTGGTAAATGGTACTATTCATGCCGACAGTCCATATCAGTGCTCAGGGGTGTGTCAGAAAGGGAATCCGCTGCTTACAACATTTACAACAAAAAAAAAGGGATATTGATTTTTATTGACTTGTAACTATAGTTTATGTATGGGAAATGACCCCCTAGTTTATAAATGGTCAGCCTATACTTCCCCTTCCTGCATCTGTACTTGGCTGCTCATGCAGCATTGTTTCCCGGGGCTCCGTGGTTAAGGCGCCTACACACATGGCAATTTTTAAATTTATTTTTTACACATTTGCCCGATTTTGACGAATCGTGTAAAATATGCGTCTGGGACACGATGCACTGGATGCACGATAGATCTTAAGTCAGATTGGACGTTTTTTACTCCAAATCATGACCACGACTGCCGGGTAGCTGCCTGGGGAGAGTTCAGGGGAAATGGTGTCTCAGGTCGGATCGTGAGCACATCTCTGTGTGTGTAGGCACTTGTAGGCAGGAAGATGGCCACTTTAATGCCAGAGTAAATCAGTAGTCGGCCAATTATAAAGACAGTGTCCCATTTGGAACTACTGTTGTCTTGCTGAAACTCCTATTGTTTGTGCTCGTTATATTTCTTTGCAGCTTGAAAGTCATTTACATACAGTGCACATTTTGTTTTCTATACTCTGGTGGGTGAAATAATGTACAATAGGTCTGTTTTTACTGGACACATAAAATGTAATTGAACTTAGATTCTTTCTAAATGTATTGTGGCAGACCGTGCAATGAGGACGGGCTATTATTCTCTCTTCCTATTTGGTTCTGTATTACTAGGAACCCGTTCTGTAGTCCTGTACCTGAAACCGAAGTATAAAACAATAGCGGCATTTGCACAAAGCTAAGTAGTTTGAAATTTGTTCTCAAGAGTCTGACCCAAGTGTGTGAGACTACCTCCACATGTCTGTGCTTAAAATGTTTCTATCACAAGATAAGCACATGTTAATGGAAATCGTTTAGTACATGCAATAATGTGTAAACGCTGGTGTGTACGTAGCCTAAATCCTCCCCTAAGTGTCTCTAATGTACCTTTGTTCTGTCCGGGGGTGCCGGTTTCTTTGTGTCCCTTCCCTATTTCTCACATACTTGGGGGGGGGGGGGGGTGTGAAGTTAGGCAGTAAAGGGAGGAGAGATACTCACCCGTATGATGGAGGAGCAGAGGTGTCACTTGGAAGTTAGTCGCAGGACCCGGGAGACTCAGTTGGAACCATTGGGAGCAGGTAAGTCACTGCTGGGCTGCCGGGATGGTATGTCGACATTCTAACATTTTACAATTCATCACTATAGGCATGGTGTATGTCGACATGGCAAGTGCCGGCATGAACTTGTTGGCATATAGCCGCACTTAATTCCGGACGCTTGAACTGATCCCTTTACCAAAACACTTGAAGTCCCCATGTATTACCAGAGAAGACCTTAAGTATTTGAACAAGAATTAGCTTTATCCTAGTAGGAGCTGTATTGTCTTGTCATTAGTAAAACCTGGGGAAGTTGATGTACTGTTTACAGTAGAAAGCAGTGTGTGTTGGCAGCTACGGTTATTACAATTGGGACTTTCCAGTTACTGTCATACTGCAAACACTGCGGCTGGCAAAGGACTAGATTCTGATTTATTTATTTTTATTTTTACTACATTGTGATGAAAACAGTGGATTAAGGGCAGCACAGTGGTGCAGTGGTTCGCTTTGCTGCCTCCTAGCACTGGGGTCATGGATTCAATTCCACCCACAGCCCTATCTGTGTGGAGTTTCTATATTCTCCCCATGTTTGTGTGGGTTTCCTCTGGGCACTCCAGTTTCCTCCCACACTCCAAAGCCATACTGGTAGGCTAATTGGCTTCTGTGCCCATGTGATAGGGAATATAGAGGGTAAGATCCACTGGGGCAAAGACTAATGTGAATGGCTGACTATTCTGTGTAAAGTGATAAGTAATGTGTTGTGCTATATGAATAAATTACCTCTTTATACCAAGTGAAGGTAACCATTTTGTGGGTGTAAGTATGCGCTAGGGGTTGGATACTATGAAGCTTTGGTCACTAGTTCCTAGTTTCATGACCAACTACTTTTTCCCATTTTTGATTGCATGCTGCCCCACTTAGCTTCATCATTGTGGATGGTCGGAGGCTTGTGAGCTCACATTAAGGGGCTCATTTATCAATGAGTTTTATCATATGCAACAGGTTTTAAAACTTGTTGCGTATGATATTGGTGTGCCAGCCAATCAGCTCCTAACTGTCATTTATTTTGAAAAATGACAGTTGGGAGCTGATTTGCTTAAGGACCATTTATCATATGCAACGAGTTTTAGAACTTATTGCGTATGATAACTCGTTGATAAATGAGCCCCTAAGTTTCATAGTGAAACTGGTCTTTGGCTGGCTTGTAGACATGCACTTTCTACTGCAATTGTATTGTCTGGGGAATATGCTTTGGGGTAACATAGATCACAGGTTCTTAAACTCGGTCCTCAGGACCCCAAACAGTGCATGTTTTGCAGGTCTCCTCACATAATTACAAGTTAAATAGTTAGCTGCACCTGTTGATCTTTTAAATTGTGGGCGGAATTCAATTGTTTTCGCCGCCCGCATCTCCCGTCTAAAGTGACAGGAGATCGCGGGCCGCTATGCAATTGTTCCAGATTTTTGTGCTGATCGCGCCCAAAGTGGTCGGGTTTAGCCGCGTAAAGCAGCTAAACCCGACCAAAGTGCTGGGCGCGATCGCGAAAAGTGATGTTTGGGCGCCCAAACAGGTCACTTTTCGCACATTTCAGTTCTCATCCCCCAGGTGCTGCGAGCTGAAATGTAGCGCTTGGCAGCTGATCGTGCCCAACAGGAGCAAGAATTGAATAGCTCCGTCGGGCGCGATGGGGGCAGGAATCAATTGAATTCCGCCCAGTGAGTAACAAATACACCTGTGCACCTGCTAGGCGACCTGGAAAAAGTGAACTGTGTGGGGTCCTGAGGACCGAGTTTGAGAACCACTGACATAGATGAAACATACTGGTTCTGAACCAATAATTCTGGAGCCCACAGAGGCAGGTGTTAGTGTGGCAGTCTGGTTCACACACAGCATCCCTGAAACTACCGTCATTCCCCTGTGGGTTAGGATGGGAAAGTTCTTGGGCCCATGCTGAGAATTGAAGCCTGTCAATCTGTATTTCCATTTTATTGCACTGTACCTTTTGCAGGGTGATGGAGGCTGGTATGTGAGAGAGCATAACATATGCTGATGGCTTGATTCATGGGGCAATATTATTAGTATTGCAGGAAGCAACGATTTAGACTGTAACTTTAAAGTGACAATTTAAAATGCGAAACCAAACTGCTTTTCTCTTTATAACTTATTGTCACTTTAAGTCTATGGGCTAAATCATCAATATTGCGCCGGTTCCTGTAAAACATGGACACGTATTGCATGTGCTATGCCAGCGAGGAGATGGGGAGTATGGAGGAACCCTGCACCTTGTGCTAGGATCTCTTTACTGGTCTCTTCATTAGCAGATGTACAGTATTACAAAGTTGTGAAAATTGATCTGCCCATTAGGTGGCAAATACTGATTACAAAGAACAGTACCAAGTACAGCTCTGCTTCTGTGCTGGCTCTCTCTCTCTCTCCTGCTTAACAGCTTATGTACTTTATCATAATTCATTTATATATCATTTATATACAGTATAGTGCCAGCATAATCCAGATCGCTTCACATTTAGCAAATATGCACTGTAATAAAACAAGGACGGGTATTAATAACTGTATAGTAGTAAATGCGCATATGATTAGGAAACACTGTTATATTAATCTTAAATAGCTTTTCCGTCAAGGAAACAAAGATTATTTGAAACAATTGCTTTACTTTCAAATAATTTAAATATAGTTTGTGTGTGTGTATATGTATGTGTATGTATATGTGTGTGTGTGTGTATATATATATATATATATATATATATATATATATAGCTCACTCTAGCTCCGATGGCAGGCAGGGCGCTGGAGCTTGAGAGGGCACTTCTGCGTGCGTGCTCCCGAAAAGGGGGCATGGCCATTGAAAAGGGGGCCTGTCTATAAGACGCGTCCCCTTGTCGTGTCTCTTGGGGGCGTGCCCGGCACTTACGGACACGCCGGGCAGCCCCCAAGCGCTGCTGAAAGGAAGAATAGATACCGGGCGCATGCACCCAGCATCTATCCACCGGCGGTGACCGGGTCGCCGCACAATGCAACCCGCGGGTGGAGACGGCTGTTTTAGTGGGGTGGTAAGGGCAGGACGCTTGGGCGCTCCAGAAGGAGGGCAGGGTGCCACACCCCATGAAAACATCCTAGCGGGAACGCTACAATATTATATATATATATATATATATATATATATATATATATATATATATATATATTTCGTTCTATAGGCCTGTATAGATTGAACGACTCCCTTCCCTTTTGTTGTGTATTAGGAAGCTCTTTTTGGTAAATTGGGCAGCACAGACGGTGTAATGGTTAGCGTTACTGCTTCACAGCACTGAGGTCGTTGGTTCGATACCCACTACGGCCCTAACTGTGTGGAGTTTGTATATTCTCCCTGTGCTTGCGTGGGTTTCCTCCGGGTACTCCGGTTTCCTCCCACACTCCAAAAATATACTGGTAGGTTAATTGGCTCTTAGCAAAATTACCCCTAGTGTGTATATGTGTGTGTGTGTGTGTGTGTGTGTGTGATACGGAATATAGAGTGTAAGCTCCACTGGGGCAGGGACTGATGTGAATGGCCAAATATTCTCTGTAAAGCGCTGCGGAATATGTGTGCGCTATATAAATAACTGATAATAAATAATAAATAAATAAATTGGGATACCTTCCATTGATCCTGGTTTGTCTTGAGTGTGTTATCTTATAAGAGTGATGGCCTACCTGTGCATAGTTTGTGGCTGTTTTGGTTTGTGTTGGTGGATCTAAGGGACCTTGGGATGGGTTGGCGGCATGGATTAGGTACATCTACAGCGCCTGTCCTGATTTGTTGTTTTAAAATGCTGGGAGGCAGGCTTAGGTATTGCATTCGGGTGCCAATGTGCGTCTCATGGGATGCAATTGGGAATATGCTGTTTACTAGGGTTCAAACAATCTCATGGGACGTACTCCGCAATGTCCTACAGTTTATTTTCCTTGATGCCTTTGAGTACAGAGAAGAAATGCACTATTGATCTACAGTGTTTCTCAACACTTTGACCCCATAGGGCTCGATTCAATTGGCTGCAAATTAAATAGCGCCGGTAGGGAGCTCCGGGGGCTATTCGAAACAGCGCGCTATTAATGATTTTTTTCTGACACCCCTCCAGGGGTGCGAGCAAAAATCCGACAAAAGTACATGCGAGATGCAGCTTTCTGCCCTTAGCGCCGGAAGTTTAGTCGGAGAATGCCCATTCTAGAAAGTAAACACCCTGTTTAAGAGGTGGGAGAACAGGCATTCCCCGACCTAACAGCGCGCAGAATTGAATAGCTCCGGGAGCTCCCTATCTGCGCTATTTAATTCGTGGTCAATTGAATCGAGCCCATAGTGTTTTCTAAACACCTGAGGAGGAGGAGGAGGATGATGATATCCATATTAGTAGAGAAAAGGGCTTCCCAGTAAAGTGTGTGCCCAAATAATCAAAATTGGCATTTTTTTTCAATATATCTGACTTAGAACCAACAAAACAAAGATACCATTTCCCTTAATCTTCCTGAGGACATAATAGGTGATTAAAAGACAATAAAATCTTCCTTCCTGTCAAGACACTGCTTTCTAAGTGCATAGAATGGCTTCCTCCGCTGCCTGTATTACTGTAGTGGACAGGTGCACCATCGCTTGTAAATATAAATGCCGGCTATATATTTGCGTTGAGGAACTTGTGTGGTTCCTTAGTTGCAGACACTGAAGAACGCCATGTAATGCAGCGCCGACAGGGTTAACTTGTCTCCTCGAGGCTAAGCGTTTTATTTTATTTTTTCCACTGTACATTAGAAGTGGCCTCATTTTCTTACAGGCCTGTGAAAACACATTTTCAGGCCCCCAGTGAGAAGAGAGATTTCCTTTGCAGAAGCAGAGGTGTTTAGCTTATTTTTCTATGTAGGAAAAATAAAGGTCTGCTGTATTTAATGTGTGATCATTACATAAGATACAAGTGGAAAATTCAGAGGGGTAAAATATGGGTGTCGTCCGTACAGAAGTTACTGTCGCCATTTGTTTGAAAACAGAATTTTTTTTTATATATATTTTTTGTAGTGGGGGAGGGGGACAAGGGAGACATTCTAAAAAAAAAAGGGAATGTCAGATTTTTGCTGTTTTTAATTTCCTAATTCAGTAAACTGGCTCCGCCCATCTATCACATGCCTCTTTTTGAAAGTATTTTTTGATACATGTTTTTAGTTGTTGCTTTTTTTGTGTTATAATTTTAGGGTAGAGGAAATCATACTTGCTTACTTTTTAAACCTTTCCTTCAGAAGTCCAGGGAGCAAGCTTTGCGCATCGTGCTGATGCGATTTATGCCATCAAAACCATTACTCCGGCCTCTCAGTGACTCGATTTGTGTCATTGTGCAGCAATGGTTCAAAGCCAAGATGACGTAGTGTACATCATCCTCATCACTTTGCGACAATGCGGATCACGTCCTCATAATCATCACACCACCGAACAGAAGCCGGATCTGTTTTGTATTGTATTTCCAGGGGACCTCCTTGTGATAGCGCACCAAAATAATAGGATCCTACTTTCTGAATATGCGCGCACTGTTTACTACTTAGCAGAATCGCGCCTTTAATCCGCAAAACGTCATCGTGATGGCGGCCGGCCGGCAGTAACTATCGGTAATCCGTAAAGCATTATCTATTAGAGCCGGAAGCTCACTGGGGCTTGCGGCAGACGAGACGCTACCACAAGGGTCTCGTCGCAAGCCCGATGGCCGCGACTATCAACTGGCCGCTTGCCCACAGCTTAGCGAGCGGCCAGGACGCCGGCTTAAAAAAAAAAAAAAAAAAGCGGCCGCCCTCATTCAGAGCAAGCGCTCGCTTTTTGCGAGTGGCTCTGAATGAGGTCCTTTGTCTAAGGCACAAATTATTAAAAATATTGTATAAAATTACCTTCAGGCTGTGTATAAGGTGTATATGAAACATAAATGAATTTAATTTCTGTACACAAGCTTTGCTTGAGCCACAAAATTATTAAAAATATTGTATAAAATGAGCTGCAGGCTGTGCGTATAAGGTGTATATAACACATAAATGCATTCTGTGTGTATATTTGGGTCCCATTCCTAAGATATTTCATTATGCTATGCAAATATTCCAAAATACGGAATATTCCATTATCCAAAATACCTCTGGTCCCAAGCATTTTGGATATGGGAGACTCAACCTGTATTAAGGAAAACTGTGAACTGATCGTGTATGGGGCACTGGCCACACCCACACAACACTGGGCACTGTTCCTCTGCTTCTTAAAATAGACCCTTGAACATTTTCGGCCCCAGACCCACGTGGCCCTTAATTCGGCCCTGGCAACAAACACTATCCACTGCCCATCAGCCGTCAAATAACGTAGCTTGATGGACCAAGCACAACCGCTGCGTTTCTCCTCACAGCACCTTGCCTTGAAGGGGAGGGACATGACCTCTACAAAAACACCAGTCTATGTTCCTTATGAAGATGTAACCCACTTTTCTAAATAATCCTCCAGAAGTCACTGCTAAGCATTCTGGGTCATATAACTTTATTACACAATTTGATCAAGGTATAAGGGATAGTCCGGGCTAATAATGGGTGTATCTGTTGCTACAATAATCAGATAGCAACGTGTGATATTACAAAAAGTTGTATTTATTTATAAAAAAAACAAGTGGATGGGAGCCACAGTGCTCCTGTAAACTTGGTATTTGCGTTGCTGGGATAGCTGGGGGGTTTGTATTGGCAGGGTAGGCGGGTGGGGGGTAAACAGAAATGTGGTGATTGCTTGATAGGATAGGTGGAAATGGAGATTAGTCTTTGTTGTAGCATAGGATAAGTCTCAATTGTCTTGATAAAAAAGTTAGGGTGTTACCGCTGTGTCTGGTGGGGCAGCGTCCCGTATCCCCCAGGTGCACAACTTAACCTTGTTGACTTTCTTCTCACTCCTTCAGGGGAGTGTTCTTCTCCTCGCTGTCTTCTGTCTGCTGTGCCTCCAGGTTGCAGCGTGTCTGGAGAGATGCGCTGTGGGATACAGCCGAATGCCGACTAATCTCCATTTCCACCTATCCCATAGGTTCTCAAACTCTGTCCTCAGAACCCCACACAGTGCATGTTTTCCAGGTCTCCTCACAATCACAAGTGAAATAATTGGCTTCACCTGTGGATCTTTCAATATGTGTCAGTAAGTAATGAATACATCTGTGCACCTGCCAGGAGACCTGGAAAACGTGACCTGTGTGGGGTCCTGAGGACCGAGGATTCAGGGCCTGATTCAGAGCCGGACGCTATTTGCGCTCGCTCGTTCAGAAAAAGGGGCCGGCTATTTAAATTGAGCGCTCGCTCTTTGCGGTCTGTTGACGCCTCTGTCTGAGCGAACGAAACATGCGCTCGCTATTTTGTAAAGACGCCCCCTGGCCGCTCGCATCCTAAGTCATCTCCGCTATTTATTAGATTAATCGAGTACATCGAAAGGCGTCTGAACTGCTCGCAGTGCTTGTGGTTGGATTTCCCTACCGCAATCATGCGAACAGTTCAGGCTAAGAGACAACCAAGTGACATGGCCGATGACGCTGCTTTGTTATTTAAGCACACCCTTAAAACGGGCACGCCTGCGTTCGGATCTCCACTCTCCGTTTTCAAGCACCTTCCCCTGTTACCACCCACAAACTCCTCATCCTGTCACTCAAATTAGCAGGCACTCGCTATTTTGCGAGCGCTTGATTTCCGACCACACTGACTGGTTGGCGCATGCGCATTACGACCCAGATGTGTGAACATCGCTCGGAGCGAACGAGCGGCCGCTTACAAGCGGCTCTGAATCATGCCCTGAGTTTGAGAACCACTGACCTATCCTATCAAGCAATCGCCACATTTCTGTTTACCCAATACCCAGCCTAAACCCCCACCCGCCTACCCTGCCAATACAAACCCCCAGCTATCCCAGCAACGCAAATACTTTACAACAGATACCAAGTTTACAGGAGCACTGTGACTCTATCCACTTGGTTGCTTATAATTAAATAAAAAATTTTGCAATATCACACGTTGCTATCTGATTATTGTAGCAACAGATACACCCATTATTAGCGCGGACCATCCCTTATACCTTGATCAAACTTATATAGGGATTGGTTACTCCCTATTTTAGGTCCCGCAGCTGTAACAGACACCCTGGTATTATAATGAGCGCAAGGCCAACCAATAACTCACACTTATTACACAATTTACTCAAACGTCAGGGTTAAAGCACACCGGCAGAAGGACAGCAGGTGTACGTTTTTGAAGGATTATTATATTTACTTATTCCAATCTAAATTATTTACTGAGCAGCGTCCATGTTCCTTTAACTGGCCTATAAGGTCCTTTCTCACATGTATCAAAAATCATGCTTGTACGTATGTCTTTAACACTAGTAAATCACAAACTAGTATGGGGGGTATGCAGACGGGAAGCCGGCGGACCTAATTCCGACAGCCGACTTCCCGACTGTCCTATCCCGGCAAGGGTCTAAACACAGGCATCGATATGCCAACGCCTGTCATTAGACATACGCCGGGAGCCCGTTGCCCGTCATCCCGATCGAAGGGACGCCAAGCGTGGGTAGCCGGGGGGGGGGGGTTAAGGGTTCCCGGGGGGACTTAGGGTTAGGCACCGGGGAAGGGGGGGTTAGGTTTAGGCACTGGGGGGGGGGGTTAGGGTTAGGGGGTAGAAATAGGTTAGTATATACTTACGTGGGGACGATAGGGATTTCCTCCTCTGCCGGGATGCCGCTGTCGGGATCCCAGCAGTCGGGCATGGGTCCGGTGGTAAATCATACCGATTCCCTATGTGGTTGGCCACTAGCTATACCAGCCTTACAGTTTTTCTTTTTTTCGCTTCTGCCTTGTCGAATGCTCTGATTTTTCTATTCAAACCTCAGCACAACTCACACTGTTAGAGTTAATAGTAAGGTATTTTCTACTTCAGGGTCCATAGGGTATCCACAGGATACCTTGGGGTATAGGTGTGACGTCAGTCGCAGGGCACCAAAGAGTTAAGCTTTCAGCCTCCCAGGATGCACTAGGTCCCCCTCCTATACCCCGCCCCCAGGCCAAGGCACCTCAGTTTAGTTTGGTGCCCGGCCGGAGTCGGGTGCACCTGTTGGAGTGGGGGCTAGAAGAGCCCCTGAAGCTTATTCTTCATGCAGCTGTGGCTGCACAACTGGATGAACAGCATGGACAGTCAGTCCTGACGTCCATGCTGTCTTCCCTACACCCCGCCGGTACCAGAACGCCGGTACTGATCCGGGGATGCTGGTGGGCGTCTGGGGTCACAGCTAGCGGTGACCCCAGATGCTCCGGACCATGGCCGGATTCAAGGGGGACAGAGGTAAGCAGCGGGGTCCCGCGGTGGGTCCCCGCTGATCACATGGTCCTAAGTCCCCAGGCAGGGGGCTCCCTGGGGACTGGCTGCAGCGTGGAGCCAGGCGACCAACCTGCGCTTCCACTACCCCCTGGGACAGCGGACCGCAGCAGAGCGGTAGCGCTGCGGCGTCCCAGGGGTTAAATGCATGCCAGGGGAGCGCGCCTTCCCTGTCTCACAGCCGGCGCCTCCCCCGCTGCACACAGCCCTCTCTGCACTGTGCTGACTGGTCCTGTGTCAGCGCTCCTCCCCCAGGCCAGCTTCTCTCTGCTCCTCGGCGGCCATCTTCTCTGCAACGCATGGTGAACGCTGCTGGAAGTCTGGAAGGAAGCATCGTGGTCTGGGTCCCCCCGCATACCTCTCCTCCGCTGTGGCTCAGGTCTGTGTATGCAGCGCTGTGTCCTACCAGGCCCTGTGTCTGTGTAGTTGAGTGATCAGCGCTGTTAGTGCAGGAATTGTTATTTCTCTGCATTGTATGTGACTGTGCTAGCGCTGCCTGTAACTATTCTTCACTAAACTGTCAGCTTTATTACTGTCCCTGTTCTTTCTGCTAAAGCCCTTGCGGTGCGGTGCTGCAGGGTGGTCTCTCGCCTATTTAATACTTAATTGGTGAGAGAGGTCACATACGTGGTGCCATCATGTCTGAAAGTGATTTTCCCCTCCGGCTACAGTGTACCACGTGCAAAGTACCGTTAGCGGAGGGGGAGGGTAGCGCGGAGGGCCTTTGCCGGCAGTGTTGTCCATGGCGCGGCCTATTACGGTTACAGCACCGGTACAGGAGCCGCCCTGGGCTTGTTTCGCTCAGGCGTTAACAGCTTTAGTGGGCCAGTTAGCTCCGCAGCCCGCGTTTACTCCGATGGGTTTGTCCCAGCAGTCTGTGGTGTCGTCACCCATGCAGGGGTTCCCACGACAATTGGTGGTACCCCACAGTCTCCCTATTTCCCCGCTCCCGGGTTCTCAGGAGCCAGCGTGGGTTAACTCCCTGACGAGTTCTTTACAGCACTTGTCGGATGTATTGCAAGGGGAGTCTGTGATGCGGCCTCATAAAAGGCCGGTGGCGTCTCTGTCCGCTCCTTATGAGGATGACGAAGGGACGTCTGATGATGGGGAGATTCTGGATCCTTACGATCAGGAACCTTTCCATACTAAGGACGCTGATGCTAAGTCCAAAGTATATATTCCTGGACTTATTCGGGCGGTCCGCACAGCCTTGGTGATTGAGGACGAAGTTCCCCCAGCGGCTAAATCTAAGTATGCCTTTTTCAAAGATGTGAAGGGCGATGCCACAGTCTTTCCTCTTTCGGGTCAGTTGGTGGACCATTTAGAGGAGGCGTGGAAACAACCTGGCAAAAGATACCAGCCGCAGAGACGCCTGGCGGTGGCTTATCCGTTCGCGGATAATTATTTTGCTAAGTGTGAATCCCCTCCACAGGTGGATTCTCACGTGACCCGTCTTGTCCGTAGTGCCACATTGCCGATGCCATCCATGTCCTCCCTTAAGGATGCTACGGACCGCAAGGTAGAAATCTGCCTGAAGTCCGCTTATTCCCTTGCAGGGGGGGCAGCACGGCCGGCTATGGCCATTTGCTGGGTTGCCAGAGCGATGGAGCGCTGGGCGGATTCATTAGAGGCTTCTTTTGAATCCGACTGTCCGGCCGAACAAGCGGAGTTGATTGGCAATCTCCGTGATTCGGCCACCTACATCAACGAGGCGGCTCTAGACATTAGTACTCTGGTGTCTAGAATTTCTTCAGCAGCGGTAGCTGCTCGTCGCACCTTGTGGCTGCGATCCTGGAAGGCGGACGCAGATCCAAGAAAGGTCTGGAAGCGTTGCCTTTACCGGAGAAGTTCTCTTCGGTCCGGATCTGGATAAGATTGTGGCCACGCTGGCGGCAGCCAAATCTGCTTGTCTCCCGTCGGCCGCTGCTCCTTCTGGTTCTGGACCATCGTCCTTTCGGTCATCTAGGGCCCAGGGCAGGCCCAAACCACAGTCGTTTCCTCGACAGGCTGGCCCTAAGAAATCGGGCAAGCCCCGGAAACAGGCATGGAGTACCAGACGTCCGGCCCCCAAGCCAGATGACAAGCCTGCGGCCTGACGGTCCGGGTCTCCCCTTGGGGGATCCCAGGGTGGGAGGCCGCCTGCTGCAGTTCTCCCGGTGTTGGTCATTCACTACGACAGACACTTGGGTTCTGGAGGTGGTCTCTCACGGGTACGCCCTCTCCTTCCGGCACAGACCCCCGGCTCGATTCTTCACCACGGGTCTACCATCAGACCGGAACAAGGCTACGGAGCTGCGGAAGGTATTGCACACTATGCTCCAGGCTGGAGTTATAGTGCCTGTTCCATTCTCCCAGAGGGGCCAGGGTTTCTATTCAAATCTATTTTTGGTACAGAAACCCAATGGGTCATATCGTCCGATTCTCAACCTCAAAGCACTCAACAAGTCTTTGCGGGTCCCGAAGTTTCGGATGGAGACCCTACGGTCCATCATTCTGGCGCTGGAACCTGGGGACTACATGGTGTCATTGGACATACAGGACGCTATGGCGGTCATGGCGGCTTCTCTGCGGCTGCAAGGAGTCCGCATGTTGCCGTACTTGGACGACCTGTTATTGGTGGCAGGATCTCCAGAGCTCCTGTTACACCACTTGGACCTGACCATTGCACTGCTGCAACGGCACGGCTGGCTAATTAACTGGCAGAAGTCCACTCTAATCCCGTCTCGGAGGATTCTGCATCTTGGAGCCTTATTGGACTCGGGACAGCAAAGGATCTTCGTGACGGAGGACAAGATCTCTGCTTTACAGTCAAGGGTGCGCAGTTGTCTGCACAGCCGCCGGGTGTCCTTACACTCGGCGATGAGGTTACTGGGCTCCATGGTGTCGGTGTTCGACATGGTGGAATACGCCCAGTTTCACTCTAGACCTCTGCAGCACCTGATCCTGTCCAAGTGGAACGGGCTGCCTCAGTCTCTGAAGTTCCAGACGATTGTGCTCACCCCGGAGGTTCGCCTGTCCCTTGCGTGGTGGTTAAAGATGACCCACCTCAACAAGGGACGTCCGTTCTGGGTTCCAAATTGGGTCCTGTTGACAACGGACGCCAGTCTTCGGGGCTGGGGAGCAGTTTCGGGTCCACACTTGTTCCAGGGCAGGTGGACACCGACAGAAGCGGAGCTTCCAATAAATATCTTGGAACTCCGTGCGGTCTTCAATGCTCTCCTGCAGGCACAGCGGTTTCTCCAGGGTCACCCGGTGCAGGTCCAGTCGGACAATGCTACCACCGTGGCCTACATAAACAGGCAAGGAGGAACTCGCAGTCGGGCGGCTCTCGTAGAGGTCTCTCGGATCCTGGTTTGGGCGGAGCGCAATCTTCCGGCCATATCAGCGGTCTTCATCCCGGGAGTGCTAAATTGGGAGGCGGACTTTCTAAGTCGCCAGGACGTTCATCCAGGGGAATGGTCCCTGCACCCGGACGTTTTTCAACTACTGGTGGACAGGTGGGGTCTTCCAGAAATCGACCTCATGGCGTCCCGGCACAACAAGTTGCCGGTGTACGGGTCTCGCACAAGAGACGAAGGGGCGTCTCTGGTGGATGCTCTGTCCGTCCGGTGGACGTTCAGGTTCGCATACCTGTTCCCTCCGGTCTCCCTTCTTCCACGGGTAATCCGGAAATTCAAACAGGAAGGAGGGACGCTCCTGTTGATAGCTCCCGCGTGGCCCAGACGGCACTGGTTCTCAGACCTTCAGGGTCTGTCCGTGGACAGTCCTCTGCGGTTGCCGCTACGACCGGACCTTCTGTCTCAGGGTCCTTGTCTTCACCCGGACCTGACTCGGCTGTCTTTGGCGGCGTGGCTGTTGAGACGGCCATGCTGAGGTCCTGGGGGTTTGCCAGCTCTATGCTGTGTACCATGTTACGAGCTCGGAAACCGTCTTCCGCGAGGATATACCATCGCTTGTGGCATACGTTCTTCCAGTGGTGTCGACCGAGAGGTTATGCACCGCGGGAGTTTCGTCTGTCTCGGATTCTCGCCTTCCTGCAAGCGGGACTAGATCATGGGCTTCGCCTTGCTTCTTTGAAGGCACAGGTTTCGGCCCTATCTGTCTGGTTTCACCGTAGGATTGCTACAATCCCGGATGTGCGCACCTTTATGCAAGGTGTTCTCCGTATTCAGCCGCCCTTTGTTCCACCTGTGGCGCCTTGGGATTTGGCTGTGGTCCTGAGGACTCTCCAAGGACCGCCGTTTGAACCACTGGGCTCAGTGGATATTAAATGGCTAACAGCTAAGACTGTTTTCCTTCTGGCCGTTGCTTCAGCCAGACGTGTTTCTGAGTTAGGGGCTCTTTCTTGTAGACCCCCTTTCTTGGTTTTTTTCATGGGAACAGGGCAGTGCTCCGCACTCGGCCCGAGTTTCTCCCCAAAGTTGTTTCCCAGTTTCAGGTTAACGAGGAAATAGTTGTTCCGGCCTTTAACTCACCGGGTCTTTCCGTGGGTGAGGCCTCTTTGGATGTTGTGCGGGCCTTAAGGACTTATGTGGACCGCACTTCTTTGTTTAGGAAGTCGGACGCTTTGTTGTCCTCTATGGCTTCTGTAAAAAGGGTTGGCCTGCTTCAAAGCAAACTTTGGCAGCCTGGATCCGTATGGCTATTTCTGAAGCTTATCTTCATGAAGGCCTACCGGTCCCTCCTTCTCTGAAGGCTCATTCCACTAGGTCTGTGGGTCCTTCGTGGGCAGCTTGACGTGGTGCCTCGGCAGTTCAGATCTGCAAGGCTGCTACGTGGTCTTCTGTCCATACCTTCGTGAGGTATTACAGGTTTGACACCTTCGCCTCTCAGGATGCTTCCTTCGGGCGGCGGATTCTCCTTTCTGCACAGGAGCGTCCCCACCCTTAAAGGATACTGCTTTGGGACATCCCCAAGGTATCCTGTGGATACCCTATGGACCCTGAAGTAGAAAATATGAGATATGGTAAGAACTTACCCTTGTTATCTCTATTTCTACGAAGTCCATAGGGTTCCACAGGACTCCCGCCCTGTCGCACCTGTGCTGCAGATGGGCTTTGCTCTGGTCACCGGTTTTCCGTCTCCCTCTGGTGAGAATGTGATTCTTGTATGTGTCCAGATCTTTGTTCTCTCTCTTCCTTCTCCTCCTCCGGCCTATGGCTTGGTAACTAACTGAGGTGCCTTGGCCTGGGGGCGGGGTATAGGAGGGGGACCTAGTGCATCCTGGGAGGCTGAAAGCTTAACTCTTTGGTGCCCTGCGACTGACGTCACACCTATACCCCAAGGTATCCTGTGGAACCCTATGGACTTCGTAGAAATAGAGATAACAAGGGTAAGTTCTTACCATATCTCATATTTATTAATTATATAACTACATCATTGTCTCTGGGGAAGAGATGGCACCAGGATGCACTATGAGAAGAAGGCAAAATGATAAAGTACTGTCAATTATTGAACTGAAATGGCTTCTTCTGAATTCATACAGGATAGCTATTTAGAATCCGCACCCTTGTTAATGGGTTAAGTTTATTAATGTTTGTAATACGCCTAAAGCATGTCTGTCGCTTACAAACAACTGTTCAGATGTCTGGTTAATGCAGACACCGTATAGGTAAACCAGTTATGGTGTGTCACAGCTGTGTAGTTTCTTATTGTCATCTATTGTACATGTCTGTATGTCTGGTACAGTCCCTACCAAAGTGACACATCTAGACAGTTGTCAATGAGTGACCAACCTAGCCCTCCCCATCCTTTCCCCTGTGCTTTTTCTAATGGCCGGATGACGAATGGGGGTGGTGCTCACACAAACGGGAGGGCTGTTGGAGTAGGGGAGGGGTGGGGAACCTTTTTTTCTGCCGAGGGCCATTTTGATATACATAACATTATTGCGGGGCTGGTGCAGGCCATGCCCCCTCCATGTGACATCACACGAAGGCAGAACCACAATCGACAGTGATTACAGAAATGTCCGGAGCATCCTGAGGATGCTCCGGGGAGCTGTAAGGGCAGCAGTGTGACCGTCTGAAGCATCCTAAGGACGCTCCAGGCGGCACTGCTGCATAGATTCTGCCTGCAGGGTGCCATTCTAGGCACCCTGCTAGCCAGATGAGGCTAGCGGAAAAAAAGTCACAGGACCAGACCAAATGATTCCGCGGGCCTGAGGTTCCCCATCCCTGGAGTAGGGGCTGGCCCCCCGAAGGTTTAATCCAGCCCTATACTAACCCATTTAATTAAGTCTTATTGTTTAAACAAATATTCATGGGTTTATGTATCAAGCAGTGAAAAGCGTGTAGGAGTTGCCCATAGCAACCAATCGGCTCCTACCTATTATTTTATAGACTGTACCTGATAAATGCTACTTCAAAGCTGATTGGTTGCTATGGGCAACTTCTCCACTGGTCCACTTCTCCACGCTTGTCACTGCTTGATACATAAATCCTTCAGGGGTCTATTTACTAATGCTTGAATGGAGATAAAGTGAACAGAGATAAAGTTTCAGCCAATCAGCTCCTAACTGTCATGTCACAGGCTGTGTTTAAAAAATGACAGCTGGTTGGCTGTATCTCAATCCAAGGCTTAGTAAATAGACTCCTTAGTCTATTGTTTAAACAGATATTCTAATAACTGAAATCTTTAAATTACCTGTCCCATGCAAGACGTTACTAACCTGTCCATGCTAAGGTATATCTAATAATACTTAACCCTGCATTGAGCTCCAGATTGAATGATGTTCATATGGTACCAAGAGAAAACCCTTAATGTCAGCTGTGACTATCAATCTGTAATTTAGGTTATGCTGCCGAATGTTGTGACTTAATCGGTGCTGAGGCTGAACTGGGTGCACTTCTAGTTTAAGTACACACTGCTTTTTGCAGTCTGGCAAAGTGCTAGAATCCACTTACAATCCTCCTAAGTGTCTGTCTGTGCCTCTGCAGTTATTGGGAGTGACAGCTACATGACATGCTGCCATTCCCTTGTATTAGATCATTTTCTTTTCAGTCTCACTGCAGTACTACTATACCCTTATATATTTGTGGTGTTCTCTTCTTCTACACCTTATTTCATTCTTTCCAACACATATATTTGCACTGCGCTCGCTCTCTCGCTTTCTCTCTCTATATATATCTCTATATATATCTCTCTATATATATATATATATATATATATATATATATATATATATACACACACACACACGTGCATAAATATTGGGATATTGACACAATTTTCATATTTTGGCCTCTATTCACCACCACAATGGCTTTGAAATGAAACAAGCAAGATGTGCTTTAACTGCAGACTTTCAGGTTTAATTTGAGGGTAATTACATCCAAATCAGGTTAACAGTGTAGGAATTACAACGGTTTCTATATGTGCCTCCCACTTTTTAAGGGGCCAAAAGTAATGGGACAAACTAAACAATCCTAAATATAACTTTCACTTTTTAATACTTTGTTGCAAATCCTTTGCAGGCAATTACAGTCTGAAGTCTGGACCACATAGACCTCACCTGGTGATGATCTGCCAGGCCTCTACTGCAAATGTCTTCAGTTCCTGCTTGTTCTTGGGGCATTTTCCCTTCAGTTTTGTCTTCATCAAGTGAAATGCATGCTCAATCGGATTCAGGTCAGGAGATTGACTTGGCCATTGCATAACATTCTACTTTTTAGCCTTAGAAAACTCTTTGGTTGCTTTTGCAGTATGCTTCGGGTCATTGTCCATCTGCCCTGTGAAGCGCCGTCCAATGAGTTCTAAAGCATTTGACTGAATATGAGCATACAATATTGCCCGAAACACTTCAGAATTCATTCTGCTGCTTTTGTTAGCAGTCACATCTTCAATAAATACAAGGGAGCCAGTTCCATTGGCAGCCATACATGCCCACGTCATGACACTACCACCACCATGCCTCACTGATGAGGTGGTATGTTTTGGATCATGAGCAGTTCCTTTCCTTCTCCATACTCTTCTCTTCCCATCACTCTGGTACAAGTTGATCTTTGTCTCATCTGTCCATAGAATGTTGTTCCAGAACTGTAATGGCTTTTTTAGCTGTTGTTTGGCAAACTCTAATCTGGTCTTCCTGTTTTTGAGGCTCACCAATGGTTTACATCTTGTGGTGAACCCTCTATATTCACTCTTGTGAAGTCTTCTCTTGATTGTTGACTTTGACACATATACACCTACCTCCTGGAGAGTGTTCTTGATTTGGCCAACTGTTGTGAAGGGGTTTTTCTTCACCAGGGAAATAATTCTTCTGTCATCCACCACAGTTGTTTTCTGTAGTCTTCCGGGTTTTTTGGTGTTGCTGAGCTCTCCGGTGCGTTCTTTCTTTTTAAGAATGTTCCAAACAGTTGATTTGGCCACACCTAATGTTTTTGCTATCTTTCTGATGGGTTTGTTTTGATTTTTCAGCCTAATGATGGCTTGCTTCACTGATAGTGACAGCTCTTTGGATCTCATATTGAGAGTCGACAGCAACTGATTCCAAATGCAAACGTCACACCTAGAATCAACTCCAGACCTTTTACCTGCTTAATTGATAATGAAATAACGAGGGAATAGCCCACACCTGTCCATGAAATAGCTTTTGAGTTGATAGTCCCATTACTTTTGGCCCCTTAAAAAGAGGGAGGCACATATAGAAACTGTTGTAATTCCTACACCGTTCACCTGATTTGGATGTAATTACCCTCAAATTAAATCTGAAAGTCTGCAATTAAAGCACATCTTGTTTGTTTCATTTCAAAGCCATTGTGGTGGTGAATAGAGGCCAAAATATGAAAATTCTGTCACTGTCCCAATATTTATGCACCTGACTGTGTGTGTGCATGTATATGTGTGTGTGTGTGTGTGTGTGTATGTATATATGTGTGTGTGTGTGTGTGTGTGTGTATATATATAATATTGTGATAGGATCACTGGTAAAGTGGTCTGTGGCAGGGACATTTATCCCAGATTCCTGTCCTATGTGTTTAAAATCCCCAGGAGAAAGTCTGCAGTGTAGCAGGCTTGAATCTCGGCTTTTTGAAAAGCCGGTTTGGGACCTGGGGGTTGTGGGTGAGAGGAGAGGGAGGGCTCCACCCACGGCCACTCCAGGTTTTGGTTCTCGCAGCCTGGTAACAGGCTTGATTGGGTTCCCACCTGAGGGTGGCCAATATAAGCCTAGTGTGGTGAGGCCTGATTGTCTCACCTGGGAGAGCAGACAGGGAGTTTGCTCAGAGACACTGGAAAAACCTAACTGTAAGTGTTGTGCTGTGCTTTTGTTGCTGGTGAGGGCATTAGGCCCTGCCAGGTTCTGGTAGTGAGGGAACTACCTGTGAAGTTAGTGCCCCGACAGGGCTAGGATTTATGTTTGTTTTCTTTATGTTATTTCTGACATTGTACAATAAAGACTGGCGCCGACCAGCTTGTACTCGCTTCCAGACTGGTGTGCTGCTTCCCTGCTGCTGTGTGTGTGTGTAAGGAAGGAGTCCCCTACCCAGGAGAGGGACCTCCTAATCTGACTGTGTCACTATATATATATATATATATATATATATATAATCAATGATGTTTCTTGTGAGACACCTTGGTGATGTGACACCTTTTTTATAGGCCATCAGTTGGGACTGAACCAGCTTATATTGATTTGGACTGACAAGGGGCAAGATTGCTTTTTAATTTTAACTGGTGTCTTGGCTTTCCATGCCTCTTTACACTTCCCTTCGTGTCATTTCACATTATTACACATAACTTAATTTAAGGACATCTATGGTTTGATTTCTTTGCTTGTGTAGATTGCATGGGTTGTTGCTAACATTTGGTGAAAATTTCATTACAATACCCCCATTACAAATATAGTTACAGAGAAAAATGTTGATGTGCTCAATACTTATTTTAAACGCTATGTATGTATGTGTGTGTGTGTATGTATGTGTGCATGCATGTATGTATGTATGTGTATATATATATATATATATATATATATATATATATATATATATATATACACACACACAATGTATGTATGAGAGAGCAAATGTTACATATGGAATGGAGATGACCTACGTGGAGAGATATCTGCTGCTTGTGGGGGATGGAGGGCTCTCAACCCAATTTTGTGTGGTGAATGGTTTGAGGAGGAAGAAAAAAAAATCTGCTCAAACCCTGTGTCCCCGTCTCTATCAACTGTGCAGTTTCCTTCCTTCCTGTGATGCAGGCACTGACCTGGCACTGACCTGATACCTTTTCTGGGCTTCATACATCTACCCCATTGTCCTATATGCTCAATGTGTCTTATTATTGGTGATCTGGCACATTGGGGTAGATGTATTATAGTGGCACGTTAAGTGCCGCTATAACGCTAACTGCTTCGCCTCTTTACCGAGGCGAAGCAGGAAGCACTACCGGTGAGATGTGTGAACATCACACCGGCCGGAGAGGGGGAGCGTTAACTCCCCCCTTCGGCGCTACCCGCTACAGACCACATCGCATCAGCCTAGTGCTGATGCGATGTGTGTCAGGCCCGGCCGGCTCCAATGAGCATGCGCGGAATCTCGCAAGTATCGCGAGATCCCCGCGTGCAGCCCTGGAGCCGGTAGCTGCCACAGCAGGGACAGCGCTGTCCCTGCTGTGGGGATAGGCTAGCGCCTGACTGTAGCTGTCGATAACGACAGCTACAGCCGGCCGAACGGTCAGACGATCTGACCGTTCGTACATAGCCCAGGCTGTCGGCGCTGCTATCTTGTAGATAGCAGCGCCGATAATGACAGGGGCGCATAGCGCCCCTGTAATTTACCGCCCAGACCCCCGATCATACATCGGGGAGAAACTGTATCAGCGCACTTAACGTGCGCTGATATTTTTTCTGGGCTTCATACATCTACCCCATTGTCCTATATGCTCAATGTGTCTTATTATTTTATGTGACACATCTTGTGTTCATATACTGTAGACATTGTACAGTACTATGTCACTAAATATCTAGAAGGTTGGTGCTATTATAAAACGTGAAGCACAAGAAGACTATCGATGTGTAAATCAGAGATGTTTATATTGGACATTAAAACAACAATCATGAGTTTACAAGCAAGACAGTTGAAAGGTAGCCACCAGTTACTCCTACCAGCTAATACCCTCTGAACCATCCCTTACATTCCCCACATTTGAGGTTCATGCTATACGCCTCTTCCAACCAGTAAACCTCAGAGTAGCTGTCATTTACCGTCCCCCTGGCTCTCCGTCCAAATTCCTTGACAACTTCGCTTCCTGGCTCCCTCACTTTCTCTCCTCAGACCTTCCCTCCATTATCCTAGGTGATTTTAATATTCCTATTGACATTCCCACAGAATCCTCTGCAGCTAAACTCCTTACCCTCACCTCTTCATTTGGTCTCGCCCAATGGACCTCCTCACCCTCCCATTTGAGTGGGCACTCACTTGACCTGGTCTTTACACACCGTTGTGATATTTCTGATTACTCCAATTGCCCATTCCCCCTCTCTGACCATCACCTTCTCTCTTTTAACCTATCCCTCTCTCCTTCCCCTCCTCTAACTCCTAAAGCTACTACTACTAAGCGTAATATTGAGGCTATTGACACTGTTGCCTTTTCCTCCCTGCTGGACTCTCTTCTCTCCCCTATCATTTCTCTCTCCTGTCCTGAACAAGCTACTTCCCTGTACAATTCCTCCCTTACTTCTGCTCTTGATTCTGTTGCTCCAGCAATAACCACTCACCCTCGCAGATCCACACCACAACCCTGGCATTCCAAATGCACCAGATACCTACAAAAGTGTTCAAGTGTTCAAGAATTGCAGAGCGTCAGTGGAGAAAGTCACGCTCTAAGGCTGACTTCCTCCATTTCAAATTTATTCTCTCTTCCTGCCTTGTCTCTCTCCAAACAAACATATTTCAAGAACCTCATCTCCTCCCAGTCCTCAAACCCTCGGCGTCTCTTTGCCACTTTCAACTCCCTACTCTGCCCTTCCCCTCCTTGCCTTCCCTCCTCGCTCTCTGCCCTCGACTTTGCCACCTACTTTACATCTAAAATTGACTCCATACGTGAGGACATCATATCCCATCAGACCCTCAGCACTCCTCCCCCTCCTTGCCCTTACCACCCCTCCCCTTCTGTCTCACCAACTCTGACATCCTTCTCCCCTGCTTCTGGAGAGGAAGTCATGGCCCTCATCCGGTCCTCCCCCCCCTTCCACCTCCACTCTTGACCCTATCCCCGTCTCCTCTCCCACCTGTCTCCTTCTGCCTGTTCCCATCTGGCTCACCTCCTTAATCTCTCCCTATCATCTGGCACTGTCCCTTCTGCATTCAAACATGCTCTTGTCTCCCCCATTCTTAAAAAACCTACCCTTGATCCTAACATACTTTCCAACTATCGACCCATCTCTCTTCTCCCTTTTGCTTCCAAACTCCTTCAGCGTATTGTCTACAACCGCCTTACCACCTTTCTTTCTTCCCACTCCCTCCTTGACTCATTTCAATCTGGC
Organism: Taudactylus pleione; assembly: GCA_031769625.1. Lineage (NCBI taxonomy): Eukaryota > Metazoa > Chordata > Amphibia > Anura > Myobatrachidae > Taudactylus > Taudactylus pleione. The sequence goes on along the minus strand of JAUIMM010000628.1, from coordinate 3,096,232 downwards.
TTCCGATCTCTCCACTCCACTGAAACTGCCCTCACGAAAGTCAGCAACGACCTCCTTGCTGCCGAATCCAAGGGCCACTACTCTCTGCTCATTCTCCTTGACCTCTCTGCTGCATTTGACACTGTAGACCACCCTCTCCTCCTGCAAATCCTTTACTCTCTCGGTCTACGTGACACTGCCCTCTCCTGGCTTTCCTCCTACCTCTCTGATCGTTCCTTCACTGTGTCCTCTCATGACTTCTCTTCCCCTCCACTTCCACTAAAGGTAGGAGTTCCCCAAGGTTCTGTTCTTGGACCTCTCCTTTTCTCCCTATATACATCCTCTTTGGGTTAACTCATTAACTCCTTTGACCTCCAATATCATCTCTATGCAGATGATACTCAAATTTACCTTTCCACCCCTGAGCACACCCCTGAGCTCCTTAACCGTATCTCCAACTGTCTCTCTGCTGTCTCTTTGTGGATGTCCCAGCGCTTTCTTAAACTTAACATGTCTAAGACTGAGCTGATCATCTTCCCACCCTCTTCCACTACATCACTTTCCACAATTTCATTATCTATTGATGGCACAACTATCTCCTCTAGCCCCAAAGTGCGCTGTCTTGGAGTTATCCTAGACTCCTCCCTCTCGTTTAAACCGCACATTCAACACCTCTCGCAGTCCTGCCGTTTTCACCTAAAAAATATCTCCAGGATTAGACCCTTCCTCACCCAGGATGCCACTAAAACCCTCATCCACTCACTGGTCATATCCAGATTGGACTACTGTAACCTTCTCCTAGCTGGCCTCCCAGTCTCTCACCTCTCTCCACTACAATCGGTTCTTAATGCTGCTGCTCGGCTCATCTTCCTCTCCAGACGTTCTACATCTGCTTCCCCTCTCCTTCAAGCCCTACACTGGCTCCCCTTCCCCTTCAGATGCCAATTCAAGGTTCTTACATTCGCCTACAAAGCCCTCACCAAATCCTCTCCCGCATACATTTCAGACCTTCTCTCCCTTCACACTCCCGCCCGCCCACTTCGCTCAACTAATGCATGCCGCCTCTCTTGCCAACTGATTACTTCCTCCCACTCCCGCATCCGAGATTTTGCCCGTGCTGCTCCCTACCTTTGGAATGCTCTCTCTCTCCCCATCGGACTCTCCACCTCTCTACAAATCTTCAAACGGGCTCTCAAGACCCACTACTTCATCAAGGCCTTCCAGCACTCATCCTAACCCACCTCATGCTCTTTCCTTCCCATCTTCCCCTTCTGTGTCACGCCTGTCTGTCTGCCCCTCCCCTTAGAATGTAAGCTCTCATGAGCAGGGACCTCTTCCTTCATGTGCTTCTCTTTACATTTTCTTCTACTCTCTACTCCCCATTAGGGCACCTAACACGGGACCGCCAATTCCCGGCAGCTTATTGTGAGTGCTTTATCACTATTTCAGCAATGTATATAAGTTGTGTCCTTGTCCTGTACTGTAATGTACTGTATGTTACTTGTTCACCTATTAGTTCTATGTTCTATGTACTATGTAAGGCGCTGCGGAACACTTGTGGCGCCATATAAGTAAAGGATAATAATAATAATAAAGGTATGGTTGTATGCTGTAGGCGTGTAATCATTGGAATATACACCGATCTGCCATAACATTACCAGCCTGATATTGTGTAGGCTGTGCAAGAAATTTTGGAGCGCCTGCCCCTGATCCAACTATCCGTAATTAATACTTTAGTAACCAAAAAATATATATATTTCCTCATTTTAAATTAAACAAATTACTCCACAGAAAAGAAACAAAGAAATATAAAGTAGTCAAGCCCCCGCAGGGGACAAAATGCACACACTGGCTTCCATAGGAAAAAAAAGAAGACCCTTTGATTGCTTCCACAGGAAAAAAAAAATTATAGAACACACATTGATTCATTGCCCCCACAGCCAGAAAAAAATTAAATTAAACAAACATTGATTAATTTGCATTGCAGCCCTCTATAGAAGACTGAGTGACCTCTACTTTGCTATCACAGACAGCAGCAGAGCTAATTGCAGGTAACCAGTCTAAAGACCATTGAGTGCCTTTTATTTGCTTCAGAAAGTCCAAACTAGCGAGTGCCTCCCTCCAGAGAGTCACAATCAAACCAGTGGGTTGTAATTTGGATGCCCTCAGCCCTCCGCGCCTCAACACTGTCATTGGACCCACATCACCGCAGACCTGTAAGCTGTGCAGCCTGCCTCCGTGTCAGTGACTCATTCGCTGAAGGTGTCCTGTGGTATCTGGCACCAAGGCGTTAGCAGTAGATCCTTTAAGTCCCGGAAGTTGCATGGTGGGGCCTCCATGGCTTGGTTTTTCCATAACATCCCACAGGTGCTCGTTTGGAGTGAGATATAGGGAATTTGGAGGCCATGTCAACACCTTGATCTTTGTCATGTTCCTCAAACCATTCCTGAACAAATTTTAGCATTTTGGCAGAGTGCGTTATCCTGCTGAAAGAGGACACTGCCATTCGGGAATTCTGTTGCCGTGTGGTACGTGTCAAAGTAACCTCCACATGAATGCCAAGGTTTCCCGGAGCATCACACTGCCTCCATCCGCTTGCTTTCTTCTCATAGTGCATCCTGGTGCCATCTCTTCCCCAGGTAAATGACGCACCCGGCCGTCCATGTGATGTTAAAGAAAACGTGATTCATCAGACCAGGTCCATTGTAAGTGCTTTTGGCAGTGGACAGAGGTTCAGCACGGGCACTGACACCGTTCTGACACTATGTAGCCCCATACACAGCAAGCTGTGATGCACTGTGTGTACTGACCCCTTTCTATAGTAGCCAGCAAACACTATTTCAGAAATTTGTGCTACAGTAGCTCTTCTGTGGGATGGGACTAGATGGGCTAGCCTTCGCTCCTCATGTGCATCAATGAGCCTTTGGCACCCATGGCCCTGTCACCTGGTCACCGGTTGTCCTTCCTTGGACCACTTTTAGTAGGTACTAACCACTGCATACCGGTAGCACCCCGCAAGATCTGCCATTTTGGAGATGCTCTGACCCAGTCATCTAGCCATCATAATCTGGCCCAGTTCTTTACGCTTGGCCAATTTTCTTGCTTTCAACACATCAACTTCAAGAACCGACTGTTCACTTGCTGCCTAATATATCCCATCCTATGATAGGTGCCATTGTTAGAGGATTCTGGGAACTCTACTTGGGGTCCCAGCTCGCAGGTCTGTGTTCCACACAAACGGCTTAATGTGTTTGCCTCAGCTAAATACTTACGCAGCATTTGGTTATTGAAAATGTTCAACTCCATGCGGTGAATGCATTGTCTTATTTTGTTTCGTTAGAAGTCTTTTAAGTGTCTGCAATACTAATATATTATATTTCTGAGTAGATAATGTACACACAGAGCCATGCTTTTACAGGACTGCCATTAGGCAAATGTATTCATGACCTATGGTTAACAAAGGCATTTTACATTCTGTGTCAGCTTGGTAATTATCCTTAATGTAAGAATCCATTCCTAGTGCTAGAGGTCACACCCCTGGAATATGAGGTTATTTGAAAGTCGGCAGTCGCTATTGAATTGTTCCAAATTACCTACTTCATAAAAGCACTTACTAGAAATGCAATCATGAAGTTAATCTACATTTTTCACTTAAAGGGAAATGAAATAAGATTATCTATGTTATACCAACAGTAATGAGGGCTGACTGGTATTGATTATTTACAACCAACAGAATGTGCTGCCACCACCCCCCAAATTGGAAGTTCCTTTACACAAACTCGCTACGAACTGTGAGGGCGATTCAATTCAGTGCGATGTTGAATAGCCCCGGGAAGGAGTGCCCGGAACTATTCAATTGACCATGCTGTTCGGCTAGAACCACTTAAGTTGGAGAATGGCTGTTACCGCACCTTAAGCTGGGTGTATAATCGCAGTAACCAGCATTCTCCGACTTAAGTACCTGCCACCAGGCTGTTATCACCGCGCTAAGCCAGAAAAGAAAATAGTAGCTAGCACTTAAGTCGGATTTCTCCTCGCACCTCAGGAGGATGCAGGAAGAATCCCGTAGTCGTACTTAACAGTGCGGTCAGTTGAATAGCTCTGGGAACTTCTTTCCGGGGCTATTCAACATTGCGCTGAATTGAATCGCCTCCAACTTGTACAGATTGAAATATATAATAATCAGAGATTTATTTCTTTCTTTAAAATGATAAAATATCACATAATGAACAATATAGATAACTGATAATTTTAGCTTCAAATGAAGCAAATATAAGAACAAAAAAACAATGGTAAATAATGATTAGCTTCAAGTAACGCAAATGTTATGTGAATATGACACAGTCAATAACAACAATGAATCTTAGGTTTTAAATGAAGCCATACCAGTCTGTGGTGGTGAGTGTCCTAAGGTATTAATGCAGCAGGGGTTATCTGGAATGTATACTTGCTGGACACTCACATGTGTCAACAGAATCCTGGAATTGTAGGGCTGCACACAAAATGCCGATGCGTTTTGAGCAGTTTAGCTCTTCCTCAAGGCTGTCTATGTGCAGTCAGATCTGTGCCCCTTAAATAGTGAATGGCTGTTGTCATCGCGTGTGGCGGTAGTCGTCATACCGCGACTTCCGGTTTAAGCGGCGTCATCGAGCCTCCTGTTCCCTTAGTTCTATGCATATCCTCCAGCTTCCCTGAGGTGGTCCCCATCGTTGGCATTGTGTCTCCAAGAATGCCAGAGGCTTTGCAGCTTTCGTCCTTACTTTATAGGTCGACCCACTACCCCTTTTTAAATAAAATAATAGGAAATGTGCACTTGCTATATCCCCTCCTCAGTCTACAGTAGAGCCTTTATATACTAACTATGTATGTTTATTTTCCTGCTGGGCCTGGATGCCCCAGAGCTTTCCTAAACTTATCTATGGACCGATTCGACTTTTTGCCGGCGCCGGTCCGATCCGCCTATCGGCGATCAAAAATGCAGATTGACATACATCAGTGATCTGCGATCCGTCAGGGAATCTGCAAAATACAGCATGTTAAAAATCTCAGTTTCACAGATTTCAATCTGGATTGTCCAACATGATGGTTTTTGCTGATGCCCCAACCCAGGCATCGGTAGAAAGGGGCATTGCCCCGATAGCTGCCTGACGTAAGACTGCGCTTATTGTCTTCCCCCACCTAGATTACTTTTTGCCTTACTCCTGCTTCCTGGGTGTCATCAGTTGACCCCTCTCTTCCCCTATTTAATCCATCTCTGCTCTTCCTCTGATTAACTCCTTGCTTCAGCGTTACTTACCTCCTCCAACTCCTGCATCCAAGACTTCTCTCGTGCTGCTCCTTCTCTGGAACCATCTCTTCTACCTTGTCAAGAATGTCTACAGATCTGCATGAATTCAAACATGCCCTGTAACCATATCTTACCCCTCCATGTAGTATGGACTGTAAGCTATTGTGGGCAGGTTTCTTTACCTCATGTCCCTGTTTATCCCTTGCATGTAGCACCATTTAAATAATGATTTGCCCTACTCTATCTTTGATTTTATAGTAATGTTTTGTACTTTTCTATTTACTTGTGTGCCGTGCTTCTGCTCTGTTACTGTTATTTTTACAATGTTTTAATGTGAACCCCCTGTAAGACACTGCGGACACACCTTGTGGCACCTTTTATAAAGGAAAGATGATAATTATTACGGCCTACCTGCCCTCCTGAAACGCTTAATGCATGCCCTCTATCCACGCTCTTCATCTCTTCAAAATTCAAATTACAGTTATGCCATCACTCTCTCATGAGAGAGGGCTCAATCCTCTTGGTTCTCTCAATCTGCATTGTGCTCGTACCAGTGTGCTCCCAGCAGGTGGCTCTGAAGTAATCCTGAGCAATGCAGAAGGACGTTCCTTGCTGTACACTTCCTCCTTGAACGTCGCACATGCTGAGAATCTATGGTATTGCTCCATACTTAATGCAAGTGGATGACTTTACATTTCCTGCAGGTCTTAAGATCAGTTCAATGCTCTGGGCAAAGTACAATAGATGGTAATGCTGGGACCACTGGACCCTCCCTATTTTTTTTCCAGACTGTTATTTAGAGCTTGGAGTTGTTAGTAGAAGGCCCCCTGACTGGGGCAAATAATTATAGTCCTTTCTGCAGAATAACTTTTAACAGTATGTTTTTATAGAACATGTACTGTAAACCCCCAAAAATACCTGGGAAGAAGCCCACCAGATAAATGCATTCTGTTGTTCTTCTACATCAGTGCCAGAGATGGCACAGTTTAATGGGTTTGTGCATAGCAGTGATCGCTCAGACTTTTTTCTTACTTGGCTGTTCTTTATCTGTATGGAAAAGTTTGCTTAGAACTAACCTTGACTTGCACCACAGGCCGTACAGTTCACTCTACATATGGTCTTGGCAGAGGCGCAAACAATTTATCTTTTCTAGTAAAAGCCTACAGAACAATGAAAACCTTTTTGATGCATATAATTTTGCAGCTGCAATATAATGTACAGTAATTGGCGATGATCCACCAGATATGTTTCCATAGTCGACAGCAATTGGGTAGTAAGTTTGATTCAATGGCAAAATAATTGGATGGTACTGACTTGCATCTGGTAATTACGGCTGTGTCCCAAATGTAGAATAAAGCAATTTATAACAAGATTGCAAAAAAAAATGCACGTTATGTTTCTACTTGAAATTATTATACGTCAGCTCTATTTTGAATGTTGACCTATTTCAGTGTTTAGTGTGGCGTATAAAGCTTTGAACTCAAAACACACACGCATACACACACAGTGTAACATTATATGGAATCTAATGCTACTAATCTAGTCTCCGTATGGCCCCCGTTTAGGTGGTCTACTTCAGTCACTGCTACCCATTATTAAAAATTCCTGTGAGAGGGCCGTATGCAATCTCCATTGTATTAATAAAATATATTGTGGACCAGTTCATTCCTTACTTCATCTTTTTCGGGAGATAGAGGATTTTGGTGTACTCTCTGATTATAAATTTAACACAAAAAACTGAGGTCCTTGACTCCTATATCCCACAAGACGTCTATAGATGCCTTAAAACGGTCCTTCCATTTTCGTTGAAATCTGCATCAGTTAACGTACCTAGGAATCTTCATCACCAAACAGACAACTTTTTCAAGCTAACTTTCCGCAATTGTTAGCACAATTTCAGAAAGACCTTAAAAACTGGGTAGGATGTCACATTTCATGGATTGGTCGCTATAAAAATGAACCTATTGCCAAGGTTATTATATCTATTTCAGACATTACCTATCCGAATACCTCCCTATGTTTTTAAACATCTACAACATATCACTGCGCAATTCATCTGGTCCAATAAGAAACCATGGGTGGGACGTGGGGTGATGCAGAGACACACCTGCATCATCCTGTAATTTGTCACTCATTGGATGTTTGGGATACGGCCAACAGCCTATATAATATTGCCTCACATCCTAGCCCTATGATTCCACTGTTTGACAATCCCCTTTTCTCGTCCGGGCTATCTGTCATCTGCCTTAGTACATTGGAAGGACAATGGTGTTAAACTGTTAAATGATATTGTGCAGACTACGTCCTTCCCTACATTTTCGGATATACAGACCAAACTTTCCATCCCACACACCTACTTTGTCCAATACTTACAGATACGACATTTTCACTCGACCATAAGTGTTCACTCTAGCCCCGGCGGCAGGCAGGGCGCAGGAGCTAGAGATGGCACTTTTGTGTGCGCTCCTGAAAAGGGGGGGGTGGCCATTAAAAAGGGGGCATGTCTATAAGACGCGTCCCCTTTTCGTCACTCTTGGGGGCGTGCCCGGCACTTACGGACACGCCGAGCAGCCCCCAAGCGCTACAGACGGGGAGAATAAATGCCGGGTGCATGCGCCCGGCGGCTATTCTCCGGCAGTGACCGGGTCACTGCACATTTCTCCACCCACGGGACACTGAGACCCGCGGGTGAAGACGTCACCCGCAGGCTGTGAGGGCAGGGCGCTTTTTGCCCTCCAGAAGGAGGGCAGGGCGCTGCGCCCTGCTAAAACAGCCTAGCGGGAACACTACATAACATCACAACTCACCCACAGGTCTCTCACTACGATGGAGGGCTTAGCCCTTCGTGAGGCGTCACCTAAAGGACTTACTTCCACATCTTATAATTTCCTTTTGCACCCATCACAGGACGTCAGAGATCCTCATGAGAGGGCCTGGGAGAGTGACTTGGGAGAGACCCTAGATGACAACTGGACTGATATCTATTCTAACTTGGTCAAAAGCTCAATATGTGTTCACATTAAAGAAAATGTATATGTTATTTTTTAGATGGTATTATGTCCCTACCCGTCTTAATAAAATGTACCCTGGGATTTCCCCTCTGTGTTGGCGATGTTGCATTGCAGATGGTTTTTTCCTACACATCTGGTAGAGCTGTTCAGAATTAATCCCTCTTTGGAAGGAATTGGGCACATTGGCCAACTCCATATTAGGCATTCAGGTCCCTCTCAGTCCTAAATATTTTTTTACTCCCTACATGTATCGCTGGGGCATCCCCTCATCAAAATAAACTATTTACTCAGATGGTTTTGGCGGCCAGATGCGTCATTGCTTCAGCTTGGAAGACATCTGAAGCTCCTACTATGGCTTTGATTATAGCTAAAATATGGCATACCCATCCCATGGAATACATCACTGGCATAATGAAGGGCTCCTCTACGAAATTTATTAGGGTCTGGGAACCCTGGACCTCTTATTTTCAGGTCCCCCCAGCATTTATCTGACCACTTATTTTAGTGTTATCACTCGATATATAGTCCCTGTTTTTATTACCGGTAATTGAGAAGTTTTGCTATGGCTATATCCAGTTGGGTTTCTCAGCCTCTCCCACCCCCCCACCTTCCTTCTTCCGCCCCCCTCCTTCTTCTTTCTCTTCCTTCTTTACTAGTTTTTATTTTTTTTATTTTTGTACATTTAAAAAAATGGATGAGACTGTTTTGTTGTACTTCTCTTTATTGTCGGTGTATAGTACATATGCTACTTTTCTGCAAGATTGTACGTTTTATATGTCTAGACCTCTACGTATGGTAGGTCACTATTATATTGTGTCTCATTCTTCTAATAAAATATGTTTATAAAAAAATATGGCGAGTATTACTAGAATCAACCATTTATACAGCCTTGAATGATCTTTATCTAGTTGTGACTGAAAGGAACATTTTAGAGGATCACTTAAGGGGAAAATGTAAGTTTATTTTATGCCTATATATGGTATTTTTTTATTTTATAGAAATAATAAAGTGCCTTTTTCCTGTCCTGAGAGTCATATGAGTGTTTTAGGTTGGTAGAGCCATGAGTACTGAATTAGCACTTGGCTCACAACAAGCACATATTTGGCCATGACATCTGGATTCATCCATGCAGATAATGAACTGAAGTGGGAGAGAGCTTATCCCTAGTGCGTGCCCCTAGCCATCCAGAGTCACCCATTAATGTTAAACTAGGAAGAGGAATTTCTTGTGAAGGGATATTTTATTTTATTAACTGGACCTGCTCTCAAACTACATAAAGGCTAACTCCATTTAAACAGCCCGCCCAAAATTTATAAGTAATATTAGTTCCCAGAAGTAATTTTTTTGTGTGATCACCTGGTGAATGAATTGTCATGTTGCTGGCTCTCAGCCTGATACTGTTGGCTGTGAGTAAACGGGAACATGAATAAAGAGAGATGTTTCGGGGTCTCTGCCCTGCATGGCAAGGACCGTATAATGGAAAACTGAATGGATCCATAGTTTGTCGCTCTCATCAGTAGATGAAGCCGTTAGTGCTGTAACCTTTTATAGTGTGGAATCGGAAAGCCTTTGAGTCCAGGAAGTTCCCAGTGGACACTTCCAGATATGCCTATTGCAGTTCTTTGAGCGTGGCGGGTGCCATTGCTATCCCATATTGATTCATTGTAAGACTAGTTTAGCTGTTTCTTTGTAAAGAGCACTTACCAACAGCTTACTGGGCCTGTTACTGGGCCTGTTACCAAATTCATATAATTGATTTACAGAAAGCAGTTTAAGGAAATATTAAGCTTTTGGCAAGTCAAGAGGCTTGTGTGTGTATAGATGGGAGCATTTCCAAAGTACACAGATGCATCAGCAATCCATCTTTATCCAGTGTCTCCTGCTTTTTGTTCCTTGGTTCTTATTTGAAGCGGTTTTCCTTTGAGGACGCACTTGTATGACTCACAAACTGAAGTGTCAAGCTGTTGCGCAACTTTATGAAGACCCTTCCTGTGAATATAATGGTCAGTCTATGCTGTCCTGGTCATGTAGGTGCCTTTTGAATTTTCTAGCAAGCTTTGGTATGGAATTACAATGTTATTTAGGGGCTGAACTGAGAGAACAGTGGCTCGGCGATCAGCCTCCAGACAAGCATTGGTTGTGAATAAGACTACAGCTGGCCAAACAGATGTGTCCTCATTCACCTATCCTCAATACGCCATGTGGTGCGAGACACCTGGCACGAGTGAGCCCGTGCAACTCTGTTTACGCTGAGCATCTTTTTTTTGCCCCAAAATATGTCTTAGGGCGGTATTCAATTAGTTTTGCATCTGCGGAAAAGTTTCGCCTGCCCGACTTTTCGCCGACATCACATGTTTTGGATGCAGAAACTTATCGTGCGCGTCCCCGCTATTCGCCGTATTCAGTTACAAACCACGTGAAAACGGCAAGCAGCGATTTCAGAACAAGCGCAAAATGCTGTCAGAATTGGGGAAATCAGCCTGAACCCCCCCAAAAATGTAGATGTGTCCGATTAGCCCTAATAAAACTGTTTGGGGTACTTAGGAAGTTTCAGTAGATTCTTATTAGCGTCTTTGTACAAGTGGTGAAGAATGGTATTAAACAGTATTTTTTGGTGAAAATAAGTAGTCCTGTCAAATTTGGGTTACTTGAAAATGGGTGCTAGCATATTTCTATGTCTCTAAAGTGAACCCACCCTCATGCATGCACCTGCAATCCCAAAAACACTTGGCCCCTCCTTACAGCAGGTTCTGAATGGTTTCCCCACGCTTGCACCCCAAAATAAAAATGTTGCACTTCTTTTCTCCTGCTATTCTTAGGCAAAACTTTTTCGCCTATTACGTTGCATTGACTTTCCGCATAGGCGAAAACCGGCTGGAATTTAATTTGGAGATTAGTTCCGATACGCGAAAAGCCCCGATCCGCAATACTTTTTAGTGGAAAACGGCTTTTCGCTTAATACTAAGGGCTGAATATGTCCCTTAGTCGCAATCGAATGTGACAAATTGCTTCAGGAGACTGCACTGATTAATTTGATATGCGACACTGTGTGCGACTGAGTCTGTATACCAAACACAACAGAGCTTGAAGTGGAAAAAACCGCGACTACTGCATTGTAACATTTGTAACAGATTCAGCCTCAGTCACACAGAGATATACAAGTGTTGTCTATCAAATTAACCAGTGCAGTCTCCTGAAGTAGTTTGTCGCTTTCGATTACGACACATTTTCGGGTGAAAAGACGCTCTGCGCAAGCTGAGTCGCACAGCACTTGACGCGCAGAGAATGGACTGCAGCAATATGAGGACACATCTGTACACTGCACAAATATAGTGCAAACCAGCCGACCAATTGTCATTCAGGGTATTCTACTGAATGACGATCGTTCACAGCCTGAAGGATTGGTTTTTAAGCCTGTCCGATCCATCTGACCATTGTTCCGCCAGTTTGTGACTGGAGGTTGTCTCTATAAATCATGTAGGGTATATAGGTGCACTGATTATCCCATCTATACATTATCCTGCTTCCCTGTTGGCTGCATTGTCCTGCAGCGGATGGCCAACTTCAGTCTGCTGTAGTTGGCATCACTGGGAGATCCTCTTTAGTGGGAGCGGTGGGGTATAGGATCTCCTCTTTAGTACGTTAAAGGTTCAAAGAATTAAGCATGGAGTCCACTGAAGCCCCCTTACTGCTCTGAGCTTGTGAGAGGTGAGGATGGGCCAAACCAGGATTCAGGAAAGATTGTGTTAACTCAGACTAGGAAAGGAGCATCGGAGTAGCTGCCACTTGTCTTATTCCGTCTTACCACCTTTCTGTAATTGAGTAAAATAATTGCTGTTGGCAGGAGACCTCTACCAGGTTCCCAGTCACGAAGACTGCTTGCTGTATCCCTATCATATACACTTTAGTTCATGTCCATAAGCTGAATGTTACTTTTTAGCTATACATTGAGTCTTTTCAATTTGCTTTTCATTAATAGAAAGCTGTCCTGCTCTTAACATGAACAGTACCACAGAGGTATATTCAGTGTGTCTCTGTATGAATGTACTCTGCAGCCCAACAGGTGCGCGCTGATGTCAAGCACTAATGCATTAGGGGAGCTATGGAACTAAGTATTTACAGAACGAGCGTCTCTTCCCCGCTGCTTCCTAGAAAGGTCATAAATGTGGGCCGTTTAGGAAAGCTCTTACTTTGCCTTTAACTACGCAGCTGCATAAAAAGAGCAATCTGAAAAAGTTGTATTGTTTTGTTATGTTTTGCCGATTATCTTTATTCTGGCACAAACACCATAGCACTGTAACTTTGTAGGTGCAACTGTAAATGTTAGAAAAAAATAATAATAAAAATGAATCAATGTATTCTAAAAACAAATCAGATTATTTATAAATAACTGCGCTTTATGTATTTTAATATTTATATTTCTCTTTCATCCACTAGGGGACACTGGAGGCGCTTATGCTGGGTATAGAGGCGTGGATACCTGGAGCCGGCACTTTAAATAATTTTAGAAGTGTGAAGCTCCTCCCCCTCTATGCCCCATCAGCCCTCAGTTTAGAAAATGTGCCTCGAAGAGCTGGTCACAATCTGCTGTGCTCCAGCAAGACACTTATTTATTTCTTTATTTTTTATTTTATACATCTTTTACATTTCTATAGGTACCCTTCGCCACCTATCTAAAAGGTGGGGTCCGGGTACTTGGCGCCCTGGTGTTTTAGAACATCAGGAAGGAGTGCGCAGGGCTCATTCCAAAAGAGCTCCTGACAGCTCCTTACCGCCACAACAGAGTCTTCACACACAAGAAGAGAAGACTCTGCTGAGAGAGACCTTCGGGGACACGCAGTGAGTAACATGCTGCGCATCCCCCGGCTCCTTCCCCGCTGCCAACAGCGCTAACACAGCATGCTGCGCTGTGCTAGTGTGTACATAGCGCAGGTTAACAAGCGCTACACGTGGCTCCTGTCCCGCTGTAGGCGCTACACTGCACTGTTAGGGAAGCTGCGTGTACACAGCGCTACACGCGGCTCCCTGCTTCTCCCCTCTCCTCGCTGACCAGCGCTAGCACAGGCTGCGCTGTGTTCAGTTACACATAACGCTGTTGAAACAGTGCTACATGCGGCTCCCTGCTTCTCCCCTCTCCCCGCTGATACATGCGGGTGGCGCGGAGGGGGAGGTAATGGCCAAATAGCAGCCATAATTGGAGCCCTTAGGGCATGAAGGGGGCGGAGCCTAATCAGCGCGGGCTGTCTCTCTCTATACGCGGCAAGCGGCTGTGCTAAGCAGCGTGGCTGCTGTGTTTAACTAATACATGCCTGCATCTCTCCCTTATTCAGGAAGTGTGCAGCAAAGCTACAGAGGCTGGATTCTCTTGCTCCCCAACTTGGCTGCAGTGTGCAGATACAAATTAGGCATGGAAGGCTCTGGTACAGAGGCTGTGCATAATACACTGGGGGTGCAGGGAATCTGATCTGTGGGAAGGGAGTGGGGTGTATCTCCTCCTGTGTCCCAAGCCAGCCTTCTGTTTTCCTTTACTTCTGTTATACTCTGTCCCTCTGTGTGTGGTGACTGTGACTTCATGTCAAACAGAACAAAAGCTGCTCAAAAGATGTTTGTCTGTTCTAGGTGTAACAACAAACTATCTAAGCCGCATGCCACTGGGTCCACGTTATGTGATCCTTGTATAGCAATTGATCCACCTATGGCTATTACTGCCTCACCTGCGCCTACATGGGCCGCTGACATGGTAGGAGTAATGACGGATTTAACGTCTGAGTTAGCTGAGGCACGGAAGTCTCAGCCTCCCTGGGTTGCTGGGCTAACCAAGTCTCTAGACACCCTGGTACAGGTAATGGGTACAGCTGTGTCCACACCCTCCACTTCCTTACAAGGACTGATGAAGGGGAATTGGAGCAAGCGTTACAGGACGAGACCCCTCTAGAGTTAGAGTCCACCTCTCCCGGGGTGGAATCTCTAATTTTGGTAGTCAGGAAAATCCTTAACTTACCTGAGGATGTAATTCCTGCATCCCAGGAGTGTGAATTATTTAGTGAAAGCTCAGCGGTTTTTCCGTTCTCACTGCATCTTCAACAGCAGCTATCAGAGGCCTGGAAACAACCGGATAAACTGTTCCAATTTCCACGCCGATTTCAGTCTAGCTACCCTTTTCCATCATCCATGAGGGAAAAGTGGGAAACACCCTCTCCAGTAGATGCGTCTGTCTCTCTAAGAAAACAGCACTCCCAGTACCGGGAGCTACAGTACTAAAGGATCCTTCGGATCGTAAATTGGAGACAACGCTAAGATCTATTTATACCGCAGCGAGTGCCTAACTTAGGCCCACCCTTGTTACTGCTTGGGGAACACATCCGTGAGTCTGCAGTTTACCTGGGAGAAGCGTCAAAAGATATCAGTCAGCTTAGTGCTCACATATCTGCTTCTGGTATTTCGGGCCGCAGAGCCCTCTGGTTATGCGCCTGGCATGCGGACTCAGAATCCAAGCGTGCGGTGGAGGGTTTACCATTCAGTGGCGACATGCTGTTTGGCCCGGAATTAGACAAATGGATATTCCAGGCCACAGGGGTTAAGTCTTCCTTTCTCCCATTAACTGCACTGGCTCCCAGAAGAGCTTACGCTGGACCTTCGTTTCGCTCCTTTCGTGCGCCAAATTCCTTTCATGGTAGAGCCAGTGGTGCTCCCTCACAAACAAAGAGGCGGCAGAGGTAGAGGTCACCCACACGGTTGCACGTAGAAAGGAGCCTAAACCAACTGAGAAATAGGTGGCATGACGGTGTTCAGTCCCACCTGGGACCACCTACAGTGAGAGCCCGCCTGCAAGGATTTCAACAGGTTTGGAACCAGACCTCTCCAGAACCGTGGATCCGCAGACTAATTTCCCTGGGGTACCGTTTAGACTTCAAGGTCCCCCCTCCACCTCAGTTCTTTACTACAAGTCTGCCAATACCTGCAGACAAAGGCCATTGTTCTACAGGAGGCTATCCGGGCTCTAGTAATATCATCTGTGCTAGTTCCGGTTCCAGAACATCAACGAGGTATGGGGTTTTACTCAGATCAATTTGTAGTACCCAAAAAGGATGGATCGGTGAGACCCATCTTGAACCTCAAGTCATTGAACCGGTATCTGAAGATGTATCGGTTCAAAATGGAGTCTCTGCTGTCCGTTATTGCGAGCTTGGAACCAGGAGAGCTTCTATTATCCATGGATATCAAGGATGCCTATCTCCATGTTCCCATCTGGGGACCACACCAAGCCTTTCTGCGTTTCGCCATATTGAAAGATCATTATCAGTTTCGGGCATTGCCGTTCGGGTTATCCTCAGCTCCCCGTATCTTCACCAAACTCATGTCAGTCATGATTGCTCTCCTTCGGTCATAGGGAGTGAACATAGTCCCTTATTTGGACGACCTGTTACTGAAGGCGCAATTGTTATCTCTTCTAACAAGTCATGCCTTACTGACATATCAGACTCTAATCCAACACGGTTGGATAATCAACTTCAAGAAATCAAATCTCAATCCCTCCCAGTAGCTCCTGCTTCTGGGCATGATCTAACATGGGGCATCACAGAGGATCTTTATTCCAATAGACAGCCCGGGATATCCGGTTGTTAGTTTGGCTGGTACTCAGACCAAAGAAGGTCTATACTTCTTTGTCTGCATCTCCTGGGGAAGATGGTAGCTGCTTTCGAGGCACTACAGTTCGGGGTGTTTCAGCTGGACCTACTATCATCTCATCTGCTTCTACATCGACATATCCGCCTGAGCCCAGTTACCAGAGTAGTCCTTCTCTGGACACAATCCAACAATCTTTTAGCGGGCCGAAGATTCGGAGTGTGGGACTGGATCATCGTAACAACGGATGCCAGCCTTCGAGGATGGGGAGCAGTAGTCATCGATTATCACTTTCAGGTTCGATGGTCCCCTCTAAGACAAAAGTGGCCAATAAATGTGTTGGAACTCAGAGCGATTACATTGCTCTGATAAAAGCAACAGAGTTTCTAAGGACTCGTCTGGTAAGCGTTCAGTCCGACAACGCGATGACCGTCGCGTACATCAACCGCCAAGGAGGGACTCGGAGTCGCATGGCCATGCGAGAAGTAACTTAGATCCTCCGGTGGGCCGAGAGCCAGTCAGTAATCCTGTTGGCCCTCATTCCTGAGGTGCAGACGTTTCTTCAGGGGGTCTTGCGTGTGCAGCCTCCTTTTGTACCTCCGATAGCGCCCTGGGACTTGAATTTGGTGTTTCTGTTTCTTCAGTCGTCCATGTTTGAACCTTTGGAAGAGGTTCATATGAAGTACTTGTCTTGGAATACGGTCCTCCTCCTGGCTCTAGCATTGGCTCGTAGAGTTTCGGAATTGAGTGCTCTGTCCTATAAGCCACCTTACCTTGTGTTTCATGCTGATAGGGAGGATCTCCGGACGGTTTCCCAAGGTACTGTCAGTTTTTCATATTATTCCGCCTATTGTGGTACCGTCTTTGGTGGAGGACTCTGGTGGTTCTTCTACCTTGGATGTGGTTAGAGCTCTCCACATCTTTGTTGACAGGACTGCTTCCCTCCGTAAGTCTGAGTCTTTTTTTTTGTCCTCTATGGTGCGGTTCGCAGGGGTTGGCCAGTGTCTAAGCAGACTTTGGCACGTTGGATCTGGCTGACTATTCAGCAGGCTTATGTTAGTGCTGACCGCCGGCCTCCTTCGTCCATTTCGGCTCATTCCACACGTTCTGTGGGTGCGTCATGGGTGGCCGGTAGGGGAGCCTCCACGTCACAATTGTGCCGTGCGGCCACTTGGTCTTCAGTTCACACGTTTGTCAAGTTTTACAAATTTGATACGTTGGCTATTTCGGCATCCCATTTTGGCCGCCTAGTTCTGCAGGTGCCGCAGAGCGCTCCCGCCCGTGGGGAAAACTTTGGGACGTCCCCAGCGTAAGCACCTCCAGTGTCCCCTAGTGGATTAAAGAGAAAATGGGATTTTGGTACCTACTGGTAAACCCTTTTCTCTGATTCCACAGGGGACACTGGACGCCCACCTCAGCGCTCTTCGCCTGCCTGTTTGGTTTATTCCGTATGTTGTATGTTTTGATTATTGTGTGTTCTTCTCTCCCTTTTCACTCCGCTTGTTCTCCATCTCCTCTCGGTCTTCATTTTCTAAACTGAGGGCTGATGGGGCATAGAGGGGGAGGAGCTTCACACTTCTAAATTATTTAGTTCCGGCTCCAGCTATCCACGCCTCTATACCCAGCGTAAGCGCCTCCAGTGTCCCCTGTGGAACCCCTGTGGAATCAGAGAAAAGGATTTACCGGTAGGTACCAAAATCCCATTTTTTTGTGAATTCGGGGGTCTCATTACCAGACTGTCTACAAAAATCCCCCAAACTCCAAATCCCCATGTAAAAAAATAAAAAATCTGTTGATGAAATATTAGTTTGTGGACAGTGGGCCTGATTCAGCAAGGATCGCAAGACGCACGCAGTCGGTTGATTTTCGCGTTCTGCACATGCGTATGTATTTGTAGTGCATGAACTAGCCACTGCGATTTGGAATGAGAGCGCAGTGTGTACACAGACCCATTGCAGAGTGACTGACAGGAAGTACTGTTTGTGGGTGGTGACGGGGGGAGTTGTTGGGCGAACGCAGGGCGTGTCTGCGTTGGGACAGCGTTGCAGGGGCATGCATAAATTATACACTGAGATACCATACGCAGCCTAAGGCCTCATAGCGTGCGCTGAAGTTAGCAATTCCTGAGTGAGATCTGACCTGCCTTAACTGTGCGTATGGGTCCGATGTTACCGATTTTTGTTTCGGTATGTTGCCCAAGTGTACGGATGTGAGTAAGGGGAAGTGGGCGTCCTCATGTAAGTTACACACGCAACTGTATTGCGTGTGTAAGTGCAGAATTGCGATCCTTGCTGAATCAGGCCCAGTGTCCAATGAGATGAAGGTCCTGGGGTATATGGGGTTTCAAGGCACATGTTCAAATCAGAGGGCCATAATAGATGACCACACAGCCTTTGTGACCTCAGCAGAGCAGCATCGGGCAGATTCTAACATGGTGGCGCTAGGAGCAGGGCAGAACCGAAGGTGCACTAACACCTCTGTGAGCGGTGCTAGAGCAATACTGTGTTCCAGGGCGTTCTACTTATTTGTTGTAAGCCACCGCTCCACAGTACATTAGTCCGTAGAGGTGCAAGTGACACGAGAGGATTGGTTTCCATTCAGTGATCGCCCCTTCTGGTTGTAAAAGGTATTGCACCTAAACAGATTAAACATTTCAGTTTATTAATTGAAAGGATGCAGCAAATAAATTCTATGTCCACGACCAAACCAATTTGGTTAGGGGGTGGCATATGAGAAATTGGATGAGGGGGTCTAGTTAGACATTCTTCAACTAATTTCATGTCTGTGTTCTGGTCTGGAGAACTTTAAAACTGAGTGCAGTATAATAGAACCTGCCTGTGTTACACCAGGACATAAAGGAGTGCCTAGACAGAGCCTCATGCACTTTTCAGCCACTAAACAATGCCTGATTACTGCATTTAAAGAATAAGATGGTTTCTCATGGTTACATGACCATTACTGCATTCTAATGTTTTGCTAGCACATATAACGTTTTTTTAAAAAGTCTTTTACTCATACATGTAAATGTAATAGCCTGCAACTTGCGGCAAGTGCCGAGATTTCGGCTGTTTGGCCGTAAGATTAAAAGTTGCATTTGCGGTTTTGACTCCTCAATATCAGCACTCGCAGCAAGTTCCAGGTTATTACATTTGAACCTACAGTATATTGTGTATCAAAACAGAGAGTGCCCTTAAATTTCAGGAGCAGCTGACATCTAAGCCTACCATGCTGTGCTAGACCAGTGTTCAGAAATCCTACTTTTCACAAGTTGTTACCCCTTTACATCATTTCCTATGCAAGTATTTATTCCCTAATAACATTTACATTACATGCAGAGGAAAGGAGCCAGATTAAGCAGTCTTTCCAGTAGTTTCAGTGTTCCGTTCTCCTGAATGTAAAGGACATAGCTTGGGCTGCATGCTTCACAAATGTAAACGGAAAAAATAATAATAAAAGTTAAACCTTTTATTTGTCAAACAGCTCATTAACATTTTTATGGTGCATGTTAAAATGTTTAATTGGTGTTCAAATACGTAATTGGTATTTTATGTGGGGGTGATGTGATTACTTATCATGTTTAAATCTAATCTTATACCACTTTCAGACAGAAAAATCCCCAAAACCCGGGTTTTTCCCGTATCGTTCAACCCGGAAGGACCCGGGAATTTGCTCCTAACCCCCTTTCACACACCACATAATTCCCGGGAAATTCCTGGGTCAACCCCTTTCACACAGAACCCAGATTATCCCTGCAATATACAGTGTGTCATAATAAATGGACTGCTTTTATGGCACACAGAGATGAGGTCATGAAAAGTGGGTGGTGTCTGCTCACTGCATTGCACTGGAAACTTACATACAATGACATAGTATAGAGGACACAAGTGGTGTTTTGCAATAAAAATTTTTTATTTTTTAAGGCTCATGTTATGTCACATGTAACACCCTCTGTATTAAATTTTTAAAAGTGCTTCTTTTATTTTTCAACAAATATGCATTAGCCATTAACAACATGGCCTTAATGCATTCAACAATTTAAAAAAAAATAAATAAATAAATATATATATATATATATATCTATCTCAATAGAAAAATAGGTTGTGCTGTCATGGAACTGAAAAATATAATAGGGGAGGCACCCCAACTATTAGAACTGTGTGGCAGGGCCAGCCTTAGAAACGACACATATACAGTATACATTTGGTAATACAGCGGCCACACATGGGAGAAAGCTCACGACTGGCCTGTCAAGTGTAGTAAACAATTTTTTTAATACAAAACAAATGGCGGTAATGTGTGTACATTCTAAATTATGTACACCCATATATATATATATATATATATATATATATATATATATATATATATGTAGCTGACTTAAAGGGCACCCACACATTGCCCTAAGCTCTTGCCAGGCCTGTTAACGGCAGGATAAACAATATTGTCAAAAATAACAAGCTTCAACAAAAATTAAATATAAACTAGACAGTGTCGAAGCTGGATTATTGGCTGAGACAAGATCAGTTTAAAATTGAATTGCTGCGACACCATCTTGCGACTGGCCGCAAGACACCATCTTGGAAATGAGATCGCAAGACACCATTTTGCGAATGGCCGCCTAAGCGCCATTTTAGATAAACTCACACTTTAGTACATGTGGCGATATTACTATTAGCATCATGCGATTGCATCTGTGACCATCGCCATAAGTTACCGCGATTCACCAAAAGCCCATTTCATGACTTTACGTAGTTTGGGTGCTCTGGATAAAGTGTATATTATTACAATTCCCCTAAAGGATATATTTCAGAAATGGCTGTACCGTATGTCAAAATTGGATTGCATTAGCTAAACAGAGCAAATGGCCACGTGACAACTAGTCTGTGAAGACGAGCTTCATGGACATAACGTCTGCTCTCACTCCAGGTGGCCCTGCTCGAATACAGCAAGAGGGACGTTTGTAGCACCTTACATTATCAGGCTTCCTACAATAAAATACCGTCAAAGCCAAGAGTGTTATCTGAGGTTTGGGTCTTGTAGCTGTGCTAATTTGCATTTACACAAGAACCTGGGAGAACAAAGGACTGTACTTTTGAGCCTGGGAAGGGTGGGGGCTGCTGAGAGAGGGGGGTGTGTGGAACTATGGCTCAGCATTCCACACTGTTAGGTGTTCACTTAGTTTAAGTGAGATTTAAGTGCACCATTTCTCATACACACATTAATACGCACAATTGTGCTGTTAACTAGTCACATATTAGCGAAATCATAAGATCCTGTATGAAAACGCTGTTTATTAGCTTCATGCGCATGCATCTGCCCCAAGTTAACTAGCGTCTTTACATCACACCCCGCATACTTACACATTACATATTCACATAAAAGGTTTAATAAGCTTTAAAGTATAAGATTTAAGTTTGTTCATTTAGCATAAATGCTGTGAAATAAAGATTATTTGGTAACTAAGGTTTTATACATAAGTAAGCCGTGATTGGTATTGTACTGTTGCGTACTCTTTTAACAGTATTCCGGTACCATCGGTGTGGAGATCGCATCATGCATTCTCAACTTATGGATCGCAGAGACTTCAAGCAACAAAATGTACATAATATGAACAACTGTTAGGATGTTGCATGGGGCAGGAAACCAGAGACCCCCAGTTGTTAGAGGCTGGGTTTTGTCTATTTGAATTAACCTGTTAAATGCCTTGTAACATATGCCCTCTCCTTTAGGACCAATGGTATTAGCAACAAACTTCTCTATTGTGTTGTTTATTTCTGGGGGGTATAAATATGCTCTGACCCTGGGTTCCTAGTCTGTGTCCTGAATGCTGATTGACGAGGGGTCTCTTGCTGATGCCTAACATCTGGACCAGAGAGCGCTGCGTATGTATAATTATACTTGGGTCTGTATAATTTCTTTGCGCTAAGATTATATGAGGATCAAAGCGTGAACTGCTGTACTTGAATAATACTTTGTGCTTTGGAACCACATGTTCTAGGTCTGGAGTCTTTATTTACTGGATGACTGCGTATGCAAATTATGTCATCCTTAGAGGTTTATAGGAAGGATATTAGAAGGTATAGGCAGGGGTATATAGAGGTTCAAAGGCAGAATTCTTAACAGCAAACATGTAAAACATAATACAAGTTTACAACTATGGCAGTGCTGACAATAGTGCTAGGTGAAGTGTTATGATGATTGCCATCTGAATAACTATGCACTCTGCCATTCTGTGTATTAATCCCCGTTCCATCTGCATAAGTATGCACAGTGCCATATTGATTAGTATTTCCTGTGCCGTCTGGACTATTATGCACAGTGACATGTGGAGTGCTAGGCACTGTGCCCTCTGGACTGGTATTTGCATGTGGACTGCTGTGTACAGTGACATGCGGATTACTATTCCCTGTGCTATTACTATTCCCTGTGCCATCTGGATGGTACATGTCACTGCTGTGTACAGTGACATGCGGATTACTATTCCCTGTGCACTGTGCCATGTGGAGTAGCATGAGGTGGATTGGAGGTGTTACTTTGCAGAAATGGTAGCCCTCTGCTATGCTGTTGGTAATTTCTAACAGGACCCTCAGAGTACAGAGGAGGATACATTACATAAGGTTGTGGAGTGTGTAACCTAGACACTAGACCGTTAAGGAAGGACATCTGTGCCTCTCTATTTTCACGTGAAATTCCTTCGTGTAGACCACGGGTTCACAACCACGGTTCTCAAGGCACACTTAACAGTCCCGGTTTTAAGGATAGCCATTCTTGAGCACAAGTGTGTTAATTAGTACTGCAGTTATTTAGATTTAATCACCTGTGCTCAGGCAGGGATATCACTAAAACCAGGACTGTTAGTGTGCCTTGAGGACCGGGGTTGGGAAACACTGGTGTAGGCTAACAAGCTGACTGACAAATGAATTTTGTAACCCTCTTTCATTGTCAAAGAAGCGCTGGAGTCGGGCATCCTCCTGTGCCTGGAATTCAGCATCAGAATCTCGCAGCTGATTTACCAGGATTCTGGTCATTGTGCGCGTTGCTAGCTCCATCTTGGAAGTTTTTTTCTTCCAGTCTGGTACTTCAAAGACTAGGAATAGAAGAAAAGAATAAATACATTTACAAATTAAATTAAAGCAGTAATGTCAACATATATGTGCTTGCGGCCTACTGCACACTAGCTTCACATTGCAACAGATACATTGAGTTTGGATTTCTGGGACCCCCATGGCAGCCATCGGAGCTGTGCCCAATGACACCACCAATTCTCTGTGATGTCATCAAAGAGTATTGGTGGTTTCATTGGGCAGGATTGGCTGTTCTCCGGGGTAACACTTCGTGAAGATGCACAACTAGACGATGATATGGCAATGGGATTAACCAGTGCAGAATTGCCAAAGACTTCATTACACTGATCGTAGTAAACCCATTCCATTCTGGCAGCACCACTTTTCCGCCTGTTACGGTCGTGAACTTTGTTGTAGTATTTGCGTAGAGCTTTCAGTTTGTTCACTACCTGCTGCTGGGTCCGCACAATGTCCCTGCGGATCTTAGCTATGTTTGTGTAGACAATCGCGTCCTTCACTGTGCCACTGATCTGTTTGCAGATCTCCTCCTCCCCTCTGACTGCCAGCAGCTCACGGATCTCCTCTTCCTTCCAGTGCACCATGCTTATCTCTCTCCTTTTCTGCAGCACAATTGTGAGATCAGACGCCAGCGCCACTGCCCTGCCCGCTCAGCCAATCAGCCTGTGCACCGCCATCTCAGCCAATAAGCGCTGTTTACTATGCCCGGAGTAGAAAATCCCGGGTCGGCGCCTTTCAGACAGCCGCAAACCCGTGTAAGACCCGGGAAAAACCCACAAAACCCAGGTAAATACCTGGGTCGAAATACCGGGATTTAGGTCCCGTGTTGACCCTTTCAGACAGAAAAAAAACCCAGGTCGACCCGGCTAGAGCCGGAAAATTACCAGGTTCTTTTCCCTGTCTGAAAGGGGTATTAAAAGGATTATTTTGTTTTGACCGTTAAAGTATGGGCAAGTCTGATACGCTTGGTTCATGCAACACTATTAAAACAGATACTTTGCTGACTATTTTATAGCTTCTTTATAGCTACTTTTTATAAAGGCTATTTAGTTGTATTTTTAACTACTACATGACAGTAGTTGTGATGCACTCTAGCCCCCTATCCGTACGCCCCTATATGGGCGCTCTTACACCATCCTATGCTGGACGCAAGAACAGCCATGTTTGCGGTTCCAATAATTTCTCCGTAGCCTACAATCCTCTGACATGCCCTCACTGAATTTCGCCTACGTGGAAATGGCCCATTACAGCCCAATTAAACCCCTTCTATTGAAAGTGGAGATGTATGTACATGTACCCAGTTCCAGAGCATGTGTAGTGCGAAAACAAGACTAATACCCTCTGCAAATGGGCGCAATTCCATATAGGCATCAGGTCCTTGTGTGCCCATAGATATACAGTCAGGTGCATAAATATTGGGACATTCACAGAATTTTTATATTTTGGCCTCTATTCACCACCACAATGGCTTTGAAATTAAACAAACAAGATGTGCTTTAACTGCAGACTTTCAGATTTAATTTGAGGGTAATTACATCCAAATCAGGTGAACGGTGTAGGAATTACAACGGTTTCTATATGTGCCTCCTACTTTTTAAGGGGCCAAAAGTAATGGGACTATCAAGTCAAAAGCTATTTCATGGACAGGTGTTGGCTATTCCCTCGTTATTTCATTATCAATTAAGCAGGTAAAAGGTCTGGAGTTGATTCTAGGTGTGACATTTGCATTTGTAATCAGTAGCTGTCGACTCTCAATATGAGATCCAAAAAGCTGTCACTATCAGTGAAGCAAGCCATCATTAGGCTGAAGAATCAAAACAAACCCATCAGAGAGATAGTAAAAACATTAGGTGTGGCCAAATCAACTGTTTGGAACATTCTTAAAAAGAAAGAACGCATCGGAGAGCTCAGCAACACCAAAACACCCGGAAGACCACGGAAAACAACTGAGGTGGTTGACAGAAGAATTATTTCCCTGGTGAAGAAAAACCCCTTCACAACAGTTGGCCAAATCAAGAACACTCTCCAGGAGGTAGGTGTATATGTGTCAAAGTCAAAAATCAAGAGAAGACTTCACAAGAGTGAATATAGAGGGTTCACCACAAGATGTAAACCATTGGTGAGCCTTAAAAACAGGAAGACCAGATTAGAGATTGCCAAACAACATCTAAAAAAGCCATTAAAGTTCTCGAACAACATCCTATGGACAGATGAGACAAAGATCAACTTGCACCAGAGTGATGGGAAGAGAAGAGTATGGAGAAGGAAAGGAACTGCTCATGATCCAAAACATACCACCTCATCAGTGAAGCATGGTGGTGGTAGTGTCATGGCGTGGGCATGTATGGCTGCCAATGGAACTGGTTCCCTTGTATTTATTGATGATGTGACTGCTGACAAAAGCAGCAGAATAAATATGCTCATATTCAGTCAAATGCTTCAGAACTCATTGTGCAGATGGACAATGACCCGAAGCATACTGCAAAAGCAACCAAAGAGTTTTTTAAGGCTAAAAAGTGGAATGTTATGCAATGGCCAAGTCAATCCCCTGACCTGAATCCGATTGAGCATGCATTTCACTTGATGAAGACAAAACTGAAGGGAAAATGCCCCAAGAACAAGCAGGAACTGAAGACATTTGCAGTAGAGGCCTGGCAGAGCATCACCAGGGATGAAACCCAGCGTCTGGTGATGTCTATGCGTTCCAGACTTCAGGCTGTAATTGCCTGCAAAGGATTTGCAACAAAGTATTAAAAAGTGAAAGTTAGATTTAGGATTGTTTCGTTTGTCCCATTACTTTTGGCCCCTTAAAAAGTGGGAGGCACATATAGAAACCGTTGTAATTCGTACACCGTTCACCTGATTTGGATGTAATTACCCTTAAATTAAATCCGAAAGTCTGCAGTTAAAGCACATCTTGTTGGTTTCATTTCAAAACCATTGTGGTGGTGAATAGAGGCCAAAATATGAAAATTCTGTCAATGTCCCAATATTTATGCACCTGACTGTACTTTCTATTTTTTTTCACCTTTTAATTTATAGAAAATAATAACAAATGATAACTCGGAGAAAAAAGTGTGCACTTGCCTGATTTCACCCCGGAACTTCTACAAAAAAAAATCGTCGAACACCTTACAAACGTAGATGCAAGCGCAGAGCCAGAGGTGCGGATTTTTGCTTTTAAAGTGTTATTTCTTTCGCTCTCTATATAAGTTGACTTCAAAGACTCTTCTTTTGCAAAAATACCAGTCACATGTTTTTTTTTTTTTTTTTGATTTGCAAATGTATGTAAAGAGCCAAAAATTAAAGTATTTTTTTTTTTGCACCATATAGCTCTTCTGTGGAGAGTATTTTGCCATCCTTAGGGATTTCAATGCATTAAAAGTATTAATTTAGCAGGTTAAACCAGAGTGGATTATATATATATATATATATATATATATATATATATATATATGACCCTTCTATTAGCACCCTAAAAATGCCATTCTGTCCTCAATGGATGTGTATATCTGCAAATGAGATCGTAGGAAGGGATGGGAGGAATAGAGGGAGACAGGAGGATTAGGGAGCTCAATTGGGGGAGTAATACGGGGAGGAATAATTTGTCAGGCTTGGTTTTTAGAACACTACATTTATGGAAGGAATTGTTTTGTTTACAGTAACTAATTGAATTAGGATGTAATTGCAGAGTGAATGACAACTTTCTATGTTGCCCGTCGAACCTGATGTCGCTGACGACGTGCTGGATCGGACGACATATTGTCTAGCATGTACCCTGCATAAGAGTGTCAGCTCCTGACATAAAGGGCCCCATGCATCTGCCTGCTGATTCCCTGATGCAACCGGACCCGTCGTTCGGAAAAAAACAACAATTGGCAGTCATCTATGATTGGCAATCCGTCGGGGATCACAATTCTATTTTGGGCAGGATCCGCAAGTCAGGGAAATCCAACATGTTGGATTTGCCAGATTGCACCGATCCCGGCATCTGGGGATAGGGGTATTGCCCCAATCCATTTCAAGGGCCCCATAAATCTGCAATGGATTGCAGCAATTCGGTGAAATCCAACATGGTAGATGTATGGGGCCCTTTAGATGTGGTAGTACTCAGTCTTTTTAATAGTGTGTGTGTGTGTGTGTGTGTGTTGGTCAGTGGTTAGTCATTTGTAAACATAACAATTGTGATTAACCATTGCCAGATGTAACACATGCCCAGTTTAGTCATGTTCTGATGGTTGTAATGTAATTTACATTGGGGAAGAGTGCAGCATTTTCCTGGTTATATTATTTCATCCGCAACAGTAGTGATCTAAACCCCGCTGTCTGTTGCTGTCGAAGTTATACGGACAGAGTATGAGAAACAAGATTTGTGAATGGCTGCCTAAGTCCCTGTCAATCTAATGGAATGACAGATTTGCCCTTGGGATTACGTGACTGGTTGCACAAATGTTTTGAAAGATTATAGACACTTTGTGCAGACGTCATGTCTACTTGACCCTGCAGCCTGCGGTTTAGTGGATTTCAACCAGTTTAACAAGGGACATTTCAACACCATGTCCTTGATTTGCCAGCACTCAGACTAGGTGAATCATTTCATTCAGCATGTTAGTAGATTTTGTCTCTTGTAATATTTGATCATCTGAGTTTATTATGCTCTGATCATTATGCCCAGCTTCTTTTTAAAAAAAATTATATATTTATATTAATATTATATATTTAATATAATTTGTGCAACTGAATAAAAACATAATCCTAACCCCATAATATGAGGTTAGAAAACTTCATGCACCAAGACCTCTAAACTATCCCTCTACTTTTTATTTTTTAATATTGTATGAAATCGCACTGCAGGGATTATATTATATTGTGTATGTAAATAAAACTGTGTCAGATCTTGGTACACTTGCAGATTATAATGGGAGTACACCCTACTGTAGCATAGGGATATTAGAATACCTATTGAGGAGCTCTCTGGCCAAGGACACTGCGGTTTTTTGCAGGTCACCTTGGTGACTTTCAATATCATTTTGGTATCACAGTAAGGGGGGATTTCAGTTCTTCTAATACACAGGTTTCCATTTAAGGCAAATATAGTTGACCTCACTAATCTCTTAAACATAAGTGATAACCAAATGAATCCTCAAATATAATGATATAATTTACAGGATACGTAATATATATTCCTGTCACCTGTGTATTGTATATTAATTTATCAATGGGAATATTTCCAGTGTGCTAACCTTCCTTGAGAACCTCAGTTATCTATGGATCACTGCTGACCTCCTAATATATCGTAATATACCAGCGATGAGCTCCCATACATTTATCAATCTGTGCCTCGATAATGTCACAACACCTCGCCCATGTTAGAGAAGACAACCCAATTGCAGCAACGTTTTTCAGAAAGACAAATTCATGCAGTATGGAGACTGCTGAGCCGGCATCAGGCATCTATTCTATAACTTGTGGCTGTTCTTTCCATGCAGTGTCAACATGTACATTGCACATCATTTTTCAGAGCTGCAGGCATAGGTGTCTTCTGCAGCTATAATTGTAACTTTAGGTGTAGCAACGTCATGTACTTTAGACTGAGTACTGCGACATACCGTAGCAAAAAGTCCTTTCTATTTACATTTTAGTAGGTTTATTGTACAGCAATGGGGATGTGGCTTGTATGATGTTTGCAGTCTCTTGGCTATTGTCCTTCTGTCTGCCGTTGCTGGTTCAGTCTTGCCAGCAATAGTAAAAGCCTTCTGCAGTATCAGTTTTGAGCAGCAACATCTCTCTTACGCAGGAAGAAATGATTTTATTTTCTCTGCCAGCTGGTGACTCATAATTTAATCCGCCATTTTCCCAAATTCACCTATGACAACCATCTTCCTCATGGCAGCAATGTACCGTTCTGTGGAATTGATGACGTTCAGCTACAACGTTTGCTTTAGGAACGAAAAAGTCCTATGAGGGTAATAGCATATTTGTCATCCGCTAAAAGAAATGTGTAATAATAATGAGTTCTCCGGCTTTCTGTATAGAGGCTCAGTGAATCGGTAAAGCACATTTTATGGCGTCTGAGGGCTCTGTATCATTAATTGCAAGCAGGTGGTTTCCAGACACACTCAGCCATGCAGTAAAAGTCATTGCAGGCTCACTCGGGTGTGGAAGTTGGAACAGGTTGATTAAGTGAAGGAAAAGCCAGTGTTGTCGCCAATATGCTCTGTGCAGTCACCGGACCACACACGGAATAGAATGGTCCTGCCCACCATTTTGCATTAACGAACGAACATTGGTCTTCTCAATATCGCCACCTACTGTTATAGACTTGTAATATACCACACTTTTGCCACTGCCCGTATTCTAAGCCCTTTTCTCACCAGCTGCAATGTAGCATTGTGCCCTTGTTTTTTTAGTGCTATAGCCTCACGGGCTACTTTTGCTAATTTAATTTTCAGGCTACGTTTGCTATACTTGGTCAACAAATGATGTGAAAACAATTGTAGCTGTTGTTTTCAATTGAACTGTTGACTGAATGTCTTCCCACTTCCCTGGTGTGTACATTCCGTGATTACGGTCTCCTGGTTTTCCTACTTCCTCCCTACTCTTAAAGTTACTAAACCCCATACTAAAGAGCCCCATACACTGCGATGTGTACCCAGCGATGCAATCCACGATCCGACGGCCGACATGTCGAGTGGCCCCCAAACACGGAGCGATCCGGTTCCCAACCAACCGATATGCCGCCCCCCCCCCCATAGACCTGCATGAGATCTGGAGGAGCGCGCAGCGGACAATATCATGCCCACACACGGAACTATACAGCTGCCATATCATTCCTATCCGTCTGATCTGCCGCTATGTCGCTCTGTGTCTGGGGGCCCTAAGGTGGGGCGTACACACCTAACTATATATCTGTCCAGTCTGACTAACCCAACAATCTACATGTAGGTATACTGCTTCTTATATAGCTATGCCGTATACTTATAGGCTTGCGCAATGTATTATTAAATACAGACGTAACAATATTCGTACAAACTCCACCGAAGTAAGTTTTTGAGATGTATTGCATTGTGTAAAATGTGTTTGAGAAACGTCTAAAGAATGTCTGTACTGCTTTCAGTGTCCGGCTGTTTTATATTTAACAAATAGCTCTCATTAATCACTTATCCATGATTACCATGATGTATAGATAGATTATTCTACACCATGCTGGGGCTTTAGATTAGCTATAGGGGTCTGTTTACTATTACCCTATTCTCTGTTGCAGCAATACATAGGATCTGATCGCTTGTAGCTGGCCGATAGTTGCAGTCTGCGTATGCAAGCAGTGCGCGAACGCTCGGGAAGCAATCTCTCGCTGTGCATAGACCGCCTAGCAGAGTGAGTGACCGGAGAAGCTGCTTGTGGGTGGTAACAGGGGCTAGCCAATAGAAACGGGGGGGTGGAGGTGCGAACGCAGACGTGCCTGAGTGTTTCAACGCCGTTTCAGAGGAGTGCATAATTAAAAGGCAGCGTCATAGTACACGTCACTTGGTTGCATTTCACACTGAAGAGATCGCAGTGCTTGCGGCACTCATCCGATGGTGCTCGATGTACCAATGTCTTCACGCACTTCCAGGAGATGACATGCCCAAGTGGGCGTCTTATGAATGGCTGCATACACGGATCGCACGCCAATGCATAGTGGGCGTGCTAATGGCTTGCCGTGCGATCACCTGACTTTCTGGGCGTGCGCTGGATTTGCATACCCAGGGTGCGAGTGATTTGGAGTCCCAGCAAAAACCCTGCTATTAAGTGTTTGTTTTCTTCTTACAGGCTATAGGGACCTGGTAACCAACAAAAAAAAAGATCAGTACAGCAGGGGGAATTCAGTGATTTATTTGTGGTTTTCCACTTCTTAAATAGGAGGAATCGTGATAATACCTTTCATTGGCAAAAAATCCAGAGAAAGGGGTAGTCACTCATTTTATACAGCTTTATGCAGATGTGTGCTTGCGCATCTTTGCTGCCAATGCGACAAACCTGCGTACGCATTGCCGACGAGCGCACGCGCCATGCAATCCCATGGATCGCTGGAGCAAACAAGATACACGTGACCATTTGTGGGCGCGCGACCCACCGCATACGTGACGCGGCTAGTCACA
This sequence comes from Taudactylus pleione, assembly GCA_031769625.1. Lineage (NCBI taxonomy): Eukaryota > Metazoa > Chordata > Amphibia > Anura > Myobatrachidae > Taudactylus > Taudactylus pleione. The sequence goes on along the minus strand of JAUIMM010000628.1, from coordinate 3,065,106 downwards.
GCGGCGGCAAAGATGAGTGAGGACACGTTTATACCTTGGTTTTACAATATGGCTGCTGCTGAATAGAGAGCACTTTAATAAGTAGATGCACCATAGTCCCATTGGACACTACGCTATATCAGACACTCTTGTGTTCTTTCCTTATTTCAATTAATATGGAATATTTGGGGGTTTTGTTTTGTTGTTTCGGATGCTAAAAGGAACCTGTGCTGGGAGGAATTGGTTATTGTAAATAAGAATAATAGACCACTGTCAGGATTTATTCACCTTTACATTTGTTTTCAGATTTTTTTTTCCTTTCTGTTCTTTCCAGTATATTGATTGAACAGGAAATGCAGCAACCAACATCCTAAAATAACGTCCATCTCTGCACATACTGTAGGGCCTGTCCAGCTGGAGTTATTGGTTTATTGGGAGATTATGGCGGACGAATTAGCCCTGGAGAGTTGCCAATCTCACAGCTAGCTATGTCTCATCCAATCAGCTTCCAGCTGGCAAGCCTGCCCATAAGCTTCCGCAGGCTCTGGATGCTAAGGCGCCAGCAGAGGGGCATACTGTACCTCCCAATAATATGTCGGCTAGAAATATGGATCTTGCTGCCTCCAGCAACTTCTTAACTTGCATCTTGTCACTTACTGCAATAAACATAGATAAAAGCAAAATGACTTTCCAAGATGACCGCAGTGTCAGCAAGTAGTGTATCCTCACACACCCTCCCCTAAACATGAACCACCTTCTAACTCACTCAGCTGTAGTGCCATCACAATGACTTCTCTCACCTGTCCCCAGGAATAAGTCTACAAAGTCCAGCACAAATTAGCCTATTCACATCAGATGCTTGTCTAGGAAGGTTCGCTGATATGTCTGGACTATTTCTGTGCGCCATGGATTGGGGGGAGTGTAAATATATTAACTATTAAATAAAATCTCTCTTTTTTAATTAATGTTAAGTGTGCAGCTTCTCCGGGCTAAAGGCCTGACTTAGAGATGTACACTAATGTTGAGAATTTTTACATGAAAATATGCAAATATTGCAGACTGCAGGATTTGTATTGAGACAGCCACCGGCAGCTTCGCAAATCGAAGCAATTGCATACAAATGTGCGGCATCGGATGCATATCATTCGATTATTGGTCTTCTGAGTAACCTATGGTGGTGCAGAGTGGCCGCACGTGTACCCGGATGTCTGAGCCATTTTCATTGCATACGGAATCACAATCACAGTCCGTGACACACCTACGTTCCCCATTCCCCCGTTACCTCACCCAGACGGTCCCTGTCTGTCAATCAGATTGCACATAAATGCTCTATGCGACCGCCATCGCAAAACCATCGCAGCACATGCGCAGTGCAACTCTGACACATGTGCAGACCACCGATAATCGCTCCACTGTGGGAACATCGGAAGAGCGCCCATCTCTGAATCTTTCCCTAAGCACAGTGTCTGATGCCCTCCGATTGGCACTGCAGGAATTTAGTTAATGTTTATTATTACATGTAATAATCTCAGCATCTGATATGTAAGTAGGCATTTCTGTTAGCTGATAGGAGAGGTGGTAGGTGCTGACCAATATAGTAAGTTCAGGCTCCTGTAGCAGAGTGACTTCAGCTGCACAAATGGAGTGCTCTATTTTTCCTGGAGAGTAGGCTGCAGAACGCTATAGTGGAGGTGCGCAGAATGGGGCTGCCTCTGAGCCGGCCGCAGGCATGCCCGTGTCTTCATCTTATTACGGATGACTATCTGCGACTTTATGCTAATGCTGCTACAAAGCCCTTCCCTGGTGCACATCTGTGCGTTCAAATGTGCGAGGACCGGGAGCCTCTGTCAGCATCTGTAGGTAATGAATAACGCTTAAGATGCACAGTCACACCATCGATACTTACAGTAGCCCTATTCTTCATCCAAGTATGGAGTATATGTGAGCAGCTTAGCGTAGTGTTCCCACTAGGCTGTTTCAGCGGGGGGCCGCGCCCAGCCCAATTTTGAAATGCTGAAATGTGCCCTGATCACATGGAGGTGCCCAGCTGATCACAGGCTGACGTTGGTGGCCTGAGACACCCCACCTCCCGCTGTGCTGCTACGTCTCTGCCAGTCCCCACCACCTCCCCAATCTTCCCCCTCCACACTCCACGGGCCGCAGTGTTAGTGGGGAGAGGAGTAGTTGTGGTTATTCTGGCTGAATAGATGCCATGCGCGGCATCTGTTCACTGTGTGGGGAGAGAGCTTGGTTGCATCCCAGCATCTCCATGAGTGCTGGGCACACCTTCTAGAGTAGCCCCCCAGCTGTTGTAAAACTACAAATCCCAGCATACCCTGCAACAGTTTTGCCATGCTAAAACTGTTGCAAGGCATGCTGGGATTTGTAGTTCAACAACAGCTGGAGGGCCGCCCACCCCTGTTCAAAAGTGATGGAAAGGGAGGGCGTGCTCCCTCAGAGGCCAATGCCACCTTTTTGGGCGCACTTTTTTTCATGATCGGCGCCACTAGAGTTCCTCTGCTTTCAGCGACACGTGTGTGGCACTATACCGCTAAGCCACCTTCCTGTCACCGTTTGGAACGCCATTACATTTTTAAGACATTACTGAGGCCATGCATCGTAACTCCGACTGTGCGGGACAGCTTTTTCAGTGTCCTAAAATTGATACTTGGAGTCTCAGCTGACAAAAGCCTTAGTAACGCTGTAGGTGTCAAATGCAACATGTTCATTCAACATGTTTTACTATACATTAAATGTATGATGCTCACTGCATGGTCGATAAGAGACACGTCCTTTCCATTCCCAGCTGTTATACATTTTTATCCCCTGACAGATTAATTCAAGTAATAGTAGGGTCCCAGGGAGTATTGACGCTGACAGTATTACATGGGGAAAGTGTTGGTGCACGTGGCCTGCTGATCATCGCTAAACATCATCTCTTGTGGCCCTTTGGCTCCTGAAGACAAAATGAAATGAAATGGATTAAATACTTTGAAAGCATGTATTCATTCTCTATAAAATACAAAGTTAAACATTATAAAGTCTTACAGAAGCTTAGTAACCTTAGTAACCATGGCAACAATTTAGTAAACCAGCTATATCATAAATCTACCTAGGTCTGTGATGTCTGGATAAATATATGCACAACACATTTGGCTTTGAATCTTTAGATTAAATAAAATTAAAGTGAGGTTACCGCTGCCCTCTAAATTTAGTGCCTACTGTACCTCACAAATCAGTTATTGCTACTTTTATTTGATTTTAACGTTTTATTTAATGTACAGAATTATATTCCTATTGAATGGCAGGAAGAGGCAGCTTCTTATGTATTCCATGCTGTAAAATATAACAATCTTAACGCTGTATTACCCCCTCATTGTTAGATTTAATTGTCTACTCCTGTCCATCTATGGGGCCCTTGGTTCTAATCCATTTTCCCCAGGGCTCCTCTTTCCTGTAATAAAGGAGTCTATGTACTAAGCCTTGGAGAGAGAGAAATTGGGCGGAAATAAAGTACCATCCAGTCAGCTCCTAACTGTCATGTTGCAGGCTGTAAGCCCATAGACCTGTAGATCCCATAGACCTGCAATGCTTCTAAGTTCACCACTTTAAAGTGACTGCAAAGGGCTGTGCCCGAAAAACGGGACTGTCCCGCTGAGATCGGGACGGCTGGGAGGACTGCAGCAATATGGGGTGGCGCCCCTCTTCGACCGCACTGGTTGAACACCCCTAGAGCCGGCCCTGGGTACATATACTATACGATGTGTGACCCAGCGATGGTGCAATGCGATGTAACGATACATTGTGTGCACCCTGCGCCATCTGGTGTACGACGACACAATGTGTTGTTACATGCTGCATAACCGCACATACCTGCTTGTACCCCCCCTCTGGGATCTTCTGGAGGGACAGTCCCTGAAGACGCCATTGCGAGTCTTGTTTATTCTAACCCTTGCAAAAGACAACAGTCGCCCCCTTTAAACTTACAGAGGTCTCTGTTTGCAGTCATGCTTGCCGTAATTCTAGGCTACCAGGACAGTCTAGGTTTTTGATGCATGGTCTTGAGCATGCTGCTTATTAAATGCAGGCACGTAGAGGCATTTGTTTTCAGTATGTCTGGTGCCAGTCATTCCCCAGCGGTTTCCTTTTTCTAGAAGTTATTTTTGTTTGTTGCCTGTATGGTGCTATAGAAAATGATGTACTTATATGCAGCCGATGTCCTCCTTCCAATGTTATCTGTAGGCGTTTACCCGGTACCAGTTTTTGCCGTTCCTGCACAATATCAGTGTCATATAAATTAATAGTACAATCTAGGGAATGTCCTGCTCTTGCATAATACAGTATCATTTCAAGATTAGTTTCTTTCTGACTGCAACTTTATGCATTTATTGCAGAGTTCGTCCGTCTTTTCCTTTTGAGATAATTGAGGTTTGGAAGAATACTGGAATTTAGCATCCAGGTCCCATAGAGCCATGAGTGCTGGAGCCTGGCAGAGCTCATGTAAGGGAATGCTTAGTATGCTCCTTCTCACATTCCAGCAATTATCAGCATTCATATTTCCGCCATGCCTAAAGCTAAAAGGGGGGGGGAAGCCAAACACAAATAAAAGGTAACTGCACACAGAATAAGCTGGGAACTGCTTCTGGGATATACTTCTGTATATTTCATTTTTATTTTTCTACATCAGGGTCCATAGGGTATCCACAGGATACCTTGGGGTATAGGTGATGACGTCAGGCATCGGGCACCATAGAGTTACGTTTTCAGCCTCCCAGGATGCACTAGGGTCCCCCTCCTATACCCCGCCCCCCGAGCCAAGGCATCTCAGTTTCGTTGGTGCCCGGCTCGGAGTCGGAGCACCTGTTTAGAGGGGGGCTAAGGATAGCCCCTGAAGTTTTCTTCAAGGCAGCTGTGGCTGCCCATCTGGAAGTACAGCATGGACAGTCACTACTGACGTCCATGCTGTCTTCCCTACACCCCCGCCGGTACCAGAACGCCGGTACTGATCCGGGGATGCTGGTAAGCATCTGGGGTCACAGCTAGCGGTGACCCCAGATGTTTTGGACCATGAACGGATTCAAGGGGGGCAGCAGGTAAGCAGCGGGGTCCCGCTGTGGGTCCCTGCTGAAACATGGTCCAGAGTCCCCAGGCAGGGGGCTCCCTGGGGACTGGCTGCAGCGTGAAGCCAGGTAACAAACCTGCGCTTCCACTACCCCCCTGGGACAGCGGACCGCAGCTGAGCGGTAGCGCTGCGGTGTCCCAGGGGTTAATTGCATGCCAGGGGAGCGCGCCTTCCCTGTACACAGCCCTCTCTGCACCTGCCGATTGGCCCTGTGGCAGCGCTCCTCCCCCAGGCCGGCCTCCTCTCTGCTCCTCGGTGCCCATCTTTACATGAAGCATGGTGGATGCTGCTGGACGCTGCTGATCGGTGGCATCGTGGTCTGGGTCCCCCGGCATACCTCTCCTCCGTTGGAACAGGTCTGTGTATGCAGCGCTGTGTCCTACCAGGCTCTGTGTCTGCGTAGTTGAGGATCAGCGCTGATAGTGCAGGGATTAATTTATTTGCATCGTATGTGACTGCTGCTAGCGTCTGCTGCCTGTACTTTCACTTTCTACTGTCAGCCTTTTCACTGTCCCTGCTCTTCTTCTGCTAAAGCCCTTGCGGTGCAGTGATTGCAGGGCGGTTCTCCCATTATACTAACGAGTATCAGTGAGAGGGGTCACATACTTGCCATCCTGTCTGAGAGTGATTTTCCTCTCCAGCTTCTGTGTACTACGTGCAAGGTATCAATAGCGGAGGGGGAGGGTAACGCGGAGGGGCTATGTCGGCAGTGTTTTTTATTGGCGCAACCAATTACTGTCATGGCTCCGGTACAGGAACCGCCCTGGGCTTGTTTCGCCAAAGCGCTTACAACCCTAGTGGGCCAGTTAGCTCCGCAACCTGCGTTCTCTCAGATGGGATTGTCCCAGCAGTCAGTGGTGTCGTCACCCATGCAGGGGTTCCCGAGACAACTGATGGTACCCCACAGTCTCCCTATTTCCCCTCCTCAAGTCTCTCAGGAGCCTGCGTGGGTTAATTCACTGACACGTTCTGTACAGCATTTGTCGGACGTGTTACAAGGGGAGTCTGTGTTGCGGCCTCACAAGCGGCCGGTGGCGTCTCTGTCCGCTCCTTATGAGGATGACGACGGGATGTCCGATGATGGGGAGATTCTGGATCTTTATGACCAAGAACCTCTCCGTACTAAAGAGTCGGACGCTAAGTCAAAGGTTTATATTCCTGGCCTTATTCGTGCAGTCCGCACAGCTTTAGTTATTGAGGATGATGATCCTCCGGTGTCAAAGTCCAAGTATGTCTTTTTCAAGGATATTAAGGGTGACGCCACAGTGTTTCCTCTTTCGGGTCAGTTAGTAGACCATTTAGAGGAGCCGTGGAAACATCCTGGCAAACTGTATCAGCCTCAAAGACGTTTAGCGGTGGCTTATCCGTTTGCGGACAACTATTTCTCTAAGTGGGAATCCCCTCATGTGGATTCTCATGTGACACGCCTAGTCCGAAGTGCCACATTGCCCATGCCCTCCATGTCCTCCTTGAAGGATGCTACGGACCGTAAGGTGGAGATCTGCCTAAAGTCCATCTATTCCCTCGCAGGGGGGCATCTAGACCGGCTATGGCCGTATGTTGGGTAGCCAGAGCTATGGAGCGCTGGGCCGATAGTTTGGAGGCGTCTCTGGATTCCGACTGTTCGGCTGAACAGTCCGAGTTGGTAGGCAACGTCCGGGATTCGGCCACTTACATCAATGAAGCGGCCTTGGATATTCTCGCATTTCTTCGGCAGCTTTTGCTGTTCGTCGCACCTTAGGGTTGCGATCCTGGAAGACGGACGCTGATTCCAAAAAGGGATTGGAAGCTTTGCCATTTAATGGAGAAGTCCTCTTTGGTCCGGATCTGGACAAAATTGTGGCCACACTGGTGGCAGCCAAGTCTGCATGTCTCCCGTCTGCTGCTGTCCCTTCCAGTTCGGGTACTTCGTCCTTTCGGCCTTATAGGGCCCAGGGTAGGCCTAAAGCACACTCCTTTCCCCGACAGGCTGGGCCCAAGAAATCGGCCAAGCCCAGGAAACAGGCCTGGAGTACCAGACGTCCGGCCCCTAAGTCTGATGACAAGCCTGCGGCCTGACGGTCCGGGCCTCCCTTTGGGGGATCCCAAAGTGGGAGGCCGTCTGCTGCAGTTCGCCCAGTATTGGTCGGCAACTACGACAGACACTTGGGTTCACGAGGTGGATTCTCACGGGTATGCCCTCTCTTTTCGGCACAGGCCCCCATCCCGATTCTTCACCACGGGTCTTCCCTTAGACCAGAACAAAGCCATGGAACTGCGGAAGGTTTTGCACACTATGCTCCAGGCTGGAGTTATAGTGACTGTTCCATTCTCCCAGAGGGGCCAGGGTTTCTATTCCAATCTATTTTTGGTGCAAAAACCCAATGGGTCGTACCGTCCGATTCTCAACCTCAAGGCCCTCAACAAGTCCTTGCGGGTACCGTGGTTTCGGATGGAGACCCTATGGTCCATCATTCTGGCGCTGGAACCTGGGGATTACATGGTGTTGTTGGACATACAGGACGCTTATCTGCATGTCCCTATTCTTTTGCGTCACCAACAGTTCCTCAGGTTTGCAATCCACAACGATCATTTTCACTTCCGGGCGTTACCTTTTGGCCTGGCGACAGCACCACGTGTATTCACCAAGGTTATGGCGGTCATGGCGGCGTCCCTGCGGCTGCAGGGAGTCCGAATGTTGCCGTACCTAGACGACCTTTTGTTGGTAGCAGGGTCTCCAGAGCTCCTTCTACGCCACTTGGATCTGACGATTGCAGTACTGCAACGGCACGGCTGGTTGATAAACTGGCAGAAGTCCACCCTGATCCCGTCTCAGAGGATTCTGCACCTCGGAGCCTTATTGGACTCCAGTCAGCAGAGGATCTTTGTGACGGGGGAAAAGATCTCTGCCTTGCAGTTGAGGTTGCGCAGTTGTCTGCAGAGTCGCCGTGTGTCTCTACACTAGGCGATGAGGTTACTGGGCTCCATGGTGTCAGTATTCGACATGGTCGAATATGCCCAGTTTCACTCCAGACCTCTGCAGCAATTGATCCTGTCCAAATGGAATGGACTGCCTCAGAGTCTAAAATCCCAGACGATGGTGCTCACTCCGGAGGTTCGCCTGTCCCTTGCCTGGTGGTTGCAGACGACCCACCTCAACAAGGGTCGTCCGTTTTGGGTGGCGAACTGGGTCCTATTGACAACGGACGCCAGCCTTCGGGGCTGGGGAGCGTTCATGGGTCCACACTTGTTCCAGGGCAGATGGTCCCAGGCGGAAAAGGAGCTTCCAATAAACATCTTGGAACTCCGCGCCGTTTTCAAAGCTCTCCAGCAGGCACATCGGGTTCTCCAGGGTCACCGCGTGCAGGTCCAGTCGGACAAGGCAACCACCGTGGCCTACATAAATCGGCAAGGAGGAACCCGAAGTCGGGCGGCACTCGTAGAGGTGTCCCGCATCCTGGTCTGGGCGGAGCGCAATCTCCCGGCCATATCAGCAGTATTCATCCCGGGAGTCCTCAACTGGGAGGCGGACTTTCTCAGTTGTCAGGACGTTCATCCCGGGGAGTGGTCTCTGCACCAGGACTTCTTTCAACTTCTGGTGGACAGGTGGGGTCTTCCAGAGATCGACCTCATGGTGTCACGGCACAACAAGTTGCCGGTGTACGGGTCTCGCACAAGAGACGAAAAGGCGTCTCTGGTGGATGCTCTGTCCGTCCAGTGGATGTTCCAGTTTGCTTATCTCTTTCCTCCGTTTTCCCTTCTTCCACGGGTAATCCGGAAATTCAAACAGGAAGGAGGGACGCTCCTGTTGATAGCTCCCGTGTGGCCCAGACGGCACTGGTTCTCAGACCTTCAGGGTCTGTCCGTGGACATTCCTCTGCGGTTGCCGCCACGACCGGACCTACTGTCACAGGGTCCTTGTCTTCACCCGGACCTGACTCGGCTGTCTTTGACGGCATGGCTGTTGAGACGGCCATGTTAAGGTCCAGGGGGTTTTCCAGCTCTGTAGTGCGAACTATGCTAAGAGCTCGGAAGCCATCTTCTGCAAGGATATACCATCGTGTGTGGCATACGTTCTTCCAGTGGTGTCGGCCGAGAGGTTATGGAGTTCCGTCTGTCTAGAGTGTTAGCTTTCCTACAGGCGGGACTAGACCATGGGCTTCGCCTTGCTTCTTTAAAGGTGCAGGTATCTGCCCTGTCTGTCTGGTTCCATCGTAGGATTGCTATAATCCCTGATGTGTGCACCTTTATGCAAGGTGTTCTTCGAATTCAGCCGCCATTTGTTCCACCGGTGGCGCCTTGGGATTTAGCTGTGGTCCTGAGGGCTCTCCAGGGACCGCCGTTTGAACCACTGGGCTCAGTGGATCTTAAATGGCTGACAGCTAAAACAATTTTCCTTCTGGCCATCGCTTCGGCCAGACGTGTTTCTGACTTAGGGGCTCTCTTCTGTAGACCCCCTTTCCTGATTTTTCATGGGAACAGGGCAGTGCTGCGCACTCGTCCTGAATTTCAAGTTGTTTCCCGTTTTCATATCAACGAGGAAATCGTTGTGCCGGCTTTTAACTCACCTGACCTTTCAGTGGGTGAGGCCACTTTGGGCATTGTGCGGGCCTTAAGGATTTATGTTGACCGCACTTCTTCGTTTAGAAAGTCGGACGCCTTGTTTGTTCTCTATGGCTTCCGTAAAAAGGGTTGGCCCACTTCAAAGCAGACTTTGGCAGGTTGGATCCGTATGGCAATTACAGAAGCCTATCTTCATGAAGGCCTTCCAATTCCATCCTCTGTGTGGGCTCATTCCACTAGGTCTGTGGGTCCTTCGTGGGCAGCTCGACGTGGTGCCTTTGCAGTCCAGATCTGCGAGGCTGCCACGTGGTCCTCTGTCCATACCTTTATATAGGAGTATAGGAGAGGGACCCTAGTGCATCCTGGGAGGCTGAAAACTTATCTCTATGGTGCCCGATGCCTGACGTCATCACCTATACCCAAGGTATCCTGTGGAACCCTATGGACTTCGTAGAAATAGAGATAACAAAGGTAAGTTCTTACCATATCTCATATTTTTGCTGCTAATGCAGCGGCCACTGCCAACTTTGAATTTCTGAGCCTAAAGAATCATAGGATAGTATAGCAGTAAGTTATTTTGGAATCGGTATGTTATACCGCTGGACCTAAGCCCGGCGGATGAAATACCGGCACCGGAAGGCCGGCAGATGGAGATCCCGACAGGGTAAGTATTAACCCTATCCCTCCCCCTCCCCCCCTAACCCTCCCTTAGGGGTGCCTAACCCTAACCCACCCCACCTAGTGCCTAACCTCCCCCATGGGTGCCTAATCCTAACCCCCCCCCTCCCCGCACCCTAAACCTAACCCTCCCGGGGGCGGGTGCCTAACCCTACCCCGCGCGGCTAACCGCTCCCGACGCCTTCGGCGCTAATGATAGGCGTCTGTATTTAAACGCCTATCATTAGTCCCATGCCGGGCTTTCACTGTCAGGAATCTGGCGGACAGCATTTCGTCCGCCAGCTTCCTGGCTACATCCCGATTACTTTATATATTTAGCCTTCTATATAGATTCCTTTATACAATTAGATTTTGTACTTTTGAATCCTGATCATTGGAATGGGAACACGTATTAGGAATGGAAACCGGTATTAGAAATATTGGGCCTGATTCATCACAGATCGCAACTATAACAGCGTACGCAGATCGGCACATCCACCGCAGTGGATCACCTACGCAGATACAAAGCCATTGCAAACGGAGGGATGGGACGTCAGGGTTTGGGGGTGGTGATGGGGGAGTGGTTGGAGAAACGCAGGTGTGCCAGTCCCTTTTGAATGCCGTTACACGGGCGTGCATAAATTAGCCACTGCGACGAGTACTTACTGCATGCGACGTTGTTGTCAACTTCTGAGTCAGGTCAGAGCTGTTGTAATTGTGCGTGAGGGGCTGATGTTACTCCATGTTTTGCAGTGCAATCTTCCCCTTACACACATTGGACACAGCTATTTTGTGGGGTGAGACTATTCATTATGCTAAACACATGGCTCCTTTTGCTACAATGATGTTACTAGTTCCTAACAAAGTGCTAGGATGCATTCTCTTAAATCCTGTTTCCAACATAAACTGGCTGAGCAGGTACCTATTACACTAGCAAATAAAAATAAATGCATCTTATAGATTATACTAATAACTTATGAAGAGGAATTTTCTGGACTGTCCAAGCACTTGCCAAAAGGTCATTGTACTGGTAGTAAATATAGTCCTGATTTTATGGGTTTAATCCATAATTTCCTACTTTTCTCTGGGAAATCCTGGAGAGTGAGTCCAAGAGACAACTGCTGGGAGTGTAATGACCTGATTCGCCTCATCACGCCACCAACCTCAGTTGCCCAATGTGGCCCTTCAGGTCCTTGCGTAAGGGGGAGAGAGCAGTCCGCGATCATAATGATGTGATAAAATCAGGCGGTGTCCGAGAAGTTGGCTTACTGTTCTGGGAGGACTACCAGAAACTTGGGAGACGTTTGGACATTCTGGAAGCGTATGCAAGTATAAGTTACCCGTATCAGATGGAAATGAGCAGCACGGCCGGGGCTTATTTCATCTACATCTTGGGGATTCCATGTTAGCGCGTAGTGTTTAAATCTTCATTCAGACAGAAATTGGATTTCAGAACTAGGAAGCTGAGGTTGAAAGGCCAAGATGATCTGTGGAGGTCATTTGTATTCTGCTCGTCACACATGCGATGACCAGTCAGAAGCTACAAACCCTGTCTTTACGACTTGCAGTTGGTCGCCATGCTTGCACCCCCCCCACCCCCTTTAGAATCCGAGAGAACTGTAATGGGGCACATCCACTAGACGATCTACTCCCTGTCCAATCTCTAAACGATTTTCCCTTGATTTTTTCCCTTGAAATTTTATCTTTCAGTCTGAACGATTTGCAAACTATCTAACAGATCAAATTAAATTGACCTGCATGTTCAGTCGAGTGACGAGACGATCACACGACCAGCGGGAGTGCGCATCGTTAATCGTTAATGACCAAACACTGCAAGATTTCTAAACGATTGAACGATAACTACGTCGTTATCGTTCAATCGCCTGCTAAAATCGTGTAGTGGATGCCCCCCTTAACTCTAAAGATTTTTCCTTGAAAATCTAAAGTATCTTTGTTAGAAATGATGTAAGGGGAAGGTCTGACCGTCACTGCCAGCGACGGTCTCTAATGTTTTAATGTTATGAGTGAGGGTCAGTCTGTGCATGTGCATGACTGTTTAACCCAGCGGGGACCCGGCAGTGCCTGGGAAGCTTTGCTTAGGCTGGAAAGGCTGCTGCCGGGTTCTGGACCGCATCGCTCTTGCCATGTAAAGATGGGGAGAGCGAGGCAGTGACACACAGCTTTAATCTTAGATTGCCACTGTTTGATACATTTTGAAAGTCTGACATAACCCCTTTAGTGAGTGCTAAAGGGGTTATGTATCATTGATAAATTGGCACCTAAATTCGCTATCACACACACTTTTTAGTCCGCTCTTATTCAACCTACTAGTATGTGTTTGGTCTTAGAAAGGAAACTGGAGCACTTGGAGGAAACCATGCAACCACTAGGAGAACATACAAACTCCGCACGTTTAGAGCCCTGGTCGAGAATTGAACTCATGACACCATGCAATGACTCTCTAGTGCTAACCACTGTTCCACAGTGCTGCCCTACAGGTGTAGGAGGAGCTTCAGCTGTCCGTTATAAGGAATATGGATGTAATAAAGCTGCAATGGCAACGCCGTAACAATTGTTTACTGTATTTTTTGCCTCCATGGTTCATATCTGAAATTGTAAATTTTGTGCATTTAGGGCCTGATTCACTACGACTGCGTTTACGCACGCAGGTTTGCTGCGAAAATATGCTAATGATAGCAATCGCAAAGCCATCGCACAGCCAACATAGAGACACCCACTACCGCTGTCTCACATCTGTAATACCTTGCAGACCTGCATATACATCGGGAACATGGAGTAACATCGGCCCCTCACGCACAATTACAACAGGTCTGACCTTACTCAGAAATTGCTAACCTCGTTGTGCGCAGTGAGTACACATGCTACGTAAGCCGTCGCAGTAGCTAATTTATGGACGCCCCTGCAACGGCGTTCAAACGGACTGGCGCGCCTGCGTTTCTCCTACCACCCCCCCGTCACCACCCCCTAACGCTGATGTCCCATCCCTTGGTCTGCAATGGCTTTGTATCTGCGTAGGTAATTGCAGTGCGATCTCCATGCCAACTCACGCACGTGCACTGCGATGCATACGCATGTATCTTCAGCTTAGGTCTTAATTTTGTGATGTAGGGTATCTATCAGAGCTGTCCCATACAGTGACTGCTAACTGCTGAGAGCAGCGAGTGGGTGTTTGTTCTCTTGCCAAAATGAAATGTGTACATATCCTATCGCGGGGTAGGTGTCTATTGTGGCATTTTACCCGTATGAGAGATATAATGATTTATTACTTCTTTCATTTGATGTCCCAGTGTTTGCTGAGAGCTCCCTGGATTTTATTCTGGCTTGTAGGTTGGGGTGTCAGATGTCACCCTTTGGGTCCATCACAAGAGATTTGCTTCTAATAATTTCTGTTCCCTATCATTACTTGTGTGTATCCTGAAGAAAGTTAAAATTGATTCCGGGGCCTTTAGCACGTTTGTGGGGGACTCATTTGGACCAGCTAATCCCTCACACTGACCATCACATATAATGTGTTATTAATATAGATAGGTGAGCCGAGGCCCAGTGGCGTAGCCAGCTTTTGACATGCAGTGGAGCAAACTGGAAAAATAGGCTTCCCAGGCCCAGGTGTTTTCCACGTGCCCCTCATAAGGCCCATCAGATCTCCCACATACCCCTGTCCTGATTTGTTCCCCTACCCTTATCTGTAAATCCACCATTGTGCTCCCTCCCCTGTTTGATTTGTATTTTGTTCTATTTTCTCACCCCCCATCAAAAAACTGCATGTGTTTATAGTGTCCCACCCTTCCCCCCATTTATATTCCCCCACCCCTATTCATATGTTCTGTACTGTGCCCCCCCATCTGCATGTTTCGTATTGTTCCTTCTCCCACACCCCAGTCCCTGTATTGTACTTTTCTCAACAGCGACTCCCCACCCCCACCCACGCGTTCTTACCTCATACATAGACTTGCCATATCATCCCTTTTTTTGGGAGACATGTGAATTACATGGGTTGGGTATGAGATCCTGGCTGTCAGGATGCCGCTGGTCAGAATTCCGACATCCATAAGGGACTAAGGTAAGACTAACCTTACTTCTAACCCTAACCCTCCCTCCCCGGTGCCTGTGCCTAAACCTAACCTCCCCCTTCCCGCACCCTAAACCTAACACTCCCTACCCGATGCCTAACCCTCCCCCTAATGACTAATCCTAACCCTCCCCCTAACGCCCTATACTTACCTTCAGGATACCGGCGGTCGGGATTCTAGTGCTGGGATCCGGACGCTGTCGGGATTTCAGCGCCGTTACTTCGCCCGTTGACATCCTGCACGGTGGGATGCTGACTACATCCCGAATTACACAGGTTCTGTTTCTGACTAAAACCAGGTGAAATGGAGACTTGAAGTCTCAGCTACAGGATCTGTGCAATTCATGTTTGTCCTGAACTAAAGGGATGATGGTATGGCAAGTCTAGTCATGCATGCCATCCTCTCCTGCTCCTCCAGTCCTGTCTGCCTCCGCTCCACGGCCCCTTCCAGTTTGCTGCAATGGACTGCTGACGCTTTCCAGTCTCTGATCGGCAGCATTGCGACGTCATTACATCACATCTGCGTCACTGCCAGGAACTTGGGACTGAGCGTCTCTTAAGGTATCTGAAACAGGTACTAGTGAAGAAGAAGAAAAATAAGTGTAGTGAGTATGCAGTGAGTATGGAACGGCATAGGTGGTCATTTTTAGCTGGGGGAATGTTGGGCGTTCCCACTGCACCCCCCCCTACCCTTTCCTACCCTAACTAAGCTACTGTCGAGGCTCATCATTACTTGTGTGTGGCCTATGGGACGTGTTGCCATTGTAGCTGTCTCAGCGTATCCTCATTTTCTAACTGTGTCAACATTGGGCTATAATTTACAATTTAGCTGCAAAATGTGCATAAAAACCCGCATCTCCCATGGCGCATTATTACTTGTGCATACCCTAACAGCCATAATGATCAAGCAGAATAATATTTTAACAAAAGCTGGCCTGGTAAAGTTTACGCACCTCTGTTCCGGAGGTCTTTTCCCCCTGCCGGAATATTTCCACACCTGAGAAGTTTATTTGTCAGCCAGCTATCAAATCAGCAGCCTGTTCTAATGCCCGCTGCTGGTTTTTTGTTTTCCGAATAATTATAGTTTTTGAAAAGCATCCAGGAGAAATTGTGATAATTTATCATCTTGCAGGCACTCCAACGTCAGTTTATTTCACAGACCGTGCAAACTGGGTGGACATAAAAAAAATAAAAATAAAAAAAAAACAACCTAGTTCGTTACCTCCGGCATTCAGCCTGAAAATTAGAAATTACCCAGCGCGGCAGCTCAGACGGCAGCTGCAAGTTGCACATGATCTGGGTTTTAATGCGCTTCCATTATTCTCATCCGACCCAGATCTAATGTTTTCCACAAGGCAAATCTGGACAGGAACATGACTAGTATTCCAATCATAGTACATGTCTTTTTCTTTTTTTTTTCCTGTGCCCCACTTTGTATTGGTGGCACAATCTCCTTGCTAAACCACAATGCCGTACAATATAGAGCGGACATCTTGTCCATTCATTGATATTTTATTATAAGCTATTACATGGTAAATCTTAGAGTGTTTGGCTATATGTGTAACCTCATTATTTTGTCCAAGTACATCATTACGACCTGATAAATGGCCTTTGTATTTGGGACACAGTAAAACCTGGCAATTGGGGGAGGAGGATGTGTTGGACCACTTGCCAAGAGAATGGGCACAGAAGAATGGGAGGAGAGATGTATACAGACATACATTCATCTAGCCTCATTGGGGGGGATGTATTATAGCGGCACTTAAAGTGCCGCTATAACGCTTCCTGCTTCGCCTATTTACCGAGGCGAAGCATGAAGCACTACCGATGAGATGTATGAACATCCCATCGGCCGGAGAGGGGAAGTGCTAACCCCCCCCTCTGGTGGTCCTTGCCTGAGTACACAGCGCATCAGCCTATCACTATCAGTATCACGAGATCCTGCGTGCAGCCCAGGTGTCGGCAGCCGTCGCTGTCCCTGCTGTGGGGATAGGGCATCGCCAGGCTGTAGCTGTCGATAGCGACTGCTTGCGGAATGGTCAGGCGATCGGGGAGAAGCGATAGCGCACAGAACGTGCGCTGATACTGCTTCAGCGCTTCTTACATCTCCCCCATTGTGCAGTAAACAGCTCTTTTAGTCGCGCCATGCCGTGACTGCGAGTGTGACGCTACGATAGTGTCACAGCCACTGACACTGTAACACAGCATTTCACATGCAGATGCACCCGCAGCCGCACATAGAATATAGGCATGCTGCATATCATTTTACTCAGCAGTAGCCACTTGTGCTTCCTATTCGCATTGCTGTGTGAATAAGACATGCGTTATGTGTAGTGCACGGAGCATAGATGTATGTGGACACCTCTGTAAGTCTGGCTGCGGCATTCATAATAAATTGGAGTGTAGTCTATTCCGTAGAACAGCACAGAGATGGACGTAAGAGCCTGATTAAGGATTGTGTGAGGAGAGACCTTAATCCAAGGGGCCCTTACTACAGTAATGTTGGCCTGGGGACTGATGAAGATGGGTAGAGGATTATAGATTTCGTTTTAGCCATAATAAATGAGGGAGAGAGCATACCTAAAAGAGACTTCATCCCCTGATGAGCCCCTGAAGAAATCGTACCTCCAGAGAGGAGGGTGTAATATGCACAGTGGACAGTAATCCAGATATGATTTCAAAGTCCCAGAACCAATCATTACTGCTATGGGACCTTGAAAACATATTATGAAGCTCATGTAATAGCCTGCAAGACACAGGCAAGAGTGCAATTCTGGCCAGTCGGCCCCTATTTTTAAAGCGGCAATCATTTAAAAGGTAAAAACGGGTTTCTTTTGCCTTTTTTGAAATGAATGCCGCTTTAAGAAAACAAAGGCAAACTCACCGGCATAGCCCCCATGCTTGCATCTTGCAGGCTATTGCATAAGCACCTATGAGCGCATTGGGGAACTTTTTATGGAAGATAATTTCTTTAGGGTCCCCTGCACCATAGAAGATGGTTGTGTTGGGGTAGTCACCTCCATTATTTATGTACAGGGAGGGTGGATGCATTTTTAAAGGAAGTTTTATAACTTGGAAATATCCGTTCCATGCATCTTTTATGCCAGTAGAACAATTGACTATTGACAATCATAGAAGTTCTATAGCTTTGATGGTTGGCTTTATTTTCCTTGCCCCTTATTTTTATTTGTTTCTGGTTTGTATCAAAATTTATATTTTCATATATATTTAGCATGATATGGGTTCTGCCTACAGTACATACGAATCGACCTCTGTTTTAGCAAAACATGTTCGGAGGAGTCTCTTTGTCATGTTTGCGATGGCTTAGAGCTAGCCGTGGCTTATTGAGAAAATCAATTTTCTTATAATTACAATAGCATTGTTTTCTGGATGGCTTTGCCCAGCTGGGTACAAATAAGCAGAAAAACGTACCCGTCGCTCAACGTGCATTTTGTACTTTTATTGAATACTGAAATATCTATAAGAAGATGACATGACTTAACCACAAGCCGGTACCTTCCAGCATTCCAGAATTGAAGATCACGATGTATGAGGTCATGCCTAATTTGCCTATGTCATGCCTACTTCTAGAGAACTCTGCCAATTTATCCTGAAAGCCGCGCACCTTTTTGGCCACCAGAACACAAAACTGTCCTGCAAAAATCAGAACAGAGTACGGGACAAGTTAGGTCACTGACGTACTGCATGACTAAGCCTCATAAAGCACTGACTTCCAGTGATCTGATTGGTCAGATTCTCATGAATACTAGTGTCCATTCTAGCACCTGTCACAACCCATGCAGTTCCTCTTTCTTCCCTGGGGTGTCGCTCTCTGCCCTGGTGCCTCTTGCACACTTTGGGCTGTATCTCAGCAGTTTGTTACATAAACAGAGTGTGCGAAATGCTCCAGGACAGAGAGCGACACCCCAGGCAGGAAAAAGGTACTGCAAGGGTTGTGACAGGTGCGGGGGGCTAGAATAAAGACTCAGGGGTCTAGTTACTAAGCATTGTTAGGAGACAGAGTGAAAAGTGATAAGGTGCCAGCCAATCAGCTCCTAATTCATCTCACAGGCTGTGTTTGAAAAATGACAGTTGGGAGCTGATTGGCTGATACCTTATCACTTTTCACTCCTAACACTGCTTAGTAAATAGACCCCTAAATAGTATAGTCTGCCCTCACCGTGTACAAACAGGCTCTCCTTATTTCCACTTTTTAATATCATAGTACA
Organism: Taudactylus pleione; assembly: GCA_031769625.1. Classification (NCBI taxonomy): domain Eukaryota; kingdom Metazoa; phylum Chordata; class Amphibia; order Anura; family Myobatrachidae; genus Taudactylus; species Taudactylus pleione. The sequence goes on along the minus strand of JAUIMM010000628.1, from coordinate 3,046,487 downwards.
ATATAATAATACATCTGTGATATAGATTATGCTTGTTCCTTTTGAACATTAAATGAAACTAAAGCATTTCTCTTTGTGCTACAATACACCTTTTGGCTTTTGTGGTGAAATTCCAGTTACTTTTTATTCTGTGAAGTCGCCTGTTGTCTGAATCTCAAATACCCGTTATTTCCTAGGTGGCTGTCTAGTCATTTGACAGTTCATTGAATATCTGTACATCAAATAGTGAAATAATTCAGCTTTTTAATCACTGCTGCCCACAACATTCAATTCCCTTTAATCACTACCAAAGGATGCGCTACAGGAGAGGGGAGGGGGGGGTTCTTTCTTCTCGGTCACCAAATCAGCATGTCATTGTATAGTGAGTTTTAGTTATTTTGTTGCTTTCTCTCTAAGGCAGTGAATGTGTGGCAGAACAAAGGGCTTCATTATACGTGGTGAAGTGTTTATTTATATAAAGCACAATTTTTATATTTCTTTCTAGCCTCGGAGAAATGTTGCTTTAGTCAGATCGCTAATGAGACTTCCAAGAGAATCCAACATAAGAATTAATTGGTTGTCACTTACGACTGTTATTCTATAGTTTGTATTTGTACGGCTAGTCATTACAGGCCAACATTTCATATAGCAAAATGACAAAGCAAAGACTAAAGTTTATAACCATATATTTTCTCATATAAAATGTCTTTGGCTGTTAATAATAATAAAAAGAAAATGTATGCAGAAAAATCTCCAGCCCATGGGATTACTGATGCTCACCCCTATGATCCAGCCGATATTGGGACGAGATATTAGGGTTTCTATGTAGGATGTTGCGCTTGCCTAGAGTTGTGGGATAGAGCAGCTGTGTGCTGGCAGCCTAAAGCTATAGGGAGTACAACGTCCCCGCGTGGGAATGCAGATGTTCTGCAGGTTAGTAGCAATTATGGTTAGATTGCTGTGCAGGTGCTCCTGTGTAGCAAGCCCAGCTGCACTCCGCAATAACAGACAGAGCAGCAGAAAGACAGACAGCTGAAGTATAATGAGATCGGAATAAATACTGAATGTTTAAAGCTGCCATTGGACTGTAACATATATAAAATTTTGTGTATTGCTTATATACATTTGTATTAATTTCATTACTGAAGCAGTCTAGTTTTTGAACCTTTCTATCTGGTCATCTTTAGAAATATATTTAGGAGCTTGGTGCTTCTGTATCTTGCAGGACTGATGTCTGAGTGTCAGGCTTGTAAGCTCCTAGGTAACAGAAGGTGTAGTCACAGTGGGCCAGTGATTCTGCCACTGCAAGGCTATAGAGAGAGATCGGACATGCTTTGTTTGCGATTTACGCCATGTGCTCCCTTAAATGAAGATCTCGCAATCCCATGACCTGCGCCTTAATGCTGCGGTAACCATTTGACAAAAACTAACACAATGGCGTTCTTCATCTGTGGGTCCCAAGACCTATGAGACAGCCCTTTGGTGGCGGTTTTGCTTTCTGCAGATTTACTAAGGCCAAAACCGCTGCAAAACTGCCATCAAAACACATTTTAGAATAGAATAGAACAGGGCTGTCATTTAGAAACCACTGCAGAACCACCACCAAACCCCCGGGGTTTAGAATAGAATAAAAACCGCCACCAAACCACCCGGGTTTAGAATAGAATGGAAACCGCCGTCAAACCGCCGCTTAGTAAATTTTACCCTAAGTCACAGAAGTTACATAGTGTTTGCAAGCATGAAGCTAAAGTACTAGTGTTATGTTTGCATATATTAGTATTGGTGTGTTTTCCCCCTCATCTTGTGAAATAGGTTTTTTTTTTGGTGTTTGGGTGATATATGGACACTCTAGTTCCAGCATCTCACCACGTTTCCATTGGTGGTATAACAGTACTGAACTGGTTCCCTGCCCTGTTTGGTAGTAGGTATGTGATATAAATATGTATGCAACATATGTTAATTCCTGTGTGTTTATGTATGAGGAGAATGCATGTGTTTTTCAGGTGATCAGAAGTCCAGTTATGGTTTTTTTTGTGAGGGGAACTTGGTGAGGCTTTAAGGGGTTGTTCTTCTACCTCTGGGATTCATTGTGAAGACTTTATTAACACAAGTTTGGATTTTCTGAGATTATTTATGCCCATTTTTTTTCTCCTTTCTGTAGGTCCAGACAGACAGGGCTGTGACTCTCACATTCGTTTCCCCGTGCCAGCCAACACCAAGCACTGGATTGCACTTCTACAGCGCGGGAACTGCACCTTCAAAGAGAAGATCCTTAGAGCCGCGTCCCACAACGCCACCGCTGTGGTCATCTACAACAATAATTCCAATGAGGACGCCGTGAGCATGACTCATGCAGGTAAAGACACACTTTGCCAGCAGATCATGGTTGTAATGAATGAAATGAATTGGAGGTACTTCCGTAAATACCACATTCATAAATTGGGTTATTGTACACTGGAAAATATTACATTACAAATCTTCGTAGTTATCTCTGAGTGGCTGAATAAAATGGGACTTTGAAGTTTGTTGGATTGGAAGTAGGCTAACTTTTATTATTTGTGTGGGAGTGTTGCTGTCATTTGTGTGAGGCCAGAGATGCAAAGAGTTTTCTTATTAAATATTAGTATAACCGCACTAATTTTACAATCATGAATTCTGCGCTTAGGCACCATGTTGCATGAAGGTTCAGTCCAGCTTACTGCCATAGACCCTGCCTTAGCGCTTCTTACTGTAATCAGCAGTACTTTGCTAAAGCTGCCCACATGGCCAGATCTGGACCCATCGCTGAAAGAGCAGCTGTGAAATGGATTTGGCTGCAGGTCTTGGTGGATCATTGAGACAAATGACTAGAATGATCACATTTCTTCCCATACATGTCTTAAGGTGCCCATACATCTGCGACGGATCGTCACGATGCAGGGATACGATCGGAAATTTCCGAACGCCCACCATCGATGTTCAGCAATCCGTCGCTTGATCGCTGGCATTGACATGTTCAATTTCCCCGATTTGACGATCGCAATTATTTTTTGATCGTGATCGGCAAATCGGCAAAATCCAACATGTTGGATTTCTGCGATCCTGCGATGCCGGGTTGTAGGATCGCGGCAATCCATCGCAGATGTATGGGGCCCATTACCGATTGCTGTGATAGTTTGTTGTTTCACTTGGTGTCCACGTTCTAATTTGGCCACACATGTACAGTAGTTGGCCATAATGAGGGCTGGCCATTTCTTCTTAAAGCTAGATAGTAACAAGAGACTAGGCTTCCTGTGTTTGTATATATGTGTGAGCAGTTGTACGTATATATTTGTATTTGAGAAGATGTGTGTAATATATGTGTAAAGTTGGGTGCGCAAATTTGAAGGCAATTACATCCAAATCAGGTGAACGTTGTAGGAATTACAACGGTTTCTATATGTGCCTCCCACTTTTTAAGGGGCCAAAAGTAATGGGACAAACTAAACAATCCTAAATCTAACTTTCACTTTTTAATACTTTGTTGCAAATCCTTTGCAGGCAATTACAGCCTGAAGTCTGGAACGCATAGACATCACCAGACGCTGGGTTTCATCCCTGGTGATGCTCTGCTAGGCCTCTACTGCAAATGTCTTCAGCTCCTGCTTGTTCTTGGGGCATTTTCCCTTCAGTTTTGTCTTCATCAAGTGAAATGCATGCTCAATCGGATTCAGGTCAGGGGATTGACTTGGCCATTGCATAACATTCCACTTTTTAGCCTTAAAAAACTCTTTGGTTGCTTTTGCAGTTTGCTTCGGGTCATTGTCCATCTGCACTGTGAAGCGCCGTCCAATGAGTTCTGAAGCATTTGACTGAATATGAGCATATAATATTGCCCAAAACACTTCAGAATTCATTCTGCTGCTTTTGTCAGTAGTCACATCATCAATAAATACAAGGGAACCAGTTCCATTGGCAGCCATACATGCCCACGCCATGGCACTACCACCACCATGCTTCACTGATGAGGTGGTATGTTTTGGATCATGAGCAGTTCCTTTCCTTCTCCATACTATTCTCTTCCCATCACTCTGGTACAAGTTGATATTTGTCTTATCTGTCCATAGAATGTTGTTCCAGAACTGTAATGGCTTTTTTAGATGTTGTTTGGCAAACTCAAATCTGGTCTTCCTGTTTTTGAGGCTCACCAATGGTTTACATGTTGTGGTGAACCCTCTATATTTACTCTTGTGAAGTCTTCTCTTGATTGTTGACTTTGACACATATACACCTACCTCCTGGAGAGTGTTCTTGATTTGGCCAACTGTTGTGAAGGGGTTTTTCTTCACCAGGGAAATAATTCTTCTGTCATCCACCACAGTTGTTTTCCGTGGTCTTTTGGTGTTGCTGAGCTCTCCGGTGCGTTCTTTCTTTTTAAGAATGTTCCAAACAGTTGATTTGGCCACACCTAATGTTTTTGCTATCTCTCTGACGGGTTTGTTTTGATTTTCAGCCTAATGATGGCTTGCTTCACTGATAGTGACAGCTTTTTGGATCTCATATTGAGAGTCGACAGCAACTGATTCCAAATGCAAATGTCACACCTAGACTCAACTCCAGACCTTTTACCTGCTTAATTGATAATGAAATAACGAGGGAATAGCCCACACCTGTCCATGAAATAGCTTTTGAGTTGATAGTCCCATTACTTTTGGCCCCTTAAAAAGTGGGAGGCACATATAGAAACCGTTGTAATTCCTACACCGTTCACCTGATTTGGATATAATTACCCTCAAATTAAATCTGAAAGTCTGCAGTTAAAGCACATCTTGTTTGTTTCATTTCAAAGCCATTGTGGTGGTGAATAGAGGCCAAAATATGAAAATTCTGTCAATGTCCCAATATATATGCACCTGACTGTCTATATATATATATATATATATATATATATATATATATGTGTGTGTGAAGTTGTTTGTGTAGGTGTGTTGAGTGTCAGTGTATATTTGAAGTTGCATTCCGGTGCGTGTGTGTGTGTGTGGAGTTGATTGCCTTTGTGTGTGAAGTTGAGTCAGTGTGTGTATATGTCCACTAGGTTGTGTATGAAGTTGTGTGTGGGTGTGTGTGTGTGTGTGTGTGGAATTGGGTGCCTGGGTGTGTGTGTGTGAAGTTGAGTGGCTTTGTGTGTGAAGTTGGGTAAGTGTGTGTATATGTCCGGTAGGGTGTATGTGATTTGAAGGCCTGTGTGTGAAGTTGAGCGATTGCGTGTAGGTTAGGTTGAGTGTCTATGTATATGTCCACTAAGGTGTGTGTGTGAAGTTGAGAGAGTGCGTGTATGGTAGGTTGAGTCTCTATGTATATGTGCCCTAGTGTGTGTGTGTGAAGTTGAGAGAGTGCGTGTATGTTAGGTTGAGTATGTGTGTATTTGTCCACTAGGCAATGCGGTCAGGAAGCTGACAGTCGAAATGCCTACTGTCGGCTTCCCGATTGTCAAATCCCAGCAGGGGACTACTAACAGGCATCGAAATCCCGATGCCTGTCATTATACCTACGCCGGGAGCCCGACGCCTGGCATGCCGATCGAAGATAAGCTGGGCGGCGGGCACGGACAGCCGTGGGGGGGGGGGGTTAGGCAAGGGTCTCCCGGGGGGACTTCGTGTTAGACACCCCCGGGAGGGTTAGGGTTAGGCTAGGGGAAGGAGGGCTTAGGGTTAGGCACCTTCCCCTGGGAGACTTAGGTTTAGGCTGCGGGGAAGGGGGGGGGGGGGTTAGTAATACTTGCCTAAATCCCATGTCGGGATTTCCACTGCTGCTGGTTTGCCGGCATCAGGATTTGAACTGCCGGCCTTACAGTCGGCGGTCATTCATACTGCTCCCGTCCACTAGAGCAGGGTTTGACACATTTTTCTAAAATCTAGGAGCCCAGATGAAAGTGTAGGAGCCTGACCACCGTCCTCCCCCAAAAAATTACATGAGTAAGTGAGGAGCACAGCTCTGTGTGTTATATAACTGTTATACTCACTATACTAGTCCACAAAATGGTCACAGCTCCCCTGCTCCACCCCCACACATTAACGGACCACATTTCACATAAAATAATGGTGCCAGAAAGTACAACAAACCCCCTCCCCTCGTGGTCACACCACTATCCCTCTGAAGCTGCTCTACAATCCCTGGCCACGCATAGACCCTACTACCGGAGAGCTCTATGCAGCCGGAGAGAGTAGACTAGACAGCCGGGACGTACAGGAGGATCAGTGTAGACTGGGCAGAAAGCAGGGATCAGAGCAGGCTAGGATGGAGAGGAGGAGTCAGCACAAGCCGGGATGGACAGAGGCACCGCAGTCACCGCAGGCGACACTCCTGTGCATGATAGGAACACTGCAATACTATAGGCACAAATCTCCACGGGGGCTGATGAGGATCTGCTTCCTCCCTCACTGCAAAATCTGGTAGCCATGGCGACCTGGCCCCCGGGATTTGTCGAGCCCTGCACTAGGGTATGTGTGTGTGAAATTTTGTGTGTGTGTGTGTGAAGTTGAGAGAGTGCGTGTATGTTAGGTTGAGTGTGTGTATATATCAACTAGTGTGCCAGTGTGTGTATATGTACACTAGGGTATGTGTGTATGTATGTACACTGGGGTGCCTGTGTGTTTATATGTACACTTTTATGCCTGTATGTTAGCAGCGTATTTAGGAGCTACTTCAGACTCACTCGCTAGGATGCGTTTGTTCGTAGCTGGCCAATATTTGCAATCTGCATATGCATCGCAATGCACGTGTGTGAACCACTGCGAAGGATCGGGAAGCACTCACTGCTTGCGGCAGGGTACAGTGTACCTCAAGCGCTGCGAGCACATCCGATGGTGCTCGATGTAGCATTGGTTTCATGCACTTCCAAGAGATGACGTGCACAAGTGGGCGTCGTATGAATGGCTGGTGGGCGTCTGCATACACAAAGTGATCGCACGCCAAGACATAGTGGGTGTGCTAATGTTTTGCCGTGCGATTGCCTGACTTGCATCTAGCAAGCGGGTCTGAATGGAGCCCTTAGAGTGACAATATTTAATCTTGATTTATTCTCTAAAATGTGGGTGCACTCCCTGGTCCAATATATAAAAGCAATCTATTGTCAGATAAATCTAATAATAGTGTACTCCTGTATCTTAGGAGCAGGAAGAATTGGTGCCTCTGCTTGTCAGAGAATATCTTATGCGTGAGACAGCAGCAGAGGAATGTAATTGCTCCAGAAAGAGTGTCATATCTGCAAATGCATATTGATGTACTCCCTGCCGGAGCGTCCCAGGATTTACCATCAGATCACCCACTTCTTCCTCCTGTATCAGGAGGCAATCTTGCTGCATTCACTTATAGACGCCGCTTTGTGGGGAAAAAATTATGTAAAAGGCCAAACAGGGCTTCTGAGTATAAACATAAAATAATAACTTGGCGTTTTTTTGGTACAATATGCTTTATAATGAACAGCTAATGATTTTTGTTTTATTTTTATCAGCATAATGCGAAATATTTGATTGGCCTAAATCAGCAGTGGCATAAGTTCATCCCAGGTGCCCAGAGGCAAGATAAATGTTGGTGCCCCCCCCAAATTAAAATGTACCTACCCCCTAGCACCTATGCCAGCCCCAGCTGCCGCCCCCTATGCAGTTCCCCCAGTAGTGTTCCCCCTGTGCAGTGCCCTCTGTAGAGGTCCCCCTATGCAGTGCTGCCTATGTAGTGCCCCCCAGTAGTAGTCCCCCTGTGCAGTACCTCCAGTAGTGGTCCCCCTTTGCAGTGCCCCAGTAGTAAGGGCCCCTGTAGTGCCCCCAGTAGTAAGCCCCCTGTAGTGCTCCCAGTAGTAAGCCCTCTGTAGTGCTCCCAGTAGTAATCCGCCTGTAGTGCCCCCAGTAATTCCCCCTGTAGAAAGCCCACAGTAATGCCCCCTGTAGTAAGCCCCCGTAATGCCCCCTGTAGTGAGCCCCCTGTAAAGCCCCCCTGTAGTGAGCCCCCAACAATGCCCCCTGTAGTGAGCCACCAATAATACCCCCTGTAGTGAGCCACCCCCCGCGAGCGCACACACATACAAAAAACAAACAAACAATACTTACCTGAAACCCCCGCTCCAGTGCTGCTGCCTTCAGTCACCGGCGCCCGCTCCTCGGAACTATGGGAGTGACATCATGACGTCACTCCCATAGTACATTGCGGGACCCGGAACCGTAGCTCACTGAGCTCCGTTCCTCCGGCTACCGCCGGGGGGAAAGAAGGAGCCGGGTGCCCGCTGGTAAAACCCGGCAAATAGGGGTTGCGATCGCACCCCCCGTATTGACGCCACTGGAGGTGGAGCGCCGATCAGCGGCACTCCATCTCCATAGCAGTGCCCGGATCGGCCCGGGGGACAATGGAGCCAGGTGCCCCCTTAAGGGCTGGAGCCCGGCGGCAAATGATTCCATTGTCTCTGGGAGTTTCGCCACTGTAAATCAGTATCCTGCTGTTTATATCCTTGCCAAAATGTATAATAATTATACTCTGTGTTCGGGGGATAGCTATCTTTAAAAATAATAAAGTAACATTCAGTAGATGACAACAGGCAGATATATGCATATACATGCGTTTTTTAAATGAATGTGCCATGAATAGTCTTATGATTGTGATCGCTGGACTCGCTCTGGGCACAAAGTTTGAAGCTAGAGGCAGACACAAAATCGTCAGCTTCTACAGACGAGACCTTGGGGAGAAGTTAATGATTGATCAAAACTCTGGGCTAGCTAAAATATATGAAATATGCAGGAAGAGTTGAATGACATTGACAGCTGCCTGCATTCCCTATCCCCAACTAGCAGTTAAACCTGTTAACTCCTTCTAATGTTCATTTACAGATCAGTTTGTTTTTAATGGCTTTTATACTACTTTTTGCCTTTTTTTTTTCTTTTAGTCCCATCTATGCGTTAGTTGTGCTTTTAAATGAGCACTAACAAAATAGATCAAAAATAAGTTAATAGAGGTTGTGTATGTCTAACGCAAAGCAATTCACTGTTATTATGGTGATGTGAGTTGTACTATGCTGTCCACGAAGAAAAACACCATTTCAAATGTACGGCCTGCAGGAATTTGCAATCAGTAGGACCCGGGGAGGGAAAGCCTACAGAGTGGGTAACTGTGATGGTCCACATTAGACCAGGTCGCACTGTGCAGGTGGGGACTGTGAGGTCAGATAGGCTGTCCATGGCTCAGGATGAGATCGCTGCAGTTTGATTTACTGCCAGACTGTTACTGTGCTTGGGAAGCATAATCTTGTGAGAGACTCTTAAACTGGGTACACACTAAACGACGTTTGTGCCCAGCGATACGACCCTCCTGTCAATGGGCTGACATATCAGGCGGTCCGTACACACTGGGCGATCCAGTGTCCAGCCGCCTGATATGCCGGCCCCCGCCCAGAGCGCTGTATGGGATTGTCAGCCGCATTGCCTGATTTGACTGCGTGTACAAAAGATCAGGCGATTCGGCTGATGACCCCACGGGAACGCGCACTACGCAATGTAGTGCATACATACTGGAGAATTTTAGCAATTTGTCGTTCCGATGCATCAGAATCAGCTAAAAGGTTTATGAAATCGTCTATTTGTAGAGGCCTTGAGTGTAGCTGATGCTGCCTGACAGCCATCTTGCGCTTAACCACAGAAGGCCTGCGGGAGGGGAGGGACATGTGATACAGGGAAGCGGGGCAAGTGCAAATATTTTCTACAGGTGTGGGGGTGAGGTTTAGAAACGTGAAACAAATGTGAGGGGAGTGATACAAATGTCAATGGTGTGACCTGTCCCCATTCCCAATGTGATAAGAACCCACCCTCTCTGCGGCCGTGCACACACTGCTCTCCCCACTTAGGCTTCTGTAATATTGACATGTATTGCATAGCTTCAAAGATTATAGAAAGACCTCTTTTCCTTTAGTAAATTTTACCCTAATAGCACTTTTTAACACCTTTTCTTTGTATTGGGGCTCCTTTAAATGAATAGTCTCCAAATATGTCTCAGAGACTAAAAATGGCTGCTTGCTTCTGCCCTGTGTCATCACTCTCCACTGTTTTTTGGAATAATTCCAGTTCTATAGTAAATGATGAATAAGCACGCGAGCCGCCCCCTTCAGAGCGGATTACACTTGGGCGCAGTTATGCTAACCACCAGTTTTCTCCGGGATAGTCTGGTTTTGGAGAATCTTGTTCAGTTTTCAGATCACTGGTCAGGTTTCAAGAAACAAAAGACCAGACACGAACACAGTCTCACACTCCTTGTCAGCGTTCTCAGAGCTGGATCTAGATCTGAACACCAAAGAGCACCTGTTACCTTCAGAAAGCGAAGGAAGTCAGTTTCATAAGTTATTATTGAATTAATCGAATAGAGATGAACACTATTTTCTCATTATAGTTCGTTACAGTGCATGTATTATCCGCTCATCCTAGCCCGTGGCTGCTGCTGTATCACCCTGATCTATAAACCTTATTCTTTCCTGAAATATGCCGCCACAATGTGCTGCCAGAATTAGAGATGTGTCCTCTCTCATCTAGCCTCAATACACCACGCAGCTCGACTTGGCGTGAGTGAGCCGACAGGTCCCGTGCTACTCTGCTAGCGTTGGGCGTCTTTTTTTGGCTGAAAATGCATCTAAGTTGCAATGCGACGCATCTAGGACGCACCAGTAGACTGTGCTGATTTATTTGATATGTGACACTTGGTGATGCAGTTTATAGATCAGCGGACTAAATGCCGCCGGTCTATATGCCGACACGAGAAGCCCGACGGGGGACTTCAGATAGGCATCAAAATACTGATGCCTATCTGAATCCCGACGCCAGAACGCCAAAGGACGATACCTCGAACGAGGTAAGTCCGGGGCGTCCTTAGCGTTAGCTGTTTTGGAGGGTTAGGTTTAGGGATTCTAGAGGGTTTAGGGTTAGGTTTTGGGGGGGAAGGTTAGGGTTAGTCCCCCCCAGGGGGGAGGATTAGGCACCCCCAGGGGTAGGTTAGGCACCCTCCAGGAAGTTTGGGGCGCGGGAAGGGGGGGTTAGGTTTAGACACCCCTGGCTTGGGCTTATGCACCGCCCTGGGAGTTTTAGGGTTAGGCACCCCTAATGGAGGGTTGGGAGAGGGGAGGGTTAGGGTACTTACCAGCCGGCTAGTGATATGCTAGAGATATGCTGCTGTCCTCGTGTCGGGATTTTAAAAAATTCTTTACCTTTGTTACTATTTTAGCACTCATTAGCTACCTTCACTCTCCTGATACTTTATAACACTTCAATGTCACTTTTCCTTTGTGTGATGCCCTGGGGGGGGGGGTCCTTGGTTGGGCTGGTTTTGGGGTGTCCTGCACCCCGGATGTGACCTGCTCGACGAGGTGACCTGGACGCTGTGCTAACTACCTCCAGAAATTATATTTAATTACAAAATGCATTTCAATTTGGACAGTAATGATCGCATAGTGCATCAGCAATTTCTTTTTCTGTTTATAGTATTAAATTACCTCAGCTTGATAGCACCTTTCATTGCTATTAGGGTGTGCAGTCTAGAGCCACTCCGCATATAAAATTAATCGGCACAGTCTGCTGGTGCATCCTTTTCGGCAAAAAAAAGACGCCCCCACAGAACCTCACTGGATATGGCGAGCCGAGAGGGGCTTTTTAGTGTGACTGCAGCAAATATGTATAAGGACACATCTGTAATCTGGATAGCACAAGTAATAAATCTTTACCTATCCTTCAATGTTTTATTTTTGTTTACATACCTTACAGGAAGCATGCCTGCCAGTAGTGCAGGTGGGACTGTCGGTCTGTGGATCTCACTAGGGGTGAGGCTCACTAGAAAGTAGATATAAACTTAATCAAATGTGGTGGGACATTCAAGACAGGCTTTGGAAATGGGGCTTGTTTTTTTTGTGAGGTATAGTGTGAGGTATAGTGTGAGGTGTAGTGTGAGGTATATTTTGAGGTATAGTGTGAGGTGTAGTGTGAGGTGTAGTGTGAGGTATAGTGTGAGGTATAGTGTGAGGTGTAGTGTGAGGTGTAGTGTGAGGTGTAGTGTGAGGTGTAGTGTGAGGTGTAGTGTGAGGTGTAGTGTGAGGTGTAGTGTGAGGTGTAGTGTGAGGTGTAGTGTGAGGTATAGTGTGAGGTATAGTGTGAGGTGTAGCGTGAGGTGTAGTGTGAGGTGTAGTGTGAGGTGTAGTGTGAGGTATATTTTGAGGTGTAGTGTGAGGTGTAGTGTGAGGTGTAGTGTGAGGTGTAGTGTGAGGTATATTTTGAGGTATACCAGATGACATGACAGGATGTTTACAAAGAGAAAAGTAAAACCTGTTCCTGCAGAGAATAGTTCAGTTTCTATAGGGGCACAATCTATGGCACCTAACTCATCTTTTACTGCTTCGATCATCTGCTGTCTGTCATATAGTAATGAGATCTATGTCCTTATACTCTGCACTGTGAAGTGCAGCTACAATATATATAACCATGTCAGCTACAGTATACACAGTTACCAGTAAACTCTCCTGTTGCAACAAGACCTCAGAGGGAACTTGTACAGTTCAGCACTTCTGTTATTTCAGCATGTGAAAAATGTAACATCTGCGTTTTATCTACAGGCAGCATGCGTTACTGGTGTAATCATGTTCTCTTCCTCCATTAACATCACTTGTAAGACGGATGTTCTAATACTACATAATACTTATTGACATCAAAACAGGGCTCTATGCACCCGGCTCATGCTGCAGTGGCAGAGCACTCTAGGAGAGGAGAAGGTGTGTACAGCTGCCAGGAGTCTCCCACTCACTGTCATTTATTTATCAGTCTTCCTTGCTATGTGTTTGTGTTTGTCACGGTATAAAAGGGGGGAGACAAAACAATACGTGCAATCGAAAAGTAAAGCAGCCACGACGAATTCCTACAGCACGGGAATCACATCACATAGGTTTGTGTCACACTCCTGGCGTGTGTGATGTTTATTATGCTGAATATTAACTGCTGGCGATTTACTCTGTCTAGGTCCACGCAAACAGCTGTGTTGTCATGTGAGAACATTAGGCCCGACCGCGTCTCGTTTCTGTAATATGACCTTTCCTGTTGCATCCTAGATGTGCCCAGACATGATCTACAGTATATGCTTTACATTCCCACTAAGCCTAAAATGGGTTCTGTTACTAAAAGGCATTGGCCCTGATTCAGAGCCACTCGTAAGCGGCCGCTCGTTCGTTCTGACCGATGTTCGCACATCTGCGCATGCGTACGGATTTTAATACGCATGCGCGAACCAGTCAGTGCGGGTGAAAATCGTTTGTTCGCTATATAGCGAATGCCTGCTATTTTGAGTGACAGACGGAGGCGTATGTGGGTGGTAACAGGGGAAGGTGCTTGAAAACGGGGGTGTGGAATTCGAACGCAGGCGTGCTTAAAGGTCAAAACGGGCGTTTTAAGGGAGTGCATAATTAATCCAGCAGCGTCATTGACCACGTCACTTGTTTTTTTTTTACTCAGAACTGCTCGCAAAATAGCGGTTGAAAAAACCAGCCACAAGAATAGCGAGCAGTTCATATGATGTTCGATGTACTCGATTAATCTAATAAATAGCGGACATGACGTATGGTGCGAGCGGGGCTTATTTTTCAAAATTACAACCGCAAGTTTTGCTCGCTCGTTCAGACTTAGAGGCGTGAACAGACGGCAATTAGCGAACGGTTCTTTTGAATAGCCACCCCTTGTTTTAGAATGAACGACCGCAAATAGCGAGCGGCTCTGAATGAGGGCCATTGTGTAACATTTATGTAAAGGGATTCATTATAGGAAGACTGAAATGTTCAAATCAAAACTGCTCCATGAAATGTCTGCTGCTTTGTGTGAAGTGTTACCGTCGCTGTTCCTATGGCAAACGCACCACACGGCAGTATTAATTGACACTTGTCATCCTCACCGTTATTCATAGACTTGTCATCCAACCTTTATTCACTTAGCAAAATTTTAATTTCTAAACGCCGCAGAGTGGTGAAGCAGAAGCGTAGCCGGGAGATTGTTATCCACGGAACGTTGCACCTCTGTGAAATGGTCGTTTTGCTTTTAAATATCTTTTTATTTATATGTCGGCAAAATGGGTCCATAGCCCCGCACATAGGGGAGGTATGTATAGCACTTTGCATGGGTACAGACAAGCACATAATATTACAAATATACATAGGCCTACTTGCACAATTACTGTATAGTGCTCAGACAACCGAATTAGGTAGAGATTACGAAGGAGAGAATGCACTGGGCTCAAAAGCTTACATTCTATGGGATGGGAGGACAAAAAGAGGGTAGTGTTGGGGAAAGCAGGGGCCCGACGGTTACATGGAAAGGTGATTGACATTTCAACATGGCTGTTAATTCAACAGAGAAAATGTCGACACCTTCAGCATGTCATCAACAATTCATTTGTATTGTATCCTTAACCCTGATGTCAACATTCTCACTCTCTATTCTGTTCCTGTTGACATTTTTCATATGTTGACATGTTAGATGTCGACATTTTAACCATGTCGTCAAACTGTTGTCAACATTCTGAATGTTGACATAGTGAACGTCAACTATATAACTGCGTGCCCATTAAAATGTCTTCATGCAAATTAAGGGGTATATTTCATAGTCTGCGGACTGCGGGCATCGGCGAGTGTCGCATGAGATTGATGTTTTTAAGTAGCAGTCATTTAAAAGGCAAAATCAACCTGGTTTTGCCTTATAAATGACCGCTACTTTAAAACATCAGGCAGTCTCTTATATAATGAACAAGAGGAAGGAATGGTTCAATGTAGCTAATCCATAAGTAAGGCTGTTATATTGTGACCATTTACTGTAAATAATTGGGATCCGAAATGTAATCCGTTTTCAGGCTGACATATATGCCAGGGCTCCGCCCATTAGCCTTCAGCGCAATTCTTGGGCTGCCCACTCTATCAGCCCAGAAGTGTTAAAACTAGGGGTGTGCACCGGCCACTTTTCGTGTTTTGTGTTTTAGTTTTGGATCTGGATCTTTCTTCGTGTTTTGGATCTGGATTGGTTTTGCCAAAACCACCCTTCCGTGTTTTGGGTTCTGGGTTTTGTGTTTTGGATCTGTATTTTTTTGAAAAAAAGCATAAAAACAGCTAAAATCACAGAATTTGTGGGTTTTTCTGCTCCTATGCTATTATTAACCTCAATAACCTTAATTTCCACTCATTTCCAGTCTATTCTGAACACCTCACACCTCACAATAGTGTTTTTATGTCCAAAAGGTTGCATCGAGGTAGCTGGATGACTATGCTAAGAGATACGAGTGGGCGGCACAAACACGTGGTCCATCTAGGAGTGGCACTGCAGTGGCAGACAGGATGGCAGTTTGAAAAACTAGGCCCCAAACTATACATAATGCAAAGAAAAAAAAGAGGTGCAAGATGGAATTGTCCTTGGGCCCTCCCTCCCACCCACCCTTATGTTGTATAAACAGGACATGCACACTTTAACAAACCAAACATTTCAGCGCCAGGGTCTGCCACACGATTGTGGCTGAAATGATTGGTTCGTTTGGGCCCCCACAAAACAAGCTGGCAATTAATCTGTCCCTGCACAAACTGGCTCTACGGAGGCAAGATGTCGTCCTCATCCTCCTCATCCACCGATTCCTCACACTCTTCAGTGTTGTGTACATCCTCATCCTCACAGAGTATTAATTCGTCCCCGCTGGAATCCACAACCACAGGTCCCTCTGTACGTTCTGGAGGCTGGTCTCCCTGGAAGAGTTGATAATTCATTTTATGAACATCATCTTCTCCACATTTTGTGGAAGCAACCTCCTACGCCTTTCGCTGACAAGGTTCCCGGCTGCACTAAACACTCTTTCGGAGTACACACTGGAGGGGGGGCAACTCAGGTAAAATAGAGCCAGTTTGTACAGGGACCTCCAAATTGCTTCTTTTTCCTGCCAGTACAGGTACGGACTGTCTGACATGCCTACTTGGATGCTGTCACCGATGTAATCCTTTAACAGACAGACGCACGCTTGTCGCTGCTGCTTTGAGGATGCAAGTGCGGCTACAGCCCACACAATTCACAAAGACAGAAAAAAGAAGAATATTTTTATTGTTTGTGTAGCACACTTTGAGGGTGTCACCACCCTTTAACAGACAGAGACGCACGCTTGTCGCTGCTGCTTTGAGGATGCAAGTGCAGCTACAGCCCACACAATTCACAAAGACAGAAAAAAAAAGAAGAAAATTTTTATTGTTTGTGTAGCACACTTTGAGGGTGTCACCACCCTTTAACAGACAGACGCATGCTTGTCGCTGCTGCTTTGAGGATGCAAGTGCAGCTACAGCCCACACAATTCACAAAGACAGAAAAAAAGAAGAATATTTTTATTGTTTGTGTAGCACACTTTGAGGGTGTCACCACCCTTTAACAGACAGACGCACGCTTGTCGCTGCTGCTTTGAGGATGCAAGTGCGGCTACAGCCCACACAATTCACAAAGACAGAAAAAAAAAGAACAATATTTTTACTTCAGGGTCCATAGGGTATCCACAGGATACCTTGGGTATAGGTGTGACGTCAGTCGCAGGGCACCAAAGAGTTAAGCTTTCAGCCTCCCAGGATGCACTGGGTCCCCCTCCTATACCCCGCCCCCGAGCCAAGGCACCTCAGTTTAGTTTGGTGCCCGGCCGGAGTCGGGTGCACCTGTTGGAGTGGGGGCTAGAAGAGCCCCTGAAGCTTTTTCTTCATGCAGCTGTGGCTGCACATCTGGATGAACAGCATGGACAGTCAGTCCTGACGTCCATGCTGTCTTCCCTACACCCCGCCGGTACCAGAACGCCGGTACTGATCCGGGGATGCTGGTGGGCATCTGGGGTCACAGCTAGCGGTGACCCCAGATGTTCCGGACCATGGCCGGATTCAAGGGGGACAGAGGTAAGCAGCGGGGTCCCGCGGTGGGTCCCCGCTGATCACATGGTCCTAAGTCCCCAGGCAGGGGGCTCCCTGGGGACTGGCTGCAGCGTGATGCCAGGCGACCAACCTGCGCTTCCACTACCCCCTGGGACAGCGGACCGCAGCAGAGCGGTAGCGCTGTGGCGTCCCAGGGGTTAAATGCATGCCAGGGGAGCGCGCCTTCCCTGTCTCACAGCCGGCGCCTCCCCCGCTGCACACAGCCCTCTCTGCACTGTGCTGACTGGCCCTGTGTCAGCGCTCCTCCCCCAGGCCAGCCTCCTCTCTGCTCCTCGGCGGCCATCTTCTCCAACGCATGGTGAACGCTGCTGGAAGCACTGGACGGAAGCATCGTGGTCTGGGTCCCCCCGCATACCTCTCCTCCGCTGTGGTCAGGTCTGTGTATGCAGCGCTGTGTCCTACCAGGCCCTGTGTCTGTGTAGTTGAGTGATCAGCGCTGTTAGTGCAGGAATTGATTTTCTTTGCATTGTATGTGACTGTGCTAGCGCTGCCTGTAACTTTACTTCTCTAAACTGTCAGCTTTATTACTGTCCCTGTTCTTTCTGCTAAGCCCTTGCGGTGCGGTGCTGCAGGGTGGTCTCTCGCCTATTTAATATATAATTGGTGAGAGGGGTCACATACGTGGTGCCATCATGTCTGAAAGTGATTTTCCCCTCCGGCTACAGTGTACCACGTGTAAAGTACAGTTAGCGGAGGGGGAGGGTAGCGCGGAGGGCCTTTGCCGGCAGTGTTTGTCCATGGCGCGGCCTCTTACGGTTACAGCACCGGTACAGGAGCCGCCCTGGGCTTGTTTCGCTCAGGCGCTAACAGCTTTAGTGGGCCAGTTAGCTCCGCAGCCCGCGTTTACTCCGATGGGTTTGTCCCAGCAGTCTGTGTTGTCGTCACCCATGCAGGGTTTCCCACGACAATTGGTGGTACCCCACAGTCTCCCTATTTCCCCGCTCCCGGTTTCTCAGGAGCCAGCGTGGGTTAACTCCCTGACGAGTTCTGTACAGCACTTGTCGGATGTATTGCAAGGGGAGTCTGTGATGCGGCCTCATAAACGGCCGGTGGCGTCTCTGTCCGCTCCTTATGAGGATGACGAGGGGACGTCTGATGATGGGGAGATTCTGGATCCTTACGATCAGGAACCTCTCCATACTAAGGACGCTGATGCTAAGTCCAAAGTATATATTCCTGGACTTATTCGGGCGGTCCGCACAGCCTTGGTGATTGAGGACGAAGTTCCCCCAGCGGCTAAGTGTAAATATGCCTTTTTCAAAGATGTGAAGGGCGATGCCACAGTCTTTCCTCTTTCGGGTCAGTTGGTGGACCATTTAGAGGAGGCGTGGAAACAGCCTGGCAAAAGATACCAGCCGCAGAGACGCCTGGCGGTGGCTTATCCGTTCGCGGATAATTATTTTGCAAAGTGGGAATCCCCTCCACAGGTGGATTCTCACGTGACCCGTCTTGTCCGTAGTGCCACATTGCCGATGCCATCCATGTCCTCCCTTAAGGATGCTACAGACCGCAAGGTGGAAATCTGCCTGAAGCCCGCTTATTCCCTTGCGGGGGGGGGGGCAGCACGGCCGGCTATGGCCATTTGCTGGGTTGCCAGAGCGATGGAGCGCTGGGCGGATTCATTAGAGGCTTCTTTTGATTCCGACTGTCCGGCCGAACAGGCGGAGTTGATTGGCAATCTCCGTGATTCGGCCACTTACATCAACGAGGCGGCTCTAGACATTAGTACTCTGGTGTCTAGAATTTCTTCAGCAGCGGTAGCTGCTCGTCGCACCTTGTGGCTGCGATCCTGGAAGGCGGACGCGGATTCCAAGAAGGCTCTGGAAGCCTTGCCGTTTACCGGAGAAGTTCTCTTCGGTCCGGATCTGGATAAGATTGTGGCCACGCTGGCGGCAGCCAAATCGGCTTGTTTTCCGTCGGCCGCTGCTCCATCTGGTTCTGGACCATCGTCCTTTCGGTCATCTAGGGCCCAGGGCAGGCCCAAACCACAGTCGTTTCCTCGTCAGGCTGGCCCTAGGAAATCGGTCAAGCCCCGGAAGCAGGCATGGAGTACCAGACGTCCGGCCCCCAAGCCAGATGACAAGCCTGCGGCCTGACCGTCCGGGCCTCCCTTTGGGGGATCCCAGGGTGGGAGGCCGCCTGCTGCAGTTCGCCCGGTGTTGGTCGGTCTCTACGACAGACACTTGGGTTCTGGAGGTGGTCTCCCACGGGTACGCCCTCTCCTTCCGGCACAGACCCCCGGCTCGATTCTTCACCACGGGTCTACCATCAGACCGGAACAAGGCTACGGAAATGCGGAAGGTATTGCACACTATGCTCCAGGCTGGAGTTATAGTGCCTGTTCCATTCTCCCAGAGGGGCCAGGGTTTCTATTCAAATCTTTTTTTGGTACAGAAACCCAATGGGTCGTATCGTCCGATTCTCAACCTCAAAGCACTCAACAAGTCTTTGCGGGTACCGAAGTTTCGGATGGAGACCCTACGGTTCATCATTCTGGCGCTGGAACCGGGGGACTACATGGTGTCATTGGACATACAGGACGCTTACCTGCATGTCCCTATTCTTTTGCGCCATCAACAGTTCCTCAGGTTTGCAATCCGCAGCGACCACTTCCAGTTTCGGGCGTTACCTTTTGGCCTGGCGACAGCACCATGTGTCTTCACCAAGGTGATGGCGGTCATGGCGGCTTCTCTGCGGCTGCAGGGAGTCCGCATGTTGCCGTACTTGGACGACCTGTTATTAGTGGCGGGATCTCCAGAGCTCCTGTTACGCCACTTAGACCTGACCATTGCCCTGCTGCATCGGCACGGCTGGCTAATCAACTGGCAGAAGTCCACTCTAATCCCGTCTCGGAGGATTCTGCATCTTGGAGCCTTATTGGACTCGGGACAGCAAAAGATCTTCGTGACGGAGGAAAAGATCTCTGCTTTGCAGTCAAGGGTGCGCAGTTGTCTGCACAGCCACCAGGTGTCTCTACACTCGGCGATGAGGTTACTGGGCTCCATGGTGTCGGTGTTCGACATGGTGAAATATGCCCAGTTTCACTCCAGACCTCTGCAGCACCTAATCCTGTCAAAGTGGAACGGGCTGCCTCAGTCTCTGAAGTCCCAGATGATTGTGTTCACCCCGGAGGTTCGCCTGTCCCTTCCTTGGTGGTTACAGACGACCCACCTCAGCAAGGGACGTCCGTTCTGGATTCCAAATTGGGTCCTGTTGACTACGGACGCCAGTCTTCGGGGCTGGGGAGCAGTTTCGGGTCCACATCTGTTCCAGGGCAGGTGGACTCCGACAGAAGCGGAGCTTCCAATCAATATCTTGGAACTCCGTGCGGTCTTCAATGCTCTCCAGCAGGTACATCGGTTTCTCCAGGGTCACCCGGTACAGGTCCAGTCGGACAACGCTACCACCGTGGCCTACATAAACAGGCAAGGAGGAACCCGAAGCCGGGCGGCTCTCGTAGAGGTGTCTCGGATCCTGGTTTGGGCGGAGCGCAATCCGGCCATATCAGCGGTCTTCATCCCGGGAGTGCTCAATTGGGAGGCGGACTTTCTAAGTTGCCAGGACGTTCATCCGGGGGAATGGTCCCTGCACCCGGACGTTTTTCAACTACTGGTGGACAGATGGGGTCTTCCAGAGATCGACCTCATGGCGTCCCGGCACAACAACAAGTTGCCGGTGTACGGGTCTCGCACAAGAGACGAAGGGGCGTCTCTGGTGGATGCTCTGTCCGTCCGGTGGACGTTCCGGTTCGCATACCTGTTCCCTCCGGTCTCCCTTCTTCCACGGGTAATCCGGAAATTCAAACAGGAAGGAGGGATGCTCCTGTTGATAGCTCCCGCGTGGCCCAGACGGCACTGGTTCTCAGACCTTCAGGGTCTGTCCGTGGACAGTCCTCTGCGGTTGCCGCTACGACCGGACCTCTTGTCTCAGGGTCCTTGTCGTCACCCGGACCTGACTCGGCTGTCTTTGACAGCGTGGCTGTTGAGACGGCCATGCTGAGGTCCAGGGGGTTTTCCAGCTCTGTGGTGCGTACCATGTTGCGAGCTCTGAAACCGTCTTCCGCGAGGATATACCATCGCGTGTGGTATACGTTCTTTCAGTGGTGTCGACCGAGAGGTTATGCACCGCGGGAGTTTCGTCTGTCTCGGATTCTCGCCTTCCTGCAAGCGGGACTAGATCATGGGCTTCGCCTTGCTTCTTTGAAGGTACAGGTTTCGGCCCTGTCTGTCTGGTTTCACCGTAGGATTGCTACAATCCCGGATGTGCGCACCTTTATGCAAGGTGTTCTCCGCATTCAGACGCCCTTTGTTCCACCTGTGGCGCCTTGGGATTTGGCTGTGGTCCTGAGGGCTCTCCAAGGACCGCCGTTTGAACCACTGGGCTCAGTGGATCTTAAATGGCTAACAGCTAAGACTGTTTTCCTTCTGGCTATTGCTTCGGCCAGACGTGTTTCTGAGTTAGGGGCTCTTTCTTGTAGACCCCCTTTCTTGGTTTTTCATGGGAACAGGGCAGTGCTCCGCACTCGGCCCGAGTTTCTTCCCAAAGTTGTTTCCCAGTTTCATGTTAACGAGGAAATCGTTGTTCCGGCCTTTAACTCACCGGGTCTTTCCGTGGGTGAGGCCTCTTTGGATGTTGTGCGGGCCTTAAGGACTTATGTTGACCGCACTTCTTCGTTTAGGAAGTCGGACGCTTTGTTTGTCCTCTATGGCTTCCATAAAAAGGGTTGGCCTGCTTCAAAGCAAACTTTGGCAGCCTGGATCCGTATGGCTATTTCTGAAGCTTATCTTCATGAAGGCCTGCCGGTTCCTCCTTCTGTGAAGGTTCATTCCACTAGGTCTGTGGGTCCTTCGTGGGCAGCTCGACATGGTGCCTCTGCAGTCCAGATCTGCAAGGCTGCTACGTGGTCCTCTGTCCATACCTTCGTGAGGTATTACAGGTTTGACACCTTCGCCTCTCAGGATGCTTCCTTCGGGTGGCGGATTCTCCTTTCAGCACAGGAGCATCCCCACCCTTAAAGGATACTGCTTTGGGACATCCCCAAGGTATCCTGTGGATACCCTATGGACCCTGAAGTAGAAAATATGAGATATGGTAAGAACTTACCCTTGTTATCTCTATTTCTACGAAGTCCATAGGGTTCCACAGGACTCCCGCCCTGTCGCACCTGTGCTGCAGATGGGCTTTGCTCTGGTCACCCGTTTTCCGTCTCCCTCTGGTGAGAATGTGATTCTTGTATGTGTCCAGATCTTTGTTCTCTCTCTTCCTTCTCCTCCTCCGGCCTATGGCTTGGTAACTAACTGAGGTGCCTTGGCTCGGGGGCGGGGTATAGGAGGGGGACCCAGTGCATCCTGGGAGGCTGAAAGCTTAACTCTTTGGTGCCCTGCGACTGACGTCACACCTATACCCAAGGTATCCTGTGGAACCCTATGGACTTCGTAGAAATAGAGATAACAAGGGTAAGTTCTTACCATATCTCATATTTTTTATTGTTTGTGTAGCACACTTTGAGGGTGTCACCACCCTTTAACAGACAGACGCACGCTTGTCGCTGCTGCTTTGAGGATGCAGGTGGAATCTAGACGGGATTTGGAACCTGGTACACACTACCTCCATCAATTGTCTAAATCCCACTGCACTAATGGCGGATACCGGACGCACGTCTAACACCAACATAGCAGTCAAGGCCTCAGTTATACGTTTTGCTTCAGGATGACTGCTGTCGTACTTCATCCTCATCGCTAGGGACTGTTGGAGGGTCAATTGTTTAGTAAAAGTAGTGATGTTCCTACTTCCTCTCTGGGATGATGAACAACTCCCAGCAGCAGCAACAGCACTAGGAGGAAGTGGTTCTTGATCTTTCCCTATTTTATTTTTATCGTAGAAAGTTTGGTCCTCCATTTATGTTATATTGATATATACGTGCGGCTAAAGCGCACACAAACACAGAAAATATTTTTTTATTTTTGCTGGAGAGTAGTGCACTTTGTGGGTTACACCACCCTTTAAGAAATGAGCCAGCCGGATCTTTACTTATGGGACACAGGCGCACGCTTGGCGCTGCTCCTTTGTTGATGCACATGCAGCCACAGTGCACACAATTCACAAACACAGAAAATATTTTTTTTTTTGGTTTGGACTGGAGTGTACTTTGGGGGTTACAGCACCCTTTAACGGTCAAGCCAGCCGGCCCTTTACTTATGACACAGGCGCACGCTTGGCACTACTTTGTTGATGCATGTGCGGCTACTGCGCACACAATTCACAAACACAGAAAATATTTTTTTTTTTGGTTTGGACTGGAGTGTACTTTGGGGGTTACAGCTCCCTTTAACGGTCAAGCCAGCCGGCCCTTTACTTATGACACAAGCGCACGCTTGGCACTACTTTGTTGATGCACGTGCGGCTACTGCGCACACAATTCACAAACACACAAAAAATATTATTTTTTTAGCACTTGGGGGGAGCACCCCTGATGGACAGAGCACCCCCTGGACAACACTACAGCACCCCTTTAGGACTGGGACACTGCACTGGACTTTGGAGTGGACACAGCCCCTATGGAGAACTGACTGCACAACACAGTCCAGCCAGCCCCTATGGACTTTGAAGTAGTGGACAACAGCAGCACAACGCAGCACAGCACAACACTACTCTGCACTACACTACACAGCCCAGCCAGCCCTAACTCCCACCCTCCCTCTTCACTGTCCACAGCCGAGTGAGAAAATGGCGCCGACGCGGGTACCTTATATAGGTTCCAAAACCCGCGAGACTCGGAAGGCAGGATGATGATGTTTTGCCTCGATTTCAGATCCGAGTCAGGCGGGAAAAGTCGAGCCTGACTCGGATCTGCCTCGGATCGGGGGGGTTCGGATTTCAGAAATCCGAACCCGCTCACCCCTAGTTAAAACTTTATTACTGGAAACTGAATGCATTTTAGTTTATTTTGTTTATGCATGCTTTTGATTAAAATATATCTTCTTAATAGTGAATAGAATGTACTGTATAACTGACTAGCTGATGTAACGGGGTAGACCTTAGATATTTTAATTTCCTTCATACCATCTTAACTTAGCTTATATGTTTATTTCATTTTATGCCTCTAGTGTAATGGAGAGTGCAGATGGGGGAACACAGACTAACACAGTTGGGAAACCACACTGCAGTAGGGAATGGAGAAAACATGGCAGAATGGAGGCATACAGCGGAAGAAAGTGTACATGTATAGACAGAATATGATAATTTTAGAAATTAGCTGAATGTGTATTCTGAATGACATGGATGTATAAAGTGAGAAGGATGTTGGAACCCAGTGGGATTGTTGTGAAGAACAAATGGGAAGATTGTGGGATGTGTGTGCCACATAACTGCTCAGACCTCAGTTGCATAGACTGCATGTGTGTATTCCAATGAGCACACAATTCTGTGAATTAGCAGCTCCACCATTTTGTGAGGGACAGCAATCTCACTCTGTGAGAGTGCTGAATCTGCAGTTAACCACAGGGTGTGATGGCATACCATATCTGTATTGCGCAAGGAACACGGCCATTAAGGCGTCAGCCTTAATGATCGGACTTTCATTGCTTTTTTAAGTTTGAGTTGCAGAAATTCAATAGGTTTTGTGAAATTTCAAATCATGTCTAAGAAGCCTTAATGCAGGGGTCTTCAACCTTTTATACAGTATGGGCCACATTAAAAAATTCAACGAAGCCCGACGGCAAATAAACTATACACCAAACAGTAGTACAATCTTGATTCACCCAATTCACATTACACCACATACTGTAGTTGTGTCCCTTATTCATGTATGGCACACAGCAGTGCCCCTTTTACACAATGACCACATTTGTGCACCTTATACACAGTGGTGGTGCCCCTTATACAATGCCCACAGCAGTAGTGCCCCTTACACATAACGCCCACAGCAGTAGTGTCCCTAATGCAATGCCCACTGTAGTGGTTCCCCTTATGCCGTGCCCTCAGTAGTATTAGTGCCCCATGTGCAGTGCCCCCAGTAGTGGTAGTGCCCCCAGTAGTGGTAGTGCAGTGCCCCTTATGCAATGCCCACATTGGGAATGCCTCTTATGGTGTGCCCCCAGTAATGGTAGTACCCCTTATTCAGTGCCCCCAGTAATGCTGCCCTTTATGTAGTGCCCCCTATACAATACCCCCATTAGTAGTGCCCACAGTACTAGTGCCCCTAATAAAAATGCCCCTAATAGTAGTGCCCCCAGTAGTGAAGCCGCTTACAAAAAAAACCAAAACACTACTACTTACCTTAAACCACCACTCCCGCATCTGCTGCGTCTTTTTCCGTCCGGCTGCTCTACTGTCTGAACTATGGGAGAGACATCATGACGTCTCTCCCATAGTGCACTGCACACACTGCGGGAGCCGGAGCTCAGGAGTGAGCTCCAGCCTCCGGCTGGCGGTGCAGGTAGGGAGACGGTTGCCCGCTGGTAACAAAATCTCAGCAGGCACCCGGCAAATGGAGCCTGTTGGCTGCCTTAATGATACATGTGAAACCGTAAGGTTTTTTTGTCTATGGAATTTGAATTTCATTGATTTTTTTTTTAATTTATTAACTATCAGGGTTTGAAGGAGCAAACCGGCCACCTGTAGGGGAGAAGGGCAACAAAATGGTACATTAGCGCAGGTGGAGGAAGGATGGCACACAGGAGATGTTTTGGGGGTGCACAGGTTGAGGGGGCTGCGGGGGCAGCGGCAGCAGTGGGGCAGTGCACAGGGGCATCAATGGGCAACAGAGGGGCTTACTAACGCTGGGCATGCATCTGAGAAAATAAAATCAATAAGAGACAGATGCATGGATGTATCAGTGAGATCTATCTATGCATCTATGTTAAAAATTGATTGTGTAATAAAAAAGGAAAAAAAGGACATGGACTTATATAGTTAGAAGCAAATTGGTTGCTATGGGCAACGTCAGGTTTGATACTTCTCTCCTTTAGTACCCAGGTCTCCATTAAGGGAAGGGGCAACTCAGTAAAACTTTGGGCAGCAAGTACTTCTGTAAGCACAGTCTTGCTGGGGCTTATTGCATGTAACAGATTGTTACTCCAGCCAACAAATACTGCAGCCCATTGGGATTTATTTTTGATGCCAGTCGCTTTTTTTGTTTTGGTGTACTGCAGAGGACTGCTGAATATTGCAGTACAGGTAGCATAAGTTACTTGACACGCTCTACACGTACAAGGATACAAAACAGTCCTCCCCTTCCCCCGGGAATTCCAGTAATGAGTTGATTTAGACCAGAATGTAATTCAGTTGTTTGTTATTTAGTAAACAAGCCGCGGTAATGTTTGCATTTTTTAGAATCTGAAATTAGAAGACTTGTTTCAGTAGTGAAGCATGTTGGCTTCTTCTGTCTGGCACCTTCCCAGATCCTAGTCTTTGGCCAGAATACAAGAGAGAGAATAAAGAGATGATGATTTTCTACAAAGCATTATAGGAAACCCTGACAAGTGGCTGCCTCAAATTTACTGCTACCCTTCCAATGTAAACACTATAACTATATATATATATATATTACTTTGGTTCTGTTTGATAACTTATAGAGGTAGTAAATTGGATGAGAAGGCAGAATTAGAATGTCCACGTGAATGGTTATATTTTTAGTTTTCTGGATTGTTGTTTGTTTTACCTATATGGTACTAAGTTGTCAGTTGTGACTTTCTTTGTGACAATAGGAAGTGCGTAGTACCCTCACACCAGGTATCACTTTGTGCGTCATTCCGTAAACATTACTCTAACACCACTATTTGGACTCTGTGGGTGATACAAGTTTTTTTTTTCAATGTGTCTTGTCTAAAAGACGACAAAAGATACTTGCTGATATTTATTTATATAGCACCCAGTACTTCTGTGGGTGGTGTCACACTGGTGCATTGAACGCTAGCGGTTTCTCTGCTAGCATTTAAAGCTCACAATTAACTCCTTACTGTCACAATGAAGTAAATGGGAAGTGCCTACTGTCACACGGGAATGATTGTGCTTAAAAAAAAAAAAAGTTGCATACAACAATTTGAGCACTGTGACTGATAACATCCTTTCTAGCTGGAAATAGTTTTCACTGGGGGCGATTTAATTCAGCAGGAGTTGAATAGCGTCAGTAGGGAGCTCTCTGAGCTATTCAAGTCAGCGCTCTGTTTATTCCGACTATGGGATCTATTTATCAAGCTGTTTTTTTACATAAAATTATGTAGAAACTGCTGTCCCCATTGCACAATAGGGGATATTTCATTATAAATGAATAATTATTAGTACATAGGCTCCTAGTAGCTGTTAAGTCAGGGAAAATGCCGGTTCTCGCGACTTAATCTGGGTGTTTAGTCACTGGAACCGGCATTCTCCGACTACCGACCCATCTCTCTCCTTCCCTTTGCCTCCAAACTCCTTGAGCGGATTGTCTACAACCGCCTTACCACTTTTCTCTCCTCCCACTCCCTCCTTGACCCTTTTCAGTCTGGCTTCCGTTCTCTCCACTCCACTGAAACTGCCCTCACAAAAGTCAGCAATGACCTCCTTGCTGCCAAATCCCAAGGCCACTACTCTCTTCTCATTCTCCTTGATCTCTCTGCTGCTTTTGACACTGTGGACCACCCTCTCCTGCTGAATATCCTTCACTCCCTTGGTCTACGTGAAACTGCCCTCTCCTGGCTGTCATCCTACCTCTCTGACTGATCTTTCTCAGTTTCCTCTCACGACTCCTCTTCCCCCCCACAGCCTCTTACAGTAGGTGTTCCCCAAGGTTCTGTTCTTGGTCCTCTCCTATTCCCCCTCTATACTTCCTCTCTAGGTGAACTCATCAGCTCTTTTGACCTCCATTATCATCTCTATGCTGATGATACTCAAATCTACCTTTCCTCCCCTGATCTCTCCCCCTCTCTTCTGACTCGTATCTCCAACTGTCTCTCTGCTGTCTCTTCCTGGATGTCCCAGCGATTTCTTAAACTTAATATGTCTAAGACAGAGCTGATCATCTTCCCACCCTCCCACATCACCTCACTTCCCACTATTTCTTTATCAATTGATGGAATAACTATCATCTAGTCCCAAGGTGCGCTGTCTTGGAGTTATCCTGGACTCATCCCTCTCCTTCAAACCACATATCCAGAACCTTTCACAGTCCTGTCGTTTCCATCTCAAAAATATTTCTAAGATCAGACCCTATCTCACCCAGGATGCTACTAAAACCCTCATACACTCACTGGTCATCTCCAGATTGGACTATTGTAACCTCCTCCTATCTGGCCTCCCCAAATCCCATCTCTCTCCTCTCCAGTCTATCCTTAATGCTGCTGCACGGCTTATCTTCCTCTCCAAGCGCTCTACATCTGCCTCCCCTCTCCTACAAGCTCTCCACTGGCTCCCCTTCCTTTTTAGAACCCAATTTAAGGTTCTCACGCTCGCTCACAAAGCCCTCACCCAATCCTCTCCCATATACATCTCTGATCTCATCTCCCTTCACGCTCCTCTCCGCCCTCTTCGCTCAACTAATGCACGCCGCCTTTCATGCCAGCTGATTACTTCCTCCCACTCCCGCCTCCAAGATTTTGCCCGCACTGCTCCCCACCTCTGGAACTCTCTCCCACTCCCCATCAGACTCTCCACCTGTTTGCAATCCTTCAAACGGGCTCTCAAGACCCACTACTTCATCAAAGCCTTCCAGCTATCATTCTAACTCCTTGCTACATGCTCCTTCGTCCCCATCTGTGTCAACCCAGTTTGTCTTCCCCCACCTTTTTAGAATGTAAGCTCTCACGAGCAGGGCCATCTACCCTCTTGTGCTTCTCCTTACTATAGTGTAATTTACTTCTTACTCACCACTAGGGCACCTCACACTTGGTTGCTTATGCTCTGTTGCTTATCTGGGTGATATGGTCGCTAATGTAGCAATATATATTATCCATGTCCTGTATTGTATTGTTCTGTAAGTCACTTGTATACAATTTGTTTTTGTACTTTGTAAGGCGCTGCGGAACACTTGTGGCGCCATATAAATAAATGATAATAATAATAATAAAGTGCCGGCTGCGAGGCTGTTAGCGCTGCGCTAAGCTGGAAAACAACCTCGCGGCCGGCACTTTAGTCTGATTTCTCCTCGCACCTTCAGGAGAGTGCGTGAAGAAATCGTTAGTCGGGCTAAACAGCACGGTGAATTGAATAGCTCCGGGAGCTCCCTCCCAGCGGTATTCAATTCCCACTGACCTGAGTTGCCCAGAAAGTGACACCATTCCGATTATTTTATAGCATGGTACAAGTAGCATATATGTGATGTACCGAGTAGTGCATTGCACTGGGCAGCATACACTTTGCATTGCACACTCACCCTGGGCATGCATACTGTGCATTGCGCGCCCAACTTTGGCGCACACACCGTGCATCGCGCGCTCACCCTAGGCACGCACACAGTGCATTGGGTGCCTGGGTGCGCACACAGTGTAAGGCACTCTCAGCCTGGGCGCGCACACAGTGTATGGCACTCTCTGCCTGGGCGCGCGCACAGTGTAAGGCACTCTCAGCCTGGGCGCGTGCACAGTGTAAGGCACTCTCAGCCTGGGCGCGCGCACAGTGTAAGGCACTCTCAGCCTGGGCGCGCGCACAGTGTAAGGCACTCTCAGCCTGGGCGCGCGCACAGTGTAAGGCACTCTCAGCCTGCGCGCACACAGTGTATGGCACTCTCAACCTGGGTGCGTGCACACTGTGCACGCTCAGCTTGGCCGCAGACACCGTGCACTGTCACTTTTCCCCCCGCCCCTGTCCCTTTGTGGTGGATTATTTTATGTTACGATGGTATAAAGAAGCAAGTATATTTTTCTGGTTTTCCTTGGATTTCAGCTGTAACTATAATAAGATGACATTAATTGAATTTGGTTCTTTTGTTTCCAGATGTAGCAGAGGAGTGTGGGAGGGAGAGCGCTGTCTGGAAATAGAAAGAGGCCAACATCATGCAGATAAAAATATACTGTACACAAGAGAGTTTCCAGCTCTTCTCAGACATGAGCCCTTTCCATACATCAAAATGAAATGTGAACAACAAGGATAGAATAGGAGCAAGTAAAAGGAATGTTTCACCCCTGGAGTTCTTTTCATCCATCTGACAGCCTCAACATGTTTAAACGTCCATATTACAAATACACTGTAGTCTTGGAGATGTTGTGTATTCCTAAATCCACTAGAGCAGGCTTCAGTTTCCCACAACAGCTAGAGAGAGCTGGAGTTTGCCCAAGTCCCAGTATACAAAGCTGGAAAGGCATGCTGGGATTTGTAGTTCACAACAGCTGAAGTTCACCTTCCTTTGCTGTAGCGATGTTTTTTTTTTTTTTTTTTTAATTGAATACTTTCAATACTCTGTTCTCAGGTACCCCAAACAGAAGATCTTGGTGTTGTGTAAAGCAGAGGAGGGAGCTTGCGGTACCTTTATAAACAAACTTCGCTGATAATGGTCCCTACCACATGTCGGTTGTCCTGTCCTAAAGCAGCAGATATTTGATACATGTAGTTAGAGGGAGCAAGTAATGAAGTTTCAGACCCTAGTGAGCTTTTCCTTTTCTGGTTCAGAATAAATGTTTGGTGTAGAGCACAGCAAGGAGTAAATGACTCTCCTGGATGTGAATGTCTGTAGTGGTGTGGCACCGAATTCCAGGATCTGCAGAGTGGAAATGGGCTGCTTACCTGTATGGGGAAAGCATATTAATACTGAAAATAGAAAACATGGAACAAAATAAAATTGTTATAACTGAACTAACGCCTCTTTCCCTCTCGCTTATTTATATTTTTGTTGCACTTCGAATTCCTCAAGGGATTTCAGCCTTGTGCTGAGCAGACTACGGCTTTGTGTATTTATAACTGCCCCCCCCCCAATGTTGGGATTCTTGTTATATTGTCAGCAGCTTGAGACACACATGTATTATATATGAGCAACTGTACAACGGTTTTGTCTAATCTTTAAAGAAGAATATGCTGCATATTACAGCTGAAGCCCTTGACAGCTGCCCAGTTTGCCCCACCTAAACGCCAGCCCTGCTAATGGGATTTCTGTTTTCCATATCTGTTCAAGAGAGACCTTTATATAGCAGCTACCAGTTAAAATTCTTATGTTTCTGCTTTGTAAATAGTCAAATGCTTTTGTCCACTGCATTTGGGAGATGGTATCTTGCGTGGATGTATCATAAAACTGTGGCCCAAACGGTGAGCTGATGCTGCTGTAAATTACATGGCAGCCTCATCTTCTGCCTAGAAAATGACAGCCTTCCCTTCAATGTCATCAGCAAAACGTCCCAGTATTTCAAAACTTATTACGTGAGTCGTAAATCAGTCATTTTTATTGAATGCCCCCTCATCTTTATAATACGCTAGAGATTCATTACCTCGGCCTGGAAATGTACTGTGTTAGACCCGCTGTCCTGTCGCAGTAATTTCTCCACTCCTCGTCCTCTCTTTTTAATCCTAGTAATGTATCCTTTAGTATTTTAATGTTTCTTTTGCCTTTATACTTACACATTAGGACTAAATGTATCCTTTTATAACGAAAAACCGCTCTAAAATATAAATAAAATACTAAACATAGAAATGGCTATAGAAGTGGCTTATTCTAATATCTATAACTGCTCTCGCAGTGGGTAAGAGCCGCTATAGATATATTCCCAAGTTCTGCAAAACATTCCTGATCCATGACTCCGCAACGGAGGTGGCTTAATCAATTGAGGGCATGGTATCTGGAAGTTGTGGCCCTAGTTGGGTGGATCATTCGTGGCCAAAAATATTTTTTTATTTCCCACCAATGTTGGAAGATGTGAAATTATCCATCCTGCTCTTTCACTTCTCTGTAGCAGTTTCTTCAATCGCTAAACGGGCAGGTCCTTTGGATTGATTGATTCATATATTATAATTATTGTTATCCTTTATTTATATGGCGCCACAAGGGTTTCGCAGCGCCTTACAAAGTACATTAACAAATATACAGTGATATCCCAACTATACTTGTCGACTATATAGACACATCTTCACTAGCAGATGCAGAGGGGAAATCTACAAGGTTATGTCATCACCAATGATTGACAACATGTATTGCATCATCTCGCTTCAGTGGGCATGGCTAGATGAGACAAATCGAGTAAGTGAACCCCCGTCCCCACCCAGGTTTCAGAGTTTCTCGGGAGTGTGAAACTGTCTGGGAGAGTCGTTTACGGTCCAAACATCTGAAAAGACTGAAGCCTCATATCTTAACAAGATACTATCCTAAAGATGTGGGAAGTCGGGTTAATGTGGAATAGTGTATTTAGCCTTCATAGTTCATATTTGAAGGTTTAAATTGTGTGGTTGTTAGTGGTCGATTAAACAGTTTGGGACTTTTATGCATGTGGTGTATATATGCGCTTCGACAACTTTCCAAAATGCTGCATTTGTTGCAGGGTTGCATAAAATTGGATTTTTAAAAAAAAATTTAAATAAAAAACGGATTTATTTGAATAAAATAGGATTTTTTTTATGCAATTTTTTTTTTTTTTAAATAAATGTTTAAAAATTT
Source organism: Taudactylus pleione (assembly GCA_031769625.1). Classification (NCBI taxonomy): domain Eukaryota; kingdom Metazoa; phylum Chordata; class Amphibia; order Anura; family Myobatrachidae; genus Taudactylus; species Taudactylus pleione. The sequence goes on along the minus strand of JAUIMM010000628.1, from coordinate 3,014,013 downwards.
AAAACATTTACATAAAAAATCCTATTTAAATCCCAGAAAATCTGATTTCAATCAAATAAATCCATTTTTGATTTAAAAAAAAAAAAAAAAAAAATCCAATTTTATGCAACCCTGATTTCTTGGGTGTTTCCCAACATTCCAGAGTGAAAAATGAAGACCGTGTATCTGACCAACCCAGTACAGAACCCCCAACAGAAGCAATCTGGTACGCTGAACCTGATGATACTTGGTGGGTCTGGAGAGGAACTCTTATCTTCTTCATCTTCACTCTGTGTTCAGTGGAATAGTCTTTTTTGTACATTATTTTTAATGTTTTTTGGTTGAAGAGTTGTGAGGATGAGTAATACGAAGTACATTTTACAGTAAGTGGCCTCATGCAGTACAGTGGCTGTATCTCTGATCATTGAGAGCTTGACCTCTCTGGAAATTTGACTTCACTGGCCGCCAGACTAATTCAAGGGGGCTTTCACTATTTTCTCTGGCACCGAAGAGATTGTCTGTTTCCTGTAACTATGAAAAATATAAGTTTGTAATGACTAGTTGAGAGTAAATGAGATCAGAACCGTTTCCCTTGGATATCGGGTTACAGAGGGAAAAATATTAAAAGTTATAAAATATGCTTGATAATTACCAAGAGACATTATAACCGGAATCTCCAAAGAGCCTCTAATACAGACTTTACTGTATTGTGTAAATAGGATAGCTTTAGACTAATGCTCTTCCCACACCTCATCCCTTCCTCACCAGTCTAATGTGTACATGACCTCCCATATTGTCGCCCAGTGTATATTAGCTTTGTGTGCTTGTGTTCCAGATTTTGTGCAGGTGCATACACCAGTCTGTAATCACGTGTCTGTTTTTGGCTATAAGAAATGTAACAATGCATATCATCATTTATTTCCACTGTAGTCAATGGCCTTGGGGAAATGTATCAAACCTTCTAAAGAGTGGAGAATTTGTTCATGGCAACCAATCGGCTTCTACCGATCACTTTATAGAATGTACTTGATAAATGCTACCTCAAAGCGGATTGGTTGCTATGGGCAATTTCTCCATTTCTCCATTTTGTCAACTCTCCTTGTGAGTTCCAACCACAGCACTTTCAGTGTGCAGTTTGTATGATCGCCCCATGTTTGTATTGGTTTCCTAGATCTATGCTGGTTTCCTTCCACATTCCCAAAAATACTTACTATTGTATTAGTGTGTTTGTGTCTTTGTGCCGTAATAAATATAGGCATGATTAAATTCAGCGGGAGATGGATAGCGCCGGGAGGGACCTCTCTGAGCTATTTAATTGACCACGCTGTTAGGGCGACTACATTATTCTTCTTGCACCCTCCTGAGGGTGCGAGGAGAAATCCAATTAAAGTTCCAGCCGTGGTGCTGTTTTCTGGCTTAGCGTGGAGCTAACAGCCTGGTGGCTGACACTTTAGTCGGAGAATGCCAGTTTTCATGACTAAACCCATAGGTTAAGTCGCGAGAACCGGCATTCTCCAACTTAGGGTGGTATTCAATTAGTTGCGCACCAGCGGAGAAGTTTCGGCTGCTGGACTTTTCGCCTACATCGCGTCTTTTGGAGCGGAAACTTATCGTGTGGCCCCCCACTATTCGCTGTATTCAATTCCAAAAGACATGAAAACGGCAAGCGACAAATACATAACAGGCGGAAAGTGCGGTCAGAATTGTGAAAAAGAGCCTGAACCCCCCCCCCCAAAAAAAGATGCACTTACATTGGGTATCAATGTAGATGTGTCCGAATAGCCCTAACAAAACTGGTTGGTGTACTTAAGGTGTTTTAATAGCTTCTTATTAGCATCATTGCACAAGTGGTGAAGAATTGCATTAAGCAGTATTTTTTGGTGAAAATAAGTAGTCCTGTCAAATTTGGGGTACTTTAAAATGGGTGCTAGCATATATTAAAGTCTCTAAAGTGAAGTTTAAAAAAACGTGAAAAACGCACCTGTTGCAAGCACCTGCAATCATGAAAACACCTGACCCGTCCTTGCAGACCCCCAAGAAGGCTATTTCGTTAGTTTGTGTACTTGTCCCCCCACTTTGTGCTTTTTTGTCCCCAAAATGAAAGTACTTTTTTGGAGTGTTAAGTTTATTCCCGGGATTTTTTGACACCGTTGTCCTTTGTGGGGCAAGGGTTCTGAGAGGTTTTCCTACCTTTGCACACCAAAATAAAAATGTTGCACTGCTCTTCTCCTGCTATTCAGAGGCGAATCTTTTTCGCTAATTACATTGTATTGACTTTCTGCGTACGCGAAAACCAGCTGTAATTTAATATGGAAATAAGTTCCGACCTGGCGATAAGACTCAATCGGCAATACTTTTTAGCGGAAAACGGCTTTTCGCATCTATTTGAATACGGCCCTTAACTTGTAAGTGTCGGAATAAAAAGCGCGCTTAATTGTGACATTATGACATTTTGATGCCAATGGATAAGGGGACGTATGTTTTGTAATGTGCTTACTTAATAAAAGCTAGCTAAAAAATATAGCCTTATATTTAACTGTGTGTCATACTGTGACAACCGATAGTTCATGATTCTGCAGCATCTGGGTCTAGGAGTTCAGCTTGTCTCAGCAATTACATCTATAACAACCATGTAGAGAATAGTGAAATGCCTTGCTCAGGCACCATACAATTATTTCTGTCTGCTTATATTGGATTAATTATTTGATGTTCATTCACTGCACGGCATCACAGTGTAACGAAAAGCTTCAGCCACATGAAGCTGGTAAGATCGTTTTATACAAATTGAATTGCACATCGATACATAGGTTTTTATTATATTATGAAAGGTCATGACATAAGTAGCCTAATGGACAGTATAATACCTGTATAACTGTAGCCTAATGGACAGTATAATACCTGTATAACTATGGTCCAGAAATATAGATTTTTTTTTTAACATTTATAAGAGCAGAAATCTATCTTACAGTTTTATCTATTCTTTCAAATATACACCACAGAGGATCGAAGGCTTTGAACGATCAGTTCCGAAATGGCAACAGTAATATATGCTAAACCAGACTGGAATTTAGGTAAAATAATGAATTTTGATGTGCCACGTATGAGCTTCCAAATGCTCATCAAATTTAGGGCGAGATGTATCTAACCTTGGAGGGAGATAAAGTGGAGAGAGAGAAAGTACCAACCAGCTCTTGACATTTTACAGATTCTTTTATCCCTCTCTCATTGCTTTGTACTTGCCACAATGGTCATCTAACAAAGGCTTTTGCTCAGTTTTCATATTGCCCCATTATCCTAATTTGAGCTGAATCTCCAGTATTGGCACCATAACGGGGCATATTATTTAAGAGGACTGTATAGTCTGTTTATATTTGTTTTTAAGTTTCTTGCATATGAAGACTGTCATATACCAGGTTTTAATGTAGATAGAAAATGTAAACAGGCAGTATTGCCTGGAAAGTATTAATCCTAGATCTGTCCAAGCTAATAAGGAATGAATTAAAATGTCTATTGATTTAAACAGTGATTTATTTTTTTTATGTGAAGTCCCAGGGTTAATACGGCATTGAAACTTGCTTCCAAGTATAAATCTTTACTGGAAATACAGATAAAAGCTATGTTCACACACAGGGGTTTACCATAAGGATTGCATTAGAACTCAGCAAGGGTTATATCACAGTTATGATGATATGCAAACAACCATATGGCACTTACCTTGGAAATGTGTATTCTAGGATTGCACAGTTGCCAACTTTCTTTAATTTCCAGGGATAGGCTCTGTTTTTTCATGATGTTCTCCCTGTTCAAATAATGGAGGGTTGAAATAAGCCAGATGGCCCTTTAACCCCCAGGCTGCGGCAGATGGTGAACTCAATAACTTTTGACAGTATGGTCTCCTTTTTGTGTGTTGATGTGTGGGTGACAGGCTGATTGTCCTATAACTGGGGTGTTTGGAGCTTAGGGTGTGCATTTGTGATGTTATAGTGTTTGGATGACATTAGCACAATTTCTTTGTTTTATGAGTTTTCTGTGCCTATTGTATATTGATTGTGTTTGTGATTGTATTTGCTCTATACTTTATTGTACTTACCTTGTTCTTTCTCACTTTACTTTGACAATATGTTCCTCTCCTTTTCTGTAACTTATTAGCAATTCTTATTGTTTACTGTGCTTTGTAAGTTAATATTTATTAAAAAGGAGTATTTACAATACGAAATTTTTTTTTAAATTGTTTTCATAGTTGAAGATTATCCCACAATGTTGGAAGGCTCTTGAATAAGGTGGAGCACCTTGGTAACCCAGTGGTTAGCATTGCTGTCTCACAGCACTGAGGTCAGGAGTTCAATTCCTGACCAAGCCACTATCATTGTGGGGTTTATACGTTTTTTTTGTGTTTGCATGAGTTACTTCTGGTTTCCTCAAACAATCCACAAAAATACCGTTAGGTAATTGGCTCCTGACAAATATTGCGATCAGGAATATAGATTGTAAGCTCCAATGGGGCAGGGATCGATGTAAATGACTGAAATATTCTCTGTAAAGCGCTATGTAATATATGTGTGCACTATATAAATAACTGGTAATAATAATAAATAATAGAGCAGGAAGAGCTGCCAGGGCTGCTTACCTACCACAAGATGGGCGTAAGATGCACCCAACCCAGACATCACATAATTATCTCATCTCCTCTGTCACTTAAAAAGTTCTCATTGTCAGAACCTGGCCATTCTGTGGCCCTCAGCAAGGTGATATTCTCTTAGAAGTACAGCTTAAGCTTCATATTTTTTTCCTGTTTCTATATCCAAACAGTAATTCAGTGGTTCCCAAATTTTCTCCAGTCACAGCGGACGAGAGTCTCAGCTGTGCTCCTCACACAGTTGTCATACCTGCACACACAGAGACGTCATGTCAACACACACAAGGCGATGTAATGTCTGCAAATAAGGCTGATTTTGTACAGCACTGTACCAGTGTTATACACTCAGGTGCATAAATATTGGGACAGTGACAGAATTTCATATTTCGGCCTCTATTCACCACCACAATGGCTTTGAAATGAAACAAACAAGATGTGCTTTAACTGCAGACTTTCAGATTTAATTTGAGGGTAATTACATCCAAATCAGGTGAACGGTGTAGGAATTACAATGGTTTCTATATGTGCCTCCCACTTTTTAAGGGGCCAAAAGTAAAGGGACTATGGGCTCAAAAGCTATTTCATGGACAGGTGTGGGCTATTCCCTCGTTATTTCATTATCAATTAAGCAGGTAAAAGGTCTGGAGTTGAGTCTAGGTGTCACATTTGCATTTGGAATCAGTTGCTGTCGACTATCAATATGAGATCCAAAGAGCTGTCACTATCAGTGAAGCAAGCCATCATTAGGCTGAGAAATCAAAACAAACCCATCAGAGAGATAGCAAAAACATTAGGTGTGGCCAAATCAACTGTTTGGAACATTCTTAAAAAGAAAGAATGCATCGGAGAGCTCAGCAACACCAGAAGACCACGGAAAACAACTGTGGTGGATGACATAAAAATTATTTCCCTGGTGAAGAAAAACCCCTTCACAACAGTTGGCCAAATCAAGAACACTCTCCAGGAGGTAGGTGTATATGTGTCAAAGTCAAAAATCAAGAGAAGACTTCACAAGAGTGAATATAGAGGGTTCACCACAATATGTAAACCATTGGTGAGCCACAAAAAGATCAGATTAGAGTTTGCCAAACAACATCTAAAAAAGCCATTACAATTCTGGAACAACATCCTAAGGACAGATGAGACAAATATCAACTTGTACCAGAGTGATGGGAAGAGAAGAGTATGGAGAAGGAAAGGAACTGATCATGATCCAAAACATACCACCTCATCAGTGAAGCATGGTGGTGGCAGTGTCATGGCGTGGGCATGTATGGCTGCCAATGGAATTGGTTCCCTTGTATTTATTGATGATGTGACTGCTGACAAAAGCAGCAGAATGAATTTTGAAGTGTTTCGGGCAATATTATATGCTCATATTCAGTCAAATGCTTCAGAACTCATTGGACGGCGCTTCACAGTGCAGATGGACAATGACCCCAAGCATACTGCATAAGCAACCAAAGAGTTTTTTAAGGCTATTGAGGCTGATTGAGCATGCATTTCACTTGATGAAGACAAAACTGAAGGGAAAATGTCCCAAGAACAAGCAGTAACTGAAGACATTTGCAGTAGAGGCCTGGCAGAGCATCACCAGGGATGAAACCCAGCGTCTAGTGATGTCTATGCGTTCCAGACTTCAGGCTGTAATTGCCTGCAAAGGATTTGCAACAAAGTATTAAAAAGTGAAAGTTAGATTTAGGATTGTTTAGTTTGTCCCATTACTTTTGGCCCCTTAAAAAGTGGGAGGCACATATAGAAACCATTGTAATTCCTACACCGTTCACCTGATTTGGATGTAATTACCCTCAAATTAAATCTGAAAGTCTGCAGTTAAAGCACATCTTGTTTGGTTCATTTCAAAGCCATTGTGGTGGTGAATAGAGGACAAAATATGAAAATTCTGTCAATGTCCCAATATTTATGCACCTGACTGTATGTAAATTATCCAACGTCAGTGTCTCTCAAGCATTAAAGCATATTTTTGTAAAGAGAAAATGTACAAAACTATTGGGAATCGCACTCTTGGTTTGTATTATTGATACAGGGCCTGATTCACTACAGACCGCAATACTGGGTACACACGCAGTTCAACTGTGATAGCAAGCCATCCACTGCGATTGCAATGCAAACTCAGCACAACATAAGGGCGCCCATTTTACCTTACACACATCCGTAATGTTTAGCAGAATAGCGAAACCATCGGTACAGTCGAGCACCATCACAGCCTCATTCACCCTTGCACAAGCCCTGACATTACTAAGAAATTGCTAACAACCACACACGCTGTGAGGCCTCAGGCTGCGTATGGGATCGCATAGAATAATTTATGCATGCCCCTGCAATGGCGTACAAACATACTGGCCCGTCTGCGTTCAGCCGACCCTCACCCCCCGTTACCACTCACAAATGGCACTTCCTGTAAATCACTCTGCAATGGGTCTGTGTAGCCTCTGCGATCGCAGTCCCCATCGCAGCGGTCGTTTGCGCACTGCATTGCGTGCGCAGTGCAAAATAATCAGCTGATTGCTTGCGTATTCGCAGTGATCAGGTCTGCTTAGGGTGCTGCTGTTTGCTAAATCTTTTCCTGATGATCTGATGACACAAACCCAGTACATGACTTAGAGACATAAAGTTGGAATGTGTTCTGAAAGCTCAGAATGTCAACAACTTGACCAAAAATGGGCAAGTAAAATACCACATCTTATTATTACTTAATACTGAACCTTCACGTACTGTTCTCTTCAGCCAGACATGGGGAACACAGTAGGAGACTGAGCTGTCATTTTAAAATTGCTTAGAAAATGGATCAGGATTTATATTTTTTCCCCTCTCCTCTCCTCTGCGTAAGAAACCTAAATTAGAATGTAAAAATAGCACTTATAAAATATATCTGCGGTTATGTTCCAATGACAGTGCGCCCGATTCAGCAGTGCGATGCTGATGCTGATCGCTAATGCGATCGAGCTGCGATTTTGCACGGAACGCAGCTGCGAATACCTGCCAAAGTACAGCCGACATAAAGAGGACCCACTGCTGCTCTCTGATATGCGTTTTTATGACCATCCCCCTTGTCACCACCGCCAAACTCTGACAGCCTGTCGCTCACTTTGCGATGGAATCCTCTGTGCGTCCGTAATCGCAATGCGACCGCTGCACAGTGCGGCTTATACGCATGTGCGATGGCTAACAATCGCTCTTTGTGTGTCAGTAATTGCACTTGCGTACTCTACTGAATCAGGCCCAGTGTGGCCAGTACATATTGGGTACGTCGGTAACTCAAGCTTCCAGGGCTACCTGAGTGGGCTAATTTTGCCACTCCTGAGGTATGGGGATTGCTTCTCACTATCTGCATCTGCCTGTTTACAGACTCCTTCACCTGAAACATGGGTGGGTAATTTGCTGTCACCACCAGGCACTTGGAACCGGTTACTTCTGAGTATATATGGTTACGATGATGTAGCACCATCTGGTGGTTGATAGCGCAATTCCCCCACTGCCCCTTTACAACGGACCATTGTAGCGCTTGGTAGAGGACGAGCTTGGAGACAAAGGGCTCAACCACAGGCAGCCGGTGAACGAATAAGCATTTGGCACTTATCTGGTTATCACAGGATACAAGCAGATTCAGATGTCTTTCGAAGTCAGAAGAGGTTTATTAGCTCCAATAAAATGTCTTTAAAAAGATAGTAATTCTAAGTTGAAGGTACTGGGAATATCACAGCATGAAAATGTAATACAATCCTCTATCTAGGTGTCTCAGGCTTTCCCTGGTCACACGCCCCTACAGGCCTTGTTAAGTGATAGGGTTAATAGATCCCTTCCCCCAGATACTAATACAGACTGTTAAGATTTGGTGGACAGCCTTTGATGTAACGCAATCTACTGGACTGGATCCTGATATACCTTTGTGGAACTCTAGGGCATTGTCTGAACAGAGATCACTTCAAATTAGACAAGTGTGGGGTACCAAGCGTATTCACTCTCTAGGACAGTTATATGTCGGTTCTACACTTAAATCCTTTTCTCAACTGCAGGAGGAGTTTTCTTTACCTAGAGCATATTTTTACAGATTTCTGCAGCGTAGGCAGGCCCTTCAGTGCTGGTCCCCCTGACATTCAGTCCTGTCCTATTAAGTCAGTACTTATCTCATTGGGTCCCCTCAGGTCTTTGTCTTTTATTTACTCATACCTCTCGTCCTTTCACCACGAATCCAGGTTACCTAATCTTAAAGAGAAATGGGAGGTGGATGTGGGTTCAATAGCTGATAGTGACTGGGATATGGCGTAGAGTATTCCCTGCATATCCACTGCCTCTGTAAGATATCAGCATATTCAGCTATATATTTTACATGGGCAGCACAGACGGTGTAATGGTTAGCATTACTGCCTCACAGCACTGAGGTCATGGGTTCGATTCTCACCATGGCCCTACTGTGTGGAGTTTGTATATTCTCCCTGTGCTTGCGTGGGTTTCCTCCAGGTACTCCGGTTTCCTCCCACACTCCAAATATATACAGGTAGGTTAATTGGCTCCAACACAAATTACCCCTAGTGTGTATGTGTGTGCGTGTACATGTGGTAGGGAATATAGATTGTAAGCTTCACTGGGGCAGGGACTGATGTGAATGTCCAGATATTCTCTGTAAAGCGCTGCGGAATATGTGTGCGCTGTATAAATAACTGGTAATAATAATAATAATGTAGTTTATATCACCCCAATTAGGTTGGCGAAATTTGGTAGCCTTGCTTCTAATGTTTGCCCAAAGTGTCAGATGGCTGTTGGTACTTTTTGGCACTTACTCTGGGATTGCCCCACACTTCAGACATTTGGAGTAAGGTTATACATGTTCTATCCACTACTGGGATTCATGACCCTCTTCTTACCCCGATAGTATGTTGTTTGGGTGTCTTAGAGGATACCATTCTCGATAAGTATGATAGGCAGTTTAGCATTAATATGTGTACTCTGGCTAAGGTTAGTATTGCTAGCACCTCGTTGGCCTCTCCGGGTCCGGACTTCTGTGCATGGCTTGCATTGGTCCATACCACTGTTCGGCAGGAGAAAACTCGAAAGGCAGAGTTCAAATTTGACCGCATTTGGAGTAGATGGGAGTGGGTCCAGATACGCTCTCCCTGATGTGTAATGCCTAACTGTTGTTTATTGCTGTATGGTATAGGTGCAGGCATGGGAGAACCTTCTCTTTTCTCTTTCATCTTTTTTTGATATATATATATTGTATGGTTATTTAATTATATAAGGTGGATTTGATCACCGTGTGGTATGTATAATATTATTGTGGAATGGATATCCTAATTGAGATATATTGCTAGCATACTTCTGTGCTTAGGACTGAGCTGCACCAAAATATGTGTGTAATATCTCTATATAGTTGGGACGCTATTTATTAGTATAATGTTAACTTAGGGGTATATATGCATTGCCTAAATGTGTACCACATTATTTTGTGTCTATTTGTCATGACGATTTATCTGCATTGTATTATGCTATTGTTATTTTTTTTTATTGGGTGTTGGTAAATTCCAATAAAAATTACTCAATTTAAAAAAAAAACAAAAAACAATCCTCTATCTAGATCAGTGGTGTCAAACTCGTGGCCATCCAGCTGCAGTGGAACTACACATCCCAGCATGTACTGCCAGATGGGCATGCTAAAACTGTGGCATGGCGTGCTGGGAAATGTAGTTCCACAGCAGCTGGATGGCCACGAGTTTGAAACTCTGATCAAGATGGTCAAGAGAATACACCAGTGATGTGCTGTCAGGATAGGCAGGGGAGGCAAAGTCTCCCCTGTCATACTCCTGCGATTTGATATAGAAATGATTAGAATAATACAAAGATATTTCTAACTTATAAACATCTTCTTTGTTTATTGTAATGATTTTTATAGTTAACAGTCACCAGCTTTTGTGGGACTCCCTGGGACTGCAGGAAGATGAAAGATGAGGCTTCTGTATAGGCAGACACTGCTTGCAGAGCTGGGGGCTGGGCCACACGACGGACAGTAAGCTGCACAGAAAGACAGCTAATAGAGGCATGCCTCTGAGTATGGGATGGGGGGTGCCTTGAGCACTGATGGACACCTTAGATGTGTCAGGTGACCAGGAAGTGCACTGCAGTGTTTAGAGATTGGAGCTCAGCAGCAAGAGAAGACACAGTGATGCAGGTAGGAGGAGTAATGGGCACTGAAGCTTAGTGTAGTGAGGGGAGAGTTACAGTGAGTAGTGGGTGAGACAGCACTCGGACTCCTCTCCATGCGTGCCTCCCCAGCCATTGACCTCACCGCTTGTCACTGGAATACATCTATTTAAACTCACAGAGCCCCTATTTTATACACAGCAGAGTGTAATCCAGTCCCTGTCCATTTAAAACTAATCCAGGTGAATTTAGACACTGCCAAACAGCATGTATCTGGAGATGCTGTAAACAGTTTAACATTTATTGCTATTGAACGTGTGTGGGGTAGGGGGGGTGGTCCTCCCCTCCGTGTGTGAGGCTGCTTTAGGAGCAAGACCAACTCTTGTCTACTCCCAGGCAGCTGGAAGACTAAGTGAGGAGCATTTTATTTCTACATCTCTAACCTAGGATACTAACACGGGCTGGTTGCTCCCTCTGGATGAAAATGAGCACAAATGGCTGGTCAGACAAACCCTTGGGAGGCAGGCTTCTTGTTACCGGCACTGTAGCCCCTAGGTCTTCTGTGTAATCTCCCTATTCAAACTCAACAGGATGCAGACAAGGCAGACCCTCCAGCAGCTAAGTGTAGCTGCCAGATGGGGTCACTATGGGTGTGGCTGCAGCTTCCTCTTCATCCATGGACTGTTTCACTATAAACATTCATTTTAAACACTTTAAATACACTAGACCCGGCACCTAGTGCTTGGACTCAATCCCTTCAGACTCAATCCATTGCTGCTTTGTATTTATTTCATATATATTAGTTTATCGGCCATAGCACCGGAACGTAACCATTTTCAGCATCGGCCACCCTCAATAGTGTTAGAAATATGAGTTGTATATTTATTGATTAGTTGTTTTTTTCTTCTTCTTTATGTAGTGCATATGTTGATTAATATACTGTAGACTGAATTGTACATAAAACATGCACAAGCCACCTCTGTACAGACACTTCTCATCTTATAATTGTCAACCATTTGTAAATGTATTAATAGTCTTTAAATAAAAACAATTCTACTAAATGGCACAGACCTGCATCTTCTAAACCTTATGTATTTTGCATGTGAAAAAAAAAGTTATGAACCAGTAGTTTCTAAACCCTGCTCAATTTGTCTACTACTTTCACTTCTTAATACCTTTTCAATTCACATAGTATCAGTGAAAACGTGATGCCCATCTGTAAATTTGAACACATTTGTGAATAAAGAGATATCCAAGAGCTGGCCACTCTACTCTAAACAATATAATAAGTTTTCGTTGTGTTGCCAAATTTGGGACGGGGGCTGTGCTTGCATCAAGGTGGGCATGGTCATGCACAGGTCACTGGTTTTGACCTAAAACACCACTTTTATGGGAATTCCTCCCAAGCTACAGCAAATTAGGGCGAGTGTCCTGCTTGTGGGATGGCGGTACAGTACCCTGAAATCAGTACTGTCCTACCAAAACTCAGAACGATGGGCAAGCTGAAAATAATAATACAAAAATTTTAAAATAATTCTATACATGTAGTTGGAGAAAATTAAGTGCCTGTCCTTTCTAGTCAGTTGAATGGACCAATTGGTCTGTCCTGTCTTGACGGTGAGCATGATCTCATTATGTTTGCATCACCCACCAATATCCTGGGAGACCATCTAGGGCAGTGATAGCTAACCCTGGTCCTGGATAGATACCAACAGTGCATGTTTTTCAGGTCTCCTCACAGAATCACAAGTGTAATCATTAGTTCCACCTGTGGATCTTTTCAAATGTGTTAACGAGTAATGAATACACCTGTGCACCAGCTAGGTGGTCTGGAAAATGTGACCTGTTGGTAGCTCTTGAGGACCGAAGTTGGCTACCCCTGATCTAGGGCCTGCAATTGTAAGGGAGTGTTAGAGAAACTTCAAATATGGTGATCTGTATACTCACTTTTCGTGCTACCTATTGCAGCTGTGTAATATACTTTATAATATGTTATAGGTGTGATTCAGAATGTCAGTGTGAAAGTGCATATTATTAATTTTATTATCTACAGTATGGTCAATAGTATTTTTCGTAGTATCAAAATAATTTTTTGTTTTTTCACAACAGGAACTGGAGATATTGTTGTCATAATGATCTCTGAGTCAACGGGTCGAGAAATCCTGAGCTACATGGAGAGGAACATCTCGGTCCTCATGGCGATAGCAGTTGGGTCTCGCAGCCCAGGCAAGAACGGGAGCCGAGGATCTTTGATCTTCGTCTCCATCTCCTTCGTGGTCTTAATGGTCATCTCTTCGGCTTGGCTGATATTTTACTTTATACAGAAGATCAGAAATACCAGTGCCCATGATCGGAACCAGGTAAGCAGCAATTATTCAAATCAAAAAGTTTTCTTTGTGATAGGTCACTTTGTGGCGAGTAACATAAGGGGTCTCCCTTACAAACAGACTTACATATTTCATGTTCATTTGGCCACTAAAAGAGAAGTGACGAACAATTGCAGACTTTTAATTTCACCTTGGCCAGGTATTCATGAGTTCCAGTTGTAACTTGCACTAAAAAATCAAAAGTTGATGAGGGTCAGGAGTGCACCCAGGAAAAAGTAATTGATCAACAAAACATCCTTAAATGTCTATGTGAAAAAGGGACAAACTGTCACTTTCGTTTCCTTATACTGTGCTATGATTTGACTAATACTTCAAAGGGCTTTAATCTGGTGATGTCCTTTCATGATTAAGGAAAGATAAGAGAATTTCATAGGGGTCTATTGAATTACCAGTGAAGAGCTCAAGTTGTCCTTGTAACAGCATTTTCATGCCATTACCGGCACCGCAACTGGTGCCCCTTGTCGACTTGCCCTGTACTTGCACATTTTGCTTACTGCCGTAAGCATGAGTCCGGAGGTACCGTAAGTGCTCCGTATAGTGGCTAATTGCATTGACCCATTGGTGTACACTTCGAATGGACAATTTCATTAATGTGTTCATGCAATAGAAGCACTCTCCTTCTCCAAATGAACAGATTTGTTGCCAATATTGCACCATTGCCCGTCCGGTGGTGGACCTTGCCGTGCTGTGGTTTTTTCTCGAACGTCATATCTCCTAATACAGTGATTCTCAAATTCAGTCTAATGATATCTCGGTAGTCCCCAGAGATAGGGAAAATAATTGGATAGCATAGTGTTTACCAGTGTGTATACAGTAAGATTCAATAAATCATTCACTGTTTACTCACCTTGTTGTAAGTGAGAATGTACCTTAGACATTTGTAAGAGCGAATGTACCTTAGACATTTGTAAGTGAGAACGTACCTTAGACATTTGTAAGTGAGAACGTACCTTAGACATTTGTAAGTGAGAACGTACCTTAGACATTTGTAAGTGAGAATGTACCTTAGACATTTGTAAGTGAGAATGTACCTTAGACATTTGTAAGTGAGAATGTACCTTAGACATTTGTAAGTGAGAATGTACCTTAGACATTTGTAAGTGAGATTACGCCTAAGACATTTATTTATAACCCGATGTCCGTCAGAGTTGTAATGCTCAAATGGCAATATTAATGAGAAATAAGATAATTAAGCCCAAATGCAGGCCTCCTTTAGATCTCATGGTAATATAAAACTTAGAAACTTATTGGATAAATTAGTTCATACTTGTTAGTAATTAATTAAAAACCGAAATCACACTTTTTGTGATGCAACAAAATAGACATAATTCTCATATATAAACATAGATACTCTGAATTAAAATGATAAATAATAATTAACCAGAAATTGTAAAAGGTATCTTGGAAAAGCAGAATTCTCCAAGGAAAAAGGATGAGATGTAATATGTCAAATGTCCTGCTGTGGCTACGCGTTTCGCAGACCTCCTGTCCTTTTCCCCGGACTGTTGAGGAGGTACTGAAAAAAAAAAGGCTTTAAGTACTAATACTAACATACTGTACTACTGATAATGATGGACAGGGTGATTTGAGAAGACAGAGGATATGCGATTATACAGGACACGTAGGAGAGACCCAGTAATTAAATGTTGTGAATAAAACTACTCAAATAGCTGCTAAGCTATGATACTAGTGGTTGTGAATATTATATTGTTATATTGATGATACTTCAGTGATTACTTGTAATGCAAAAGTATGGGATTAGTGATTGCACTAACAATACAGTGAACGGTCGCTGAAAATAAATGACAGTGAATGACACAAGGTGATTTTATCCCATAGTCATGGTGATCAGATACACTGACAAAGCGTAAACCTACAATTGCAATAGAGTGATGTTTTTGTAATGTTCTTATTTCTGTCTTCCTATTTTAAGTAAATTCGCTTTGTTGTGTGACTGCATCTGCTAGCATTACAATGCTCTCCACTCCCACACCTTATGTGTTACTTCCTGGACATGGAGGTTGTTACATTTTCCGGTGCTTTACAGGAGTTTATTCTTCAGGGTCCATAAGGGGTCCACAGGGTTGACCTTGGGGTATAGGTTGGGAACCAAATTCGGGCACCACGCAGTTAAAGCTTTCAGCTTCAAGGATGCACTGGGTCCACTCTCCCTATAAACCCGCCCTCAAGCCAGAGGCACCTCAGTTTGTAAGTAGCCAAAGGCTGGAGGAGGAAAGGAAGAGAGAGAAGACTGGAACACTCAAGAACCATACTCACAGGGAAGGAGACAGGAAACCGGTGACCAGTAACACAGCCCATATGAAGCCAGGTGCGTCAGGGCGGGTGCCCTGTTGACCTTATGGACTTCGAAGAAAGAGAGATAACAAGGGTAAGTTATTACCATATCTCTCATTTTCTTCTTCAGGGTCCATAGGGGGTCCACAGGGTTGACCTTGGAGATGTCCCAAAGCAGTCCTTATAAGCTTGGGGATGCTCCTGTGCTGAGAGGAGAATCCGTTGCCCAAAGGAAGCATCCTGAGAGGCAAAGGAATCCAATGCATAGAACATAGGTCTGGACAGAAGACCACGTGGCCACCTTGCAAGGCAGAACAGCCAAGGCGCCACAGCGAGCCGCCCACGAGGGGCCCACAGCCCAAGTAGAATAAGCATCAACAGAAACAGAAAGGCCTTCCTATGTGTAGGCCCCAGAGATAGTCATACGAAGCCATCTATCCAATGTCTGTTTATTGGCCGGCCATCCTATCCTGTGAAATCCATGGACTTCGAAGAAAGAGAGATAAGAAGGGTAAATTCTTACCATATTGCTCTTGTTTTTAGGGGAGATGTATTAAACCTTCTAAAAGAACAAGTGGAGAAGTTATCCATAGTAACCAATCTGCACCTAGCTATCATTTATCAAGTACATTCTATTAAATGATAGGTAAAAGCTGATTGGTTGCCATTATCAACTTCACCACCTGTTCTTTTTAGAAGGGTTGATACATCTCCCCCTTAGCCATTTTTCATCCTTCAGCTTGCTGGTCCCCTCCCCCAATCATGTGCTGTCCCCCCCTCAGTCCAAAAAAACAGAATTGTCTTCTAAACAAACACCCTACTTACCTTTTTATACATAACTCTTTCAGATTGTCTATTCCTTATACATCCCTTCTTCTTCTACATCACTACTCCTACCTACACCACGAAGTTAAATATACAGATGTACTCTCATACACTGCGGCTTCAGTCGCACCAAACAGCCCCTCTCGACGCTCCTGGTTCCGGGCAGCCGAGTGTCTTTCTCGCTCAAAGCGTGCGTGTTATTCGCACAAATAAAACAACTGGAAGCAACAAAACCACTGGATTACACTGATCAATTTGATGTGGGACATGTGTACATCTGTGTGCGACTGAGTCTGTGTATACGAAGTGTTACGATGCTTCAGCTTTTACGTACGCCAAGTTCCGTTGTGCTTCACCTGCAAATTTGTACATGTTTAAAACTAATTCCTGTGCGTATAAAGTCGCAGGCCAGCGCCTGTAGTCCACAGTGAGTGGTGTTTCGCTGCGTCTGCGATGTGAATAAGATGCAAAATGTAAAGAGGGTCAATATGTTGCACCACTCGGTGAGTCTCACTTGCGTCGTATGGCGTACTGAGGATTGGTGTATGAGGACACATCTGTAGTATAACTATTGTTTTTCCATAGTGGTTGTTCAGACAACCTACTTCAACATATGGATCGTTCTGCTGGACATCACTAGCTGTGAATCTGCTCTTAAACTATTTCCTAATTTGCTATGTTCGCTATTTCATTTGTATATAAATCTTGGTCCTTAAACCCTCAATAAAAACTGATTGCATAATAATGTTATTCCCAGGCATTGTATCGCCTTGCACCTCAAACACTCTTCTTAAAATGGAAAAAATCTTTCTAGTCACTAAAGTGTTAATTTAGATATAGAACATACATTATATATTACTGTATCTGTTCATCTACTGTTATTGCAGATTCTGCTGAAATGGATTTCCATCACATTGTACAGAAATGGTTATGCATTTAGATTTGTTTGTTTTGTTGTCAGTAAATAAGACTGATGGAAGCTTTGTTCAAAGGTTACTGCTTGGTACGTGTTGCGAGTGAGTTTTCTGTTATTTTTCAGTATAATCTGACCAGCGGCTGGCTCTAGGCTATTTTTGTCTACAGATGTCATTACATGCTGCTTTTCTAATAGCAAGCAATGTGTCACATGCATATCAATGGATGTGTTCAGCGAGTTATAACTTGTATTTCATTAACATTTTCATGACTAGAGGTAATTTTAGGCTGATCTTACACACTGGGATACCTGCAGCATTATCGCTAATTGCCCAGTATTGCAATGTTGCAATGTGTTTTGAACCAAAATGCCCCCCCCATGCCCAGCTAGTAATCATAATGTATTCAAGCATGCCCTACGCAGTTGCATTCATGCCCACTTTGTGCAAGTTCACGCTCATTCAGTCCCATAGTTGCAGATGCAAAAAGTCACGTTTGCGCTGTGCAAAATATCGCAATTTGAGACTGAAAGAAGTCTCAAATTGCTTTTAAGCTCTGACTAAGGCTGGGTACACACCTAACCAACCGGTAATTGTGTCGATGGTCAGGGCGATTTGCCTTCACCCTGGGCATAGCATGATTGCCTGTACACACTGCACAATTTAATGAACGACGGAACGTCCTTCATTAATATGTATGACGACGCATGCGATATCGTCTGATTGGCTGTGCTGCACAGTCAATCACACAATAACACATGCGACTAGCGGGAGCGCGCAATTGTTCATACACACTAGGTGATATACTGTACACGATTTATCATGCCGATAAGCCAAATCGTGCCGATATCGTCCTGCTATGTATGCTCCCTAAGGCCCTTAGTGATAAAACTTTATATTGTACTACAAACAGCAATTATGAAACTACTTATATTTCTACAGTATACATCACATATTTTGATTACACTGCGTGATGGCTAAATATACAGTAGTGTTCCCTCTAGCTCCGGCGGGAGGCAGGGCGCCGGAGCTAGAGAGGGCATGGTCATGGCGCGCGACCGAGAAGGGGGCGTGGTCATTAGAAAAGGGGGCGTGTCTATAAGATGCGTCCCCTTTTCGTCACTCTTGGGGGCGTGCCCGGCACTTACGGACACGCCGAGCAGCCCCCAAGCCCTGCAGACAGTGGGAATAGATGCCGGGCGCATGCTGGTATTTAGGCAGTCGGCTTCCCGATTGCTTCCCGCATTAAGTGTCCTCCTAGCCCCCATTTTGCTCTCTGCTGGAGAGATGTATCAAGCCCTCTAAATAGTGGAGCACTGGACAAGTGGAGACGTTGACCATAACAACCAATCAGCTTTGGGGTAGCATTATCCAGTAAATTCTATAAACTGATAGATAAAAGCTGATTGGTTGCTAAGGGCAACTTCTCCCTCTTGTCCACTTCTCCACTCTATAGGAGGTTTGATATCTCTCAATCTAATTGTGCTATGCAGTGGGCATAAGGGTGATTTTTTGTTATGCTGGCATTCAGAATGTCGACACCAGAATGTTGACATGTAGACATACACAATGTCAACGTCGTCATAATGTTGATGAGCATGCTGCGCCGCCGTTTTGACCATCCGCGGGACACAGCAACCCGCAGGTGGAGGCAGAACCCGCAGGCTGTCTGAGCGGGCCGCCGTGCTGGAGGGCAGGGCGCGTTCTGCCCTTCAGAAATAGGGCAGGGCGTGTTCTGCACTTCAGAAATCGGGCAGGGCGCGGCGCCCCGCTGAAACAGCCTAGCGGGAACACTAACTACATACCAATACTTAGGCGTATCAGAGTATTGTATGCTACACTGCGGAGTATTTGTGCTTTGGAATTTACCGCTGCAATGGGGTCTGCTGTGTGTACTTCAATTCGGATTACAGGGCACACTGTCACATTTTTCCTGTTCTGTATTCAGTTTTCCCCCCTGCGTTATCCATATTCTTGCATGCCTCCCTTCACCCTCCAAGTCACTAAAATGTGCCTTATGCAATGCACGCTCTGTCTGCAACAAACTAACATCCATCCATGACCTTTTTATTTCAACTAACCTCAACCTTCTGGCGATAACAGAAACATGGCTCACACAATCAGACACTGTCTCCCCTGCTGCACTTTCATATGGTAACCTACACTTCTCACACACCTCCAGGCCTGGTAATTATAAAGGAGGTGGGGTAGGAATATTACTTTCCCAATCTTTTACATACACAGTTCTCACAGAGGTACCTTCACTCACATTTACATCATTTGAAGTACACTGTATCAGGACTTTCACCCATTTCTCTCTGCGAGTTGCTGTTATCTATCGCCCAGCTGGGCCACCTGAACAATTTCTGAAACCTTTTTCTGCCTGGCTCCCTCACTTCCTATCCTCAGACATCTATACCATCTTTATGGGTGATTTCAATATCACCCATTGACAGTCCACAATCTCATCATGCCTCCAGACTTCTCTCTCTAACCTCCTCTCTTGGCTTCTCTCAATGGATTGAGGGTCTCATTCAGACCCGCTTGCAAGCGGGTCAATGTTGAGGCCCTGCGCACGCGCAGCGGCTGCACTGCGCGTGTGCAAGCCCCGGAGCGAGAGAAATTCTCTCGCTCCGGGGCTTACTACAAAATGGGCGGCTGTCGATGGTGATCGACAGCTCGCACCGTTTTGTAGGCGGGGCGGGGGGGTGGCTTGCCAAATGGAGGCGTTCCTGACGGATTCACGAGTGATGTCAGTGGTGAGCTTCCAGCTCTAATAGAGCCGAAAGCTCACTGGGGCTTGCGGCAGACAAGACCCTACCACAAGGGTCTCGTTGCAAGCCCCGATGGTCGCAATGGTCTTGACCATCGCGACCATCAACCTGGCCGCTCGCTAAAGTTGTGGGTGGTCACCCACAGCTTATCGAGCGGCCAGGAGGCCGGCTCATTTTAGAGATGCGGCTTCCCTCATTCAGAGCGAGCACTCGCATTTTGCGAGCGGCTCTTAATGAGGTCCTGACTTCGCTACTCATCAGGAGGGCCACTCACTGCCTTGATCTTGTATTCACCCGACTATGCTCAGTTTCTGATTTCACTAATGCTCCTTTCCCTCTCTCAGATCATAACCTTATCACCTGTACACTCTCCTCCATTACATCAACGTCATTGAAATTAACCAAACCGAAACCTAAAACCCGCAGAAATATTAATGCTATTAACTTTCAACAACTATCTACCTCTCTACAACAACGACTCTCACCAATTTCTACATTCACTTCTCCTGAGACTGCTGCATCACACCTAAACCAGATTCTAGAAAAAGTTTTCGATGAAGTAGCTCCAGCTGCCCATCACACACCACTCAGTGTTAGACGTCAACCGTGGCATTCTAACTTAACAAGGCATCTACAAAAACTCTCACGTAAAGTTGAACGTCATTGGCGAAAGTCTCATACTTCATCTGACTTCCTCACATATAAAACTATCTATAACTCTTATCGTACTGCTCTGGACACTGCCAAACAAACATATTTCCAATCTCTAATCTCTGCTCAAGCCTCTAACCCCAAGCGACGTTTTAATACATTTAAACTGCTTCTTACCCCTCCCTCAAACCACCTGCTATTATCTGTGCGCAAGATTTTGCTTCCTATTTTAGGGACAAGATTGATGAGATCTGAAATTAAATGGTATGCTCTTCTTCAACTAGTGACCTGCTCAATTCCCTACCTGAATCCTCTGGCACATTCTCTTCATTTGATCTCACAAACGAAGATGAAGTATCTTCCCACTTCTCATCCTCCTACTCTATTACCTCTACTCTAGATCCTATACCCTCACAAATCAGTAAAGCTCTGTCTCCTGTGCTTAGCCCCAACCCTAACTAAAATCTGTAATCTCTCTATCTCTCGACTGGTAACTTTCCATCACTGTTCAAGCATGCAGTGATTACTCCTATTCTGAAAAAACTAAATTCTGACCCCAACACTCTCTCAAATTACCGTCCTATCTCCCAGCTCCCATGCCCCTCCAAGCTACTTGAGAGACTTGTCTACACCCGCCTCACACACTTTCTTAACTCACACAACTTATTGGACCCGCTTCAGTCCGGCTTTCGTTCCCAACACTCCACAGAGACAGCACTGACTAAGGTAGTAAATGATCTGGTCACTGCCAAGGCTAAAAGCCATTACTCACTCCTAATTCTTCTAGATCTCTCTGCTGCTTTTGACACTGTTGACCACTCTCTTCTCATACAAACACTACAATCCCTAGGTCTTAAGGACACGGCTCTTTCTTGGTTCTTTTCCTACCTATCTGATCACTCTTTTACTATTTGTTTTTCTGATTCTGCCTCCTCTTCGCTACCTCTATCAGTTGGAGTACCGCAAGGCTCTGTCTTAGGGCCTCTGTTATTATCAATCTATACCTCCTCTCTTGGCAAACAATCTTTTGGATTTCAGTTCCATCTCTATGTGGATGATACTCAAATCTACCTATCTTCCCCAGATTTTTCACCCTCTGTACTGGTCCGTGTCACTGAATGTCTTTCTGCAATTTCATCTTGGATGTCATCTCGCCACCTGAAACTTAATATTTCTAAAACAGAATTAATTCTATTTCCACCAGCCAATAACAGTTACCAACCTGATCTCTCTATCATTGTTGATAACTCCACAATCCACCCTGCCCTACAAGCTCGCTGCCTTGGTGTCATCCTTGACTCTGAACTGTCCTTTGTTCCCCACATTCAATCTGTCTCAAAATCATGTTACATACATCTAAAAAACATATCCAAAATTTGACCATATCTCACACAAGACACTGCAAAAACTCTAATCCATGCACTTATTATTTCCCGCATTGACTACTGCAATAGCCTCCTTACTGATCTCCCAAAAATAGGCTAACGCCATTACAATCAATTAAGAATGCAGCTCAAAGGCTCATCTTCCTTGCCAAACGTTCATCGTCTGCTGCCCCGCTCTCAGTCCCTCCATTGGTTGCCAGTTTTCTACCGTATTCAATACAAAATACTGTTACTTACATATAAGGCCATTAACCAAACCACACCAATATACATCTCTTCACTCATCTCAAAATTTCTCCCTACCCAACCTCTCCGCTCAGCACAAGATCTGCGTCTCTCATCCCTACGCATTACTTGCTCCCACTCACGGTTACAGGACTTTCTTCGGGCTGCACCCACTCCATGGAATGCCTTACCACGCACAATACGACTTTCCTCTAGTCTCCAATTCTTCAAGCGATCCCTGAAAACTCACCTCTTCAGGCAAGCTTATCAGATCCCAGAACCGCCCACATAACCTTCATATCTAATTACATCCCCTTTCACAGTCCACACATAACCTCACACACTCTCTTTCTCTCACATCCTCATGACATTTGGCCAACATTTCGGTGTGAATGGATCATTGCAGCCCACCAAGAAACTGTGCATTCCGGCTGGACCAAAATGCAATATATAGCACTTATCCTTGTGTATCAATGCCTATTTCCCTCTAGATTGTAAGCTTGCGAGCAGGGCCTTCCTACCTATATATCTGTCTGTTATTACCCAGTTTTGTTCTATTAATGTTTACAATTGTAAAGCGCAACGGGATATGCTGCGCTATATAAGAAAGTGTTAATAAATAAAATATTCTGAATACTGTCTCTCTGAGCCAGAGAATCTTGAAAACACAGCTGTTTCAGAGAGCGTTAGGAGTTTTCTCGCATGGAAGCTCTGTTCCTATTGCGCACGTAGCCGCGTCTCATTGTGCTTAGCTTGCTGTCCCCTCAAGGAATGAATCAACACTGTCTGCCAAGTTTTGCTTATTGGCAGGATTGATCGCAGATTGTGCAAATAAGCAAAAGCTAAGATCAAACCGTTTCAATGTTTTCAAATAGTAAACAAAACATTGAAATAAAAGCCAAATGCCTAATCTTTATTATCAAACTTTATTGTTTAAAGACAACAAAATAACAAAAACAAAAACTAGTCAGGAAATGGACCTGGAGGCACCTCTACATAACCTGCCGCTACTTTGGTATGCATCCTTGGTTCCTGCAGTGCTGGCAACTAGGGAAGGAGAGGGCTGTCAACATTGCTGAATTAAACCAACTTTAGCTATTCAGATGGCCAGGATGAAGAGAGAGAAGGGGGGGAGGGAGGGTGTAATAATCACGGCTACTGAATAGAGAGGTTTGAATCTCTTGCCCAGTTCAAGTCAGCAGTGGCTGTAAGTAACTTATATCTGGTGACAGTGGCAGCCTTTTTTTTTGTGTGAGATTTGTTGAGTGTTGTAATCCTTAGAGAAAGTGTACGTAGGGGGAAGCAGGACTACCTAGCAAAGGTCTGTGATTCCTTTAAAGAGATTTTCAACCTTTGGACAACATAAGTTTGGTTTGTACTTTCCCTCCTGCAGCCTTTCAGTTATGACCTGCTTTATCTATCTGGTCTGTGACATTCATCAAGGCAGTGTCTTATTCACAGGGGGTGCAGGGTGAGCAGCGCACATTGGCCCCATTCCAGGGGGCCCCACGTGCTGCTCTCTCTGCACGCACCGTTTTCCAATGCTTCTACCGTACAGGAGAATTATAGAAGCAGCATACATACATCTGCTTAGTTAATAATGCTGCATTACATTAGGACCGCCACTAATAGGCAAGCAATAGGACAGGGTGCTGAGGCTTTGTACAACTCCTGAGATTTTATCAGAGAGCGCTATCCTGAGCAAGTAATACACTGTCGCTAATGCACAAGGATAAGCACGCTCAGCAGTGGGAGGTTACAAAACTTTCCATTACGTCACTATCGGATCTTCACTATTCAATCGTGGTGAACATCGTAGTGAACATCGTAATGCCTTTACTGAATGTAATTTCTGTTTCCATCATTAAAATAATATATTCGGAACCATCGCTCGTCGATGGCCATCCCTAGGTGGGACTGACTTGGGTTGCTTAGCATGCAGTGAGACACAGTGACAAGTACACGGCACTGACAACATCGGTTATATCTATATAATTGCCTGTAAGTTGATGGCGATTTAGCCGCTGGATTAAAAAGCGGCAATTCCTTAAGCGGTAAAACCAAGTTGGCTTTGCCTTTTTAAAGATTTGCTTTAAATCTAATGGCTAACTCGCCATCAACTTTACATATAACATCTTGTGGCTACCTGCAACACACAGACTATTACATTTACCCCATGGTGTTTGGATAAAGTGGGAGGGGGGGGTTGGCCAGGCCAGTTTGGCCACCAGTGGGCCTTGCACACGGGCCCACTAACTTCTTGAAATGCCCCTGAAAACCTCCATCAAATCAGCAATAATTTTGTTTTATATAGAAGTTATTTTTATTTCTTTAAACATTTGCAATGTTTACTGTCTAACTGTTTTTTGAACTGTACAATTTATTTATTTTTTTCATTGGAAAACTAATCAAGTACAGTATGCCTCAGTGGAACAACCGAAAAGATTGCCAGGTTAATGTGCAGCGCCAGTGTTCTACAACCAAGCCAGCTTGTCCCCCTTAAATAAAATAAAACTTAAATTAAATACATGTTGCGCATTAGACAAGTTGCTATGTGAGAAACGACCTTTCTTTTTTTCCCCGACTGTTTTCTAAAGGTCAGGCGAAACCTGATGAAATTTTTATGCGGTGAAATAGCTTCAGCGGATGAATGTTTAATGAGGAGGTGGCAGCACTTGAGAATCTCCGTTTGAAATGCTCAGATGTTGTTAAGAAGATGCAGCCATTAGCTGGGAGAAGAAAAGGGCCCCATTTGGCATATTTACAGCCTGTTCCCTGCTAGCAATATTTTTTCTCTCCTTTTTTTTTTTTTCTTTTTCTTTATCAAGGTTTAAATAGAGATAATGTTTTTTTCTGCAAGTGGATAACACCCCGCAGGAATCACTATGTTATTACCCTTTAAGACTGAATGTGATGTGCCCTGGGATTGTTTAGGAGAGAACATATTGCCATTGTCTGAGACTGTATCATTTTTTTTTAATGTGTTCGAGATATCTTTATTTAGACATTCAAGTGTGTACTTGATATTGTTTCTGGCAGGGAAACAGAGGGAGGGGTTGGGCGTGATTAAGGGAGACAATTTTCTAAAAAAACAAACATAAAATAGTGTCTTATTCTTTAATATTACTATTTAATAAGAAGATTGTTTTATTGTGTGTTATTTCCCTGCGTTGTAGGTAAAGCTGATATAATATAGGGAAGTTCCCACCTGTAAAGGATTGGCAGGCTTTTTTACTGAGTTGGGAGGCTAAAGTTATTTATGTTTATCTATCCCAGCATACACAGCACTTTACGTAGTAATAAAATCAGAGAATAAAAGCGACAAAAAAGCTAGAGGACCCTTCTCACAAGATTACAATCTATAGCCTTTAGCCTGTCATTCATTAGGAACCAGTGACATCACTAAAGCTGGGTACACACTTACCCGAGCTGATTTGGTATGTCTGGCATTAAAATTTGCCCGCCCCAAATGCGATGTCCATGTCGGCAGGTAGCACGTACACACAGGCAGATGCACCAGTATATCTGCATGATATGTCGTTATTGTCAATGCTGCAGGGCCGACCTGATAGGTCTGTGAATGATGTTGTTCACAGACATATCGAGTGTGCTCACCCACCGTTACTTTCACATAGTTGCAGGATGAAAGACCAGACCTTCAGTCTAGGTTATACTAATCAATATATTGATTAATTTTCCACCTTAGTGTTTGCCCATCTGATCCACTGTGTTTTGTGGGTACATAGATTGTATCATACACCAATTTATGTATTTTTTTATTTTGTTCTCTTCAGAAGGCATAGCAAATGGAATTTTAAAGTCGCCACAACCTCAAACTTTTTTTTGTTTAATTGTGTATAATAGCATGTGTATGGTAGGTAGATCTCGCTTTCTGCTATTCCTCTGTGAGCTAATTCAGGCTGTGAGCTAATTCAGGGGTTGTAACCTAGTTCTTCACTCCCTCTTTATCCTTTCTGTCCTCTCATGAATTCCCCAGGGTCCGCTCATGGGAACAGTGCCTAAAAATACTTTCTTTATGAGTGTGCGCAGTTTTGGTGGATTTAACAATCTGCCCCAAAATTGTAACTGGTAACAAAGCATTTTACCATCTTCTCGACTGCCAAGTAAATGATTTATTATCGTCTGCAAGGTGCAAATTAATTTAGGGCATGGTTAATGAAAATATATTTCTCCAAGGGAAATATGGAGGTTTGTTCTATTTATAAGGTGCAGTAGAACAAATAACCTAATGTAGAGGTGATAGTCTGGGTTACAGTGTTCATAGGTGAATAGCAGGAATCTGTATGAAATCCCGCCGTCCCTCTGGCCGGCAGTTCGAATCCCGGGCATGGCAGGCCGACAGAAGCAGAGATCCCGGCAGCGGAAGCCCGACAGCGCTGGAAATCCTGATCGTCCGCAGGTAAGTAAAAACTAACCTAACCTAACCCCCTAACCCTCCTTAGGGGTGCCTAACCCTAACCTCCCCCCCAAGTGCCTAAACCTAATCCCCCCTGTAAGTGCCTAACCCACCCCTTCCCCGCTGCCTACACCTAAGTTCCCCGGGGGGGTGCCTAACCCTAATTCCCTCCCTGGGGGTGCCTAACCCTCCCTCTCCTTAGCCTAACCCTAAGTCCCCCCCCCGGGTGCCCTAAACCTAACCCTCCCCCCCGCGGCTGTCCGCTCGCGGCGCCCGGCATCCCTTCGATAGGGATGCCGGGCGCTTGTCTCCCAGCGTCGGGAAAATGACAGGCGTCTAGATATAGACGCCTGTCATTTAACCCTCGCCGGGATAAAGCAGTCGGGAAGCCGGCTGTCGGGATTAAGACAGACGGTTTCCCGATTGCATCCCGAATACCAAGCACAGAAAAAAAGAGATTTGCCCTCCAGCACACTGCAGCAAAAACAATACTTAAATCCTACATGATAATAGAGATTTAGAGGTATTAGTTACACACATTTGCAAATATATGAATAAGCGCCAGGCCAATCGTCAAGGCTCCTCTATACTGGCATCCCTAACATTAAGGGGCTCACATCCGAGAAGCAAGGCACCCCAAAAGAATTCCAGCCAAGGGCCATCCCCAGGGCATCACACGAAAAAGGGAAAAAGGTGATAGTGAAGTATAAAGAAAAGATGTGTAAAGATAAATCAATAAGTGTTAATGAAATGATAAAGAATTAAAATGACACATAAATAATGTACAAACAAATAGAGAAGTGATAAAAGTATTCTATGTGAATTAAGTGGTGATGCCATGAGAAAGGCCCAGTCAGAACCCCCCCGGGGGCCCCACTCCCAAACGCTCACCCCAGAATAATTATTGCTCCATAATGGTAGCACCCACTCTGGGTCATATAATTACAATTGATGTACTGCATAATAACAGTACATATATAAGCTGAGAGCTAACTTACCTTGAAGGTACCCCAAAAAACCTACACATGGCACTATAAGCATCAGCACCTCCTCCTCCTCCTAATGCTGACTGCCTTCATGCCTCTCCAAACTTGCAAAAAAAACTGGTAGTTGCTCAGATCATCTTAATTGCATAACACAGGTGCTTGTAAAGGGCGGGGTTTACACTGAACACAAAAAAAAAGAGATTTGCCCCCCAGCACACTGCAGCAAACACAATACTTAAATCCTACATGATAATAGAGATTTAGAGGTATTAGTTACACACATTTGCAAATATATGAACAAGCGCCAGGCCAATCGTCAAGGCTCCTCTATACTGGCGTCCCTAAAATTAAGGGGCTCACGTCCGAGAAGCAAGGCACCCCAAAAAAAATCCAGCCAAGGGCCATCCCCAGGGCATCACACGAAAAAGAGAAAAAGGTGATAGTGAAGTATAAAGAAAAGATGTGTAAAGGTAAATCAATAAGTGTTAATGAAATGATAAAGAATGAAAATGACATAAATAATGTACAAACAAATAGAGAAGTGATAAAAGTATTCTATGTGAATTAAGTGGTGATGCCATCAGAAAGGCCGAGTCAGAACCCCCTGGGATTAAGACAGCCGGTTTCCCCATTGCATCCCGAATACCACTTCTCTGCCCTGATTTTATGAGCGCATAGTCATTATCACCAGTAATGTCCTATCAAATCACACAGTGACACTTATCTTAAAAGGCAATTATAATACTTAATGGACCTTGTGAACTCAATGCGCCATCTTTTCCGTTCTTTAAATTTAATTTTTGTCTCTGTAAGTAAAACCCAGCATTTTTAAAAAATTTTGACCAGCTGTGCTATAAAAACTAGGCAGTTTCAGAGGATGATACCTTATTGCCAGTTCCACACTTTCCATTGGTGCATCATATGACCCAATTTCTGTATCAGACTGGGCGTGTTTTGCAAATGCTTCTCCTAAAATAATCATTGGCTAGATACACTCTTTAACATAGTGTATCCAACTGGTATTTTTTGGTCCTGATTCTCATTTTTAGATTGGGAGCCTTTGTGGAGGCCCACCCAACCACCTATTGCCTTGTGACATACACAACCTTTTTGGGTTTGTATTGTGTGACAAAAAGACTAAAGGTGGTCAGTGGGAGATATATATGCCCCAGATTTTTAGCTTCTGTCTGGTAGACAGAAGCTGATTAGCGAGCTTGAGTGCCAGACCACCTGTGAGAGGCTGATAAAGGGTATGTCAGGCATTGTAGCCAGTCTCTCACTGCCTGGGGAACAGGTCAGAGACCTGTTAAGAGACAACGTGATTATTGAATGTAAGTGCTGTGCTAAAGACTTCGGTTTTGTTAGAGGGACATTAGGTTCTTCCACTCTGAGAGAGGGAATCATTTTGTTTAGTTAGAGCAGGACAGGCCTGGATTTACTTTTAGGTTTTCTTTATTTTTGTGTTGCTGATAGAACTAGCTGCAGTTACTTGTACAATGGCCCTGGACTGGTGCACTACTACTTGGCTGCTGCTTGACAAGTGCAACCGTTTACCCCAGGAGACTGCATCCTTACACTGATATTTCCACAATTGAATATTGGGAGCTTTATGTTAACTTTCAGCTTTTGGTGTCCTCCAAGAAGAGAAATAATGAAATTAAATTTAGTACTAAGAAAATCTTCTTATCTAAAGCTAGATATCACTTTTACACATGGAAATGGTATCAAAATGTTTTTTTTTGTTGGATGAATTGGCAATAAAACAAAACAGTCAATTTCATATATAAGCACAGTGAATTCTCCTTTCATTGCAAACAAAACCACGAACAAAAAGGAACATCAGACAAAAAGATGTAATCATAAAGCAGAGCATGCCGTTGTGAGAGACCAAGGGGTATATTTACTAAAGGTCCATTTATCGATCCCTTATTAAAACCTCTATGCAATCCTGTCTATACCTTCTAAAATCCTGCCTATACCTGCTAAAATTGTCGCTATTTAGTGTACTGAGTCGCACAGTAAATAAATTCTTTCAGACTTTGAATGTGGTTCCAAAGCACAAAAAGTTATTATTCAATATAAAAACAGATGGTTACACGCTGTGATCTAAAGACAATTAGCGCAAATAAA
This sequence comes from Taudactylus pleione, assembly GCA_031769625.1. Classification (NCBI taxonomy): domain Eukaryota; kingdom Metazoa; phylum Chordata; class Amphibia; order Anura; family Myobatrachidae; genus Taudactylus; species Taudactylus pleione. The sequence goes on along the minus strand of JAUIMM010000628.1, from coordinate 2,984,250 downwards.
TCATACAGACCCAAGGTACAGTTGTTACATACGCACACACTCTGGGCCCAGATACCGGCATCAGCATTAGAAACCTCCGTCAACAGCACAGCAAGAAGACTCAAGACTGGGGTCATAGGGCCTGATTCAGAGCCTAGAGGCGTGAACAGACCGCAAAGAGCGAACGGTTCATTTGAATAGCCACCCCTTTTTTCTGAACGAGCGAGCACAAATAGCGTCCGGCTCTGAATCAGGCCCAGAGATCGCACATATATACTCTTACAGGGATAGGCAATACAATAGACAAGTTTGACATGATTCCATTGGTTCTTCTGAAAGGTGCTTCTGTTACAGGATAGTTCATAGGTCAATTCGAATGGACACAAACAGCCTCTAACAACCCTTTGTGTCCTTTTCCCGTTGCATGCTAATCTAAGCTGCTAACATTACAGAGTACATTTTAATGTTTTAACTCTCAACAGTCCATAGTTTGCAGACGCATGTTGCGATCTTCTCACCGATGATACAGGAAATCTGTGGAGACACAGTGGATCAGTACAACACCAAACACGGTCTGCTTACCATGTACTAAACCTTAGATATCATATAACCTTTATTACACAACATTAATAATTACTGCATAAACCTTGGATATTACACTTTAATGCTAGGGAACACTTTATGTAAGTGTGCAGTGTGTAAGTATTGAGGAATTGGGAAAGACGCTAGTTAGCGTTGTGCGACTGTGTTTTGTGGAGTACACCGTGGTACTTGTTTTGCAGGGATAATCATTTTATATGTGTAATGACTGTCTGTATTTACATGGTGAGGACTTTTAACTTCTTTCTATTGCGTGGGAATGACACGAAGCTAAATAATAGCATCGCCGTATGTACTTATAATGTCGAGTTTCCCTAAAATGTCGCTGGGCGGCCAGTCGCAAAATTGTGTCTCATTGCCATTCGCAAAATGGCGTCGCCCCGATCTAATTTTAAACTGATCCGGTCTCAGCCAATTATCCGGCTTCGACAATTTTAATCAATTTTGCTTGATATTGATGTTTTGTTTCTGGGCTAAATCACACATTTACTAACAGACAATTTTTGATTAGTATTTTTAAGTATTTGTAAAACTGTGATTTAGCCCCAGAAACACAACATCGATTTTGATCAAGTTTATCCCCAAGAGAGCATTTATGTTTACTAAGAGATTTCAACTCAGTCACACACATTGGGGCATATCCAATTGGGCACAAGATTTCGCAAGATAAAAAAAACTCTCGTTCCTGGCGCCCAATTTTGGATTACCACGGATATGCCCGCTCCGGATACCCGCAGTATCCAATGAAAAAAAAGTTTTCAGCTCTGAAAACCCTTCACCGCATAAAAAAAAAATTACACTTATCCAGTGGTCTCCACAGCTCCTGATGGCCTCCACTCCATCTGGTCACTGGGTAGGGGGCTCGTGGGAGGAGCAAGGGCTGCTGGGAGATGTAGTTGTCGCAGCGCCCATTACGGGGGGGCACACACACACGGGGTCACATGCATGACACTCATATACACACACACTTACTCATACACTTACAAACACGCACACTATATACTTGCCGCTGCTGTAGGAGGCCGGGTCCCTACGCTGGATACAGAGGACACAGCTTCGGAAGGTGAGTAATTAAGGACTAATTAAGCGAATTGGAAACTTACAATTGTTTCATTAGTCCACAAGGGGGTGCTGCCAGGGTTCCAGAGCAAGTCCACTTATTCTTCCTAAAATTAACAATTTTAGGATAAATCAGACTTACTCTGGAGGCACGAGGAAAAAAACCTCCCGCTGCTCAAAATAGCAAAAAAATCCACATCTGATTGAATAGCAAAAATCCCGCACCTGCAGGAAAAACCCAGCAGGTGTGGGATATATGCTATTCTCGCCCCCAATTGAATATGACTAATTGTCCTAATGGAAGCTCGTGTAGTGCTAATGAATGTAACGGCTTCTCATTGTAACAATTCAAAGATTAAATTAAATTGAAGACTTTATCGGGTTTGGGTTGCTATTATTAATTATTATTAAGATTAATAACAATAATAATAATTCTAAGCTACATACGTTTTTTACTCAATAATTGAACAGTGTGCTGATTATTTTTAGTTACATATAAATACATCACTTATTTAAGGTACAGGTATATCATTTAGCTTTGTGATACAGAGGTTTGGATACATATTATTTTACAAATGTGACTTTACTTGATCTTTAACATAGAAATATAGGAGATGATATGAAAATTAGAACAACTCTGCACATGTGGAACCAGGGAAACTGCTGAGCAAAGCACCGAGCCGGGTCATGTTCTAGCGTTTAATAATGTTTTAGCGTTTAATAATGATTGAGAAATGTAACCAGTTTGTTGTTGTCGCACAATCTCTGACGCCACTTATTGCCATTACTAGAAGTGTATGCCAATCACATCTGTACTCTATAAGCCAGCAGGCAGTTGTCTAAATTCATGTGAAAAACATTTCCTTTCCCTTCGATGACCATGCCTAAAGGCACTGTACACTTTCCCATATGGATTACCTCCTGGAGACAGCTGTATAGATTATTATTATTCATACTTATTTATGTACTTTGTAAGGCGCTGCGGAACACTTGTGGTGCCATATAAATAAATGATGATAATACCATGATTCAAACACCCATATTACATACTCTGTTTTTACACGTTCCAGATTTAACATCCCATCTCCTAAGATCATTTTTCCCTGATTGATTTAAACTGTCCCTTTTCCCTGAATTTCCTCTATCCCTGTGCCCTTTGTACACAACAAAATCTTTAAAGAACCAGTATTTTAACCTTTGCTGTAACCCTCCTCCCCCCTCTCTTCCTGCTGTGTATTATTGGGGGAGCTGAGTACGGGTAGTCATTTATTTTATACTGACTGAAACGTTTCACAATACTGTACACACTTTACAATGCGTTTGAAGAGAATTTTGTTTCCCTCGAGGCGCCAACTTAGTTTACATTACACATCTTGATTGTTTGTGTATGTGTTTGAGTATGTGTGTGTATATATATATATATATATATATATATTTTTTTTTTTTAGTTCATAATCTGTGTGGATTAGACAAAGGATGAACACAGATGGGTTTCACATTGTCTAGCCTAAATTAAAGCTAGAGTGCCTCATTTTTAAATTAGTATCAGCAATCCTGGCTGCGTCACCTGCTTGTCCAGCTTTAAAGCTGCACTACAAACAACTGAAATTTCTTACAAATGTGCTCTTCTCCCTGCGACCTTCTTACCCTAACACTGCAATAGTGATGTGGAGAGGAGCTCTTTAGTTGACCCCCTCACAGCTCTTACCCACCCTCTCATTGCCCTCTCAGTAGATACTGACCTCCGTCCCAGCTAGCTCATCCCCCCTACACAGCACACTGAGATCTTTAGAATACACACAGTGACCCCCTAACTGCTTACTTTACAGCACTCACTGACCTCCTGCTGCCTCCCCTCCCAACACTGACACACCCCACACTCACAGCTCACACAGACCCCCCCCCCCCCACAGCACACACTGACCCTCCTCAGGGGTTGGGTATGAAATATCGACGCTTAAAAGTAGTCTCCCAACCCTAACCCTCCCTTGGGGGTGCCTAACCCTAAGACTCTGGGGATGGTGCCTAACTCTAAGTCCCCCCCTGTGGTGCCTAACCCTAAACCTAACCCTTCTGGAGGGGTGCCTAACCCTAACCTCCCCACGGTGGTGTATAACCCCCCCTTCCCCTAGCCTGAACCTAACCCTCCCTGGGGGTGCCCTTCCGTAACCTCCCTCCGCTGGTGCCTAACCTCCCTTCCCCTAGCCGGAACCTAACCCTCCCCGGGGGTGCCTATACCTAATTTCCCCCCCCCCCCTTCCTGCGGTTAACAGCTTGCGACGGCCGGCTAACCTACATTCGGTATGGCGGGCGTCGGGATTTCGGCATGGGGCTAATGGTAGGCGTCGGTATTTAGATACCTATCTTTAGTCCCATGCCGGGCTTTCAGTGTCGGGGTTCTGGCGGTCGGCATTTCGACCGCTGGCATCCTAACTACATCCCCCTCACAGAACCCCATATTCTCCTTTTCACTTCCCACCTCAAAGCACATACTGCCCCCTTCATTGTCCCCCTCCAGCACCACATACTGCCCCCCTCCAGCACCACATACTGCCCCCCTTGCAGCACCACATACTGCCCTCCTCGCAGCATATAATGTCATCCTATCAGCACAACATAATGCCCCCTCACCACAGCACATGTCCCCCTCGCAGCACCACATACTGTCCCCCCATCACAACACATAATGTACCCGTCGCAGAACCACTTACGGCTCCCCCCTACAGTGGCTGTCCCGATTGTGGCTGGCTCCTCTGCAGAGGCGCACAGACTGTGGAGAGGAGCACAGGGAGGTGGAGGGGCCTAAGGAATGGAAGTACTTACTGAAGAGAAAAAAAAAACTACCAGAAATAATGTGAGGTGAGGTGAGGGGGAAGGGGAGTTTGCACGTGCCCATGTGGTGCCTCACCCTCCCTCCCCCCAGATTCGCCTATTATCATTAGGACTGCATACCGAGAAATAGTGCACTTTAATGAACACTAAGGGGTGAATTCAATTAGCCGCGATAGATGACACTTTTAACATCTATGCGCGCTCCCATATTGCGCGCAATTCAATTCCAAAAGTCAAAAAATTCTTCCTAGTTTTACCTGCGATAAGTATGGGTGAAAATGTGAAAATGCTAATTGATATATAATAACAGTGTAGAAGTGTATTAGTCGCCCTACTAAAAGTATTTGGGGTTAATAAATTGTGTCAAATATCTGGATTATGCATATTTCTTAAACAGACAAATAACGATAGTAAACAAGTGTGTGTTTGTTTTTTTGCTAAATAAATGTTAATTTTAAATTAGGGGTGCTTAAAAAAGCCTATAAGTATATATTTATTTCATTTAAACATACTTTTGAAAAACCTTCAAATTACGCCTCTAGCACCCAACTGCAATATCAAAAACACCTGTCCCTTTAATACAGCACCCCCATAATCCAGTCCCACATTAACCCATTTTCCTGCACTTTTTCACCCCAAAACTGACATATCATTATTGGCCAAATTAAGATATTTTTTTTTTTTTTGCCTAATTACTCATTAAGAAGAGTGTCCCAGTGGTTTTGAACCAAGTTCCGACATTTTTACCTTGAAATAGGGAATTTCTCCAACTTTTTTTGCTATGGAGAATTCGCATCCACGAAAACTGTGGCTAATAGGGTTGCGTGATGAGTATAATTTTGCACGATAAGCAGTTTTTCACAAAAAAGCAGCTTATCGCAGCTATATGAATTCCCCCCTAACTCTTTTTTTTTAGAATGCATGTAACATTCAATTATAGTTTAATTTTTTTTTCCTTTAGGGATAGTCACTTTTTTAGGCAACTTGTTTCATTTTTATGATTATTCCAGACTTCTCGTTGGATCCATGAGCATCTTGCCTTCTGTCTCTACCCGTATAGACTTACATTGGCAGTACTTTCGTGTTCCTGAGCTCTTCAATATTCATTGTACGAAATCGATGCACAAGCGCTAGATGGGGGTTTGGAGTGCCATTCCATGAGGCCGTCCCACTGGTAATATCAATATCAGAAACCAAGTATCTTCCAAGTTACATATCAATATAAAATTAGCTGGTCTCTTTCCAAATGGCATTGGTTGCTGCTGTGAGGCTGAAAACTGAGCCTTTCCTTCCTTCCTAGGATTCTGGATCATTATAGGTGCCTGGCTAAAAGCCTTTTCTTAACCTTTGGGTATTTTTATGTCTTCATTTGCTCAGCATTGACAAAAATTACAAAAAGCAACAATAGGCCGTTGTAACCTTGCCTATCCCTGTACACAAGGGGGTGATATATAGCTCTATGCTAAACCATGTGTCACTCAAAAAGTATCTCGGATAAATTATCCCTAACACTAAAAATAAAATAAAAATGACCATTACATCACCAAGTACAGATGAACTTCCCTTGTTGCATGTATTTATGTAACCGGAGTGTGAAAAGCTAAGCCAGTCTCTCAATATATTAATAAATACATTTAATGTACAGGAACTCTCGAATTTCAGTGAGCCCTTCCGGGCTCCAGAGGGAATAGATTAGCCTCCCATGTGCCGTCGACTTCCCGATTGAAGCTGGAGATCCTGAGGTTTAGTGATGCGTTTCACGGTGAATTGCATCATGGTGGCGCCGATGCAAAACGCGGTATTTCACAGTAGTGGCGGGGCTATAGTTACATGATTGTGCCACGCCCCCAGCACCTCCCACTTGTCCTTCCCCATCCAGATCTTCAGGATAGAACAAGTCATAAGTCGGGAAGTATGCACGTAAGATGGCCTAACCGACAAGGAGGAATATAATGGTGAATAAACCTTCCATTGTAAATGGAGAATTGTAAGGGAGTCTGTATCCCTTCTATTTATCCTATTAGGCAGTACACCAAAATGTAACAGATTGAAGGGGTTAATTGGGCTCAGTAGGGGATGATTTCCCGCAAAATAGATTAAGCCTTTATAACAGGGCCTAGGGGAGCAAGCTGACTGAATACAGCTGACCTTCATTAGCTTTGATGGGACACATTAGCGTTTGACCTTTTCCACATGGTACGCAGGATTTAGTTCACAAGCTGATTTTAAATCCGGGGCCTGAGATTGATCTTTTTGGTTCTTTGAAACTGACTTTTATTATTTAATATTTTCAATGCAATAAAAAAAAAAAAGAAGCACTTTGTGCAGCCACCCCCTGGTGTTTGAATGTCAGGATGATTTAAAGTGCACCTGTATAATCTTTTGTTGGCCCGAGGTTTTGATGGACAGTGGAACTATGGAAGCTAAGCCAGGCGCATGAACAGGCCATAAGAGATAATCCTATATGTTATCATGCATTGCTTTCATAAATGAGTGCAATCCATATTGTCTGCTCGGAATCAGTATGATTTACCGCCGGACCCATGCCCTGCGGTTGAAATCCCGACAGCGGCATCCTGGCAGAGGAGGAAATCCCGATTGTCAAAGGTAAGTATATACTAACCTATTTCTACCCCCTGACCCTCCCTTAGGGGTGCCTAACCATCCACCCCAGTGCCTAACCCTAATCCCCAGTCTAAGTGCCTAAACCTAACCCCCCCCTTCCCCGCTGCCTAAACCTAAGTCCCCTGGGGGGGTGCCTAACCCTAAATTACCCCCGGGGGTGCCTAACGCTAACCCCCGCTTCCCCGCTACCTAAACCTAACCTCCCAGGGGGGGTGCCTAACCCTAAGTGTCCGCCCCGCAGCTATCCACACTCCGTGCCCGGCGTCCCTTCGATCAGGATACCGGGCGTCGGGCTCCCGGCGTATGTCTACTGACAGGCGTGCCAGGATATGACAGTCCCGACTGCATACCATCTGCTCAGCAATATTATAAACTCACTTCTGTTATCTCTATTTTAAAATTGCCTTATAGTGTCTGCTATGGAGAGAGACAATAGTAATACAATAATATAGGGGAGAAATCTGGTTACATTTGTACACACTTGCCTACTTTTGAAAAAGCATTTCAGGGAGATTGTGAAAGCAGCACCTATGGGCGCGGCGGTATTGCTACATCTGAGAGGAGTGTCATAAAGCTGACTTACATCCATATGTACAGGAGCCACAAAGCAGTTGATAAGATCTATTTGTTGAAGAAAACACAGATACTTTTCAGAAAATGCATGTAGCCATAGGAATCCTTGTGCCTTATAACCAGTGCAGGGAAATTACACTAATGATCCTATCTGAATGTATATATCTCTGTTTTTTTTGTGTGTTTTTTTTTTTACTATAAAAGCTGCATAATTGGGGTAAATTACGATCAGGGAGATTGCTAGACTCTTCAGGGAGATTGTTACTATTTCAGGGAGGCTCCCTGACAATCAGGGAGAGTTGGCAAGTACAGAAGTGTCCACATACATCTAGCCTCCTTGTGCGCTAAACAGCCCTTCTAGTCACGCCATGCCGTGGCATGACTCTGTAGCGCTGAGCGTCTTTTTGTGCGACTTTTTACCTTCAAATGCGTCTTATTCGTATAGCGAATAGTTTGCACAAGCAGCTTCTGCTGATTAAAATGATATGCAGCATGCGCTGTGTGAATAAGTCATTTTGAAGGTAAAAAGTCGCCTGAAAAGACGCTCGGCCCTACGGAGTCACATGGAGCTCCCGCGTTATGTGTGGCACGACTTGTAGGGCACGGAGGATAGATGTATGTGGACACATGTATGCATTTGTATGAACTTTTTCACTCACTACATTTCAGGTTGAATTGGAAATTACTTTCCGGAGCTCTCTTTTAAGTTATTATGTACGATTATTAAAACTAGCTGGTGACCTCTTTACATGATATCAGCAATCATAGGTATTAATTTGGTTTAACATATGACCTCCAATTAATAGGATAACCGTTGGGGCAGCACAGACTGTGTAATGGTTAGAATTGCTGCCTTATAGCCCTGAGGTTGTGGGTTCGATTCCCACTACGGCCCTGACTCTGCAGGATTTGTATATTCTCCAAAAATACATGGGTAGGTTAATTGGCTCCCAACAAAAAATTAACCCTAGTGTGTATTTGTGTGTCTGTACATGTGGTTGGGAATATAGAGTGTAAGCTCCACTGGGGCAGGGACTGATGTGAATGGCCAAATATTCTCTGTAAAGCGCTGCAGAATGTGTGCTATACAAATACCTGGTAATCAATAAATAACCGTGGCAAGAGTTGATCAGAATTTTGACATAACGTTGCTGGAGTGATGTTGCTGAACAGTCTGTTCACAGAGGTACAAATTTCTGCTGTTAGAATCTTTGGCGTCTTCCATTTTTCATTATTTTTGGAAATGCACATTTTGTGGAATTTCATTGTCTAGTCATTCTGAGTGGTTTGGTTGCGTTAGTACTGGGAGATAAAATTTATACCAGCGACAACAAAAGAATATGGTAGAGAGATCCGCACTTTTCTGTTAATCCAGATTTAAGAAGATTTTTTTTTTTTATAAATAGAGAGGCTGGAGTTCTTTATAAATGAAAGAACAAAGAAATTCAGGCGCATGAAATGAAAAAGAATAAATCTAAATATAGTGTCTATACATAAGCTGCTCCTAAAAGGTAGTACCTGTAAACACACCTATAACCAGCCAGAAAATGTAAATCTGGATCCAGATTTACATTTTCTTTATAAATGGCTCATTTACACTTGTGGGAATGTTTCGTCTAAATTCTGTTCATTCACTTTTTTTTCTCATGCAGCGTAATCAAAAAGTTGTGTTTAGTTACGCCTTCTGTAGATGTACTCATCTTCTGATCAGACTCTCACAGCTAATTATTATCTCTTTGTTTCCTCAGCGACGTCTCGGAGATGCAGCTAAGAAAGCCATCGGCAAACTTACAACAAGGACAGTCAGAAAAGGAGATAAGGTAACTGCTGGCCCAGGCTCTTCTGGTTCAGTCCACCAAACGTGAGCAGATTGTGAGAGTGATTGCCATAAAACAAGGCCTTATTGTTCAGACTGTATGATATGCATGATGTTTCCTGATGTGTTGGTAGAGAATAAAACAATGTTCCTTGCTTGTTCTGGAATACAGACAGTAGGGCGGAATTATGGGCAGTGCACATAATGCACTTGCAAAGGTCCATCAATATGAAGGGGTTCGTCATGGCGACAGTTGGGTACTCCTATTGGGCTGTTTATATTTGGCCCTAACTAGCTACCTCCTTCCAATCTACTGCAGCTTTAGTAGCTGGTAGGGACCAGGTTTGTCTGTACATCACCTCTAATGACTTTTTGTGCATCCAGAATCTGTTATAACCACCAGATTTTTCCTTGTAGTTTCTTTGGTGAGTAGTGGTGCCTAGTTACTGATTAATGTGCTGGGAGCTCCCACCACTCTGAAGTGTGTGTCTCTACAACCGCATTTCTCTGAGTTACATAGCACAGCCACCAGAGATCTGAGATCTGTTTTGTATTGTGGTCACTAGTTTACTCCACAGGTCATTATACATCTCTGTCTATTGCATAGTGGTCACAAGGATGTTCTCTGTTTTCTATTGTGGTCACTAGTATGCTTTCCTTTTTGTGTGGTGGTCACTCGAATGTTCTGTTTTGTGTGATGGTCACTAGGATGTTCTCTGTTTTGTGTGGCGGTCACTAGGATGTTCTGTTTCTTGTAGCGGTCACTAGGATTCTCTCCGTGTTCTGTAGTCGTCTAGCTTCTGAGGCCCAAATTATTTTGTCCACACTATGCATGCACAGGACATTGAGGCCAGCATACACAAGAATCCCAGGGGGATTTTCATGTAGCCCAAGTATTGGGACCAAGCCCACACGTTTATGACATATATACCGATACACACAGTAGCAGTCATTCATTCACAGTGGACATATAGTAGATCTGCTGATTAGGACTTACTGTATGTTACATCACATTTATTGTGCCATATTCAGGTATATCCATATACAAAAACAAAAGCACTGATTTTGTCCAGCACAAAAAAAACAAAAAAACTTTAAAGGTCTGCTGTTAAAGTACACTTGTCGTCTATACAAAATGGAGGCAGCCATTTTGTCTATTGAACCAATATTCAGGTTATAAATTCACTAGGTACTAATTACGGCTGAGTTATGAGGCGTCAATTGTACCATGTTCATGTACCTTCCACTATAAAAAGATAAATAAATCATGAACTTTGCCAGGCCTAAAAAAAATTCATGAGTTAGACCTTTGAAAGCAGGGCTGAGGAGTCAGACCATTTTGTGTGGTATTGGAGTCTGTAGAAATGTTCTGACTCCAGCTTCCAAAATAAAACATATAATATTATATAAATAAAAGTGATTGCATAAAAACATGTCTTTCACCATTTCCCAGTGACCCCTCCAGATCAGTCATATGCATCCCTAAACATATAAGATTTGGCATATACACTTCACAGCCCTGTTTAAAAGTGCCCTTGTCGCCTAGACACCAATAAGACAGGCACTATGTGGGTAAACTACTAAGCCTTGGATGGAGAAAAAGTAAACAGGTAAAGTACCAACCAATCAGCTCCTAACTAATTTTTTAAACACACTCTCAACATGGCAGTTAGGAGCTGATTGGCTAGTACTTTATCTCTGTTCACATTATCTCCATCCAAGGCTTCGTAAATAACCCACTATGTGCGTTATGCTTTGGTGAGGTCACCAGTAAATGGTGAATTGATAAATTGCATGCTCATGGATATTGGTTAACACACAAAATGGCTTCCACCATTGTATGTAGGCGGCATGTATACTTTAAAACTGATGACCTTTGTGTATTACTAGATTACTCTCTCAGCACTGCGTAGCTCTGAGATTATGTACGAGGGTGAATCAATAAATAAGGTAAGAAGACCTTATTCAACTCGTACATATAGGTATAATAGTATGGCATTGGTATAGTTTATTTTCCACATAGTCCCCATGCTTGTCTAAGCATTTGTTCCAAGGGTACACCAAGGCATCTATCCTGGCATAGAAGAAATCCGTGTCAAGCGCCTGAAGCCAGGATGTGACAGTCAGTCAGAAATGACTGTTGTGAATCGCCTTCCACCCAGGTGCTTTAATGGTCCAAAGAGCTGGAAATCACTCGGTGCCAGGTCAGGGCTGTAGGGAGGTTGGTCCAGTACCTCTCAATGGTAGCGCCGTAACAACTCATGCGTGCAGTTGGCTGAGTGTGGTTTGGCATTATCGAAAGCAATATGACGCCTGTTCACAGCAACCCAGGTCGTTTTCGACGAATTGCGCTCCGCAACCCGGCTCAATGTGTCACAATGTCACAATAGCGGACAGCATTCACAGTATCTCCCTTAGAGAGGAAATCAACAAGAAGCACGCCATTGTGGTTCCAAAATAGTCGCCATGACCTTGTTTGATGATGGATTTGTTTTGAATTTTTTTGAAGGTGGGGATGATGCGGTGTTTCCATGTCATGGATGCTTGCGTCATCTCTGGTGTGACATGATGCACCCACGTTTCATCATCTGTAACTATACTCTGCAGGAACTGCATCAAGTGCACGAGAAACATTCCCATCCAATTGGTTTCGTGAAGTTCTGTGAGTTGCTTCAGTACCCACCGTGAACAATTTTTCCAGTACTGTTGCTCATGAACGATTTTGTGCACAGAGATTTTCAGTTCGTCAGCAATATTACTCAAATAAGTCTGTCCTCCTCAATCAGATTTTCAATGCGGCACAAATTATCTGTGGTGGACGTGCTTGGCCGGACGGATCGCTGCTTATCTTGAATGTCTGTCATGCTGTTATCAAAGGCAGTGCACCGCCACCAACCCAAACCTGATTCCGTGACATGTCGTCACCGCACACATCGACAAGTTGGTAATTGAATTTCAGCTGCTGACGTGCCCTTAATGTTGGGTACACGCCGAACAGATATATCTGCAGTTCGAGTGATATGCAGATATATCTGTAGATGATGGTCGTTCATACACATTGAATGGCCATCATCTTCCAGGCATCCGCGGGTCCCGCTGGCCAGAGGGGCGGGGCCGTGTCCGACCCCCTCCCTGCGTCTGCCGCTGCATGTGTACCGGCAGTCTGCAGAACGCCCATACACACTTGTCGGTGGACAGATATGTCTGCAGATATATCTGTCCATCGGCTGTGCAGCACAGCCAATGCGATATGTCTGTGAACGATGTAGTTCACAGACATATCGCTGGTACACACGGGCCGACAGGCATCAGATATATTGGCCGATCAATTGATCGGCTAATATATCGGCCAGTGTGTACCCAGCTTTAGATGCAGAAATGTGATCACACTACGCACCACAATGTTTGACCATGTTTCCGCCAGCCCCGCCATCTTACAACTGATGTTTGGACAGTATGACTGATATATGGCGCAGTCTAATGGCCGTGTGGGGAAGCCGTGGTCTACCTGCTCTGGCGAGATATTAGTATGAAATAAAGAACATTACACATCTGAGAGATCTTCTTAGCTTAGTTATTAAACCACCCTCGTACATTTGTGAAGTAATTTCCATTAATACTGTAATGAACTCTCTAGCACTGAAACTTTTGCATTATTTTATTGAACAATCTGTTTTGATGGATAATATTTTTAGACCAGAACAAGGGAAGAATATCACCCAGCTTTTGTCGACCTAACTAGCAAGCACATTTACTGAGGTGCCAGCAGTATACAGTGTCACCTGTGTAAATGGAAAATGTATGTACAAAACCCAATGACAACATCGTATAAACCTGTACACGATTAACCCCTGATTGCTCTCCCTAACAGCAAGTCTATAGATTCTATATAAAATACCTTCTTTTGTGTCACAAAAATATTTTTGTGTATGAGGTAAAGTTGTCCTGTCGCCAATACACAACATTTTGTGGTCTTTCATGAGAGCACACAGTGCCCTCATGGGAATACATACGGGACACCGTCAGTCGGGATGCCGACGGTCAGAAGACTAACAGCAGCATCCTGATGCTCAGAATCGCGATAGGGGTTCGGTAAGTATCCTAACCCTCCCTTCCTGCATCCTAACCTTCCCCGTTAGTGCCTACAACTAATCCTCCCCCCGTGGTGCCTAAACCTAACTCTTCCCCCTTAGTGCCTAACCCCCCGGTAGTGCCTAAACCTACCCCCCCCTGCCCGCAGCCTAACCCTCTCCCCCCCGCAGCCTAACCCTCCTGGTAGTGTGACTAAACCTAACCCACCCGCTATACTGATGTTCGGGATGCCGGCTATCGGGATTCCGTCGTCGGCATCTCAAGTGATGTCGGGAATCAGGCGCCGGTATTCTGGCCGCTGGTCGGGATTCCGGCGCCAGGATTTCGCCCGCCAGCATCTTAACTGCATCCCTCCTCATGCCTCAGTGATGTCACTAGTTACTATTGAGTTGTGAAGGTGCACTTCTATAAATGCTTCAGGCCACAAAATGGTTCCTATGTCTGTGGATAAAATCTTTTATTTAGTCTATACTAATTTTGTTAGTGTGGAACATTTTGTAAAATAAATTCTGCCTCAGGGCCTGTATTAACTTTGTGTTGTTAAAGAGAGGAATGTGAGGGAATGTATCATCTGTATGTCCTACCTTTTACAATGGTCATAAAGAATGTTTACATAAAGGTCTTGGTTTTGTTACCAGCATGTGAGGGCCACAAACTTCCTCTGACCTGAGGCTTTACTCTTGTTCTTCCAGTGTCCGTATGTGGATTAAAGCAACAAACCCAAGAAAATGTTATATATATTTAACATTGTGGAAGGTTATAAAAAGAATATTGATATTTACTATTTATCTCTTTTTTTTTTTTTCCCCCCTGTGGAAATCAATGGCACATGATGTACTGAGCATAGAGGCTTTGGATCAACCCCTTGAGCTCTGTCTACACTGTGACATCCACCCCTCCTCCTTCCACTTATCACATGGCATGCAGAGAGCCAGTGGGGGCGATTCAATTGTTTTTTATGTCGCAGGAATTAATAGGCGCCCAATGTTGCAATTCAATTGTTTTAGGCACCCATTATTGCGTTCTTCGCGTGTAATTAGACCAGATTTAGCCACGCAAAACAGCTAAAGCCATCTAAACACCAACATTTTTAGCACATTTCTGCTCGCTTATTCAGGATGGCGAGCAGAAATACCGGTGCCAGCGGCTGATAGCGCCCTGGAGCAACAATTGAATGGCTTCGTTGGGCGCCCGACACTACCAGAGTGACTGTGTATGTCTTTAGTAGTAGGATAACTATGCATGTTTATAAAAGTAGTACATTTGTTATGTAAAGGGAAATAAAAACTTCTGTGGAATTGCCACTTTATATTATCAAAACATGTCAGTTCTACTCCAGTTAAACACTGGTCGTTTGATTAATTTAAACCCTTACCATGGAAGGATTGTATTTAGAGATAAACCAGGCTTAAGGGTATATCTGTTCAGATGCTTTTTTCAAGCTCTATCCAGCAACCTATTTCTTCCCAAAGTGAAAAGTTGAAGGAGGGATGTCTGTGCTCACAGTTACTAGAGAGACTTCATGAGAACAAACTGTAATTGGTAAAGTGGTGATAATTCTGTGGATGAGGACTGGCTGATGTTGGTATGACTTTGCACAGTGTTATTTGTGAAAACTGCAATTTTCAGAGATTTTCAATAAGGTACATACATAGGGCCATATCCAATTAGCCCCAAACACTGTTCGGGCGCTAATTGATCCCCGCGATCAGCGAAAAACGGGGATTTTTCACCGATTTTCGGCAATATTTTTTTCCTCCCTATCCTATTAATTCAGGCGAATTAATAGGATAATTCACCCGTTAACACATAGGGCCACGAGCTTATCGTGGCTCCTATGTGTTCTCGCCTTTTTTTGGGTGAAAAAACGGCACTTATCGTGGATTATTTTTCAGGACACAGCAGGTCCCAAAAACCCCCCCTGAGAAGTGCCGTTGTCAGGCCGACTTCGGCACTAATTGGATAGCCCCGAACGAGCCCCAGGCAAGCTAGTTAACCGCAGTAATTTACCACGGCTAATTGGATATGGCCCCTAGCCTCAGCTGAGTGTTATACAATGCATAGCTGCCTTCTGGTTTCCAGAGAGCCCCATTCTGATGACACGTGTAATGTGCTATACGTGTTCCCATGCTCAGGTTATACAGCTACAAGCAATCTCCGTCTTATAAACTGGACAGAATGAAATGCTGCTTTGAATTGTCTCTAAATGAGACCGTGACAGAGAGATCTGTGGGCGGCACACTGTCACATCATTCCCACCAAGACATCATGTGTTTTTAGTTTGTTTGTGTGGGCTTCCACCTGTTCTCTAGCTTCCTACCACAGTCCAAATATAAGTTCCCCCAGTGTGGAAGGGACTGGTGTGAATGGTTAGAAACTCTCTGTAAGGCACTGTGTAATTAGTAGGCACTATATAAATGAAGGGTAATACAGTGAGTAACACACATCAAGGTGTACGTCTGCTCCCATGTAGACGCGCTGTGCAAAAAGGCAAATTTCACGTCAAAAGGTTTAGTTTCCTACCACTTTACAGCATTTCCTTCAGTAAAACACTTTCATTTTTCTCCTAAAATATGGCTTGGTTTAGCCTCTCTTATCTTAATCGGTAGACATGGGACATCAGAACTGTTATAGCAGGTGTGTAGAATAATACGTCATTTCTGGAATGTTGGAGCTGATGAAAGATCTTCTGCAGAGGGGAATTGGCTGTACGCTCTATCTACAGTGCAAGAGATGCCCCCCAGAAACTCCTCCGCTCCACCCCTCTATATCACTGAAGGCTGACACGAACATGCCCATAAATGACCTGAAGGAAGCGGTCAGAGAAAGAGAAGCGTGGCGTTCACTGATCCATAAAGTGTCCGAAAGTCGATGCCGACTAAACGGATAATCATCATCAATCCTAGTCTACAAATGAAATACGTTTTTGCAATAGCAGGTGCATCACTGCGCCTACCTTGTAATTAGCAAGAAAAGACCTCACCCTACTACCCCATTGGCTGGTGCGAACGTCTGCTGTGCTCCAAACAAGGCCATTTTCATCTTCAAACCTGGCCACGTGGGAACTTTGGCCCACTTGTGGGGATTGTGAACTGCGCTTTGGCCATGTCGTGCTGCTTGGTTAAATAATTTGACTGCGTTAGTATTGTTCTTAACACTAACGTATGAAAGTGTATATTCAGTTTCTGAAACTAAAAAGTGTTTCAAAGCCAAATTGAACCAAGCACTTAAACGTGTTCTGATCTCTTGGCTGTGAGTATGCAGAAAAGTCTCTAGGCTTATTTACAGAAGAAGTGCATCTCCTTCAGCCTCTACTAAATTGTACAGCCCCTTACACACTGGGATAAATGAAAATATTTGATGCCTATTAAATCTTCCTAGCTATGGCTTCTCACCCCCTTTGAAAGGAAGTGTGTATTTATTGGTGCAGAGTACCAGCTCCGAAATGTATCATGCCGTAGACCTGGCCCTTGGAAACATTTGAAACTGCCTGTGAATGGTGTCTGGGTACCACTTAGAATTGGGATTGACGATGGGTCATTAGGTAGCAAGTTGCCAATACTCTACCTGTATGGCTCTAAGAGAGAATACTTCCAAGGTGTACACAAGGGAGTAATTAGTCCCTTCTACCTTTTATAAACTATTTATTCAGCAATATCTAACTTGTATTGGAGGCAATGCAGAGCTATATGGGTACATTCATGCCTGTTGGGTGCGGATGCTTCCACATTTCACACTTCTGGCATTACATAGTTGATCTTATAGGTCCGTTACTAGGCACTGTGATCCCTGTCGGCCTGCTCATTATGTTGCAGTGTTCCCCATTAAGGAGCGTAACAATCCGCCTGGCAGATTGCTACTACACATCTGTCATGTTGCATCTCTGGCATACAGCATGAACTTCACAAGAAGCTTACAACATTTGAAATAATCTGGTTACTCTAATTGCATCTCCCCAATCCCTGGAACATTGTAGTCTTCCTCATTTCTACTCCTTAAATAGCTGAACAAAACTTTTTTGTGTGTCAGCCTCTCTTTCCCGGACTGGCAGGCTGCCTGGGAGCTTCCCCTTCCCTCCCATGCTCCTTTACACAATTCAAATCTCAAGTTTAAACGCTTTTACCTTTAAACTTGTCTATACGGAATCCAACATCAGGGCTTAGTGTACAGGCACTAGTCAGGCCTATAAGTTCTACCATTTATGCTGAGGAGAGAGATATAGTGCAGTATAGATAACATAAGACTATATGGTGCCGATTCAAATGTTTTGCCGGCTGATTTTTTTTTAAGACGCCCGACAGAGCAATTCAATTGTTGCTCTGTCAGGGCGCGATAGCCACCGGCGCCGGCATTTCTGCATGCACTCAGGAGGGTGCGAGCAGAAATGTATGAGAAACCCCCTGGTTAGGGCGCGCTAACTGCGGTTAGCGCGCCCTAACCAGAATTTTAGACGGGTTTAACAGTTTTACACGGCTAAACCTGGTCTCATAGGGGGCAAAGAGGGTGATAATTAATGAGCGCCCAGAACAATTGAATAGCAAAACTGGGCGCTCATTTATTAGTTCTGAATGTAAAGAAAAACTTTTTGAATTTTCAAAAGTGAGTGCATTTGCATTGCCCACTATGGCCTTCTCATTTCTTTGCCACACATCTGTTTTACCCATTTACTGTGAGCTTAATAGCCCATCAACAAACAATTGAATGATCTCTTCTGGAAAAAAGTGATTAAAATTACTTTTATCCTTCAGGATAACAAAAAAAAATACAATTTAAGGTGGCGATAGACTGCGAGACGCAAGACAGCTGACATAGGGGACACTATACAGGTGTGATCAGTTGGATCACACAGGCTTGGTAACCAAGACCATATTGCAGCCGTTTTCAGGCGGTGAACGATTATTGTTCAGTACCATACTTGTAGAAGCTGATTGATTTGCTATCGGCTAAAAGAAGGCATATAACATTTTATACATTTCCCTCACTGAACGATAATCGTTCAAACCACTTGTTTGGTCGGCTGCTTTGACCGATTATTGCATAGTGTATGGAGAGATTTATACCCCTTTTCCACCTAAATTCCGGGTCTGACCCGGAGTTGGAACAAAGTTCCTATCCGGATCAGACCCTGAATTTTGCCGGCGCCGACTTGGGATATTCCCGAGTCAGCGCCGCTCACACCGCAGTCGGGTCTGCATAGACCCGGCTTTTGCGGAGTGAAAGTGGACGCTTGGAGATGACGTCATCTCCAAGCGCCACTGAAGCCGGACCAATCGGCCGGCTAGCAGCGCACTCCAGGTCATCGTGACCCGGAGTGCGCTGTTCTCACAGCAGGGTTTCACAGGCTATGCCCGTGTTAAACCCTGCTAGTTACCTGGGTTGGATTGCTGGATCACTCGACCCGACGATCCAACCCTCTCCCCTTTTACACCAGGGAGATGCCCGGGTTAACCCTTCAAAAACCCGGGTTTTAGCGCCGGTGTAAAAGGGGTATAAGTTTGCACAGTAAATCTTTGTCTAAGAAGTTCAATAGGGATTAAGATGGAAAGCATGTTTATTATATGTAGGACCAATATGAACAGATTCAAGCTGCATTAAAGGGTGATTTATGGGTTACAGTTTGATCTGTCATAGGGAAAGATAGAAAACAATTAGAAGCTTTCAGGACATGTTTACAAGCTCATTAGGACGCATCTTCTGCCAGCCCTAGCAGTAGCTTGAAAATAGATTTGGTAGGTTGTCATTCACCATCCTCGTAGACTGCAACTATAAACCTGGGGAACCCAGGTCTTTAATTGGCGAGTATATAACAAAAGTTTCCCTTCATCTCTCAGAAAATCTGCTGCTGACTCCCTTATGCTACATTCACATGTAAAGATTTTCTGTCCAACCATCCAACTAGTTGATTGGTTGGAATGAGAATCTGGTAAGGTATGAAAGCAAATGACAATCAGCAATTTGCTCCCAAATGCCGGAATATGGACAAAAACTGTTGTTTGAACAAATTGTTTAGATCAAACATTTAGCAAAGTTGTCTGATGACCATTTTCACCTGTTTTCTGACATTTAGGAGCAAATTGATGATCATCAGTTACTCCCATACGTTACCAGATTTTCATTCCAACCAATCAATTAGTTGGATGATTGGACAGACAATCTTTACCTGTGTACCCAGCCTTACAAGCATTTACCATAGACCAATTTGTGCAGCACTACACAGTGAGGCAGGTCCTGCAGCCTCATCAACCTCTATATTATAGTGCTTAGTGACTTTCTATGACATACAGAAAAATACCTCTAACTTATGTGATTGCCACTTGCATAAACAGCACTATTAATATAATTATAGCTGATCTATACTGCTTTTAAATTAAAATATATATATGTAGATTATTAATAATAATAATAATATCATTTATTTTTATGGCGCCACAAGTGTTCCGCAGCGCCTTACAAAATATATAAACAAATACGTGACTAAAGACTTACAGTACAATACAATACAATGCAGGACAAGGACATGGATAATATATTGCTACATTAGCGACCATAACACCCACATAAGCAACAGAGCATAAGCAACCAAGTGTGAGGTGCCCTAGTGGGGAGTAAGAAGTAGATGAAAGTAAAGTCAGGAGAAGCACAAGAGGGTAGAGGGCCTGGCTCGTAAGAGCTTACATTCTAAAGGGGAAGGGCAGACAAACAGGTGAGACACAGGTGGGGTAGACTGGGAGGAAGGCACATATAATAATAATTTTATTTATATAGCACTTTTCTCCCTTAGGACTCAAGGTCGCTTTAAAGACATCAGAAAACATGGTACATTGTACAAGGATTTGGTGTTGCTAAAAATAAAAAAACCACACAGAGATAATTAAAATCAACCGAAACTAATACCCCTTTTACACCGGAGCTAAAACCCGGGTTTTTGAAGGGTTAACCCGGACAGCTCCCTGGTGTAAAAGGGCAGAGGGTTGGATCGCCGGGTCGAGTGACCCGGCAATCCAACCCAGGTAACTAGCAGGGTTTAACACGGGCGTAGCCCGTGAAACCCTGCTATGGGAACAGCGCACTCCGGGTCACGATGACCTGGAGTGCGCTGCTAGCCGGCCGATTGGTCCGGCTTCAGTGGCGCTTGGAGATGACGTCATCTCCAAGCGTCCACTTTCACTCCGCAAAAGCCGGGTCTATGCAGACCCGACTGCGGTGTGAGCGGCGCTGACTCGGGAATATCCCGAGTCAGCGCCGGCAAAATTCCGGGTCTGATCCGGATAGGAACTTTGTTCCAACTCCGGGTCAGACCCGGAATTTAGGTGGAAAAGGGGTATTAGATAGCACAATGAGCATATTGCAGGGTTGGTGCAGACATTTCGGGAAATAACTTCCATGGGTTATATATTCCACCCTAGAAGAAATGACACACATCCTGATGCTAGGAGTAGGGTCCCACATAATAGTCAGGTCCATGTATTTTTCATCCCATCCACGAGTGTACCAGGTGAGGCAGCCATACTGGGTGCACTACCAAGGTTGCACTTTGGGTGATGAACCATGCAAGGACCCAAGGCATATATGGGAAAAGTGACACATGCGTGGCAGTATTATATACCCTGTGTGAATAGATCCACGTAAAGTACATCCTGCCCATGGAGGATGCACTTCAGTGGATGTATAGCACACCAGTATAGCATACAGTTGAGGTATAGTACACCAGTATAGCATACAGTTGAGGTATAGTACACCAGTATAGCATACAGTTGAGGTATAGCACACCAGTATAGCATACAGTTGAGGTATAGTACACCAGTATAGTATACAGTTGAGGTATAGTACACCAGTATAGCATACAGTTGAGGTATAGTACACCAGTATAGCATACAGTTGAGGTATAGTACACCAGTATAGCATACAGTTGAGGTATAGTACACCAGTATAGCATACAATTGAGGTATAGTACACCAGTATAGCATACAGTTGAGGTATAGTACACCAGTATAGCATACAGTTGAGGTATAGTACACCAGTATAGCATACAGTTGAGGTATAGTACACCAGTATAGCATACAGTTGAGGTATAGTACACCAGTATAGCATACAGTTGAGGTATAGTACACCAGTATAGCATACAGTTGAGGTATAGTACACCAGTATAGCATACAGTGGATGTATAGTACACCAGTATAGCATACAGTGGATGTATAGCACACCAGTATAGCATACAGTTGAGGTATAGTACACCAGTATAGTATACAGTGGGGTAGAAGTACATTTTACAAAACAGGGAGTAGTAAATACAGCAAACATGGCTGCAGTTCGGCATGACATATATGGGTGACTGAAACATTTGAAATATGAAATACACAGAATGAATAGATCCACGTGTGTTCATCCTGCCCAAGAAAGAACCCAACCGAGGCAGCCATATGGGGCACACTGTGTAGGTTACATCTGGCAGGGTGTTCAAGTAGCGGAAGAATAAAATCCAGGTGGAGAAAAGAAAAAAAAAAAGGGGTGACCACATTATAAGTTAAAACCCTGTTAAACTTAATCAGAAATTAAAAAATTATAGTGTTCTGCAAAAGGCCACAACATCTCCTTTGCTTTTTTTTTAGACTCCTGACAGAGCAATTCAATTGTTGCTCTGTTGGGGCGCGATAGCCGCCGGCGCCGGCATTTCTGCACGCACTCAGGAGTGCGCGAGCAGAAATGTGACTGAAACACCCTGGTTAGGGCACGCTAACTGCAGATAGCGCGCCTTAACCAGGAATTAAGACTGGTTTAGCCGTTTTAGATGGCTAAACCTCGTCTTTTCGTCGGCGAAGAGGGCGATAATTAATGAGCGCCCAGAACATTTGAATAGCAAACTGGGCGCTCATTAATTAGCACGCCCAAAAAAACAATTGAATCGCCCCCTTCGTCTCCTGCTCCTCTGTTACGTACCCAGTTTATTAGCCAATCCGATTAATGGATGTCTCAGATCTTTGGAATGCTCACAGCAGATTAATTCAGCCAATATGCTCATCTTGGGGAAAAGGGACAAGTTCAGTTGTGTGATAGTGAGGACAAGGTTGCAAGTGAAAGGTAGTGTCATGGTTTGGAGAGGAGAACTGAGTAGATGTAAATGCACACAGTGGTGCTGGGGGGCAAGGAGAAGGCTAGGGACAGCCAGTGCTGGGTGTAGGGAGGGGGTTAGCATTGCAGCTGGGGCAGTACTGAGGGTAGGGAGGGGGTAAGGATAGACGGCACATGGGGTACAATTGATGTAGTTATCAGTCCTCTGAATGCACCCTCTTACTGCCCGTATGTAGGAGTGGGACCTTAAGTACGGTGCTCCGTATAGCGACTCTCGGGCAGTATCTTCTGTATCCACAATGTCTGTCTGGCTGGGTGCAGCGGTATGGCGTGGTGTCTGCCGGCAGACTAATCCCGTCTTCCTGGCAGGAGCAGCTTAGTCCTCCATGCGCGGTGATTGGCTGGAGGGGACGCCGCGCGGTGATTGGCTGGAGGGGACGCCGCCATGCAGGGATTGGCCGGGGAGACGCCAGACATGCAGGGATTGGCAGGTGAGACGGCGTCGCGCATCAGTTAGCTACTGCAGCACACAGCGCGTCCTGCGGGACCTGACCAGTTTTTAAAACTGGGTCCCCTGGTTGCTGTAGCGCGTAAAAGCGCACTATAGCGCGTATTTTGCGAACCCTGACCTTGGTAGAATTTCTAGAATAATGAACATCACAAAAGTGACAGTGCCGGAAAGATCTGTTCTGCAGTTCATGACCTTACGTTCTTCGCCGGATAGTCTGCATTGGACAAACAAGCCGAGTCCCCCACAGCACTTACTACTTTTATTAGTTTCTAATTATTCACTTAATCCAATCTACGCCATTACCATTTTCCGTATCTACATACTGTTATAATGGGCACCTAAGGGGTGTATGTCAGCTGGGTGCTAAAGTGCTACGAAACTGGACTATTTGCCAAACATGCAAAGGAGTGAATATCATAGGCGCAAGTTATTTCCCTATTCTGGGACTTACTGACCGTAAAAAGTCCTGGTCATGTTCCACACATGTAGCACTGTCCTATCCTATGCCTCCCACCACTGTATGTATAACTTTTGGGTATTAGTCCAATGTTACTATGTGGTGTAACAGCAGAGTATTAGTAAAATGCTATCATGCAATGCAATGGTACCTGTCAGCAGATGGTTAGTTATAAAGGGACTGTTGTCTCCTAGTTATTGGATTGAGTGGTGGTGGCCCACCCTGCAATAGTTCTAGCAGTTATTACTAGCTGGCTGATGCCCAAACACATCCACTGGTGGCGCTCACAGGTCAATCTAATTTCCCATTTCCCTCAATCAAGTCCGATCAAATTCAGATTCCTGTAATTTATTCGATTTTGCTTACTAAATAACTTGATCGGAGTTCAGGGCTAAATATATAATTACTAGAGTACATTGCCATTATATCCCTATCGTAGTGTATCCATATTAATGCCTATGTTATAAGCAGATGTATTCTACTGTTCCGATATACTGGTCAAAGCTGAAGACTCTCATCCTGCCTGTAAACGGTTACACAATACAGGCAGGATGAGCCTCTTCAGCTTTGACCAGAGTGGACTGTGTTGCATCATAAACAGACTTTGTGATGTCACTCAGCTTGAGTATAACAGCTGGTGCACTTAGGGCCTGATTCAGAGCCGCTCGTAAGCGGCCGCTCGTTCGCTCCGAGCGATGTTCGCACAACTGCGCATGCGTATGGGTTGTAATACGTATGCGCGAACCAGTCATTGCGGTCGGAAATTGTGTGCTCGCAAAATAGCGAATGCCTGCTAATTTGAGTGACAGATTGAGGCGTTTGTGGGTGGTAACGGGGGAAGGTGCTTGAAAACGGGGAGTGGAGATCCGAACGCAGGCGTGCCAAAAGGTCAAAACGGGCGTTTTAAGGGTGTGCATAATTAACAAAGCAGCGTCATCGACCACGTCACTTGGTTGTCTCTTAGCCTGAACTGTTCGCATTATTGCGTTAGGAAAATCCAACCACAAGCACTGTGAGCAGTTCAGATGCCTTACGATGTACTAATCAAATAAATAGCGGAGATGACGTAGGATGTGAGCAGCCAGAGGGCGTCTTTACAAAATAGCGAGCGCACATTTCGTTCGCTCGCTCAGACATAGAGGCGTCAACAGACCGCAAAGAGCAAATAGCCGGCCCCTTTTTCTGAACGAGCGAGCACTAATAGCATCCGGCTCTGAATCAGGCCCTTAGTGAGCATATGTGCACTGGGAGCATATGTGCACTGTAATGTGTATTTTCCCTGCTTATCTGTGACTGCTAGATTTGACCTAGTTTCAGATAAGCTGATTTTATAGCTTTAAAAATAGTATTTATATACAAATCGCTCTGGTTTGACTTAATGAATGAAGATATGGTATGCTGGCCATACACTAGTACGACCAGCATAAGATTAATCTTACGATTTCCCTTGTACTCCCCGGCAGATCCCTGGCAGTCCCGCCCGCAATATTGACACACGATGTTCATACGATCTCGATGTATTAAAACTATACTGTCACGGTGTGTCTATTGTGTTTATTTAAACATTTATTTACAGGTGAATTACAGGTACCAGCGGGCCCTTAATGCCCCGCATGCTGGTACTTGTGGTCCTCCAAGTACCAGCATGCGGGGGAGGCTTGCTGGGACCTGCAGTACTACTCGTAAATACAATGTTTTCACTTCTTTTTTTACACTACACTTAAACACTATCAACCCGGCACCCACCGCCCCAGGGGTGCCGGGGATAGGCTGGACTGACTAGCAGTCAGGGTTGATGCTTCGGCTGGGGGCCCGGCAAAATGGCTCCCCTGGCTGTGGCATCAGCCCCCTGCTACAAAAAGTCTGGTGCTAGTTCTGGAAAATACAAGGGGACCTTGCACATTTTTTTCCCATGTATTTCCAGAACCAGGACAGGATCAGAGCCCAGTGCTGGTTGTGCAGAATACGGGGGACCCCTGTGTCGTTTGTCCCTCGTATTTAGGCAACCAGGGCTGGTTCTGACTAGCCCAGTGCTGGTTGTGCTTACATATTGGGGACCCTACGTCGTTTGTCCCCCGTATGTTGCACAACCAGCACTGGGTCACTAAAAGCTGGTTGCTCTTTGGGGGAGGACGCTGTTTTTTTATTTTTTTAAACACCTATTTTTTTATTTTTTTTTTCACAATGCATGGATGGTTCTCACTGAAACATCCCTGCATCTGTGTTTATTTTATTAAAGACAGATGCATGCATCACGGATTTTCCCGTGCGTGCATCAGTCTTTTTTTATTTTAACAAATGACAAGGGTCTTACGCACGATGCATTGCATGCGCAAATACACGGCACAATCGGCATACGATCACAATAGAAATGATGGGCTGCACATCTGATCATACGATACATTTTAAGAGCTGCGGGAGCGCGCATCGGATTGTATTCCTACCAAAATGCTACACTATTTCGACACGATTCATCGTACGACGCGTCGCAAATCGGGCAATCGGCCCGAAATCGCAGTGTCTGGCTAGTAGTAGAATTAAAATTGTTGCAACTTCTTTTTTTTTTTTTTCAAATGTGTTTTATTGCTTCAAAAGCATTTTTGGCAAAGAATCAATACAGTGTACAATATCATGAAGATAAAGTAATAGATATGAATAACAAGCATTCATTTATCCTACGGATATATCGTGGTTAACAGGTGACAAAGCAAAAAATGAAATGAACCAAATGCATGTCTAATTCAATGTTGTAGCTTTTTTTAATGTATATGAAAATATAGTTTAACCATTGACCTGACGCGGTCGCATCGTTTGTGACTACACTAGGTAGTGCGTTAACTGACAGTGCGACCTGTGAGAAACGCGCAGTGGGCGGCTGCCGGTAGATAATCCTCCAGCAGCCATCGCTAGCAGAGGAACCGCCCTGACGCTCTGTACCCCTGCACCCTCCCTCAGTGTCTGCCGTGATGCAGATCGGGCAGTACCCTCACCCGGCAGCTGCGGAGAGGAGCAGCTGCCGGGGAAATGTACATTAACCCCCCATCCCATTTCTGAGTGGTTTTTGGAAAAAAAATTGCTAAATAAGTGGTAGATTCAATCACCAAAACCGAGGTTGCTCTAGGACTGTGAGCTTCTTTATGGACTATCTGCAACTGTCGGGGAGATGTATCAAACCTTCGAGAGAGAGATAAAGAAGAGAAGTTTCCCATAGCAACCAGTCCACTTCTAACGATCATTTATCTAGTACAGTCTATAAAATGACTGGTTGGATATGTACGGTAGCAGTGTTGTGGATAGGCTGCATAGTTAGCAAGTGGGACTGTGCAGCTCTTTGTGTTATCAGAGCTACTGGTGCAGCAATCATTAGTATAAACAGTTCAGTTATCTTAACCTAAGCACATCTAGTAGGGGAGAACAACTACAGCCAATGCCCATCATTTATCTCTACAGCTTCGTCAGATGACTACATGAAGCATGGGCTGCCTGCTCATTTAGTTCCTGCAGTGCTTTCTGATGCCCTTGCTTTTGTACTCTGCATTGGTCAATAATGCCACCTAATTTCATTGGAGAGCTTTTAGTTAGCATGCAAAGAATGAGCTTGTGATCTACAGCAAAACCGCTGCAGCCCACCGCCTGTTATTAGGAGCAGCAGCTGGCAGCATGTACTTACTTTTCTAGCCCAGACAAGGTTTGTTGTCGGACAGGAGCAATCGTGCGCATAACGTGAAAAACACTCTAGACCAGGCCTGGCCAACCTGTGGCTCTCCAGCTGTTGTGAAACTACAAGTCCTAGCATGCCTTGCCATAGTTTTGCTATTAGGGAATGCTAAAACTCTGGCAAGGTATGCTGGGACTTGTAGTTTCAGCATGCCCTGCCATCCAGTTCCACAACAACTGGGGGTTCCCTGGTGGTCATTGAGCACCACATCCTGTGACCTGGCCTCTCAAAATTATCATAATACTGTTCTATTATTAATTGCCTTAAATGAACCTTATTTTATGTAGAATAAAAACTTAGGGGCCTATTTATCAGAATGCAGAGATAAGGATATATATATATTTTTATCTAATAGAAAGCTTCTTATCCAAAATGGCCACTGCAGCTCTGGAAGGGCTAACGCTGCATGTCTGCAACACTGGGCAGAGTTTAGCGACTGCAGCTATTAAGCCCCAACACTAGTATACTGTAATTCACAATGTAGGAGACTTGTTTGGTATGTTACACTACAGTGACGGGGAAGTTATGGCCCAGACTGCACCGCAATGCAGTAGAAGCCCTGGACCTCATTCAGAGTCGGTCGTTGCGGCCGCACGGTCGTAAGGGAAAAGGGGCCGGATATGCAAATGATGTACTCGCAAGTTGCTTCCTTAAGATCGGATCGTTAGCTGGCCGACCAAGGGGAGGATGCGGCCGTAAGACAAAAAATACGCCCCCTCCTCGTACGCATTACACATCATCTCCGGCCATATAAGGATTAATCGAGACCATCGGTAACCATCGGAACTGGTCGTAGAGCTTAAGGTTGACCATACCCTCTCTTAAGCACTACGATCAGGTCAGTGTACAAACCACCCATGTCACATGTGCCATGACACTACTTTGTCACTCAAACTACCGACCTGGCTGTGTTCAAAGAGAGAGAAATTTCTGATCGTAGCAGCTAGTTTGCGCACGCGCATTGCGAACTTTACGTATGCGCAGTTTAGCGAACATCGGTGGCGTACGACCGTGCGGCCGCAACGACCGACTCTGAATGAGGTCCCCAGTGCACAGAAAAAAAATTGTTTCACAGGACCAATTCCAGCGACTGCGGCACTGCAGCTTTAGTGTATAGTGCTAGTGTATTAAAAATGTATAGTTAGAGTAATTCAATTGTATGTGGTGCTTCACCCTGCAGTTTCTGAACAACAAAGTCCCATACTGCAGGGCTGTGTTGGCAACAGCTCATAGAGCATTGAGTACCATGGATTGTGCCCCAAATGTGGTTTGAAGCACTGCAGGAGGGAGAGTTTGATTCTGAGCTGCAATGCAGTGGTACATATAGGTGGTCCGGTAAAGGGGCTGCAGTAGTAGCCCCCGACTCCATATAGCCACTTCCGGTAGCTTCATTCCTCCAGCTGCTGGAGGGACTTAACATGATGAGTTTGAATTAACTCCAGAGTTGCAGAGCAAACTGGGAACTGTTGTCCCAGGATCTGTCCGCTCTGCCTCTGGAACCCAGATGTGGTCATGAAGTTTCAGGCTAAATATCTAAAGAGATTAAATCCACTCACCTAGACTTCAAGGCAGTGGCGTAACTAGGGTCTTTGAAGCCCAGGGCAAGTTTAAGATTGCCCCCCCCCCCATACAGCAAAACGTATTTGGCACTTGCCAAAAATGGGCGTGGTCACACAACGGAAGGGGCATGGCTACGGAAAATGGGGAATGCCAACATGACACGCCGCCCATTTCTTGTCACTCTGGGAACATTACCTTCCATTACATATGCACCTTACCTATGTAGGTCACATCGTCTGGAAGATGCCTGTTTGTGTAGGAATATT
This sequence comes from Taudactylus pleione, assembly GCA_031769625.1. Classification (NCBI taxonomy): domain Eukaryota; kingdom Metazoa; phylum Chordata; class Amphibia; order Anura; family Myobatrachidae; genus Taudactylus; species Taudactylus pleione. The sequence continues at coordinate 2,955,093 of JAUIMM010000628.1, read as the reverse complement.
AACAAGGTCATCATCATACAACAGCTGTTCAGCCAGACTTGTGCCCCATGTGTAACTTCCTTCCCCCTGCGTCTCTCAGCCACACCATCACCTCACTGCATCGTCTCTTAGTCACACCGTCATTTCCCTCCCTGCGTCGTCTCTCAGCACACTGTCGCCTCCCCCCGCGTCATCTCTCAGTCACACCGTCGCCTCCCCCGCGTCGTCTCTCAGTCACACCGTCGCCTCCCCCATGTCGTCTCTCAGCACACCATCACCGCCATCCCTGCGTCAACTCAGCACACCATCACCTGCCCCTGCATCGTCTCTCAGCACACAGTCACCTCCCCCCCTGCGTCATCTGTCACGCGATTAGCTCCTCCCTGCGTCGTCGTCATCTCCCCGCGTTGTCTTTCAGCACACAGACAGACACACACTGACAGATACACACACACACACACTGACATAGATACACACTGACAGATACACACACACTGACACATATATATATATACTGACACATATACACACAAACACATATTGACATATATACACACACTGACACATACACCTCTTTCACCCAAATGCAGCCCCCCCTCCCCCGGCACCACACATAATATATTAACACACACCAACGGTGAGCCCTCCCCCCCACTCTCCCTCCGGCGCGGGTACGATACCCTGGCCGGCGGCGCCCCTCTGCAGGGCTTGCCACGGCGCCCAGGGCACAAGCCCCGCTGGCGCCCCCCATATTAACCAGGGAAGGGGGGGTCGCACCTGTTTACATCACTGCTTTAGGTTTCAGGGAGTGTGAAGGGGCTGTGCCAAGATCTACACTCTAAGGTGGTGCTACCCAATAATCCCAAATATGTAATATCATCAAAAAAAAGAAAAAGGAGAGTTATTTTAAAAGTGGGTGCACTCCAGATCTTAACCAGTAATTTGTTATAATAATTAAAGTATCCAGTATATGTGGTGCTTTACCCTGCAGTTTGTCATTAGAATATACAATTTGGTTTGCATTAAAAAGGAGACCAAATAGTCCATCCCCATGTTCCTTCTCAAATCATATAGCACAACAATTAACAATATACAATGTATTCTCTCTAGTATATAAATTATCCTATAAATATAGATAAATGTGTTTAAAATTGCTGCCCTCTGCCCTCAATGTTTCCTCTATTTGTGACCATGGGGTCTATTCATTAAGCAGAGAAAAACACTGTTTTGCGGCACACATTTTTCTCTGTTTGGTGCTATTCACACAGCGGGGTTACCAAGGAGCAGTTCATTACTTCTTCAGCGGCACCCCTGCTCCGAGGATGAATCGCATTACCATACTTTTGTATGGCGAGTGCAAAAAAACTCCATTTTCCATTCCTCTGGAGTAAAAAGATTACACCATCTCAGGATCTCAGGATGGCGTAATCTGTACTGCAAGACAGAAAGAGCAGGGACGTTGAATACTTCCCTGCTCTCTGCCCCCTTTAGCCTAGCATCCATTGCGGCCGGTCTGACGTGACCTGCTGCTCTCAGACACTGGCGCATGCACAGTGGGAAGCAGGCATATCGGGCTCCCGATATGTCTGTTCTCTCACTGGCTACAGGGATCGCGGAGGGGCCAGTACCACACAAAGGGCTCGATTCTATTCAGTGCGATGTAAATAGCTCTGGGAGTGAGCTCCCGGAGCTATTCAATACACCGCGCTGACAAGTCCGTCTATTGATTTCTTCTCTCATCCCCCCGGGAATGAGAGAAGAAATCCGACAAAAGTCCCGGCGCGAGGCTGTTTTCTGCCATTAGCGCCGGGAAAACAGCCTTGCGCCGGGAAGTTAGGTCGGGGAATGCCCGTTATTGCGCCTAAACACCCTGTTTAAGGCGCGATAACGAGCCTTCCCCGACCTAACAGTGCGATGAATTGAATAGCTCCGGGAGCTATCTCCTGGCGCTATTTACATCGCGCTGAATTGAATCGTGCCCAAAGATGCTGGACAGGTAAGTGTACATGGGCGAGATGCATCCCGCCATTCATCGCATGCATACTGGCGTAAATAACGCTGGTATGTATATAAAATGACACCGGACATCTGTAAGACCTGTCCTTTAGGATAGAGGAACTTCTGGGCCTATGCGCAAAAGGTCGCTCACGCCGCGGGGGGTGCTGGGAAGGATCCGATTTCATCTCTCTCAGGGGGGAGTCGGAGTAGAAGCCCATAGGCTTCTATTGGGCAACGCCATCTGAAGATGGTGTTGCCCACCGCATCCAAGCCCCGCAATGCATCGCATTCCAGAGCTTGGTGCATATGTGGTAAATGGTCAAACCTCCGAAAACATAATTTTCTGAGGTTTGACCGCAAACAATGCATTGCTACATCCTGCCACATGAATGGCTACAAAACATCACTATATAGCGCATCGATAAGGTGCGATATACTGTATAGAGATATTTTTCAGTAGCCACTTCATGAATAGACCCCATATCTCGATATGTAACCATATCTCAGTTTGTGTGTTTAGGTTGTATTTGAGTGTTTAAAATGTTATTGATACCACACATACAGCTACTGAATGCTAGTACTGCTGTAATGTAAGCTGTCCCATACAAAGTATCATGTATCTGGAATCCCAATGATAATTGACACAGTAGTTATTTTATGAAGTACACCTGTTATATTGTTATACTGAATCCGTAGTTCATTCTGTTCATTGATGTAATCCACCTTTATATATCATTGGCCATAATGTAACCATAGACCTGATGCAGAGTTATGCTGAGCGATTATCTGTAAATTGCGTATGTGCCAAGGTACATTATCGTAGTCGCTCGCAGCGTGATTGACAATCAGAAAGTGTTTGTGCGAGGTCACGGGGAGTGGCGGCAAGGAACACAGGTGTGTCACGTCCTGCGTCTACGATCCCTTATGCAAGAAAAATGTCTCTGGCGCCTCTGTTCCCGCGCCATTCTGTGCGACTGTAGGGTTACTCAGAACTGCTAGAATCAAATGATCTGCTACCGATGCTGTCTATGTACACAGATGCGTGGATGTGCAAAGCCACCGGTGGGCGCCTCCATACAAATCCCCGCGGCTGCCACATTTTCATATTTTCGCACAGCAACTGCGTACACCGACACAGCAATGGCGACATTAGCGTACAAATCTGAATCAGCCCCTATGTTAATAGGACTATACTATCGCTACTAGTTGGTTATACAATTCCATGTATTATTTAACGTTTGTTCATATGTCAGTTCTGAGATTGTGCGACTAGCTGTTATGCTATTGTATGGTTATGACATAATAGGGAAAGCTAGTGCACTTAAATAATAGGTTCCTACACAGGTGGTACGTCTAATCAGACAGTTAACCCTATATTCACAGTGAAGATTAGAACACACATCTAGTAATGTGCTATTGGTGGATATGAAAAAGACTCAGCTCATTCAGACCCGCTCGCTAGATGCGTTCGCTCGCACCCAGCGTACATCGAGCACCATCGGATGCGATCGCAACGCTTGAGGTTGATTATACCCTGCCGCAAGCACTGCGATCACTTCAGTGTGAAATTCAACCATGTGACTTGTACAATGACGTTGCCTGTTAATTATGCCCGCCTCTGAAACGGCGTTGAGACGCTCTGGCACGCCTGCGTTCGCACCTCCACTCCCCTGTTTCTAGGACGTGCCCCTTTTACCACCCACAATCGGCTTCTCCGGTCACTCATTCAGCTGAGCTGTGTATGCTGGGCGAGCGAACGTTTCCTGATCTTTCGCAGCGGTTCGCCCACGCGCATTGCGATGCATACGCAGATTGCAAAAATCGGCCAGCTACGAGCGAACGCATCCTACCGAGCGGATCTGAATCTCCTAAGTTCTAAATTATTATGGCCCCCGCACGGGTGATCCATAAATCTGATTTTCTCATTAAAGTTAATAATAGCCAGTTTATGTAGAGAAAAGTGCTGTTAGCAGGTATGATGTCAGACTTTTTGTATGGATATAAATCCTTTATTGCTAATTGGTCCCAAGAAGGCAGAAAGCATGGCAATTAGGAAACTATCTATTCAAAATTATGTAGAATTAGTTATGATGTTGTTAAATGGATCCTTCGTGTATTCTGTGTGAATAAACCTTGTAAACGCTTAAAGTAGATGGGTATAATCAGGAAGTAAGCCCGATTCATTTTGCATCTAGTGCAGATTCACAAATACATTGATTTTTATTTATTTTATTTTTAAAAAATTTTGGGTCCTGGACAAAGTAAGTATTTCATCCTGTTCTATCTCTTGCAGGAAACAGACCCAGATTTTGACCACTGTGCTGTCTGCATTGAGAGCTACAAGCAGAATGACATTGTACGCGTCCTGCCATGCAAGTAAGTAAGAGCAAGCTTGTGTAATCATGTTTGTGTGTGCTGTGACGCTGCTGCGCATCGGGTCAGTAACAAACTGCAGAGGTCCGCATCTGTCACATCACGGTAACGACCTTTTCTGCTGCATTACCAAAATAGCTGGAAAGTCAGCCTGCTATTGTAGTGAGTTGACAAACAGAACATTTAGATTTAAGGTCTGGCACTTTTAGGATTTAGTACGCATTAATTTTCCTGTGACGCACAGCATTGTAGTTAGTGATACATGCTGTGGACAAAAAGGTACAGTATAAAAAAAATTGTACAGTTCATATTTACTAAATGTTATATATATTATATATATTATAATATTTTTCTAGAAGCCAGAAAACTTTGCTCGGTTTTCCTGCAGCAGTAATTGCTTTCTTACATGGCATCCATGAGTCAATGTAAGATAAGGTCCCTTTGCACTGTAGAAATATAATTTTCTGAAAGGTGAAAATTATTTTATTTTTTTTTATAATTATTTTACATAATTGTTGGAGCAGAATTTTGTTATGTAATAGCCTGTCATGTCTAGTCCCTTGCCTGACCTTGTGAGGAGCCTATTAAGAGATGCAGGTGCACAATATAGACCATTCCCATAGACATGCACAAGCTAACCAGTGCCTGATAATAATGGCTTGGGATGTTTCATTATTTGTATTTGTAACTTTGTGGTAAAATGAGTTTCACTGAGACTACAAAATGTTAAGAACTGATTTCTTCAAATAAAAGTAAAAAAAAAAGCAACAACAAAAAGAGTCATGAAGTTCATATTAGCACTGTTATATGGCAAGAAAGATCGGTACCTCACCATGTTCGGCTGACGTGCATAATCCGTGCACGTTATGAGTGAGTTTTGCCTAATGTCACATGTACTGTATCTGGCATCTGCAAATGTCGTCCCAGTGAGTTCTGATTTCAACAAATAGAAATTCTGACATCATAGATACAAAAGCATTACAAGAATGAACTAGATGGGCCCTCATTTCAATAAAAATCTCCAGGAAACATCCCCTCTCCACGCCCATCACTCCTCTGCTATAATGTTGTGTTAGGGTGCGGCCTAGTTAGTGAGACTGAGTTTTAGTAGGTTTTGTTTGTTAGCCCCTAACATACATACATGTGAAGAACTTCTCTAGAACGCCTCCTCTTCTCTGCTCTATTAGACTGCCCCCTAGTGTCTGGACCTTACATTGGTCACTAAGAGCTCACCATTTCAGATAAGCTTACCTCCACTGCTTAAACCCCCTTTCACCTCATGCTTTTCCACCACCGCACTTGCATTCTTCAGTAGTTCTCCTGTTGGCAGGACAGTATCATTTCTCAGACAGTGAAATGCGTTGGCCTTTGCAGAGTGGGCGTTACTTGACTGAAATGTGGTTGGGTGGGTGACAGCAAGGTTTGTGTTGGTTTACCTTATTTCGTCCAACTTTACTCATGTAAATGGTTCATTTTGTACCAGCTGACCACCCATTCAGCCCACACTTTGCGTCTTATTCTCTTTACCATTTAGGGCCGTATTCAATTGCCGGCGAAAAGTTCTCGCCGGTGACGTCATTTCGCCAGCCGAGAACTTTTCCCCATATTCAATTCCACAGAGTTTCCGCCTGTGCAAAAAGTCTGCGCCTTGTAACCAGCGGACAAGATTTTCCTCTGAAAGGAGGCGGAAAAGAGTGCAGATTTGGGGTGTAAAGTTGCGGGAAAACCCCTGCAGCCTTGGGACAGGCCCCCAAAGGTAAACTGCGTAAAAAAAAAGTTTAAAAAATACTTTAGATCACCCGAAAAAAGTACTTTCATTTTGGGGGCGAAAAACACCAAAGTTGGGGGACAAACTAAAAACTAGCAAACTAGACTCCAGGGGGTCCCCCAAGTATGCCAAGCTGTTTTTTTGTTTGCAGGTGCTTGTGAAGGTGCCTTTTCTTTAAATTTTTTAAAAACGCACTTTAGCGATTTTTAACTATGCTTGAACCCATTTTCATGTACCCCAAATTAACTGGGACTACTTATTTTTAAAAAATGAAACAGCTAAATGCTATTCTTCACCACTTAAGCAAAAACGCAAAATAGCACCAATTGAGAGCATTAAAGCACCCCAAATACCTTCAGCAGGGCTATTCGGGGGTATTCATAGTGAGCCCCCATGTCAGTGGATCTTTTGGGGGGTGTCAGACTGATTTCCCCAAATCTGACAGTACTTTTCGCCGATCTCCGTTTCGCCTGGACGCGTTCCCGCGTCCTTTGCAATTGAATAGGACGAATCACGGTGATAAGCGCGATACTTTTCCGCATGTAAAACTGGCGATGACGGCGAAAACTCCGGGACTTTTCGCCGGCAATTGAATACGGGTTTTTAGATTGCAAACTCTTATGAACAAGGTCCTCTGTATCTTTGTACAGAATTAGATTGGCTCTTCATAAATAATAATCAAGTATTATCAGCTAGTGGCATTTGACACCTACACTTGTGTTACTGCATTATTGAACCCAAAAGAATGTGTTGTGTGGCCTCTCCACAGAGCTAACTATTTGTTACACACGTGTACTGTTTTCTTCTTCACAAATACATGTATTTGTGGGAGCAAATGGTGGAAAGCACTTTATTCACACGTCTACTTAAACTGTATTATGCCTGTAGCCCAAGTATCCCTGTCCTGGCCAGTCTGATATGATTTATGTTGAGGCCGTTTATGTACAGTATGTATCTGCTAGCTGGTTAATGCCCCTACTAATATCCATGGGGGGGTTATGTGAAAGTACTCTTTTCTAAGACCATCAATTTACATCCCTTTTATTCCAGCTGCTGGCTAAAGGATTGTCTGTTCATCAGGCAGCTGTACTAGCTTGTAGTGCAGGGAAAATGTAGCTTACTTCACTATTTGTTATAAAGCATAACATGATTTGGGTGTGATAATATAAATAAAACATGATTTCAATAGTCACATGATACAGTAGGTACCCCAACACCTTGTGCATGGGGGGGGGGGGGGGGCTGCAGGAGAATACAGTACATACTGTTACATTATCTTGTATTAAAATTAGAACTTTTTTAACAGGAATCAACATCAAATTAAGGTTTTTTTTATTTTAATGGGGACATTAACCAAAAATCCATGGATCTCTTTATTACAAATTCATGTAATTTAAGGTCCCTATAATAACTATCTGCAGACTCAATTTAACTATTAATACGCAAATGATGCTAATATACGTAACTTTCTAATAAATAAGGAGCTTAATTTAGCTACGCACAAGTTTACAGTGGCGCCACATCCGATCCCGCAGGTCAAGAGGTCTGGAGGCTCCTGGGAAAAACATGATTCTTGTGATGTCTATTGTGGCTTTAAGATTTATTTTGTTTATAGCAAAACATAATACACAAAAATATTGGATTATGCTATGTTGGATTGTTAATCCAGAAAGGAGTCGGGCTGCCATTTTGAAGACCGTACTAGTGACAGTGACCGTTCAATGCACTTTACAGGTTTTCCACTTTAGTCTGACTGGACAGTATGCAGAATGAGGATAAATAAGAGGGACATGGTTACGTTTCGGGTTCTTGCCCATTCTCCAAACGTAATGTGTGTTTCCTATCTTTGTACTGTTCAAGTCTCCTTACATTTCTTTTCTGCATTTGTTTAAAACACGGGACATTATTAGGAAAACATGCAACATCTGATTTACATCTCTTCTGGAGCTATTAAGGAAGAGAGAGATCTTTTAATAACTTAATGTAATTTTACCCGCCTCCTAAATGCAGCAGATGGGGACCAATGGCAGCTAAGTGATGTCATAGATACTCGTGCAGTAAATGATTGGGTATATTTTTATTTTTATTTTACTACATATTTGTTTTGCCCTAAATGATGTATTCGGACAGCTTATAAAAAAACTGTCGAGAAATACAACTTTTAAACAAGAGTGGAGAATAAAATTGCAACTAGGTGCTGTTATAAGAACTAAAATCTGAACGGTTTTATAAAAATACTCAATAGTTTTAAATAAAAAGCTGCAGGTCATAACAAGAAACACCTCCAAATGGAAACACCAAAATATTATATTAACCAGTGTTATAAAGGTCTAAAAATATGACACTAGTATGGAGAGAAATTGTCACAAATTTAAAATGTAATTCTTTTATTTAATATTCAAAGACCTAAACAGGCATATAATAAACCCTTAATAAAAAAAAAAAACAATCATAAATAAATCCAAGCACATTGGTGTGAGTGATATAAAGTCACTTTTACCAAATTAAGGCACATATGATAGTTCATAGGAGACCTGTCAGATAGATAGTTTAAACCTGATTAGTATAATAATACAGATGCGTAAACCATTATAATCTAATATGTGTCTGCTGCCCAGGGGTTGGCTTCACAAGGGTGTCCTCCTCCATGTCCATGGCACACGTTGGATACTGTGAACAGGTCCCATAAGTAGACGTAAAATTCTCCCAAGGCCGTAGATGTTGGGGATCACCAGACCCCAGGTGACCTGATGTCTGATCGGAATGTCTCTCTCCTCCGGTATGGTAATGTAGGCAATCTGTTACCACAGCTGATAACGGCGTAAGTGTTTTCAATCTGAGCTAGACTCTTTTTCAAAGCTCTTTTGAAAAAAAAAAGAGTCCAGGTCGAATTTGAAACAGGTGACTACAAGGGCTAACTGTGCTACAAGCAATCAAGCAGCTGCTGGTTGAGTACAATGGTCTTCATGAGGCATATCAGAATGAATACCTTATTGTACTTTGTGAAAGAGGGCGTTTGGTAACAAACCCACCAAATTCCTCCTCTGTTGGCAAACAATGTGTTGTTGGTTTGGGGTTTGTAGACTGGAGACGGATTAGACACTGTAGAGTTGCAAAACTCTCCCCAAGTCTGATAAATCTCAGTTGTGATTCTTGAGGCTGATGTAAGCTACATGAGTCTATTTACTAATTCCCAACACTTTTGTTTGTGTTCATGCCCGATATTTAAAAGGGCAGTACTTTTACTAGCCATGTCTTGCTAGTAAAAGCACTGCCCTTTTAAATATCGGGCATGAACAGAATAATGGCTGAAGTGTCCTCCTCTCTGTCCATGGCATAGGTTGTCTATCTCTCCGGATGTCCATAATGGTGGTGTTTGTGTGTTCTCATGATACACATAGGGTCTCTTACTACAATTAGGGCAACATTTGGTTATGACTTGACATCTGGATATAATTTCTAGTAGGGTGCATAAACTCATGGAACACAGTTAATCCACATGTGATCATCCTTTTTGAGCAAGGTAACACTCCATGCCAGAAGGTCTAGGCGATCTCTTGAATGGTTCCAGAAACATAACCATGATTTTGGCTTAATTTGGTGGTTTTACATTCTCCAGATCTCAATCCAGTTGTTTCACTGCATAACATAAAATGTACTACTCTGAATAGAGGTTCACTTGCAGTCAATTTGCCTTCACTCTTGGGTGATTGGGGTCTACATGATCAGGCATTTCTGTGTTGCACTTTGATGGTCCGTTTCCTGAAGGTTGCACTCGGCTCTGAGGGCAAAGAGGAATGAGGCATTATTAGGTAGCAGTGCCTAATAAATTAGTCACTCAGATTTTATGAGTCATCTACATAGATGTATATGTTTTGTTAGGTTACAGCGGCTCTATCAGATTTTCAGTAGTCTATTTGTGAGAGGTATCCAGATAGAAGATCGACAATAAAAAATCGTCAGTCAATAGGTCGACACCAAATGGTCGACTTGCAATAGGTTAACAGGTACTAAAGGTCAACTGACAAAAAGTCGACAGGGTTAAAAGGTTGACAGGTTGAAATGGACGGCACAGAAAAAAATTGGTTGACATAATTTTTTATTTTCAACATTTTCAAGGTGAGGGTTAGTGTTATGCGTTTGTGGGTGGGTTGGGGTTAGGCTGCCAGAGGAGACGGTTAGGGTTAGGCTAGTGAAATTGGCAGTTATGAAGCTTTCAGAAGGAATTCTTACAAACAAAAGAAGATTTTTTTTTTTTTTTTTTTTGGGCAGTTTATTATTATTTTTTTTTAGATTATTTTTAACATTTCATAAAAAACCTTTCACAAGCCAGCAACTCTATCTCCGGTTCTGCAAGCCCTGTAATATCAGGCCCTGTGCAGAAATCCCTCACTTGTATCATGCGGTAATAGAGCACGGAGCAGAAATACTTAGGCAGTAATGATTTTATGTCTGGTTGTATTAGATTATCTGTGAATGCTAAAGCACCAAGACAATAGCTCTGCTGATATGGATGTCAATGATAAATGCCATGTCTGTGTCCTTCTATTATGTTCTCAGCATTTGAAACGTGGTACCATGTAATTACCAGTGTGCCCCATCCATCCTTTAACGTCTGTTTTTTTTTTTCCCATTTTTTTTATTTCAAGGCTAATCACAATAATCATTTTATACTTGGTTGTGTCATTCTGCAGGTACCTATTCTAGTATTTTTGGCTGATGAGGTTTTGTTGAAGCAATATGTTTGAAAGCCATGCTAGCACTCTGAGTCGGAGGGAATGTTTTGTATTGCATCATCAAAATTCAGCGATCTGCAATGCTTTACAGCAAGAGGCAGGGCCACAATGAAGCTATTCAGAGCCCCGCCCACTTTACTTCAGATGAAGACGGGATGCCAGAGGGTTGTGCAGCATGGGCGGGGCCACGATAATGCTGTTCACAGTGACTGCTCTTCACAGCCCCACCCACTTTACATGTGGACAGGATGCGGTAGGGTTGTGCAGTAGCGGCGGGGTTATGGTAATGCACTTCATGGCAATTGGCGCCAGCTAGTCTCCAAACCAATCACTTCACTGAGGAAGTGGACACGAACCAGCAGGGTGGTGTACCCTCCGGTAATTCTGGGAGAGTAGGCAGGTATCTATTTTATGCAGTATACCCATTGCTCTTGCATAGAATAAAATTAATTTCCATCACGCCATGATTTTCCAATGTGCACCATTTAGCTCGATATGCTTATAACTAGACCTTTTTATAGCTTTAAATATCACCGTTAAGCATACGTTTAGATGCTCTGGAAAAGGAAACCATGTCTAGACCATTTGTTCACTGTTAAAAAAAAAATGAAATGCTGGATGAGGCAGCCAGGGCACTGAACAAGACTGTTTTTTTTGTTTTGTTTTGGTTTTCTTTGCTTTTCTAAGGCTTTAGAAGCTTGACCGGTCTTGACCGTGCAAACTAGTAATGCACAAAGAACTTTCCCATGATGTAAGTCCATTATCATTGGCAGGCATGTTCTAACATGAGCAGCCAAATCCGCAACAGAGTGGACAACAAGCTGTGTTAATATTGTCTTTCACAAAGAAAATGGTTTTCTAAGATAAAATGCACTGATACGGACGGGTCTTTATCTCAGGCTATTTGGAGAGTGCGAGAGAGCGCTCAGTAGTCAATGCGAAGCCGAGTCTAGTCGCAATCTAAGCCGATAAAATCTAAAAGTCATTATGTCTGAAAGCCGTTTATAGATCTCCCCGATTACAAACTTGGTGCAAGGAAAGGGAGGAGGATTCTCGTGGCCAGTAAATGGAAATATGTCATCTTTTTGCTTCAGCTTCGTTTCTACCAGTGTTGTGCATCGTATCTCATGCCTCCTGTTTCTGAGCTTGTCACTGTCAGGCCAGGCACAGAGGATGTGACTGCAGTTAATTGTAATCATGACTGTAACGACAGCACTGTACAATGACTCTACCATAACATTTAATTCTAATAAACCCCAATTCCCGCACCAATTAGTAGAACCATGAGCTCACAGTGGGGAGAAGTCTGAAGGTCAGTTACGAGTATACAATGGTTGTCGGAGGAGTTGAGTACATGGCTGTCGTGGTTTGTCTACTCTGTTGTACTGACAACCGTTCAGTGCCCAAAGTTTATCTTCAGGCATATCCTGGCTGTCTGCTCAAGAGAAGAGTCCATTGCATAACCTGCCCACAATTTAATCAACTTTTATTTTTTTATATTTAATTTACCCCTTTACCCAATCTCAATTCTATTACGTTCTCCAGCTGAATGGTGATCATTATGTCACCAGGTCCCCTCCAGCACATCTGGAGCTAGATTTGCATTTCCTTCCCAATTCCTTTCCTTTTTACCTCTCTTCTACTTAAAGAAATTATTATTAGTTTGATTCCTATGTACTTTTATATCACTGTCTGTCTCTCTTATAATAATCACCTATATCCTCTCTTAAAGAGACTCTGGCATCAGAATATATATGTTTTTATCTTTAGATACATACTATTTATATGGGAGTCAGTGATTTTTATTTACACACTGTAGGCAGCCGTAAGTTCCGAGATGTCCATTCACTCTCTTCTTCCTTCTAAACAAAAGTTTCATTACCTAGTAAGGTATATTACTCTTTTTACAGTGGTAATTGGTTCAAATATAGAGGAAGGTTGGCGCTTCAGCAGCACATGTATGAGGTTTTATCTGGAACAAGAGCAAAAGTGAAGCTTAAGATAGGCTTATAATTTGCTGTTTATTGCAGGTTTTGAAATGGGAAAGCTTTAAACAAAATGTTGTTAGGCTCTTGGTGGAAATTTGTTCATTCTCACATGCTCCTTCCTTACTGAATCTTTCCTCATTCTCATATTCCTATTCTCCTACCTTACAATTTCCTTCCTCATTCTCACATTCCTACACTCTCCTCCCTGACTGTGTCCTTCCTCATTCTCACATTCCTGCACTCTCCTTCCAGATTGTGTCCTTCCTCATTTTCACATTCCTACACTCTACTCCCTGACTGTGTCCTTCCTCATTCTGACATTCCTACACTCTCCTCCCTTACGATGTCCTTCCTCATTCTCACATTCCTACACTCTACTCCCTGACTGTGTCCTTCCTCATTCTCACATTCCAACTCTCCTCCCTGACTGTGTCATTTCTCATTCTGACATTCCTACACTCTCCTCCCTTACGATGTCCTTCCTCATTCTCACATTCCTACACTCTCCTCCCTGACTGTGTCCTTCCTCATTCTCACATTCCTACTCTCCTCCCTGACTGTGTCCTTCCTCATTCTCACATTCCTACTCTCCTCCCTGACTGTGTCCTTCCTCATTCTGACATTCCTACACTCTCTTCTCTCACTATACCCTTCCTCATTCTGACATTCCTACACTCTCCTCCCTCACTATACCCTTCCTCATTCTCACATTCCTACACTCTCCTCCCTCACTGTACCCTTCCTCATTCTCACATTCCTACACTCTCCTCCCTCACTGTCCCCTTCCTCATTCTCACATTCCTACACTCTCCTCCCTCACTGTCCCCTTCCTCATTCTCACATTCCTACCCTCTCCTCCCTCACTGTACCCTTCCTCATTCTGACATTCCTACACTCTCCTCCCTCACTGTACCCTTCCTCATTCTCACATTCCTACACTCTCCTCCCTCACTGTACCCTTCCTCATTCTCACATTCCTACACTCTCCTCCCTCACTGTCCCCTTCCTCATTCTCACATTCCTACCCTCTCCTCCCTCACTGTACCCTTCCTCATTCTGACATTCCTACACTCTCCTCCCTCACTGTACCCTTCCTCATTCTCACATTCCTACACTCTCCTCCCTCACTGTACCCTTCCTCATTCTCACATTCCTACACTCTCCTCCCTCACTGTACCCTTCCTCATTCTCACATTCCGACACTCTCCTCCCTCACTGTACCCTTCCTCATTCTCACATTCCTACACTCTCCTCCCTCACTGTACCCTTCCTCATTCTCACATTCCTACAGTCTCCTCCCTCACTGTACCCTTCCTCATTCTCACATTCCTACCCTCTCCTCCCTCACTGTACCCTTCCTCATTCTCACATTCCTACACTCTCCTCCCTCACTGTACCCTTAATCATTCTCACATTCCTACACTCTCCTCCCTCACTGTACCCTTCCTCATTCTCACATTCCTACACTCTCCTCCCTCACTGTACCCTTCCTCATTCTCACATTCCTACCCTCTCCTCCCTCACTGTACCCTTCCTCATTCTCACATTCCTACACTCTCCTCCCTCACTGTACCCTTCCTCATTCTCACATTCCTACACTCTCCTCCCTCACTGTACCCTTCCTCATTCTCACATTCCTACACTCTCCTCTCATTCTCACATTCCTACACTCTCCTCTCATTCTCACATTCCTACACTCTCCTCTCATTCTCACATTCCTACACTCTCCTCCCTCACTGTACCCTTCCTCATTCTCACATTCCTACACTCTCCTCCCTCACTGTACCCTTCCTCATTCTCACATTCCTACACTCTCCTCTCATTCTCACATTCCTACACTCTCCTCCCTCACTGTCCCCTTCCTCATTCTCACATTCCTACCCTCTCCTCCCTCACTGTACCCTTCCTCATTCTGACATTCCTACACTCTCCTCCCTCACTGTACCCTTCCTCATTCTCACATTCCTACACTCTCCTCCCTCACTGTACCCTTCCTCATTCTCACATTCCTACACTCTCCTCCCTCACTGTCCCCTTCCTCATTCTCACATTCCTACCCTCTCCTCCCTCACTGTACCCTTCCTCATTCTGACATTCCTACACTCTCCTCCCTCACTGTACCCTTCCTCATTCTCACATTCCTACACTCTCCTCCCTCACTGTACCCTTCCTCATTCTCACATTCCTACACTCTCCTCCCTCACTGTACCCTTCCTCATTCTCACATTCCGACACTCTCCTCCCTCACTGTACCCTTCCTCATTCTCACATTCCTACACTCTCCTCCCTCACTGTACCCTTCCTCATTCTCACATTCCTACAGTCTCCTCCCTCACTGTACCCTTCCTCATTCTCACATTCCTACCCTCTCCTCACTCACTGTACCCTTCCTCATTCTCACATTCCTACACTCTCCTCCCTCACTGTACCCTTCCTCATTCTCACATTCCTACACTCTCCTCCCTCACTGTACCCTTCCTCATTCTCACATTCCTACACTCTCCTCTCATTCTCACATTCCTACACTCTCCTCCCTCACTGTACCCTTCCTCATTCTCACATTCCTACACTCTCCTCCCTCACTGTACCCTTCCTCATTCTCACATTCCTACAGTCTCCTCCCTCACTGTACCCTTCCTCATTCTCACATTCCTACAGTCTCCTCCCTCACTGTACCCTTCCTCATTCTCACATTCCTACCCTCTCCTCCCTCACTGTACCCTTCCTCATTCTCACATTCCTACCATCTCCTCCCTCACTGTCCCCTTCCTCATTCTCACATTCCTACACTCTCCTCCCTCACTGTACCCTTCCTCATTCTCACATTCCGACACTCTCCTCCCTCACTGTACCCTTCCTCATTCTCACATTCCTACACTCTCCTCCCTCACTGTACCCTTCCTCATTCTCACATTCCTACACTCTCCTCCCTCACTGTACCCTTCCTCATTCTCACATTCCTACACTCTCCTCCCTCACTGTACCCTTCCTCATTCTCACATTCCTACACTCTCCTCCCTCACTGTACCCTTCCTCATTCTCACATTCCTACACTCTCCTCCCTCACTGTACCCTTCCTCATTCTCACATTCCTACACTCTCCTCTCATTCTCACATTCCTACACTCTCCTCCCTCACTGTCCCCTTCCTCATTCTCACATTCCTACACTCTCCTCCCTCACTGTCCCCTTCCTCATTCTCACATTCCTACCCTCTCCTCCCTCACTGTACCCTTCCTCATTCTGACATTCCTACACTCTCCTCCCTCACTGTACCCTTCCTCATTCTCACATTCCTACACTCTCCTCCCTCACTGTACCCTTCCTCATTCTCACATTCCTACACTCTCCTCCCTCACTGTCCCCTTCCTCATTCTCACATTCCTACCCTCTCCTCCCTCACTGTACCCTTCCTCATTCTCACATTCCTACACTCTCCTCTCATTCTCACATTCCTACACTCTCCTCCCTCACTGTACCCTTCCTCATTCTCACATTCCTACACTCTCCTCCCTCACTGTACCCTTCCTCATTCTCACATTCCTACCCTCTCCTCCCTCACTGTACCCTTCCTCATTCTGACATTCCTATACTCTCCTCCCTCACTGTACCCTTCCTCATTCTCACATTCCTACACTCTCCTCCCTCACTGTACCCTTCCTCATTCTCACATTCCGACACTCTCCTCCCTCACTGTACCCTTCCTCATTCTCACATTCCTACACTCTCCTCCCTCACTGTACCCTTCCTCATTCTCACATTCCTACAGTCTCCTCCCTCACTGTACCCTTCCTCATTCTCACATTCCTACCCTCTCCTCCCTCACTGTACCCTTCCTCATTCTCACATTCCTACACTCTCCTCTCATTCTCACATTCCTACACTCTCCTCCCTCACTGTACCCTTCCTCATTCTCACATTCCTACACTCTCCTCCCTCACTGTACCCTTCCTCATTCTCACATTCCTACAGTCTCCTCCCTCACTGTACCCTTCCTCATTCTCACATTCCTACAGTCTCCTCCCTCACTGTACCCTTCCTCATTCTCACATTCCTACCCTCTCCTCCCTCACTGTACCCTTCCTCATTCTCACATTCCTACCATCTCCTCCCTCACTGTCCCCTTCCTCATTCTCACATTCCTACACTCTCCTCCCTCACTGTACCCTTCCTCATTCTCACATTCCTACACTCTCCTCCCTCACTGCACGTTATTTATTCTTTAGTCTCACATTCCTACATCTAAATCTCATAATTAAATTTAGCAGCTCACGTGTTTCTCCAGAGTGAATGTCAATCCTCTCACTCACCTCTCATGTTATGCCGCTCTGTTAGTCCGTGCATCTGTGTTATATGCTGTAAGATTGGCCCATGTGTCCATCGTTTACAGTAGCTTTACTCTCCCATCCTGGCATCCATCACCCTCTCCTGTAATTGTTCTTTCTTTCTGCATCCTCCCATCCCCATGCCTTTCTCATTTATGCTGGACTTGATACATTTTCAATCAGAATGAATTGGTTCAATTCATTGACTATGAAGTTTAACACACTTGTAGCCCAAATTGCATGAATCTGGTTTGCAATGGAAATTGGCCGCACATTAATGTATGATCTCATAGGTGTGACACTGGTGGTCATCTGCCAGTATGATTTTCAATCCTGCAAAGTAAACTCCTTTTTTTGCCTTTAAGTAAATTGCTGTTTTAAATCTAGAGACAATTGTGCTGTTTCCCGTAAATCGTAGGCTATTACATTTGTCCCAAAGACTCACTCCTACCTGTAACCGTGACCATTTTGACCTCAGTTTGGATTATTGAGGTTATTTAATATACAAGTGTCAATATGGAAAATGTTTCTATGTCAAAGATCATAAAACCTAACAGGACTATAGAGGTCAGGTCTGGTAGGCTAATGATTACATCGGAATGCATACCAATCAGGGCTGACACATACTTTCTTTGTGCAGCCTACAATAGACAAGTTTTAATGTCATTCTGCTGATCCTGTAAGAGCTGTGAGTAGGTAGTATTAATCAAATAGAGTAATATATTGTAATTGTGTTCTCTTCTTTTCAAGGCATGTATTCCACAAGGTGTGCGTGGACCCATGGCTCAGCGAGCACTGCACCTGCCCAATGTGCAAGTTAAATATTTTGAAGGCCTTGGGAATAGTGGTAAGTAACAAGCAGTGTTTGTGTTATTACACACTTTGTATTCCTTGTGTGGAGTAGTGTTTTCCTGGCATAGTTCCCATTCCTAATGAAACTTACAATGTACAGTTTGGTGACTTCTGCAACATTACGAGGTGACAGTGCGATTTGGAACAGGAAGCCTCCTTAATTTGACACAGTTATCATAATTGTTTAAATAACATTTCTCTTTATACGTGCCCTTTAGAACAATCCATTTGGTAGCTTTTTTTGTGTGGATAAAACGGCCCAATCACACTACATTCTCTGCAGTGCAGGCGGCACCTGATCGGTCAGCAGCAAAACCAGTTCCAAAATAATCTAATTATTCTTGGCAATTGCGGGTTTCAGGCCTAATTTAGAGATGGGTGTTCATGCAGATTTGTACGCAGCAGCTGTGTGAAAATAAGCAAATTACGCAGCCGACGGGATTTGTATTGACACCCACTGGCGGCTTCACAAGTCCAAAGGACGCAGCATTGGGCGCAGATCAGTCAATCCGCCTTCTAAGTAACTCTGCGGTCACAAAGAATGAGCGCGGAAGCTGAGCCGTTTTGACTGCGTACGAGACAGCAGTCACAGGCAGAGACATATCCCAAAAACGGTCACGGCATGCCTACCTTTGAGCCGCCACGTTCCAGTTGCCACCTACAAATGGTCCCTGTCTGTCAATCATTTTGCTCTTCACTGCGAGGCCTAATTCCCATTGCTGGCTGAAAAAAAATCCTCCCCCACGGGTGACCCCCATGAAATTGCCTGGGAGGCAGATTTGGGTATTACTTTGGATAACCAGGAATGGTCCGATGTTTGGGATAATGCTGTCTCTAGTTCTATATGTGTTCGAACTAAAGAAAATTCATACAAGTTACTATTCCAGTCTATAGGATGGAGCTTTCCTCCCTCACTATTAGTGTATTGTAAAAATGTGATCACTAATGTGTCTATACTTTGATGGACCTGAGATTTAATATGTATGTTGCTTCTTTAAATGTGATTTATTTTTCTTTACCAGTTCTGGTCGCTGTAACTTAATGTGATCTAACTAATTAAATATATATTAAAAAACAAAAAAAATAATACTCACTGCTAGTGACATCGGTAATTAAATCGGACGCATGCGCAGACCACCTATAATCACTTATCTGCGTAAACAGTGCCATTGCCTCCATCTCTGTATCAGGCCCTTTGTACATAACTCCCAATAGTCCTGATTTTGCTAACCCTGTTCCATGCCTGACCGCATTAGAGAACAAGGAATTGGAGAGGGATCATGACCTCATCGCGCTGGAGTGACACCTCCCTATTTCATGTGTCTATTTGGGAAAGCCAAAAGTTGGGAGGTATACAACTGGAAAGTGTGCATGGTTTCAGCAAAACATGGATATTGCTGGACTCGTGCGGACTGTGCTGGAGCTTATCTTGTCTTGATTTTGCTTCTTTTTAAATTGCTAGGACCACAAGATATATACATTATCAGCAAATGAGTTCTAATACAATGGATTAACATATGCAGCACACTGAACATTGATTTGAATATTCACAAATGCTTTTAAATTAAATGAAAAATATTTTGTTCACTTATTTTATTATTTTGTATCTCTGGATATCAGACCATGTAATGGTGTTAAATGATGCATCAGATTTGTAGGAGACACAGGGCTTTATTTATGAAGGAGCAGCTTTTTCCGGTGGGTTGCAGGTGAAAGTTTAAGACTGCGTCAACAGTCAGTGTAAAGCATGGAGGTATTTTTTATTTGTTTTTTTTTCTCCATTCCTATATTGCAGCTGAGAGTGTTCTGAAACTAACTTCCTGAGAATGTTCCGACATTACGATTGCCACAATCCGCCCCCAGCAGATAATACATGTGCTGGTGATTTATTTCCTGTTTTATGACTCATAGATGAAATACTGTTGTTTGTTTGATTTTTTTTATACTTATTTTAATTCTCCTTTCTTGGGGTCAACAGTTGGGATTTGCAGATAGTAAATTGTTATACTTTGTCACTTAATGGATGACCAATTGATTTATAATGACATTCCAGTTACATGCCTCCGATGGTAAGAGTACCTTCCCTTCTGTTCTTTATAGCAAATATATTTTTTTTTAGACTTTTTTTTTTATGTTTCATGTCCTCTTAAAGAAGCTGTGCGATTTTTGGTGTCAGTCACTAGATAATAATGGATGTCTTGTTGTGAGGAAATGTTTCCATTCTCATACATTCTACAAGCCAAGCCTCATTTGACCTTGCAGTTGCTTACTTATTTGTCTGAGGTATCATCGTTCTAGCGAGCGAGCTGTATTTGTTGATATAACAAGTGAAGCTGTAGATGAGTTAGAGACTGACCAGACCTGCCAGAATCCCGACAATAGCACCAGTCTTGCATTGGAAGCTTATCAATGGTTTCAAGTGGCAATACAATGTGCAATTATTTATCTTATCGGGCTAATAAAAGCACAGTGTATGTCCATAACCGAGCACCAATTATACGTTTTGCAGCCAGCATCCCCGGCCCACGTCGCTAAAAATAGGGACTGCTGCACTGAAGAGGTTTACACTCATACTGCAGCACCATTTTTAAATGGACCAACTGTGCTAGGAGCAAGTCTTAAATGTATTGCAGGCGACATGTATTGAATTCATATATGCAGCAGTCTGGACCCCTCTGGCTGCAGCAGACAGGTAATTGTTAAAATCCTGGTGTCGCAGGAAGTCAGTAAGGTGCCAGGACAGGCACAAATTAATATATTATGTTTAGATTATGCTCCTGCTCTGCAGACCTGAATCACCACCTTTGGCTGTGGCTCGGGGAACTGTATGCAATGAGCTGTTGCAGACAGGATGTAGTCCCAGGCTGTAAGGCTGTATGTAGACTGCTGGTGACGATGCCACAGCACTACAGGGTGGCAGGGAGTCTCTACAGCTGTTACAATTGCCCCAGGCTGCAGGGCCATGTGTGCAACACACTGGGGGACAGGGAAAGTTGGCGTCCAGTGTGGCGATGCGAAGAAGGGGGCAGTAACCGAGCGCCACTGCCTGGACTGAATCCAGTGGCTATGGCAGAGGTTCCCAAATGCGGTCCGCAAGGCTCCCCAACAGTTCAGGTGTTAGAGATATCTATGGCTAAGCACAGGTGATTAAATCAAATTGACTGAGGTTCTAATTAAATCACCTGTTCTCAACCATGGATAGCTCTAAAGGCCCCCATACATCAGCAATCGATTGTGGCAATTCTGAAATTTGCAGATGATTGTATACAAAAATCTGCAATGTATGGGCTTCACAGATCTCATATTGCAACCAAAAAGTGATTGGAATTGTTAAATCAGATTGTCCAACATGTTGGATTTCACAGATTGATTGGGCCTCTCCGTAAATGGAGATGATCAGCAGATTTGCAGACCGTTACTAGTAGAATGATGGGCCTTTCAAGATTGTCCGATCTCTGTTTGCTGCAATCGATCTGCAAATCACCGAAAAAGATCTGTAATGTATGGGCGCAGATTGCTAGATTGGGAAATCCTAAAATCGGGCAATAAGTCTTCAAATTGTTCAATTGTGGTTTTCAGATTGCTGATGTGTGGGGGCCTTGAAACCTGAACTGTTGGGGCGAGCCTTGAGGGCCGCGTTTGGGAACCTCTGGGCTATGGTGATTCGGGTAGTTCACCGCCGGTGCGCCAGCACTACCCAGGCTGCAGGAGTGGGAGCCTGATGCTGAGTGACGCTGTGGTTGTTGCAGTCTGCTGGGGACCGGGAGAGGTAGCTCTCATTATCAAAAGCAATGAAAGGAGTAACGTCCCAGTGTCGGGACTAGTGTAATTATATACAAATGTTTATTTAAACTGTATAAATGTATTTTAAAATGTATGTGCAGTACTGAGTTTGTAAAACAGGTCCCAAGCTGTAGTACTGCGGTGTGTAAAGCTGGGTGCAGGGCATCAGGCATAGAGTGTATGTATAGTACACGGACTGTTTATATATTTAACATCTTTAATTGTACATATATTTAATGTAAAATGTTTCTAAATGTATTAAAAGTAAAATACACTTAACTTCTTCCCTGGTGGTCTAGGGGGATCTAGACCCCTTCTTTAGTTGCTGGTTCCCCCTGTCCACCTACCAGTGAACTGGAATAACTTAATAATCCTGCAGCCTCATGGATCAGAGCATGAGTAAGTGCAAGGAGAGCTGGCCAGCATAACCGGCTGATTGCTTCCCTGTAGCTCCAAACAGCTTGAACTCAGTGGTCAGGAAGGTGCCTCCTGGGGATCTTGTCCGCCGCCTTTGGAGCCCAATTTCGGCCAGAGAAGGTGAGACGTTTCCCTAGCAGAATCCTAGACGTTAAGTTTTGGAAGGAATTATTGACCCACTCCACACTTGCTGGCACCTGGGCGACCGTTATCTGTCCAGGTGGTCTCAGGCACAGTGACCTGTTCATTAGGGACAGTGTTAAATGTGTGCATGCATGGCACATGCACTTTGCTTGATTTGCTGAGAGGCTTAGAGCTGGCTTACCCCCTGTGGTATTGTGTGTTAGAGCAGGATAAAATGGGGCCTGCAAGCCCAGAATGTGTATATCGTCTGAATATCAAGGATTGTACTTCTGTGATACCTTGTATGCTGCGAATTATCCCAAGCACCTTTAGCGACGGAACTTGTTGTTTTTTTTAAAACATTTGAGCAATAAACATCTTGCCTTAAGATGTCTACATCTGCTGTGTCCTGGGACCGCCAGAATAGCACAAAATGCAATTCCATTCACTGGCTATTCTGGATTGAGCCCAGTGTCCAAGTTGAAACCCTTTGCCAAATACCCTGCAGACTGGTCCAGACTAAGGGATCAGTGGGGATTAGCCGATACTACCCAGGAAGTGTTGCAGCAGCGTGTCCTCACACATACCAGAAGCAGACAGCTCCAGGTGCTGATGTTAGGAGCTGGGAAAAGTGGTTCCAGGAGCCAGTGTAGAAGCCTGGGTGGAACAAGTGGTTTCAGGAGCCTGTTGGTGGCAGCGACTTAACTGTTCACTACACAGTGAAAGGCGTCATTAACGTGGCTACTAACCGTGAGAAAGGAATCCCTAGGGGAGGTGGAGTCTGCCACTCAGGTCACACAGGGATGAGTAACTACCCCATATTCTGGTCACAGATGCGATAATTTGGGCTCAGATATCCACAGCATTCTAAAGTGTATGTGCTCTGCCTACAGATACATACAAATATAAGCACATACAAATAAATCTGAGAGTGGATAAATAGCAATACTCACTATCAGACAGACTCACTATTAGACAGACAGACCAATTATCTGACAGTGTTTAGTAAGGATAGCGTACAGTTAAAGCATGTCAGGTCATTGGTCTGCCTGATGGTGAGTTTTTTCTCCTTCATCCACTTGTGACACTGGAGCTCAAGACAGTGAGGTATAGACGGTGGTAGAGTAGAGCCTGGCACTTTAAATAATTTAGACGTGTGACTGGCTGCTCCCCCTCTATTCCCCATCAGCACCAGTTTAGAAATTGAACCTGAGAGCCGGTGCACAGTGGGGCTGTCTCCAAGCCCCTTAGTATTTTATTTATTTTATTTTTACTTTACAAAGAGAGCAGCCAAGTCTGCCTAGATTAGGAACCCTTCGCCATCTCTGCAAAGGTTGGGGTCCAGTCCCTGGCATCCTGACACAGTCAGATCCAAACAAGGAGTGCACAGGGCTTCTTTAAAAAGCCTCTGACAGCTCCCATACGCCGCTGCAAGTAGACAGACTGCGGACTCACTGTCTCTGTGAGGCCCGCCACAGCTGGAAATGGCTTGTGTCTGGGTTCCTCGCTGCCCCCTGAGCCCAGCATCCCGTCCGCAGCAGTTAACTGTGAGTATTCCACTGCTCCTGAGTAGCAGGAGTGGTGGGGAAAGACTGGGCTCATTGACACGCAGCTACCCCCATCCCTCTTCCACCCAATAGTAGTGGGTGGAAGAGAGCAGGCTTACTTACAGTCAGTAACTGGCTGTTTAAAATGTAGCTGGGTTTAGTGACAGCCGAGTCTGTCACTATTATGTAGGGATGTGCAGGCTCGGATTACTTCGGATTTTCCCTCCAAGTTTGGATTTTTCCCGCCAAAAATTGGGTCTCAGAGAGGCAAAACGTCATCTTTCATGGACAAACATCATCATTCCTGGACAAAAGTCCATGAAAGATGAAGTTTGTCCATGAAAGATGACGTTTTGCCTCTTTCTGATACCCGATTTTTGTTGGGAAAAATCCGAATTTGGCGGGAAAATCCGAACTAATCCGAGCCTACGCATCCCTACTATTATGTGGTCCCCCTGTACAGAGAGGAGACTTCCCCTCCGGTTGGTGCACACCGCCATTTTTTTCTATCCCCCTCTACCCCTGCATACACTGGGGGTTAGTTTTATTGTCACCTCTATAGGGGTCATACCGGCAGTGGAACAGCCACAGTAGTCACACTCGTCTGCTGTTGTTTCCTAGGCCGCCATTCTCTTGTTCCATTTGTCTTACGCTGTCTGTTGTGGAATTTTCTGTGGCTGTGTAGTATGAAGTTATGATTGTCTTCTGTGCTCTACAATGCTTGATCCTCAGCTCTTGCTTTTCTATTGGGCCTTCTGTTTTTGGCGGTCCCTGTTCGGTTTGACCGCGGGGTCAGCTAGTTCTCAGCACTTCCCACCCGGGGGGGGGCTAGCTTTGGGAAGTCCCTAGTGTCTTGACCTCCAGTGTCCTCTAGTGGATAAAGGAGAAAACAGGATTTTGGTACTTACCGATAAATCCATTTCTCCGATTCCGCAGGGTACACTGGACTCCCACTTTGTGCTGCTTCCTGCCGCCTTGTTGGTCTATTTTAGTTCTATTGCACTTATTTGCATTAGGTGTTTCTGTGACTGAATGTGTTCCCTGCAGTGAGTTCCTCTGTTCTCCTTCAATCGGTCCCGGTACGTTCTGTGGATTTCTCGTCTTCCTGTTGTCCTCCGTCTCCTTTCGGGCTCAGTTGCTTAACTTGTGCTGATGGGGCATAGAGGGGGAGGAGCCATTTACACTTCTAAATTATTTAAAGCTCTACTCTACCACCGTCTATACCACACTGTCTCGAGCTCCAGTGTCCCCTGTGGAATCTGAGAAATGGATTTATCGGTAAGTACCAAAATCCTGTACAGCCATCTTAACAGAAGAATTATGCAGCACTGTAATGGAAGGGTTTGTTCCAAGCAAAGATTAAAAGTCATTTATTTGTCCCATGATGGATTTTAAGATAAGATGTATAGGTCCCCTTGCCCCACAATGACCATCCCCACCGTTCAGTGTGTTTTAATTCAGAATCTGGTTTCCATTTCAGGTTACAGTGATACTCCTATGAGTATATGGGAGATATATTCCTTAATTTGGAATCATATATTCAATATTATTGTTTTGTTGCGTTTTTGTAATTCAAACCTCCACTGTACGCAGCTACTAGTGCACAAAGTTGGGGGAAGCCATTTTGCGGGCTGAAACAATATTCTTGAAAATGCAGGAACCGGTTCCTACGGGCAGTTTATTTATTCAATATCTACAGGTTAAGATGGGGATGGTGCTTTTCAGAAATATGGAATTGGCCAATGAACACCCAATATATTATTTTTGTTAGCTGAGCTGTTGGGAAATGCTAGAAGCCATTCACCTTCTACTGCGTAGTAACTTTTCTATTTAGATCCTCTTTTATGTTACGCTATCTCACACAACAACCGTCCCTCCTACCCCACACACACCGCCTAATACTAGCAATTATTCTCACTGTTTAACTTTTAACACCTGTCTTTCTTCAGCGCATTTTCATTTTTTTCTCTGTTCTAGCCACCATTAAACGCTTCCGGTTTTTGACAGCATAAATAAAAATCACATTTAAACAAAAAAAAGTGTAAAGTTCCTTTCAGATGTTAAAGGTGGGCAGTTTTGCTGACACAATTGTTATTACAAACTTAATGAAAGTACAAAATATTTCAATAGCCGAGGTAATAAAGGAACACCGCTAATATGGGACTAAGCCAGTCTGAGCTGATCACAATCATTTCTCATTAATATGAATTCTGCTGTCATCTCTCCCACTGATCTTGAGGTATGTTGCTTTACAGTATGTGCCGCAGTGAGACAATTGCACTGAAGTCTTGCTGAGACTATCAAAGAAATATATTTAATTGTAATTTCAAAGTCAGCCTCTTTAGCATTAATTTCTTTTTACATTTTGTCTGGATGCAAATGAGCCTTTTAACTCCGTATGTGTGACAACAAAACCGCGCACCGATCCGACTGAAATCAGCTGAATCATTATTGGGTGCGCCCATAAACGCTATTGACAGAAGTACGCTATTGGCCTGTGCGTGGGATTGCCGGTTTGCCTGACCTTTACAGTTTGGCTAATTTTACTTGCACTAGTTATACCGTTTGAAGACTCCTGGGCGTGTTATTTCTCTCTGATCTGTGCTGCGTTCACCAGACTTTGAACAGAACTACAGTACCCGGCTGAGCTAGACAAAGGGGATTATTGATTACTGTCGTTAAACTCACACTCTGATATAAAGAAATCCGATGAGGAGCCACAGGTTGAAAAGAACAATCGTAAAGCCTGGTTTCTATACTACGGTATTCATCTGTTTTACTGTGAGGATTGCTGATGGCTACACTCTGTAACCCTACCTGTTATCTGATGTATATTCAAATATCCACCTACCGTGTTCCTCCAACCATTTGACACAGAGAGGATGCAGTCACAAACTCCAGCCGGAGTTAAGCTGATGAGAGGAGCTGAATGTGATACACTACACGATGTATGTAGGCGATCTGCATTCACAGCCTGTAATTGACCGAACGAACCAGACCATTTTTCAACTGTTTTCAGTATCATACACTGAGCGTCAGAGTCACAGACTGAACGTCAGAGTCACAGACTGAACAATAATTTGTTCAAAGCAGTCACTTAGGCATCTATGTACTAAGCCTTGGAGAGAAATAAAGTGGACGGCGATAAATGAATTGTGTTGTAGTACAAATCGAAATCTATTCTATCTGAATGCATGTCTGGATCACACTCCAATACTTTTCTAATACACCAATCCTTTATTATGGGGGATTGAAGTATACAGAGATTGAATATCAATCGTTCCCCATTTATAATAGTTCTCCCATGTGAAATCCTACAATATTTGTAGTACATGTGTAATCTTTTACATATGATTTGAGCAATGGAATATATTTATCAAATATACATCTATATGCACTGAAACTCCGGAGGTTAACGACTCGATGCCCGAAACTACCGGGCGGCCAGGCGGCACGTCCCAATCCTTGTGTATTTTCGGTAAATGATATACAGATATGTCCACATACATCTAGCCTCCTTTCGCGCTAAACAGCCCTTCTAATCGCGCCATGCCGTAGTGTTACTAGGTAGCGCTGAGCGTCTTTCGTGTGACTTTTTACCTTCAAATGCGTCTTATTCGCATAGCGATGTGAATAGTTAGCACAAGCAGCTTCTGCAGTTTACAATGATATGCAGCATGCCTATGTTCTGTATGTGACTGCGGGTGTATCTGCATGCAAAATGCTACGTTACATTGTCAGCGGCAAAACAACACTGTCATCTCTATACATACTTACTAAATTGGAATATTAAGGCTGACTTTGAGTTACACACTCCCAGATTGATAAGAGAGATTTTGAACTTCTCTACAAAACAAGACAACATTGTGTCACTTACGGTATGTATATTTAACACCTTGGAACATTACGTAAATGCTGATTCTGAGTATGCTTCCAGATTGATACGAGAGACTGTGCTACCTTGTCTATTTTGGCTCATTTTGCGCTCCCCTACAAAGT
Organism: Taudactylus pleione; assembly: GCA_031769625.1. Taxonomy (NCBI): domain Eukaryota; kingdom Metazoa; phylum Chordata; class Amphibia; order Anura; family Myobatrachidae; genus Taudactylus; species Taudactylus pleione. The sequence continues at coordinate 2,927,206 of JAUIMM010000628.1, read as the reverse complement.
ATCAATGTAACTTGCTCAATAGTGCAATCTCTGTATCTCTGAAGGATCTGTTTGTTTTATATTTTTATTTTTTATGTTCATTTTTTATTTATTCTTTATATGTATATCATATAATTAATATTTATTTACACACTCCCGGGAGTTATACACAATGTGGATGAAATTGTATATGTAATAAACTATTCAAATTTGGATATATTTATCTTGTTGTTTTGGGTGCCAGTAAGCACTGCACATATTTTCTTTGCTCAAGAATATACCTGTATTTAGCACCATCCATCTTTCCCTCGACTCGAATCAGTTTCCCAGTCCCTGCTGCTGAAAAATATCCCCACAGCATGATGCTGCCACCACTGTGTTTCACTGTGGGGATGGTGTTCTTGGAGTGATGGGATGTGTTGGGTTTGCGTCAGACACAGCGTTTTCCTTCTTGGCCGAAAAGTTCAATTTTAGTCTCATCTGACCATATATTTGGGGAGTCTCCCACATGCCTTTTGGCAATCTCAAATAGTGTCTTCTTATTTTTATCACTAAGTAATGTTTTTTTTCTGGCCACTCTTCCATAAAGCCCAGCTCTATGGAGTGTACGGCTTATTGTGGTCACATGCACAGATACACCAGTCTCTGCTGTGGAACTCTGCAGCTCCTTCAGGGTGACCTTGGGTCTCTGTGCTGCCTCTCTGATTAATGCCCTCCTTGCCCGGTCTGTGAGTTTTGGTGGGCGGCCCTCTCTTGGCAGGTTTGTTGTGGTACCATGTTCTTTCCATTTGATGATGATGGATTTGATGGTGCTCCGGGGGATCATCAAAGATCTGGATATTTTTTTATAACCCAACCCAGAATTGTACCTCTCAACAACTTTGTCCCTGCCCTGACTTGTTTGGAGAGCTCCTTGGTCTTCATGGTGTGATGCCTCTTGCTTAGTGGTGTTGCAGCCTCTGGGGCCTTTCAAGTAAAGGTGTGTTTATACTGACAGATCATGTGACACTTAGATTTCACACAGGTGGACTTCATTTCACTAATTATGTGACTTCTGAAGGTAATTGGTTGTACCAGAACTTTTGAGGGGCTTCATAGCAAAGGGGGTGATTACATATGCACATGCCAATTTTCAGAATTTTATTTATAAAGATTCTTTTTTAAATATATTTTTCTCATTTCACTTCACCAAATTAGACTATTTTGTGCAGATCCATCACATAAAATTCAGATAAAAAAAATAAATAAATGACAGGTTGTAATGTAACAAAAAAGGGAAAAGCCAATGGGGATGAATACTTTTGCAGGGCACTGTAGATATAAAATGTAAAATAAGGACGTTTCCTATATTGTGTAATACAGGTTCAACTTTATGAGATGAAATAAGTGAGAATATACTTTTTTTGGTTTTCCAGACTAACGTACCATGCAGCGATAATGTAGCATTTGATGTAGAACGGCTCACCAGGGTTCAACCCAGTACGCGAGGGTCTGCGCCAAGTGACCCAGTGGAAGAGGGATCACTGATTCTAGAATCCCTACGCTCCTCTGCAATATCTCAGCTTCCACATGAGGGAGAGATCACTCCAAGGACAGGAGAAATCAACATAGCTGTAACAAGTAAGTTGTTATGAGAGAAGCGTATTTAGTCGCATTGTTTATACGTACACAACTTCCTTCTATTTATAGGGAAATATCAAATCCTTGGAAAGACTCTCACGAGCCAGAACACTGTTGGATTATTATTATAAAATGAGAACTGTGCTCTGTTACTAACTTTGTGGTTTGTTTTTTGTTATTTTTTTTTATTAAAAAAAAGGTAAATTGCAAAATCTGTGTGTATTGTACATATATTAGCTTCCGGATTGTGTTTTTGTCAGCTTTTAATAATATATAATTTTCCGACCACAAATGATGATGAGCACAGACATGTTACACTATGGTGTGACTGCCTATTGTCATTATTTCACAGGCTGCGATGTCTGTAACAACTTTTGACGTGTGCAGGGATGAGAAACATGCAATTGTGGTATTTGTACGCCTGTCATGCAACACACTTCATACATCCAACACGGTTCACGCATCAGTGTGTGTGTCGGTGGCATGGTTGATATCAATGAAGGGGTGTGTGTCTGCTTCTCGTTAGCATAAAGGTGTAACATTGTCTTATTCAAATTGAGATTAACAAGGAAAATGTGTTTGTCATTTAAATTGTCTGTATATCAAACCTGCCCAACTTCTTTATTTGGAAGATATTTGCATTGACCTATCACACAGACATTCAGGGGTATATTTACTAAAGTGCAGATTTTTAGAAGTGGAGATGTTGCCCATAGCAACCAATCAGAATCTAGCTATTATCTTCTAGAAGGTGCTCGATAAATGTTACGTAGAATCTGATTGGTTGCTATGGACAACATTTCCACTTCTAAATGCCCAAACTTTTAGTCAATCTTCCCCTATGTCTTTTTATTCTGATACAGTATTTACAGAGATGAGATATCAGGGCCGTAGCTAGGGTAGTGTGGCCAGCGCCATCGCACAGGGCACTACAGGTCAGGGGGCGCTGTTTGGGCCTATCAAATTTCTGTTTATTATCATTCTTACTTGTAGCTTTCTCTTATTTCATCCCCAGCATCTCCTAGCCTCTCCCATCTCTTCCCTGGCCCTTCTCCATGAAGCCATGGCCCTTTTTTGGGTGCATTATGTTCCTTTGAAAAATGAGGGGGGCACCAATGCTCTTTCTGGCACAGGGCACCCAAAAGTCTAGTTACGCCTCTGTGAGATATCTTTAATGGCTGCCTATAAGGAAGAGAATGGATTTGGGAATCGGGGTCCTTTCTCTTTAATGGAACGTGTTGAAACAATAGCAATCAAGTCTGCAGAACATTCAGAGACATCTTGTATACCCACATAATATTGAAACTAAGCTCAGATCTTCCAAAATAAGCATAGTGTGATCCATTGGTGAAACATTGCATGCTGCAAAAATCGTAAATACTGCATGTATGATATGGAGAAAAAAAGACATGCTCTTTTTGTACTATATGACATTAAATATAAAAACTGTGTATATCACACCAACACTTTGTACATCTTGTTGAGACCAATGCTTTCTAAATGCAACTCCATGGCTCAAGTAATGCATCATGCCCACATCTACTCTACATCTATTAATGGCGCATCATAAACGGCAACATGCCATTGTAGTAGAATATTCATTCCCATTTTGGAATTGCTTTTTGTGCATTCGGGGGGCAAGCTGGTCGGTCATTTATTACTGCACTATTGTTGTGTTTCTGGCATAATGAACTCCAGTAATCCATTATAGGATGGTCATACTTAATGCTGTAATCGGTATCCAAGCTGTTCCCTACGGAAGCCTAACCTTAACCCTACCCCCTTAATACCTAAGCCTAAACCTTACCCTAATACTCACCGTCTGTATTTTGACTGCCGATATTCTGCTGCTAGTATTATTACCGTTGGGATGGTCACCGCCGGGATCCTGAACACATCCCCTCTTTACAACAGGAGTTGGAGTGTCTGATTCAGTGTTTGAACCTTGACAGTAATCCATGTGTACACTAAGGGGGATTTCATTTGTTTTGTGCTGCCCGCAGCTCCCCTTATAAAGTGATGGGAGCAGTTCAATTGTTTGTACTAATGGGTACGAGTACCACTGGTGCCCATTATTTCTGCTTGCACCCTCCTGAGGTGGCGCCCAGTAGCCTTTTTCAACATACGGCTCCTAAGATTTAGCCTTTCCCCCGTACAGCTCCTAAGATTTAGCCTTTCTATTGTATGTGCTCCTAAGATTTAGTATTTCCACTGTACAGCCCCTAAGATTTAGCCTTTCTATTGTATGTGCTCCTAAGATTTAGCATCTCTATTGTATGTGCTCCTAAGATTTAGCCTTTCTATTGTATGTGCTCCTAAGATTTAGCCTTTCTATTGTATGTGCTCCTAAGATTTAGCCTTTCCACCGTACAGCCCCTAAGATGTAGCTTTTTTATTGTATGTGCTCCTAAGATTTAGCTTTTTTATTGTATGTGCTCCTAAGATTTAGCATTTCCACTGTACAGCCCCTAAGATTTAGCCTTTCTATTGTATGTGCTCCTAAGATTTAGCAGTTCTATTGTATGTGCTCCTAAGATTTAGCATTTCCACTGTACAGCCCCTAAGATTTAGCCTTTCTATTGTATGTGCTCCTAAGATTTAGCATTTCTATTGTATGTGCTCCTAAGATTTAGCTTTCCCCCGTACAGCTCCTAAGATTTAGCTTTTTTATTGTATGTGCTCCTAAGATTTAGCCTTTCTATTGTATGTGCTCCTAAGATTTAGCCTTTCTATTGTATGTGCTCCTAAGATTTAGCCTTTCTATTGTATGTGCTCCTAAGATTTAGCCTTTCCACCGTACAGCCCCTAAGATGTAGCTTTTTTATTGCATGTGCTCCTAAGATTTAGCTTTTTTATTGTATGTGCTCCTAAGATTTAGCCTTTCCACCGTACAGCTAAGATTTAGCTTTTTTATTGTATGTGCTCCTAAGATTTAGCCTTTTGTATTGTATGTGCTCCTAAGATTTAGCCTTTCTATTGTATGTGCTCCTAAGATTTAGCCTTTCCACCGTACAGCCCCTAAGATGTAGCTTTTTTATTGTATGTGCTCCTAAGATTTAGCCTTTCTATTGTATGTGCTCCTAAGATTTAGCCTTTCCACTGTACAGCCCCTAAGATTTAGCTTTTTTTATTGTATGTGCTCCTAAGATTTAGCCTTTCTATTGTATGTGCTCCTAAGATTTAGCCTTTCTATTGTATGTGCTCCTAAGATTTAGCCTTTCCACCGTACAGCCCCTAAGATGTAGCTTTTTTTATTGTATGTGCTCCTAAGATTTAGCCTTTCTATTGTATGTGCTCCTAAGATTTAGCCTTTCTATTGTATGTGCTCCTAAGATTTAGCCTTTCCACCGTACAGCCCCTAAGATTTAGCCTTTCTATTGTATGTGCTCCTAAGATTTAGCCTTTCTATTGTATGTGCTCATAAGATTTAGCCTTTCCACCGTACAGCCCCTAAGATTTAGCCTTTCTATTGTATGTGCTCCTAAGATTTAGCCTTTCTATTGTATGTGCTCATAAGATTTAGCCTTTCCACCGTACAGCCCCTAAGATTTAGCAGTTCTATTGTATGGGCTTCTAAGATTTAGCTTTTCCACAGTGACTCCTAAGATTTAGCCTTTCCTCATAGATATGAATTAGGCTAAGTGCACCACATGAATTAAATAAATGGCTTCCCAATTGTTGCATGCCCGAAAAAGTATTGGAAGAGGCTCTGGTGTGTCTAATGAGACATGTTTTAGTATTCGCTTTGTACTGCTACACAGCAACTGATTTTAATTTATTTAAACACTGAGTTAATATATTTGGATTGGATCGCAAAAATTTCTTGTTCAGAACAGAAAATGTTATGAGAAATCTATTAAAATACAATTTTGCCATTTTTAATGCATCTCCTAAGTACTTGACCTAATAAATGATACCACAACATACTTGCATGATATACAGTCAGGTGCATAAATATTGGGACATTGACAGAATTTTCATATTTTGGCCTCTATTCACCACCACAATGGCTTTGAAATGAAACCAACAAGAAGTGCTTTAACTGCAGACTTTCAGATTTAATTTGAGGGTAATTACATCCAAATCAGGTGAACGGTGTAGGAATTACAACAGTTTCTATATGTGCCTCCCACTTTTTAAGGGGCCAAAAGTAATGGGACAAACTAAACAATCCTAAATTTAACTTTCACTTTTTAATACTTTGTTGCAATTACAGCCTGAAGTCTGGAACGCATAGACATCACCAGACGCTGGGTTTCATCCCTGGTGATGCTCTGCCAGGCCTCTGCTGCAAATGTCTTCAGTTCCTGCTTGTTCTTGGGGCATTATCCCTTCATCAAGTGAAATGCATGTTCAATCGGATTCAGGTCAGGGGATTGACTTGGCCATTGCATAACATTCCACTTTTTAGCCTTAAAAAACTCTTTGGTTGCTTTTGCAGTATGCTTCGGCTCATTGTCCATCTGCACTGTGAAGCGCCGTCCAATGAGTTCTGAAGCATTTGACTGAATATGAGCATGTAATATTGCCCAAAACACTTCAGAATTCATTCTGCTGCTTTTGTCAGCAGTCAAATCATCAATAAATACAAGGGAACCAGTTCCATTGGCAGCCATACATGGCCACGCCATGACACTACCTCCACCATGCTTCACTGATGAGGTGGTATGTTTTGGATCATGAGCAGTTCCTTTCCTTCTCCATACTATTCTCTTCCCATCACTCTGGTACAAGTTGATCTTTGTCTCATCTGTCCATAGGATGTTGTGCCAGAACTCTAATGGCTTTTTTAGATGTTGTTTGGCAAACTCTAATCTGGTCTTCCTGTTTTTGTGGCTCACCAATGGTTTACATCTTGTGGTGAACTCTCTATATTCACTCTTGTGAAGTCTTCTCTTGATTGTTGACTTTGACACATATACACCTACCTCTTGGAGAGTGTTCTTGATTTGGCCAACTGTTGTGAAGGGATTTTTCTTCACCAGGGAAATAATTCTTCTGTCATCCACCACAGTTGTTTTCCGTGGTCTTCCGAGTCTTTTGGTGTTGCTGAGCTCTCCGGTGCGTTTTTGGATCTCATATTGAGAGTCGACAGCAACTGATTCCAAATGCAAATGTCACACCTAGAATCAACTCCAGACCTTTTCCCTGCTTAATTGATAATGAATATCAATTAAGCAATAATCAATTAAGAGGGAATAGCCCACACCTGTCCATGAAATACCTTTTCAGTTGATAGTCCCATTACTTTTGGCCCCTTAAAAAGTGGGAGGCACATATAGAAACCGTTGTAATTCCTACACGGTTCACCTGATTTGGATGTAATTACCCTCAAATTAAATCTGAAAGTCTGCAGTTAAAGCACTTCTTGTTAGTTTCATTTCAAAGCCATTGCGGTGGTGAATAGAGGCCAAAATTTGAAAATTCTGTCAATGTCTCAATATTTATGCACCTGACTGTATGACATAAGCAAAGAACTGGTCTATCATGTTGCTAATGCCTAGTGAATCCTAAGATAGATACATTGTCCTGACTATCTTTGGTCCAGCCCAAAAGCCGGCTACCCCTGTATGTTATGATATATGGAAGGAGTGTTTATATTATGACTAATGGAAGGTGTGTGTATAGGACATATGGAAGCAGTGTCTGTATATTATAACCTATGGAAGGAGTCTCTGTATAATTTGATGTTAAAGAGAAGGTGCCCACTATGGCTGGTCTGAGGTCCCCCCGACCCCCAACCACGGCTCCCGTCTTTGATCCAGTCACGGCGACATAACCACAACTCGCCACTGATACAGCCAGATGAGATAAGAGACCTGGAGGAAGTACCAAAGAGGCCCTTTATCAATGATCACATATGTAATGCAATCTGGGCGCGATATTAGCATGTTCGCATTGCAATATGCGATCATACCGCCCGGATGTTGTAAATTGCACCCGCAAGGACAGGGTCTCAGAAAGGAGCCCCTCCCTGCATTATGTTTGGACTGAAGTGACCGGGTCAACTCCCGGGACTCCAGCGTGTGCACGGTCTACAGGCCACACGTGCGCCACGGCCATTGTAAATGTGCCTCAAAAAGAGAGAGTGGTGTGGAGGTTGGGGGAGATAGAGTGTCCTGGGGTAAGGAAAGTGAGCAATATAGGAGTGGAAAAAAATAAATAAATAGAAAATCCCAGACAATGCCGGGGACAGCAGCCGGTATTCTAGAAGATCTGGAAAAGGAAGCACTGGAGTGAGTTGTGTGTGTAGAAAGGGACAGCTACTCATTTTCACCTCCATGAAATCTAGACATAATGTATGTAAATGTACAGCCTACAACTGTGCTTGTTGGTGTTGAGCGCTCTTATGAACCCATGGAAGCAGGAGATGTGACACAATGGAAATGTGTATACGCTGCAAAGTGACAAGTGCTTGGTTTCTTGTTACTGAATCTAAATGAATACTAAAGTAATCACATTAGAACTCTGATAATAAGCTATAATATTACAACTGACTGTGTATGTACCGATGTGTCCTCACTCATCTTTGCTGCAGTCGCGCCAAGCAACCTCTAATGGCGCGCCTAGACTGCGCGCCTAGACAGCCCGTTAGACTGCTAGTGCCGGGCGTCCTTTTGCGTCTTTTTTTTGCCCAAAGTGCGTAAGTCACAATGTGATGCGAGTAGGACGCACCAAGAGACTGTGCTGATTAATTTTATATGTGACACTTATATACCTGTGTGTGTCTGAGTCTCTCAATCAGTATGCAAAGTGCCGCAGAGTTTATTTTACACCAAGATCTGTTTACAGTCTGATATACAAGTGTCACGTATCACATTAATCAGCACAGTCTGCTGGTGCGTCCTAGTCACATAACATTGCTACTAAGATGCATGTTAGGCAAAAAAAAAAGATGCCCGGCATTAGCAGGGATGGACGGGACCTGGCGGCTCACTCACACCAGGCATATCGCGCTTCAGGTCATATTGAAGCTAGATGAGAAAGGAGACATCTGTATATATCTATATATTAATAATAACCGGCTACTTTCTTTAGGCCTGGGAGTGTAGATAGTAGAGGTATGGATACATGCCTATTTGGTAGATTTATTCCAGGGTGCACCCCCCTTGGTGAGAGTTAAATAGTAATTATATAAAATCCAGAAGGGGTAAAATAACATTATATTGTTATGATGGAGTATTAGGAGTCTGCGGATCTTTTTAACTCCTCGTTGTTGGTAGAGACAGATACAGATGTGTCCTCATACACTATTTCTGCAGTTGTGCCTTTCGCGGCACGCCAGGTCCCGAGCGGCTGAGTCTGAATCGGTATATAAAGTGCTACGATGCAGCGTCCGCGGCTCTTTTCTACACCAAGTTCTGTTGCGCTTTGTATACAGGCTCAGTCGCACACTGATATACAAGTGTCAGTGCAGTCTCTTGAGGCAGTTTGTCACATCCGTTTGCAACCAAGACGCATTATTTGAGTGAAAAAGCAGCTCAGCGCACAGGACATTGCAGCCCACTCGCGCCGTATGGCGTATTGAAGCTAGATGTATGAGGACACACCTATTTTTTGTTGGTTGCACCACAATCATGAGTAAGCAGCCTATCAAATCACATACAGTAGCTGCATTCCCTTGATTATTGGTCTAATTATCTTGCAGAACATTGATGTCACAGGTTTTTAGTGCTTCCATAGCATTGACGAGTTGCGTTGTCAATGTATATTGTTTGCAGGCACAAAATCGCTGCCTCCGTTTCCTGCAGATGATTGAACAGTGCTGTAACTTGAAAGATTGTGTGGGAGATTTATAAAGCCTTGTAAACACTGGATAAGTTGCCCATAGCAACAAATCAGCCACTATAGTAACATGCACTTTATAGAATGTACTTGATAAATGCTAGCTACAACCTGATTGGTTGCTATGGGCAACTTCTCTACTCTTTAGAAGGCGTGAGCTATCTCCCCCCCCCCCCCCCCCCCCATGTCCGTTATCAAGTGCTCTGATCTTTGAGTATCATTGGCTTCAGTGTCTCACAGAATCTTTTACTGTAATAAGGAAAACAATGATATAATGCTTAGTGCTCATATACACAGGCGATGAAAAATTATGTTCTATAATAGTGTAGACAGAACCCACTTTGTATAGTGTTCATTCTATCACCCTGCACCTGTCACAACCTGTGCTCTTTCCTGATTGGGGGTGTCGCTATCTGCTCTGGTGCTTCTAGCATACTCTGGTCTGTATCAGCAGTTTGTTGCATTAGATGAGCGTGCTAGAAGCACCAGAGCAAAGAGCCACGCCTCAGGCAGGAATAAGGTACTGCACGGGTTGTGACAGGTGCAGGGTGCCAGAATGAACACCACTGTATTTGCTTTAACAGAGTGTCAGAAATGTGGTGTGTTTATTAGAATTTTTCGAAGCTTCCTTGCAGCATAGTACACTATGCACTTCATTAATAATCCCATAGAACCGTAAAGCGTTTATGAAAAAACCTTAAAATGTTCTTATACAGATAATGTCAAATGTGTCAGAGTTAAAACTACTGGAATGTAAGTAAAAAGGTGATTTTTGCTGTATATTCATGTTCTGTACATCTCTTGTTTGACTAGAATATATTTAAGTATGCCTTTAGTGTTTTATGATTAACATCATCAGGGGTGTAATTTTCCAACAGAAGAGAACCTATTCATTATTACTTTTAGGTTCGTACGTAATCAGCTATTGGTGTTGGAACATCCGTTATTAATAGGGTCAGACTGAAAAGGAGAGTTTTACATCAGAATAACAACCTATACACTAGCAGTCTAAGGGGGGATTTCAATTAAGCGCGATGGTGAATAGCCGCGGGAGATAGTTCCCGCAGCTATTCAATTCAATGCGCTGTGTGCCTTGTTGGGAAGCAGATAAGTCAGAGAACGCCGGTTCTAGAAACTTAATCTGGGTGTTAAGGCACGGTAACTGGTATTCTCTGACTAAAGTGCCGGGCGCGGTTGTTAGCGCCGCGCTAAGCCAGCAAACAGCTGCGTGCCCGGCCCTTTGGTCGGATTTCTCATCGCATACCCAGGGGGGTTCGAGAAGAAATCCTTTGCCCGCCCAAACAATGTGTTGAAATTAATAGCTGCGGGACGTCCCTCCCACGGCTATTCACCATCGCACTGAATTGAATTCCCCCCTAAGTTATCCAAGTCTGAGGGGTAGATATGCTAAAGCTTCTACAAATGAAAAGTATAGCAACCAATCAGATTGGGTCTATCATTTTCTAGGATGCAGTATAGAAATGATAGCTAAAGACTGATTGGCTGCTTTGGTCAACACCATCAGTTTAAATTTTTAGAAGCTTTTAGTAAATCTACCTCAGACTTTCTCCGAGTTTTTCCGGACACAGATTGATCTGTCATGTAAGCTAAATGTTGTTAACATTTTAGTAACGTTCTTGTGGTAGTTTTGGTTTAGTCAGGCTTTTGTAATCCTTTTTATCTGTCCATTTTGCTCTTTTATATTGGCACATATTGATGGAAAACGTTTCAAAAGGATGGGGATGGGGGTTCAGTAATTACCAGCGATCTTTTTATCCATTTACGTCTGTCAGTTATCTTGTTAATATATTAGCAAACCTATTTGAACTAATGGAATAATATAAAGTTGAGAGAGAAGGTCGGCCACCCTGTTCGCTGCGCTCTTTGTTACCTGCTCGTCATCTGTGAATACTAATCTCTTCACTCCCTATTACTCAGTCTGTCCTCACTCCCGCTGCTGTCCTTTATGCATAGATAGATAATCATTCTCTACTAATTCTCCTATTCTCTTTCTCCTACAAGTAACTATACTAATCTTCGCTTTTCCATCCTGGCCGATCGGTTCAGCCCAGCGGCGTGGCCCCCTCAGAAGCCGCCCTCCTCCTTTTTCTCTTCAGCCTTTGGGCCTGGGAGTGCTGTGTTGACCTTGCTGCTGAAATTGCTGTCAAGAGTGACTCCCTCCCATTTCCTTTGTCAACAGAAGAATGGTTCATTATTGCCAGTTTTGGCCTCCTCAGCGCCCTTACACTGTGTTACATGATCATCAAAGCCACGGCTAGCTTGTACGCCACAGAGTAAGTAACAATGTCTTTTCTGTTTTTAGAAATATGCCGTTTACTGTGAAGACGCTTGTATCCCATTTAAAAAAAAAACAGCAGCCAAGATTTTACAATGTCAACACATAAAGCAGAATTTGTTCAAAGCACCAGAGACTCCTGTTCTTATGTTGTGCATAGTTACCGAGAGGAGGGTTCCGTTTCTGGTACAGGATTATCCAGCAGATAGGAGGCCAGCGCGAAAATCTGAATTAGCGTAAAATAACAGCGTTTTATAAATATGATCGCTGGCCTTCACTCTCTTTTGTAAACTCAAGTTGAAACTGCAGATTTATTCTTTACAAACACATTGAGATAGTTGTACTATAGATATGCCCATCACTGTAATAAGCAGTGGTAACACCTGCCAGCATTGGTTTTTGTACACATTCATGCAAATTAGTTATCTCCTATTTCAAATGGTCACGTTATATGTTCAGGGACTGTGGGGTCTATGTACTAAGCCTTGGCGAGAGAAGAAGTGGGTGGAGATAAGGTACCAACCAATCCGATCCTGTCACTTTGCAGGCTGTGTTTGAAACATGACATTTAGGAGCTGATTGGTTGGTACTTTATTGCCATCCACTTTATTTCTCTCTAAGGCTTAGTAAATACACCCCTGTATTCCGTGTCATTGCTTAGCAACCTGTGAGCGAACTCTGCATGGGAGACTCCCATGTTGGCGGGCGTCGGAGGCCACCGCTGCCCCATCCCCTTTTAAAGTTACAGTATAGATCACCTCAGCATCCATTAATGATGACGTGGCTGTCTGATTGCTGGCACGTCAGTCAGGCTGTACATAGCTATATTTGTGGTCCCCATCTTTCCTGTCAGGCTTCCGTGGGTTGTATTGCATGAAATTATAAAACCCAACTTTCCCGGTCAGTCACCTCTGGACAGTATTGCTTTAAATGTCTTGTCACTGAAACAGCCTACTGTACATCTGTTTTCAGGGCACTAAGGAGTTTCTCATTGAGTATTCAAATGAATGCGTCTCCATTTTCTGTATTAATGCAAACTCCCTCGTGGCAGCACACTGGCTTCATTTTCCATAGTGTCTGTCACTTATGAGTTACGATTCTTGCCTGAGGCGCTTATGATGAACTAGAGCAAGTCCATCAGACCTATTATATTTTGGGATCAATACGTTGCACTGAATAAGATCTCTTTCTGAGTGCATGCACTGTAATGAAATGAGCTGTCCATACAGATAAGAGCTCTGTTGTCAGTAAAGCCATTTTATAAAAGGTATCGTAAATGTCCGATCTGCCTGATAGTGACTTAACGTATGTATTTATTTTTTTTTATTGCCTGCAGTTAGTATGATAATTTTAAAGTAAGTGCGCCTGGCAATAGCATGTGGTGGAGGCAGACATTTTGTAGGTGGAACCAATTTTAATGCCCTTGCTCACGGAATTGTTGACTTTTGGATATGGACCATAAAAAGCCTCTGTGATCGCATTGCTCTTACTGAATTGGTAGGTACATAGCGTAGCTACAGTGAGTGCAGGGGGGTGCTGTTGCTATGGGGACCAGATACTTAGGGGGCCTATCTCTGGGCCTGTTTCCCCCTACACCCAGGTCATATCGTTGTCCACGAGTTTCTGGAATTGGCCGCTAAGCAATTGGGTCCGGCCTGTTGACCGGCCTCATAAGAGGGACTCGTCAGCACTCATATAGGCAATGTATGTCAGGCATAAGTAATTGGCCTATCGACTAGGAACAACTTCATAACACAATTTAGAATGTATTTTAAATATAGTAAGTCCCCCTAAGGTCTATGAGTGTATGAAACAGTTGCTCCCACATGTAACTTAATTTGGTTACCGACAAACTATTGCTGTTCAGTCAAACAGGTGCTGGATGTTTGTAAGAAAGTAAAAGGGAACATTTAAAGTTAGGCCAGCTTAGATTAATATGCACACACGGTATGTTTACAGTTTGCATTCATCACGCCCTAAAATAGCAAAATAATTACTGCAAAAAGCATACAAATACCTGAAAGCTGGTTTAGTTTTTTTACTAAATATTTATCCAGCGTCCCAAACAGAATTCCTTACCTAGAGGGCTGCTCCAGACACGTATATCCCTAATATGATCGCTTGAAATAAAAAATGTAGCAACGTGCACCATTTTCGGCATACTGGTCATGTTACGCACCTTATAAAGTTAGTTTGCTCTGTTTGCTTTATACATTGCCTCTTCTGCTCCTTATGTCTTCTTTTTCTGTGCTCATCTTCCAGAGCTGAATGGTCGTGAAGTGCTGCTTTGTGGAAGCGAAGACGACCAGGAGAGCGACTTCTCGCACCTTTAGCAAACTGCAGATGAATGAAGTCCCTCTTTTTTTTTTTTTTAACAAAACTGTCACTTTTTTTCATGCTGTTACTGTATTGCCAAATGTTCATTAAACATGTAAACTGCTAATTAACTAAATATATTGAATCATAACGTTTTTGTTTGATTTATTTCACATGTCCTCACTCTTCTTCAGGACTGATCTTTGGGTTGATAAAATTGCTAATATATTACGATTGTTAATACCAGCGGCATATTTCGTTTAGTATCGCAGTGATAGTGGTAGTCAGCATTACTTACCCCTCTGGGGACGTCCAGCAATGTCCTCCTCGTTGGCGAGGTCCTCCGCTCAGCTGCTGGCAGCCTAACGCTGCCAGCGACGGGCTTCTGTGTAATGCGCATGCGGGACGGTCCATCTGCGCATGTGCATGGCACTTTAATACCCAGAAATGCCTCGAAAGGCTTAGCTGGATCCACCTTTGCTGGCAATGGGGATGGCATCACTCTTGCCATCTAAGGATGGCGAGAGCGATGTAGTGACAAACAGCAGTAATCTTAGATTACCTCTGTTTGTTGAATACAGAAAGGGTGACGTAACCCCTTTAGCGAGGGCTAAAGGGATTATGCATCGTTGACAATGGGGCCCATACTGCCCATATAAAATGTAATCTGTAATGTAGTTTTGCATCCTCAGGTGACTGTAAGTTTAGCAGTAAGCTCACAGTTGAATACACAGTAAAGGAAAAGAAGAAAGGAATACCTGATGCTATGATTCTGGAATGTGCGTTTCCTTTGTAAAACATAATTGTATATTAAACCCAATTTGCAATTTCTGCCTCTTTCAACTTCACAAGTGGTCAGGGACTTGCAAGTCGATTGCATTAAGGGTTTGTACATACAAGTGCAGCGTGACGGGAGATGCAGCCTATGTAGGTTAGGCTGCCTCTCCAGATTCATCTCGCCGTAGTGTAAAGATAAATGTTGATGGTGACTCTCTATGGCGTATATTGTTCCCGGCTTAACTTACAATGGAAAAAAAAACCTCACACTCCCATAAACCGACAACAGTGTGAACTGCCTGGGTCTGTTATTGCTAATGCAACGGGGCAAAAATTCCCTCCAGCCACAGTGGCAATTAGTCCTAGGCTGGGCAGCTCACACCATAGCAGGGAGACTCGCAGTATGGCGTCAGAAAGGGGCGGGACTCCATTTCCCCCTCTGACCCCATTGGTGATGGACAAGCCTCATGCAGAATGGCACTGGGGACTTTCCCAAAACCCTGGCCTGTGGGGGAGCAGGGGGTGCATTGTGTATAAAGACAGATAAGTGTCTGATTCTGAGTCGCAAATTAAGCAACCACAAGTACGGAAGGCTGTGGGAGCCAGATTACTACTCTCTGTTAATGCGAGTATCCTCTCAGCTTCATGTGTATAGTGGAACCGCGCACTATTTTACAATCAGCAATCATCCTCTTTAGTAACAGAACTCACAACTACCCCATGTTGAGTGCGAAAGATCTGTGTGAAATAGCAGTCTGTAAGTACGTACTTGGGCAATGCTGGTGCTTGTACAACTTAATATCAATGTACTTCATGCGGGACCTATATACGCCGAGCAGGGCAGCCAATCAGAGGCAAGCAGCTCTGACTGACAGTCATATTCAATGTTCATCTCACATTTCTGCTTGGAGCTGGTAACAGGATTATTTCATGTTGTTTTGCTTGGATTACTACAGGAGAGAAGGAAAGAAGAAAGCTTTGGATACCATACATTTGTAAATAAGGATTTGGGTAAGTATTTATGCCTAATAAATAGCTAAAATACCCTGTGTCCTTGCCTTTATTTACTGCCACTTAGATTTGTAAACTGCTTGCTCCAGTAGACCCTGTGGAAGTCCTACAAGCGCTAGCAAGCCCCAGTAGCTAATGCCTACCAGTGCTTCCTGGGACTTGTAGTTCCATGCAGTTATATAATCTTTGATACTCTTTTACACATTACCCAGCAACACACAGCCAGGTGAAGGGTAAGAACCCCTGGGTAACCTGAGTGAGGTTTTACTTTAATAGATCCAACAATACCACTGTAATGCTACATCTGAAATGTCTGCATCTATCCCCATGCTATATACATTTGGGATGTAGTTAAGTTGTTGGCACTGAACCTGTCGACGGCAAACTGCAGATGCATTAGTAATTTTCTTTAAAGCCAGGGGGCGTAACTAGGATTTTGGCGCCCCGGGTAAGTTAAAAAATGCCGCCCCCTCCCCTTTTTTATGTGATGGCCCAGGGTCACTTACAGCCTCATGAGCACGGGCCTAATGCCCGCCTGTCAGTGAGACAGGCCTGAGGCCTGATTACCCCCACGGGCCTAGTGCCCGACAACCTGGTGGTCTAGGGAGGGATTAATGATGGGAAGGCTTCATAGAGGGCCTACCTGTCTGATGGGAAGGCCTACCTGTCTGATGGGAAGGGGCTGCAGTGCTTCATTAGCTCTTTTACTTTTCCCACCACTGCAGCACTCTCCGGTTTTCAGCCTCATTCTTCTGCTGCTGGCCAGCAGGGCCGCCGCCGGAGCTCTTCTCTCTTGAGCCTGGAGTCTTCTGGCCTCTTCCACAGCGGTAATGTATAAATCCCCTTCACTGAGAGGACCCTGACGTCATCAGCCAGTGTCCGGCGTCATTCCCTGCCATCCGAGTGGGCATAGAGGGGGAATAAAACCATGTGGCGAGTTTAGCGAGCCACCGTGCCCGAAGCGTGGCGAGCGCACAACAAACTTGTGTAAGTGGGGACAAAGTACTTCTGTAGCCGGCTGTTATGGGCAGGAACTGCACTTCCGCCCTCACTCACGTCACTTCCAGGTCCCTAGCGCAAAGGGGAAATACAGCCAACCCTTCCACAGCTGCCAGAGCTCTTCACGTGACGACCTTCGTCCACTGCCGCCAAACTGCCTCTTCCTCCCAGCGACGTCTAACATCACACGCCGGAGCCAGCCATGATGTGGCGAGCCGCAATTGGTTAGTTGCACCCGCTTTCTATTGGTTGCCTGCCCAGGAACCGTGACTGGCTCGCAGCCGACGCAAAATTCTAATTTTCGCCGCTCTTCAATGGCCGCCAGTCCGAGAGCTGCACACAACTTACAGCCGGCACCGAATGTCACCCGCCTCTGCTCCTTGACTGGCGCTGGGAACAGACACACTGTCTAAGCGCCAGCCACTGATGTCACCACATCTCACTGGACTACAGGACTTCTGGCGCTCAGAACAAACACTTTATTCCAGCGCTGGCTTCTACAGTGTGGAACACATCTCCACTCTGTACATTGCCCTGGCTGGTGGCACCCCTCACCCTGCCGAGCTGTCAAGGTGCCCCACACATCCTCCTTGTTACGCCACTGTTTAAAGCGTTTAACTGTGTCAGCATGATAATCTTGGTAAAGCATCATGTTCAAAGTTTTAATGCTGACACGGGTAAAATTATTTAAATAACATCACTACCTGTAGAAATTTTGACTGTCATCATATCTTACCAACCCCATACATTTACATTTCCAGGACTGATGCTGGCCACACACATAGCGATATTTTACCCGATCTGGCCGATTCCGACACATTGGAACGACAGATCGTGTAAAATATGGCCTAATCCTGAGTAAATTGTGAGTCCCCGATCACGATGCGATGTGCGTGGCTGGTCGCACATCACACCATCAGATCTGCCGTGTAGTAGGACAGATCTGGCAATCTAGGAGGCGATGCACTGTGAAAGTCTGACTGCAGGAGAGATCGTATGAAGACTGGACACCAAATCGTGTGCAGAGCTGCCGGGGAGAGTTTCAAGGGAAATCGTTCACATCGCCATGTGTGTGGCCAGCTTGACACTAAAAGGGTATATTTACTAAAGTGCAGGTATTTAGAATTGGAGATATTGCCCATAGCAACCAATCAGATTCTACTTAACATTTATCTAGCACCTTTATAGAAGAAAATAGCTAGAATCTGATAGGTTGCTATGAGCAACATCTCCACTTCTATAAACCCGTACTTTAGTAAATATACCCCTTACACTTTAACATAAAATACAGTTATAAATCTTGTAAAATACTTTTTTTTACAGGTTAATTTTTCTGTGACGTATGTATTGCTTATAGCTAACTGGGAACTAGTAGCTTTGCTTCGTATTGAGGCATTCCTTAGATAAGAGGAGGTGTGAGCAGAGACTCCTATACTATGTCCAGGCAGACTGTCCTTATATCGCTAGCAGAGGTGGCTGTCACCGATCACAGATTCCCCCTTACTGTTTTATATCTGGCTATGTGATGACTGCAGAGGTTCTAGTTCACCTTGCGCTAAATTTTCTGGTTTTACATATTTGTCTTCCCAACTTTGGGGTAAATGTAATAGCCAGAGAGAAGCAGGCATCGGTGAGTTCACGGCGAGTCTGCCCAATTATTTAAATGGGAAATCATTTAAAAGGCAAAACCAACCAGGTTTTGCCTTTTAAATGATTGCCCCTTTAAAACATCAGGCAGACTCGCCATGAACTCACCTGATGCTGCATCTCGCTGGCTATTACATTTACCCCTTAGTGTACTGTCTTGAAATGCTTTCTGTTCCATTTGCATGCCATATTGGGGATTGTAGCGTTCGAATGTCTACCATATACCACCCATGGTGTGCTCAGATTCATCCGATCAACACCAAAGTGTTACAGGATATGTCAAAACGTTGCCAATTATGGGTCATTTCCATTGGTCCATCGCTCCCTTTCTCTACTTGTATTTGGGCCTAATTCAGAGGTGGACGCAAATCCCATCGCTGCTGCGATCCCCGTCATAACGGTTGTGAGAAAATATGCAAATATTGCAGCCGCCAAGATTTGTATGGAGACGCCCACTAGCGCCGTCTTTAGCCTGACGCTTGCATACAAAGATGCACCATCGGTCGAAACATTGGACTTCTGAGAAACCCTATGGGTGCCTAGAATGTCAGTCGCGAAAGAACTGGATCCTTAACCACTACGTACCAACTCACCCAAACCCCCCCCCGAAATGGGAGCGAAGTGGTGCCGTCACGTCTGCTTTTTAGTCGCCACTCCCTTAAGCGGCCACTGTCTGTCAATCATTCTGTGTCCTAATCCACACTACGACCACCATCGCAAGGCCATCACGGCACATGACGCATGCGAAGTCTGAAAACATCGATGCCTCAACCGAAATTCATACTGCATCCAGCTCTGAATCAGTACCAATATCAGTTGATATTGTGGTTGATGTTTTTAGTGTGTTTCCTTTATAAATTGTTGTTTTCTTTTTAGCAATTGTTACATTTGAGAGATACATTGTGCCCCTCCTTTATCCCGTTTCCTACTATTGATCAATTCCTGTTGGCAATATGTTGTGTAATGGGTCTGCATCACTATAATGTATTAATTGCATCTTTCCGCAACCACATTTTCCCACACTTTCCTTTCTCATCCTAAATTGCTTTTTATTCCACCCACTTTGATTTGCCTCCTACAGTTTCTGCAGTGACTTCATACTTTTTATCAGTTAATGAGTTTTATCATTCACAACGAGTGATAGAACAAGTTGCGTATGGTAATGGTGCTCCAGCCAATCCCATCTGTCATTTGTTTGAAAAATGACAGTTGTGTATGATAAATGGTGCTCCAGCCAATCAGCTCCCAACAAGTTTAATCACTCGTTGCACATGATACAACTCATTGATAAATAGGCCCCTGAGAGTCCTTTCCTACCATCAGGTAGCCCCAGCAGAGTAGACATTTCACTGCCTCCAGACTACACATGTTGACTCCATGACCAGGAATTACGGACCACTCCAGCAATTTCAGTCTCTGAACACATTTGTTTATTTAGACTCCAGTCATTGAGAGTTTGTTATATGGTTGCTAAATACATAAGCTTCTATCAAACGGTTGCAGTATAGAAGTAAATGAGAGTGACCCTGGGGATCTTCAGTAATACGGGAAGACTTGTGGCAACAGACTGCAATGTGTCTGATTTTCAGCCTGGAGGTACCAGTGACATATGACGTATCAGTGGTTCCTTGTTGTGGCCCAGATAGCAAAATAATGTATTTAATTATTCTGGCACGTGCTTTAGAGGCTGTTTGGTAGGAGAGCTCACACTCTATGGCCCATTGGTCTTGGTAAGAACATATCAAAGGCTGTCTTGTCATAAACGTTTGCTATAATTGTTTGGGAGGATTTCTTGAATAAAAATATAATTCTCATTAGTGCCATACACCATTTCCTGGCACCCTTGATAATTGCCATACACCATGATTAATGGTTTGGCAAATTGGCGTCCATGAGTTTGTATGCTTCCCCTGACAGCTTCAATGTAATAATTGCTATGGGATTAGCCCTTTGCATGTATCATTCTCCCCTTGTCATCTATTACCTGTGCTTCCCCGATTTTTGTTTTTTTTCTTAAATACCTTTATAATAGTCCAAGTATAACGTCGTACCTTCAGGAAGTAGTACTGAAATCACTGTTCCATTCATGTGACACAACCACAAGGGGTGAACATATATTATGATAATTAGTACAGATCTGATAGGTGCTGTAAATTAGTGTTCCAAGGCTTGATAATAACAAGATGCGTCGCTTTCTCAAGTGTGTGTCCATGTTACTTTGTTAGGCAAAAACAGTGACTTGCCTCAAGTGAGCTCAGTAATTCAAAGCTATTCTAGCGAAAATGACTTGTAAGCAAATTAGCGCATCCGAAATATTAAACACGCCTATGTTGTATCGACGGCCAGCAGAAATCGATGGTTAACAACCATTAATTTATTAATGTTCCCGATCTGATGGAAATGTTTTTTGTTTTGTTTTTTCTGCTACCATGGCGTGCTTCTTTCCGATGACTGATGACTTCCATTCTGCCGCAGACACCAGGAAGGAGTGTCCGCAGCTGAGCACTTTTGCGCCGGCGTGACCTTCCGAAGTCCACTGCATATAAGTACTAACTAACCATTGATGGTTATCTTTCAAAGGCTACATGCCATCACATGGCACAATGTGACCCGCAATGACGCCAGTATCCGGTGGCCATGTTGCGGTGACCACCCCCTACTATGTGGTGACCACATCCCGTTTTTAGTGCGTGCTCAATTTCTCCCAATTCCCTCTAGGATGGTGTTAGAAGGTTTTCTATGCTGGTGGGGAACAGCCTGCAACTGCCCCACTCTTCTTTTTATATGTATGTGAAATTAGAATTGGTAATAAACTTTGTGATAAGTAGTTTTATCTGTGTGCGGTTTGCTTGTCATTGGCAGCTCGTTCCTGATCCATAGCAAATTGATTTATTAAGTTAGGATTTGTTTCCTCTCTGTCTAGTCCACCTATCTCTTGGGACCAATGTGTTTTATTCTTTTGTTGTTTTTTCTTTTAACTTTTGTCTTTGAATTATTTAGTTTCCAAGATTTGTAATATACGGTTTTTTTGAAAAACATATGTTTGGATGTAAATTGCTGCAAGTTGTCAGGCTTTAGCTTACATAAAACAGGAGTACTAAAGCATTCTGTAAACCAATGGTGCACTTGAAGCATCAATTAAATTTAGCACACTAAACAAACAAAAGATCATAGTCACCGGTCCAATGGCGGTGTGCTTAAAGCTGGGGACACACTATATGATGGGTGTACCCAGCGATAGAACAGCTCGATGTAACAATACGGTGCGGTTACGACATCGCGATATAGCGTTCCATGCTGCATTTAGCTTCATGGCTTTGTTCATTGTCCCACCTGCTGTGTAGTGCGGCACATGGGACGATGCGATGAGCGACCCTCGTGAAACCGCAATTGGAAGTGCACACTGCACAATCCGTACGATATATCGTTCCAATTGGCGACTGAACGATATATCGTAGGACGGATCCTATAGTGTGTACCCAGCTTACCACCACCAGCCAATGTTTAGTATTGCACCTGTTGATGTGAGGGTAGTGCATTAAGCTGCCACGCCATGGAAATCCAAGATAGGATTAACTGTTCTTATGCTGACACAGCTTGCAGAGATCATGTGGTTCCCGGTAGTGATGTTGCAACCGGAGCTTTACGTGCTGCAACACTCGTCAGTTCAGTCAGCTTGTTTGGCTACTGCTTTGTGGCTTTGTCTAGACATTTCCACTCCTCAGTATCAGCAGTTACAGATGTCCATGGGGCAGTTCTAGCAAAGCAGAAATCTGATCAAATGTTGAAAAGGTGGCATCCTATGACCAGACCATGTTGAAAATCATTGAGTGCTGTAGTGTGACCGATTCCTCTGCTAATGTTTGACAATGGAAATTGCATGACCATATTGACAATGCGGTGGATGGGACTACAGCTCCAGGCCTCCACATAATAGGCCCATAATTATGATAACCACCCACCCAGCTTGCCACGCAGTAGTCCATAAATCATGGTTATTAAAATGTTTTTCCTCATAAAATGATGCAATTTTTCTACTTTCAATAATTTGGGGAGGCATTGGGGCAAATAATGGAGGTTGTCCACTCATGTGGCACTGGCCACACCCACCCAGCACTGGCCACAGCTTCTCTGCTTCTGACAATAGGCCTTTTATCATTTTCAGTCCCAGGCCTATCAGGCCCTTATCCCAGCCGTGCACTTGATTTTATACCCCTGTAAGCACTAATTAGAAGCAATGTGCGCATACTTTTGGCCATGTAGTGTAGGCTTAGGCTAGGAAAGTATTTGATCCACTACAAATTGCACTGACCCCAAATGAACACGAAGTAACAAGAGTTTGTAGACTTCCACTTCATGTGCAGCCTCGTTTCCGGCTGTCCTGCTTCATTTTGGAAATGACAACACACATCGGGGGTATATTCACTATACAGCAGTTTTTCAAAGCCACCAATCGTTTGACTGCTGAATCTAAAACTGCAGCAGAAGCAATAAATACAAAACAAATGCAAAAGCCGCAATTAAAACCTGCCGTTTAGTAAATATACACCCCGATGTTCAGGCCGGGGGTTCGGGTTACTATGCAGTGTGAATTGCTGAGCATGCGAGGAGGATGGTGGAAGAGAACAATGAAACACGTTTGTGTTATTCTCGTTATCCATCATCTTGTCCTATAAGGCACCACAACTGCGCAATCTGATCCTTCCTTATAGGTGATGGAAGTTGTTGTTAAATGGCTGAGGCTTTAATATGTGACAGTGCTGCCATGTTACAGTCCCCTGTCTTGCAGCTAAAGATTGTTTTTGTTCTTTTTTTATCCACCAAGCAAATTATGATGTGTGTGTGTGTGTGTGCGAGCATCCGTGTCTGCATCTGTTGCTGCAGTCACGTCTCTGACTTTATGCTAATGCTGCTACAAACCCTTTCCCTGGTGTACAGCCGCACTCCTGAATGTGCCAGAGCTAACGCCCACTGTCGGTGTCCTTAGAATTACCAGCCCCTATGGCAGGTGCAGATTATCTGTCTGCCTCCTACAGATGTGTCCACATACATCTTACCTCCATGCGCTACATGTCGCGTTAAACGTAACACCTGAGTGCCATGTGAGTCTTTAGCGCCAAGCGTCTTTTCGTGCAAATTTTTACCTTCAAATGCATTTTTTTATTCGCAAAGTTATGTGAAAAGGACGTACAGGCAGCTTCTGCTGATTAAATGATATGCAGCATGCCTATGTTCTGTGTGCAGCTGCGACTCTGCATACAGAATGCTACGTTACAGTGTCAGCAGCTCTGTAATGCTATGATGACCTCTTCGGATGCCATTAGCCATTGTATCCTATGGGCTACATTCTGAAAAATCTTCTGGGAGAGCGATCTCTAGGTGCTGCCCGTTATCACATGTGTGGTCTGATGAACACGCATGTGCAGTAGTGTGGCTGGAGTCTGAACACGGAAATAAAGTGACCGCATTAGCAAGACCCTGTCCCTGCATGTGGATAATAAATGTGTGTGTGTATATATATATATATATATATATATCTATCTCACAGGGGTTCTGCACTCACCATAATAAGTAACATGAATTGACTTTACTGCTAGTCCCTACTCTATTGCTCAGAATTATAACATGGAAATAGCTATCAGATTAGTGTTAAGCTCAGGGGGGCCCATTTATCAAAAAATATTTAAGGTATAATCCCAGAAAACACCAATTTTCAGGGTTTACCTCAAATACAAAGTATCCCCCATATGTATCAAGTAGGTACATTCCCGCAGACAGCCGCCAAATTTACCAATATCCGAAATGCAATGCATACCCGATATTGGCCCCCGCAGCTATCACCATCTGAGGATGACGTTAGCCGCTGTAGCCGATGGGCTCCAACCACGCACATATAGCCGGCGGAGGGATCCGCCAGGAACCCTCACTGGCTATAGCGGGTGTGTACGTGAAGTCCACGGGAATGCCCAGCAGCCCCGGCACTGGCTGGCAGCTCTCCTTTTGGAGCCCATTTCCCTGCATGTCCCGGTTGTTACATCCGACTGATAGGATCGCTTTCTGCAATGCGATCATGGGTGGTACTGTCATGCCCTGATCACATTGCAAAAGCAATCATTAATAAATGGGGGCCAAGGTATGCTATCAGGTTTAAAGCTCACAGCAACTTTGCTTTTAAACGTGAGTCTGGCACCAAGAACATCTGTTGCAAAGCACCTAGGAAACCAGCTAACACAAGCTAGATTACACAGAGTAAAAGGGATGCATGAGAAAATGTGATCACAAAATGATTAATTAAAAAAGATTAATTAAATAAACAAAAAGCACTGATCCACGGCCCTCACCATTCCTAGATTTGGGGTGCAACATGCTATGTGACCACATAGAATCACAGGGGCTCTGCACTCACCATAAAAACTATCAATAATAATAAACAGTGGGGTTTTGGTTCATGAATTGATGAATGCATTTAAGCTTGCAGCCCCATCATATATATATTTTATTGTTCGTCCTGCATGACAGCACTTTCCAAGTCGCTCTAAGGCGAGAGCACTGCTACACGGCCTGACACAGCCCTTTTTTCCTTCTAGGGATGAGATACTAGTTGATATCAGTAGAGTTAATATAGAGACTGCAATTAGAAGTGCTCTCTGGCTGTATCTAATGTATGAAAACCTTTATGAGCAGCAAGATTCCATAAGCTACTTAGGTTACATTCCAGCCGTGAGCTGTACATTTCCTATCTGTGTTGAGGATGTGGACCTAAAATTTCCAGCAAAAAAAAAAATATATATCCATTAATGTTACCTCTTTATTTGCTGGTATACGTGAGCTGGTTATAGTATAACTGGTATGTAATTGTGCGGCTTATTACAAATAACCTTATATAGCCACCCAGCTACCTTCCTTAGGGCCTGATTCCAGGCAATCTTACAGATCGCAGCTGCTAAAATCTGCTAATGCCTTCTGAAGCTTAGCCAAGCAAAGGGACGCCCGCTGCTGCCTTCTCATATCCGCCCGAAGACGTGCTACAGCATAAACATCTGTAACATTGCGCAGATCAGTCACGCAGCTTGTAAGTCAAGTCTAACCTGTCTCAAACACCGCTGCTCTCCTGACATACAGAGAACTCTCATTCTGTGAAGGAGATCGCAGTGTCTAATTTATGCACGCCCATGAAACGGTCCCAACACGTCTGCATTTGCCTAGCCACCCCAATTACATCCCCCAATATTGGATCATAAGTATTTCAATATACACGAAGAGACCAATTGACTCTGCACGTATATTGAAATACTTATTATCCAATACTGTGTACAATAGTATCCATTCTTATCCTCCATCTATTTATTTAGTTTTATCCTACTTATCGTTATTATATAACTCAATGGAAATATCTATTTATATATTCCTTTATTAGAACGTACACAATTTTATAGATCCTCACCCCACACATGTTACCCTTAACCTATATTTAAATACTTATCAATTACTGTGTACATTAGCATCCATTAATATCTTTTATCTATTTATTACTCAGTCATTTTATTCGGTTTTATCCTATTCATCTCTATAACTCAGTGGCAATACCTATTTATATACTCCTTCATTAGAATAAACATATTTCTATTGACCCTCACTGTACACACCTACACAATAAAAATAATATTCATTAGACACAATGACCTATCAGGAGAGCGCCATCTGTACAACCTCTGTTTCCAAAATATGTTCTAAAAAGGGAGGTTTGAAGGACCACCACCCTGGTGGTGAAAGACACCTCACCACCAGGAGCGCTGTTACCCAAATGTTATTTATACCTCCCTACCCGCAGCCTAAACCTCCCTCCCCACAGCCAAAACCTAACACCCCCCCCACCCCCTCCCACAGCCTAAACCTAACCCTCGCCTAGTGCCTAATCCAAAACTCTAACCCTCCCCCTATGCCCAGTACTTACCTTCCGGGTGTGCGGATTCCTGCATCGGCATTCTGAACGCCAGATCCAAGTCGTTGGGATTATGACCGCAACCCAATTTGGGAGTCCCTATTGACCTCCAGTCTATTCACGTCATTATACAGAAATATTGGTACAGCTGAAATGAAAACTTTGAAACTGGTAGCCTCAAATCACATACAGGTATAGGCAGGGGCGTATCTTCCTATTGGCCTGGATGGCCCTTGCCAGGGGCGTCGGCCAAGGGGGGGGCGCTGTTTCAGCCTGCCATCACTAGCACATGATCTCCTGTCTCTGCTCTTACCAGTGTCCCGCAGTCAGCTGCAGCAAAGATCCCTGGTCTCCTTCTGTCTCCTCTGCTCTTACCAGTATTCTCCATTGAATGTTACAATGTATTAGCCTTCTTATAAGTCCCTTTTTAAAATTAGGGAGAGTAATTTTATTTTATTTTTTTTATCCCTAATATATCTCTTCCCCACAATACCCAACACATACCAATCACCACTCACTAATTCCAATATGTCAACTGTGCAGGAAAAGAGTGCAAGCACCACATCAATCACAAGGCTCTATTCGCAAGGTAATTTGCATATATGCAAATTATCTTGCCCACACTGCATCTTGTTTGTTGTTGATGCCCTCTTTTCCTGTGTTGTTGACTTATAGAAATTAATAAACAGTGCTTTGCATGTAGTAAGAGTTATAACTGAAAAAAAATATATATATATATAGTCTCCCTATTTCTACAGGCATGTAAATTGAACTACCCCCAGTGTAAGTGTAATATATTTTTATTTTCCTCAGTATGGGGGACTGGCTATGATCTTTATGGGTTGTGGTTAACCCTGTGAGGGGAATAAGACATGATCAATATGGACTGTCTTCATTCTTATGTTGGAAAATATAAAAGATCTATCATCCCAGTAAATTAAAGGTGGAGTGTAGGTATCAGTTGTTAAAAAGTGTAATGCAGTATAGCTAGCACAATTTGAATATATGTAAATTATGTTACCCATAATGCATTTTGTTTGTTTTTGATTCAATGTTTTTAAGCTTTTCCGGTGTTTTTTTGCATTAATAAGTTCATATATAGTGGTTTGCAATAGAGTAAATTCTATAAAAGATATGTATATATATTACAAAGAGAAATAAAAATTTTACTCTCCCTATTTCTTGACATGTGTGAATGAAACTACCCCCAGTGTGTGGGTTTTTTTTTTTAGTAGAAGCAGTCATTGGAGGGGGGCACCAGTCCCTTAGTTTGCCAGGGGCGCTCGGACCCCTAGATACACCCCTGGGTATAGGCAGTGTTAGGCTGTCTGACTGTGTGGCTATTACCTGAGGGTGTGACTCAGTCTATCATTACAGTAGGTGCTTCTCTGTCACCCACAGGAGGAGGAATCTATGTTGTGGGCTGAGCAAGTATGCAACCTATCAATCTGCTTGGAAATGGTGACATTAGTATTAATCCCTGACTAATATTCATAAGGCCTGAATGAAGATTCATGAAGCACTGATTCATAGGCATTGATTGGCTACATTCCCATGAATATTAATCACTGTTAATAATAGTTTAGCCCACGAAATGTCTGTACTAGCGATGGTTGTGGTTAGGTAGTTATAATGTCAGTCTAGTGCAGAGGTTCCCAAACTCCGCCATTACAGTCCAGGTTTTTAATGACATCCGTGATTGAGCACAAGTGACTTAATTAGTACCTAAGTCAATTTGATTGAACTATCTGGGCTTAAGCATGGATATACTTAAAACCTGGACTGTAGTGATGGAGCTTGGGAACCTCTGGTCTAGTGTAGTATATATATATTATTTTTGGGGGGAAGGAGAGGGTGATATTGTTTTACTGTTTTAAAACTCACTAGAAAGATCGCTCCAAACTCCTTCATTAACATACACATGCTGATGTTGTTGTGTATCATTTACATTGTACTTAAGGATTGATCAGGAACATCTATGGCTATAACTGGTAACAAGATTTGTAATCCTGTAGAAGGTAATGAAGGAATATTTTTCTATGTAATTACTACTGTATCATCTGGATGTGCTTTCTGAGATGATCAGTAAGACATCTTTCCAGCTTTTGTATTTTACCATTTTTGTTTGAATTGCATCTTTATCATTGCAGATGAAAGGTCTCTTTTATAGCTAACAAATAATGCATTGCATTCTACTAATGAATAGAAGATATGGAGAAATGAAATTACATACACTAGAGACATGCTTCTATGGTAGTGTGTATCCTTCTGTAATAGGATGTGATTATTATTCATAATAATTTATATAGTGCTATCATATGCCGTTGCACTTTATAATTGGGAACACAGTCATTAAATAAGATTGGGTATTAACAGGCAAAGATGCAATCTGTAGGAAATAGGAATGTGATACATGAGGTTAATGCTGGGTACACATTATATCAGAGCCGGAGATGGGGCCCTAGGCAAGATACTAGTTTGGGACCCCCTCCCTCAAACAATCCATAGCCCTATATTTGAGTTCCTGATTCATGCCCTTACTTACTTTTTTTTGTTTTTCCTCCCTATATTCAACTTTTTAAAGCTTTGAACGTTACGGACATCAAAACATTAAAATGGAAAATGAAAACTCAGTGCAAAAATAATGTGCATATATAATGTGTATGTATATATATATATATATAATCTCAATGGGAATGATCCATTTCATATATATATATATATATATATATATATACATACATATATGTACACATACAGTGTATGTATATATATCTATCTAATGACATTGTAAAAACTGTGTATATACCCAGTAGGTGTCATTGGTCAAGTCTTGTCAGTAGTGACACCTACTGGATATATACTGTTTTTACAATGTCACTGGATGAGAAAGAATAAAATATATATATACATATATATATATATATATATATAATATATATGAGCAGCAAAAGCGGGATGGCACTCAGTGAGACTCCAATACAAATAAAGAACACAGCACTACTTTGGTTTAGGTTGTCAACGTTTCAGTGTTTGCACACTTTTATCAGTGCAAAGCTTTTGCTGCTAGTACATTAGTTTTGGGAAATGCACTGGGGCATTCTAACCTAAGAGAGAGTGCCGGTACCTCGTGCATTTGTGTGTGTATATATATATATATATATATATAATACACACACACACAATCGTGTGGTCCAGCTCTCCTGAATGATCTTCTAAGTGGCAGGGTACATGCACATGTTACTCACAAATACAGACGGATGGTGCAGCACTCCATGCGCTTAATGGATTTTTTTTAAGCGCATAAAGTGCTGCACCATCCGTCTGTGTGTGTGTGTATATATATATTTATATTTATATATATATATATATATATATATATTAGGGATGTGCAGGCTCGGATAGGTTCGAGTTTGCACGTGGAGTTCGGATTTTTCCCTCCAAAAAAACGGAACTCAGAACGAGGCAAAACGTCATCTTACATGGACGAACATCATCATTCCTGGACAAAAGACCATTAGAGAAGAAGCTGAGCTATTTACTGCCTCATCTCTCCCTGGGAGTGCTGATATTTTGGTGAGTTTTGCCTATAAAAACGATAAGAATAATACCAAAAAAGATATTTATAAGTTATAAACATCATCTTTGTATTATTTTAATAATTTTTATAGTTGAAACTCTGCAGTATGACAGGAGAGGCTCTGCCTACCCTGACTACACGACCCTGTTTTTTTTTTAGTATGGAAAGAAACAGAACACATTCAAATTTTGATTTGTAATTAGGTAAAGTAACTTGACGGGGTAAAGTGGGAGGCTCTGTAGTCTGATAAGCCTGCCTGAAGTGGTGAGCTTTTAGGTTTGCAGGCTAGAATTGTATTGTGCGAGGGAGGGCATACCACAGATTGCGTGCCCAGGAATGGGAGCAGGTATGGGGTGTGGATGAGAGATGCAGAGTGGAGGTGTAGTGTTATTTATGATCTTGTATGTTAGTAGAAGTATGATAGATTGGATTGAGTAACATAATCTACAAATTAGATGGCCAAAGCACTTTCCAAACCAGGCAGCCTTGGATATCCTACCCAACAAGGCTTCTGGTGTTAAGGTTTCCTGTCGGTTAGTATGATCCGATACCTGCCATCCGTTAGCTACAGCATAGGAAACCCTCACTATATTGCTTAGCTGCGGAGGGAGGTAGTTAGAGACAGAAACCCCTTTAGAAATATGCATTTATGATTCTCTTCCTCCCCCTCCTCCCACCACCTATACGTATTATTTTATTTATATGGCTACACAAGGTGATTGCACAACATAATGAGATATTAGTACATTGCATAACTATTAACATAACAATATAACCAAACGCAGGGTGGAGGGTACGGGATAGAGCGGCTCACGATGGCGGAGATGTATTGAGCCTTGGAGAGTGATAAAGTAGATGGAGATAAAGTACCAACCAATCAGCTCCTGTCACTTTACAGGCTGTGTTTGAAAAATGACAGGAGATGATCGGTTGGTACATTATCTTTCTCCATTTTATCATTCTACAAGGCTTAGTACATCACCCCCTATGTCTAGTAAATGCAAGAAATGATAAGTCACATGGGGAGAGAGGGGGTAGTAAATCTGCAGCCAATGAACCTGTGTACAACAAGTGAGTGACCATACAGGATCATAGCTGGATAGATGGTGCTTCCACTTCCCGCGAGACAGTGTGACCCGCGGGAGGGACTGTCCCTGATAAGCGGGACAGGTGAGAGTCATGTATTGAGTTATGTTGGGGGGCTGAGAGGGTTCCTTGAATAAGTGAGTGTTCAGGATTTGTGTGGATGCTGTTAGAGCGTCTGATAGGGTGAGGGGCCCTATTGCACTCTCTGGACATGTACATGGAACTCCTTATTATAGCAAAGATTTCGAGGTCCCTATGATTAACCGATTGTGTAATGGAAAGTTAATGGTACAGTACAGCAACCTCCTGCCTGAATGCTCAGACCGGCAGCCCAGAGAGCTGCATTAGGATTCTGATTAAATAAGTGCTGATGGAACTGTAACCAAATCTCCATAGACCTTGTTCGCTGTAACTGGAGATCTCTCAGTGGAATGAAAAGTCCACTTAGCGCCTGACATGCCATATCCTGCCTCGGCCATTGCTAGCACTCTTGTTTTGATGCTGCTGTTACATGGATGCCGGCGGAGTAGCAGGGACACCTGACCTTACTTGAAATCAAATTGCGAACAACATTTGAATGATAATCCCTTACTCCCTAGTTATTGGTGTGCGCCGGGATTTTTATTATATTTTTGGATTATAGAGGCTCTCGTCTTTTACCCGAAGTTTATATTTAAAGTTTGACAGGTCTGGGGTCTCTATTTTTTACTATTATTGTTTATTTGATCATTTGCGATGTGGAGTCACTAGAATAGACTTTGTAGGTTGCTCAAAGAATGGAATGGGTATGAAATACCGGCGGCCGCATGGCCGGCGGTTCGATTCCCGTCAGCGGCAGCCCGACGGGAGCAGAGTGCGACGCAGCGGAAGCCCGACAGCGCTGGAAATCCCGATCGTGGATAGGTAAGTATCCACTAACCTAACCCCCCTAACCCTCCTTAGGGGTGCCTAACCCTAACTTCCCCCCCAAGTGCCTAACCCTAACCACCCCCTTCCCCTATACCTAAACCTGTCCCCCGGGGGGTGCCTAACCCTAAGTCCCCACTGGGGGTGCCTAACCCTAACCCTCCCTCTCCTAGCCTAACCCTCCCGGGGGGGTGCCTAACCCTAAGTCCCCCTCGGGAGCCCTAAACCTAACCCTCCCCCCCGCGGCTGTCCGCTCGCGGCGCCTGGCATCACTACGATCGTGATGCCGGGCGCCGGTCTCCTGGCGTCGGGGAAATGCGGGCGTCTACATCTAGACGCCCGGCATTTCACCCTTGCCGAGATAAGACAGTTGGGAAGCCGGCTGCCGGTATATAGGCAGTCGGCTTCCCTATTGCTTCCCCAAAGAATGACCTGTCCCAACATGCATTGCTCCAGTGCCTAAAGATTCCTTGCAGTCTGTAGACTGTGACAGGTTCCTCCATGTCATTGTGCCATAAATAAATCCTATGTAGTAAGGAGATGAGCACACAGCTGTACCACCAGGCCAGATGTGGAACCCATGAAGACACACGTGAGTTTGTGCAGGCATTTCCAGCACTATTAAGTTGCATTCTGATTGGAGGAAAATTGCCATTTGCATTAACAGAACCACAGTGTAACATACCCTGTACCATAAACGCTTATCATGGGATTCTCCAGTATGATGTTACATCTACAGTAGACCTGTAACCTAAAGGAAAGTATCCTCCTGTTGGTTTAAACCAGGGGTGGCCAAACTCTGTCCTCGAGAGCTACCAACAGTTCACGTTTATCAGGTCTCCCTACAGAATCACAAGTGACATAATTAGCTCCACCTGTGGATCTTTCAAAATGTGTCAATGAGTAATGACTACACCTGTGCTCCTGCTGGGTGGCCTGCATGTGCGTGGCTCTGCAATTACGTCCATCCCTGAATAGTCCCCCCAGTGCGGTTTTTAGTCTGTACACCAAGAGGCCAGATCCATAGCATTTTGCCAAGTGTATGATATCAGGGCTGAGGGGAGATATTGGCTCATGTCTGTCTGAATTCTAGGAGAATAAACTGCCAGTGTTTGTATGACGCAGCCGCGTCACACAAGTAACACAACATTAAGAGTCCAGCAATGTGACCATTTTACCAGCGATAGAAAAACAGGCACCATAAGCTACATATTGTTGAATTAAGAAATAGAAGAGTCTAGAACTCCTGTAAACATGTTTCAAAGAAGATACAGATGTGGCGCAGGAAGCCCAGCACAAATGAGACGCACGAGAAGAGTAGCGTACCAAATTTTTCTTTCAATTTTCCGTGTTAGTTGCATCACAATATCAGCGAAAAGCCGCTCACAGTGTACTGGAGATGCTGGGCTGCGACTTTAACCGCACAGGAATGGGTTCTACACACGCACAAGGCGCAGATGACGCACCATGGAACTTGGCGTGAGGAACAACCGCGGCTGTTTGCAGCGGAGCCCTTTTTACACAGATTAAGACTCGGTTGCACACAGATGTTGTACAC
Organism: Taudactylus pleione; assembly: GCA_031769625.1. Lineage (NCBI taxonomy): Eukaryota > Metazoa > Chordata > Amphibia > Anura > Myobatrachidae > Taudactylus > Taudactylus pleione. The sequence goes on along the minus strand of JAUIMM010000628.1, from coordinate 2,893,704 downwards.
CCCATTGGTCAGCGAGAGGGCTATTTGGTGTGACTGAAGCCACAGTGAATGATAGAGGTGGGCAATAAGCGGTACCCCAGCTGTTTACCATGGGATGTAGTCTGCATCCCGCACACCTAAAATATCAGCGTCGAAATCCCGACAGGTCGGGGTCCCAGCACCACTATCCCGAACGTCTGCATCCCGAAGGTAAGTATCTGGGTGTTAGGGGAGGTTAGGATTAGGCACTAGGGGGAGGGTTAGGAATAAGGTGCGGGGAGGGGGAGTTTAGGCTATTGGGTGGGTTAGGATTAATTGCAGGGAGAGGGAGGTTAGGTTTAGGCACTAGGGGGGGGGGGGGATTAGGTACCAGGGAGGGAGGGTTAGGATTAAGGTGCGGGGAGGGGGAGTTTAGGCTTAAGCGCTAGGGGGTGGGTCAGGATTAAGGTGCAGGGAGTGGGAGGTTAGACATAAGCACTAGGGGGTGGGTTAGGATTAAGGTGCAGGGAGGGGGAGGTTAGACATAAGCACTAGGGGGTGGGTCAGGATTAAGGTGCAGGGAGGGGGAGGTTAGATATAAGCACTAGGGGGGAGGGGGGGTGAGGTTAGTGTTAGGCACCAGGGAGGGTTAGGGTAGGGGTTAGGAAAACACAGGTCGTTCCTTTGGGTGCCGGGATTCTGGCTGTTGGGATGCCACTGTCGGTATTCTGACCAGCGGCATCCTGACAGCCAGGATTTCCTACCCAACCCGTTTGCCACCCCTGGGGTGTATGAGGACACATCCGTAGAGAATTTTTACGTCTATATTTTCTCTATACCAATATCACCACTGCTTTCCCTTCTGTCTGAGTGTTTGCAGAATAGAGCGCATGTTATCAATGAATGCTTAAATATCTTTATTTCAGGGTGTATTGTACAGGAACATACTCTGCTTATATTCTTATATGTCTTGTTTAGCCATCAGCATTCTGTTCCCTAAGCCAGGTCAATGAGGATAAAGGGAGCTCATTATAGAACAGCGAAGAGCTTAGCCTTATGCCTTTTGTATCTAGTACAGTTTCATGTTGTTTTTATTGTTCCATAATCCACATAATAGCATTTAGATATCAAGTAGCCCGCAGAGAGAGGGATAAAACTCACAATTGAATGAAATCATTCTGTCAGAATTGGCAACAGATGGTGAAGCCTGAAACGTTTTCCAGATAATCTGAGTGACCCGTGGGTGCAATGTGTGCAGCTCAGTCACGGTTTAATGGTCCTGTTTCTCTATATTAGCACACAGAGCCTATGACTTGTAACTGGTAGTCTGGACACTAAATTGCACCTATTGCCTACAGGCAGTATAAGCAGACATTTTGTGATGTGAACAATATTCTCATTAATACTGGTCCAGTTTACAAAATGGCTGCCTCCATGTTCTATAGGTGATCAGTACGCTGTAAAACAGTAGACTCCCTTTATGCGGTTAGTTTGGTGTCCATTCCAACACTGGAATTATAGCAAAGGGCATTAAGGGGCTTTTACACAAAAAATGAAGCGGAATGGAAGCTTGCCTTTGGGATTGTCAGTCTCTTTGTACTAAATTTTCTGCCATTTTATTTTGCCATTTCTTCTACCACTTCTGACATTGGACTAGTGTGTTCTCTCAGCCGACAGATTGGTTCAGCTGTGCCTGGTCGGGTCTCCTGGTTTATAAACCTGCTTAAAAACAGGAGACCCGACCAGTGATCAGCCAACCAATATACAGGTGTGTAGGCTGCTGAGACCGGAGCTGGCTACCGATCGCCGATACCGGCAGCTCTGCACACCATCTGCAGCAGCTGTCAGCCGGGAACATGCCTGCGTCAGCGGTACTGCCCAGTTTAACAGCTGCTGTAGTCGGGTGCAGCGGTATGGCCATAGCCAGAGGGATCCCGTCACTGTCCACCAATTCAGCGGGACCTGGCGGAGGCTGCTGGTATGGCAACATTCCCCATCAGCCATTGCTGCAGAGTTTTGCAGTGGGCGTAGGACAGCAGTGGTGGGTTTCCACCTCTGCCCTATGAGCACAGTAGCGGCGCATCCCTTTTCAAAAATGGTGCCATGAGCCTTATTGGCTCGTGGCGCAATATTTAAAGTTTGAGATAGCTGCGACAAGCCAATAGCGACTCACTGGATCATCATGGCCCCTGCCCGTGGGCTGGCTAATAAAGTGAATGACAGTCCTGCGGCGGGGAAGGAGCAGGCAACAGACGCAAAAACGTCTGGGGGTGGCAGCTATGCAAAGGCCATCGCCCTCCAAATGAAGGTGCAGGTTAATAAATTACTTAAACAGTAGGTGGGGGGAAAAAAAAATGTTTTGTATTGCCCTGTAATGAATATCTTCTTTACAGGTTAGCTGGCCCTTAATGTCCAGGTGTGCTGGCACTTGTTGTTTCACAAGTGCCAGCATGCTGGGGCAGGCTTGCTGAGACCTGTAGTCTGCCTGTAAAGGAACAATATAATATATATTTTTCTAACACCATGAGCCCCGTTCCCACCACACCAGGGGTGCGGGGCATAGTCCTGGGTTTTCTGCCAAGGGCTGGTTGTTGCTCGGGAGGGAGGGGGGGGGTTCCCACTTTTCATGGAATTCCAGCTCTTTGCTGACCAGTTTGGGGCTGATACTGTAAATGTGATGGCAGGGGGACCCCATGATGTGTATATCCCAGCCATGGCATTATTCTCTCAGCTGGTTCAGCCTGCTGGTGGTTATTGGAAAATAGGGGGAACCCCACACATTCCCCTCACCTTTTTTTCTCATACAAGATCAGGCTTAGAGGTACAATGCTGGGTACTGATTTGGGGGGACCCCACACATTTTTTGTCTGTAAAATGTACCTGTTCTTTAGCCTGCACAGATCATACTGTGCAGTGTAGCTCTGCCACATAGTATGGACATGTGTGTGTAAGTAGCAGCTGGTGTATGGTAATACGATCCTTTCAGCAGATGCAGATTGGAGGTCGCCTGAACAGTTGGACAAGTGTCTGCACATAGATTGGATGTAGCATCTGCCACCAGGTCTGCAGTAGGATTGTATAAACAGTCTGATCTCCTGAGCATATTGGACAAGTGTGTACCCAGCTTTACACTCTAGAGCAGAGGTAGGCTACCTCTGGCACTCCTACTGCTGTGGAACTGCACTTCCCAGCATGCTTCACCACAGTTTTAGCATGCCTTAACAGCACAACTATTGCAGGGCATGCTGGGAGATATCAGGTCAACAGTAACCATGTCACTACTGCAATAGCAACATTTAAATATCAACATGGTTCAAACTGTCGACAGATAACATGTCGACATCCCCCAAATGTCGGCATGCTCACAATGCCGACAGCAGAAGTCTAGACGTGCTGAGGATGCTGACGGCTAGAGATAGGTGCCACCGGGAAGGATCAGCTACGAGGTGGATATTAGGGTTAAGCAGCTGGGGGAGGTTAGGGATAAGGGGAGAAATACCAACCAGAGTATCGGAGCTCCCAGCGGAAAGTGGCTGGGACATGGCCGCCAGGACCTGGAAGAAGACGCTGGAGCTGCCGCCGGGAGAAGGGAAGTGACCACTGGGACGGTTTGTCTGCATTTCATTGTGTCGAGAGATCATCGGCGTAGACACGACAAATGCCGAAATGTTGACTGGATGACTGTCGACATTATAACTGTCTACAAATCATGCCACACCCTGCTGGGATATGTAGTTCCACAGCAGCTGGAGTGATGCAGGATGCTTAGTTCTGCTGTAGAGCATTCCGCATAAAAGCTGGAAATGATCCTATGCCATGGGAATAAAGGGCTATGCAAAAAATACTTTTGAATAAGAAAAGGACATTTTTACATACTAAATACTTTATAGACTAGGGAGTACGTGTGTACCGTCATTCATTCCATGTTTTTAATATCATTTTTAGATCCCTATGCTTTTGTACAAGGTTCCAAATAATGTAATAAATCTGTATATAGCTCCATTTTGTGTACAGACTGTATCTTGTGGCAAATGAGGTAGATATAAGTGTTTTTTGTTTTGTTTATTCATTAATGGGCGATCATTGCTGGGCTCTTTTCACAGTTTTCCATCTTGTGTAACTGTGCGCCACCTAGTGTCAGAAGAAGGAAATTCTTTGGCTTTCATGCAAAAATACATGAATACACTGATGATCCGAAAAACCTATCTAGCACCTGTACTATTTGTGTGGTAACAGTGTATCCCTTCTTCCAGCCATTTTCACCCTCTCAGTTTAATACCCTGTAATGGCAGGAGGTTTTCTGCCATTGCTATCTGTGCACATTTAAGTATTTTCAGTTGTTTACATATTTTCATATCATAACATACATTTAACTTTATTCAAACAGAATTAAACTACAGTATTCACAAGATTCATATTCTTTATCCATTATTATTGCTCTTTGTTTATTCGTTTTGTTCTTTTTTTTTTTTTTTGTTTGACACCAACGCAATGTTGTATTTTTAAACAGTATTGTTTTTGAATTTTTAGACTCACCTAATTTGTAAATTATGACCACATAGAGGTTTGTTAGAAGGCCGAGTTAGAACATAATTTAATAAGTGGCAATGATGTTTCTAACTTACAGTACCTGATCTTCTGTAGTCACTCTCTAATTTCTCTTGATATCAGATCTGTATGGTAACTTGATTTTCCTCTAAACAGGCTTATCGGGCAAATGTGCATGGTGTTTGCACCTAATCATTAGCATCATTTCGAGCATTCAATCAGACCCATTGCTTTTAAAATACACAAGAAAACACAAAGTCACATTATAGTGATTTGTATGCACAGTCAGTAGCTTTGCTCACCCTGTATCATAGTCTAGTGTCGTAAGACGCACACTTGTGATTATGTGGATGGTGTGTGTTTTTTTGGGATCGGTATGAATGACCACCGGACCTGTGTCCGGCGGTTCAAATCCCGACGCCGGAAGACCGACAGCAGTGAAGATACCGACAGGTAAGTATACTAACTAACCTAACCCTCTCCCCCCCAACCCTCCCTTAGGGGTGCCTAACCCTAATCTCCCCCCCTATTGTCTAACCCCCCCCCCTGTAAGTGCCTAACCCCCCCCCATCCCCGCAGCCTAAACCTAACCCTTCCTGGGGGGTGCCTGGCTCTAACAGCGAGGAGCCAATTTTAATGTGAAATCGTTTATTTCAAGTTATTTAAAACATGTGTCTCAATATGAATCTTAAAGTATGAAAGCATTTATGAAGAATGTTTGGTTTTCAAATGACGTCTGCTCGTTATCATTCAGGTCATTATGGATAATGTTAGTGAAATCTGTCTAACGATGTACATTATTGACGTGTGTGGTCATAAATACCAGGGGGTATATTTACTAAACAGTTTTTTTGATAAGTGGAGATGTTGCCCATAGCAACCAATCAGATTCTACTTATTTAACTAGAACCTTCTAGAAGAAAATAGCTAGAATCTGATTGGTTGCTATGGGCAACATCTCCACTTCTAAACACTCTCACTTCAGTAAATTTACCCCCAGGAGTGATCCGGTCGGTGTTTGGCTGAATTTCCAAAAACTAATTTATATCAAAGTTGCAAAAGTGGTAAAATAAAGTAAAGTAACTCACCATTTCCTCTTGTGACACTTCGCAGGTAGCCTCTTCTTTCATCGAAACTCCCTGTCACCGCGGAGCTTGGGCTACGACACAGAACTATCCACCATTGAGCCATCTCTTGACATCTACGATGAAAACAAAACATGAGCTACTTCCTTCATCCACCATTCTGTCTGTTGCCCTTCTACCTCTACTTGTATTCCCTTACCTCCCATCTCCTCAGCCCAATTCTACGTTATCAACTCGTGGTTCCCTGTTGTGTGTCCAGTGTCTCAAATGAAGAGCCAATAAAAACAAAGCACAGTATCCCAACCCCTCCCACAAGGAACGGCAGCTGCAAAGTGGCCCGGGAGCACTCAAGTCTTTTGTGAATATGGTGCATGAGGAAGCACAAAGCAGGAGCTAGTCAGTTTATGTTCCATCGTTACATCCTCCACCTACTTATCAGTATCAATGTGTGAGAAACCGTGGAGTAATTATCTTTTATTTCCATCAGAGTAGATGCAAAACAGCTGACTCTATGCTGATAAGGCCTCCAGTCTGAGTCCATGCTTGTCTACATGTCCTGTTTCTTGGGTATCAGTGACAGAAATACTATTTTACTACAGATGTTTTCTTTTTTTCACATCTGCCTTGAATTCTGCTTCTGGAGGGCTCATCCTAATTTGCCTTCGGTTTATCTCCGATAGGAACAGCGAACTTTTTTGAAAGCTAAATTCCTCCTGCTTGTAGCCACATAAACTTGCTTTTCCATCAATTTGTTACAGTGGTTGTAACTACACTATGGACAATGAAGGGTGTGGGACTTAATATTTACTGTGTTCATACGTATGCTTCTATAATTGTCCTATTGGTGGCAAACATTATATGTACGCACCAAGTAATAATAAAAAAAATATCAACGAAGTAACAGCTCCAACTAGAAATATCCCAGAGAAAAAAACAAAAGACGTAGTAGGTGGCAGTCTCAGACCTCTGTTAGATGTTTCTTTTGCTGACAGCAATGTGATTCTACAATGTCATGGAGTGAACAAATTAGTTGTGCAATAAAGACTAAATAAAGACAGCGGTCATTGGTCAGTCCCTAGCTTAGAGTGTGACTACAATTAACCCTCTATGGGGTCTAGTTACTAAGCCCAGTTAGGAGACAGAGTGAAAAGTGATAAGGTGCCAGCCAATCAGCTCCCAACTGTCATCTCACAGGCTGTGTTTGAAAAATGACAGTTGGGAGCTGATTGGCTGGCACCTAATCACTTTTCACTCTGTCTCCTAACACTGCTTAGTAAATAGACCCCTTAATTACATATGTAGAAGTGATTTAACAAATTTATGTTCCATTACAACTGCATTTGGGCATCTGCCATGTCTCTTAGATCAGCTAAGATAGCTGTAGGGTCACTGCTACTTAGCTAACAAGTACTTAGCGCAATTGCTGATTATTTAAATCCCCAGTGGTCGGAATAGACAAGATAGTTATAGGCAACATGCCCTGTTTATTTAACTCTGTGTCGTTATGTTCACTTCATCTGTCACCAAGGTCACTATGGTGACAACCTGGGTTCTTCTCACAGATAGATGTTGGGCATTCAGCTGTCATGCAGTAGATACAACTTGGTGACAGTGGGATTATTGACAAGTCCCAACTCTTCGCAGCAGAGCAGTCCCCAACAAGGGCTGAAGAAAGCAATATAATTACCTGGTTTATTTCAGGCTGTGGTAAAGGAGACATTTTCACAGTTCTTTCTGTCAGTGAGATTGGTGACCACTGTGAAAAAGATACAGGTCTGGATAATTGCAGCCCTTGGGTTTTCAGCCGAGAGATTCTTCACTAAGATGACCTATAAAGTGTCTAATAATTATTAGGTCTCCGCAGCCTGGAAATTTGGAAGGTGGTGAGGAAAGGTTTTTTGGGGGTTTTTTTTCGTTTATTTAAAAAAAATTAAAAAATAATTAGTTTTCATTTTTTTTTATTCCTGATTTATTTACATTTTTAATTGTTTGGGATTTATTTTTTTGGTTACCGACTCCAAATTAATGGTAAAAGAAAAAATCAACAAAATAACGGCTACAGCTACAAATCAACATGAGCTATCACTAAAAACATACTAGGTGTCCGTCTCAAACTTCTGTAGATGTTTCTTTTGCTGACAAATGTGATTCAGTGTTGACTTGGAGTAAAACAAATGATCTATTATCTCATGAGCCAAATCGTCCAGAAGATACTGGTTTGCCATCAATGTATCCCCCACAGCTGGCAAACAGTCATCATTCTCTTCATCCAGACATGTTTTCCAGAGGTTTCTGCATCAGCTGGCATTGTACATAATTTTTCTGGTGCAGATGCTTACAGAGGATGCGACCAGACTCAACCTGTTAAGACAGTTTGCATAAAACATGCTTATGTTGTAAGCTAAGCGGGACTACCGCTTTCAACAGCGGGAAGAGATTGCAGACAGTTTATATACGCAAAATTGTATGGAGCAAGACAAAAATCTGGTAATTAACTAATAAATTAATAAACCCAATTTGGGGCTTGATTGTTAACAGGTGACCTTAAAAGCACAAAGTTCTCATACTGTGTCCACTTCGTTTCACTGTTTTAATATTTTTTCCCCAAAGTTTAATTGTCCATGTTGGTGCTGGAGCTTTTTTTTTTTTTTTCTTTTTCTTGTCTATCTGTTAAACTGTGATGAGATTTAATGGGTATCCCAATGGAGATCGACAGTAAATACAGTAGGTCCACAGGCAATCTGTTGACAGGTATAAATGGTTGAGAGTGCAAACAGTTGACAGGTTCATATGGTCAACACATGATTTCTATGGTTTTTCAACATTTCTAATGTTTGGGTTAGGGTGAGAGTTAGGCACTTGGGGGAGGGCTAGGCCGCCGGAGGGGACGGTTAGTTTTGGGCACTAGGGGGATGGTTACCAGGTGAAGGATTAGGGTTAAATCACACAAAAAAAACCCAATGTGTTGAGCTTTTAACCATATCAACCTATTGCCTGTCGATCTATTTATTGTCTATAAAGGGGATCCAGTCAAGATGCCAGCGGATGGGATGCCGGACGTCAGGATGCAGACGCCGGACTTGCCAGGGTGGGTTAGGGTTAGGCACCACCTGGGGAGGGTAAGGGTGCGGGAAAGGAGGGTTAGGTTTAGGCACCAGCTAGGCGAGGTTAGGGTTAGGCACCACCGGGGGGAGGGTAAGGGATAGGGGGGACAGTTAGGGTGCGGGAAGGGAGGGTTAGGTTTAGGCACCAGCTAGGCGAGGTTAGGGTTAGGCACCACCGGGGGAGGGTAAGGGATAGGAGGGAAGAGGGGGAGGGTTAGGTTACTTACCGGCCCCTGTCGGGATCTTCACCTTCGGGATGCCGCTGTCGGTCTTCTGAGCGCTGGCATCCCGTTCGCCGGTATATCATACCGATTCCCTTTTAAAGTAGTGAGCACAAAACCACTGATTTAAAGCAAATAGTGTAACGCATCTCTCTTACAACACATTCACAGCTTCTACTACTATAAGATATGTGTTCACTAAAGTTACAGAACTGCGTATATTGAACCATAAACACAAATTAGAATACATGTAAGAGTAATAACTTTAGCCACTAATAGGATAGCTGAAGAACAAACAATATATATAGCCAGCAATATGTACATAATACTAAAGTCATCCACCTGCATGTCTAGCGGACAGTGATATGTTGGGGTCATGGGGCAATTTGTTTTTCAGAAACCAAACCATCATTTCACTCTTAAATCTAAAAATAGTGAGATTACTATATACAGTAAATGTGTATATATTTTATTACATGTAAAATAAACGTTCCCACACTTTATACTGAATAGCACTTTCTGGTGAGTAACAACTTTTGGTCACTTTTACAGCCTTTATTATGGAGTGTTATTAGGACTTCATAATATTCCCCATCACATTCCGGAGCTGGGGTGGTTTTCTGCGAAGTACGAGTGGACTGAACGCTGACCCTTCCATGTAAATGATAGAGCTCCACATAAACACGGCTATGAGTTTAAAACCAACTTTCACACCCATCATTCCAAGAGAAGACCCCATCTATCAGATGGTCGCCCACCTCATAGTCACCGAGCACAGTGTTGTTCTGCAGCTGAGATAAGGTGATCGGATCTGCTATGAATGGCCATGAGTTACTGCGTGCTGCAGCACAGGGTGTCAGTAGGGTTTGCTTTTGCTGTGATCAATACAGAGATATTCACCTGATCAGGTGGCTGTATCCTTATGGCTGTAAGAGGAAAGGACACTAGAGGAGTGAGGCAATGTCCATGGGATGTGGTATAGAAATTGTCAGAAATAACACACATTTGCTGTCAGCCTGCACCTATCATCTGCAATTCTTCCCAGTTCACCGATCAAATTTCACAACACCCCTTAGTACGAAAGCTCTCAGGGGCAGGACCCTCATTTACTTTTGTTCCTCCCTTGTCTTTTGTCTACAAATCTTGGAGAGAGATAAAATACCAACCAATCGGCTTCTAACTGTCATTTTACAGGTTGTTCTAGAAAATGACAGAAGCTGATTGGTTGGTACTGTAACTCTCTGCAAGAATTGAGAAATCTCTCCCCAAGTCCGTTGAGTGACTCTGATACTGTATGTTCTCCCTTACCAACAACAACAGGCTCATCGACTGACAACTGACTGTGACTTACCCCAGCTTGCCCTACAAGCTTGTGAGTTACCCTACCCTCCCCCCACCCTACCCAGTCTGTTATTTTACTTTTGTTCCTAGTTATGTCAATTTTACACTATATTATACCTAGAATATGTGAACTATACTGTTGCAATATATATTCCTTCAATGGTACGCTTTTAAAAATAATAATAATAACATGCTCAGGAGCTGCTTCCGCTTAGTTATTTACACCCCCCCCCTGCCTCCCCGGTCTCCTTAATGTCTGCAAATGTATGACCCTATACAGGGTAAAGTGAGAGGGGAGAGGAAGATGGAGAGATGGGTAGCCATAGAGGGAGAGGGAGGGAGACAGATGAGGAAGAGAGGTAGAGGAAAAATATCCCATGCACAAAAACCACAGGTACCCATGTACATCATGTTTTTTTGAGCAATCGGCATACTCATGACCTGCTGAATGATTATGTTAGAAAAATACTAGCCCTCAGTGCTAAATAAAAATCATCCAGCTGCTCTGATGTGGAGGGGAAAAGGGGCATCCTGCTGCGCTCACACCAGCAAGTGGCACCCCTAGTGCAGGGGTTCCCAACCACGGTCCACAAGGCACATTAACAGTCCAGGTTTTAAGGATAGCCATACTTGAGCACGAGTATCTTAATTAGTACATCAGTTATTTTGATTTAACCATCTGTGCTCAAGCATGGATATCTCTAAAACCTGGACAGTTAGTGTGCCTTGAGGACTGAGGTTGGGAAACACTGGCCTAGTGGGAAATCCATCACTGAGTGTTTTTTATCTTGATGATCTACAAGGGTGCCTAAAGTTATTACTGTTAAATATATCCTATTTTTATGGTTCAGTATACTCTAATGTGTATTTTTAGTACATAGCTTGAAGAAGTAGAAGCATTTAGCATATTGTAAGAGATGTGTTACCTGCAGTGGTGCAAGTATGGTGGTATGGTGGACCTGAAATTTGCAGCAGGTACGTCCTATCACCTTACCTCTGACAGGACACCGTTTGTTCCTTTATCATGTCTGGCATGAAAATGGGACAGACTGCACAGAGAGGAGGCAGAGCCGGAACAGCGGTAGCCACCGGTGGGCAGCACAATAAAAAAATAGTGTACCGACGCAGTGGCGTAGCGTCATGACATTGTGCCGCAGTACATTGAAGAGATGAGCCAAGCTTCCTAAAGAAGGAGAAGCAGCAGGAGGAGATAAGGTGAGGGGACTAGAGATGCCACGGGCTGGCTTGGGAGACAGGATGATGGAGTCCACCTGAGAGACATGGGGAGGCTGAGAAACAGGGAGGCTGGGTGACAGAGTGGTAGGCTGAGGGACAAGGAGGGGGTTGAGGCTGAGAGACACTGGACAGGAGGCTGGAGTGACACAAGGGGCAGGAGGGGAAACGTGCCAGGAGGTAATGGGGCACAAGTCTGGTTGAACCTCTGTTATATGATGATGACTTTGGTTATATTCCTACACAAACAGGCATCTTCCTAACTATGGGCCTGATTCAGAGATTAACGCAACTGCAATTTGCATGCAGACACAGCTCTGTGCGGCAGAAGAGCTCCCTGGCCTGCTTCAGTTCAGACCTTCCGAAAGGGTAAAATGGCCACCGATGTACTTCGATGGTACTGATGTTTCAGTAGGTATGCGTAGTTTTACGTAGGTGAGAAGGCAGTAGTGGGCATCTTTATGCGGGTGATCTTTGCTAACATTTGCATATTTTTGCAACTGCCTTGAGTACGCAGACGCAGTTGCGGTCACATTAGCGTATATCTCTGAATCAGGCCCAATGTGAATGACATGAATAGTGAATACCCACTGAAGACACAGGACCTCATTCAGAGGCTCTCGCAAGCGCTGTGTGCTCGCAAGCGGCCCGATGGTTTGCAAGTGCGCATGCGCACACTTCGTTCTGCGCATGCGCAAACTACTCTGCGAGCGCAGCCCGCTCGCTCGCCCATCAAAGACAGCCCAGTGAAATGAGTGACAGGAGAGGCCATTTGTGGGTGGTAACAGGGGCAGGACACTAATAACGGGGGAGTGGAGGTGCGAACACAGGCGTGCCTGAGTGTTTCAACGACGTTTTTAAGGCGTGCATAATTAACAGGCAGTGTCATAGTACACGTCACATGCCTGTTTTTTACACTGAATTCCTCGCAATACTTGCGGAAGGGTAAGGCAACCACAAGCGCTGCGATCGCTACCGATGGTGCTCGATGTACCAATGTTTTAATACACTTCCTGGAGATGACGTGTTCAAGTGGGCATCTCAACATAGGGTACTGGTTGTCAGCATACACAGAGCGATCGCTCGCACAGCCAAAGTGGGTGTGCTTATGTCTTGGCGAGCGATCGCTTCCCATGGCGTCACTTTGAAAAAATTGTATATGCTGGATGCGAGCGAGTGGCCGCTTGAGAATGAGGTCCACAGTCTGCCCAGGGATCAGTTTCTTCAGAGCTTCCCGGTTGCAGAGAAACCACCATATAGGTAAGGTGTATTTGGAATGGGATGGAGAGCAATGCTACCAGAGTTATGAGAAATGGGTGGCGAGTCATTCTGACATTCCCCTATTTCAAGTGGCAACTCCCCTTGTGACACATGGCCACGCCCATTTTCCACGCATACAGGGCCTGATTCAGATACTGACAGTAATGCGACAGCAGCTGTGATTTCATACGCAACGCAGCAGCGGAAATATGGCAATGTTAGCAAAGATCACCCGTGCATAAAGACACCAACTGCTGCCTTCTTATCTCCTGCGTAAATATTGGAAATATCGACGCATATCAGCGGCCATCTTACCCTTGCGGAAGGTCTGACCTGCCACAGGCTTGGGAGCTCTTCTGACAGGCAGAGCTGCTTATGCACTCACAGCGGCTAATTTATGCACGCCCATGTAACGGCGTTTAAATGGACAGGCTCATCTGCATTTTTCTGACCACTCCCCCTTTCCACCCCCTAACGCTGACAACCTGTCAGTCACTCTGTGATGGGATCCTCTGTGCACCCGTAATCGCAATGCGAATGTTGACCATGCACAGTGCGGCTTACGTGCAATTGCAAACCATCGCTCGATCTGTGTGAAAATTGCATTAGCGTCCATCTCTGATCAGGCACACTGTGGGCCTGATTCAGAGCCGGACGCTATTTGCGCTTGCTCGTTCAGAAAAAGGGGCCGGCTATTTAAATTGAGCGCTCGCTCTTTGCGGTCTGTTGACGCCTCTATGTCTGAGCGAGCGAACGAAACATGCGTTCGCTATTTGGTAAAGACGCCCCCTGGCCACTCGCATCCTACGTCATCTCCGCTATTTATTAGATTAATCGAGTACATCGAAAGGCGTCTGAACTGCTCGCAGTGCTTGTGGTTTGGATTTTCCTACCGCAATCATGCGAACAGTTCAGGCTAAGAAACAACCAAGTGACGTGGTCGATGACGCTGCTTTGTTAATTATGCACACCCTTAAAACACCCGTTTTGACCATTTGGCACGCCTGCGTTCGGATCTCCACTCCCCGTTTTCAAGCACTTTCCCCTGTTACCACCCACAAATGCCTCATCCTGTCACTCAAATTAGCAGGCATTCGCTATTTTGCGAGCGCTCGATTTCCGACCGCAATGACTGGTTGGCGCATGCGCATTACGACCAATACGCATGCGCAGATGTGCGAACATCGCTCGGAGCGAATGAGCGGCCGCTTACGAGCGGCTCTGAATCAGGCCCTGTATCACAAAGACATTTCTCCTACTTGCACCACTGGTTGCCCTATTCTCTTTAAAAGGTCAAACAGACTACACTATAAATGTTAAAAAGATGAATGGGTGCATTTATCAAGGAGTCATTTATCCAAATCACTTATTTTCGGTGATTTTTCAGGTAGAATTTAAATTGGCAACTTTATTCCAGGCAACACCCGGCTTGTTACCAGGGACTTCCAGGTAACACCCGGCTTGTTACCAGGGACTTCCAGGCAACACGCGGCTTGTTACAAGGGACATCCAGGCAACAACCGGCTTGTTACCGGGGACTTCCAGGCAACACCCGGCTTGTTGCCGGGGACTTCCAGGCAACACCCTGCTTGTTACCAGGGACTTCCAGGCAACACGCGGCTTGTTACAAGGGACATCCAGGCAACAACCGGCTTGTTACCGGGGACTTCCAGGCAACACCCGGCTTGTTGCCGGAGACTTCCAGGCAACACCCTGCTTGTTACCAGGGACTTCCAGGCAACACCCGGCTTGTTACCGGTGACTTCCAGGCAACACCCAGCTTGTTACCGGGGACTTCCAGGCAACACCCAGCTTGTTACCGGGGACTTCCAGGCAACACCCGGCTTGTTACCGGGGACTTCCAGGCAACACCCGGCTTGTTACCAGAGACACGTTTGTAAGAGCTGACGTGATGTGAACAAACAAGGGATCAGTAATGAGAGAGAAGTTGTGGTTATTATGTTGAAAGTACAACATATGAGAATATTCTTTAGAACGAGAATAATACCATAAGCTGTGTGTGTGTGTATTTCATCCTTCTCTACCACCAAATAAGCCAATTTGTCACCCAGTCCCAGCCTCTTTGTTAAATCATAGGGAACATTTCCCACTATAAGATCATTTTGATAACAGATATGGAGTAAGGACTCAGATATTGGAACGACACTAACCAATCCGACGCCAATTAACATGGTGTTATGATCCTGATATCATTGTTTTGAAAACTTTGGAAATGTGATGGGGTCTTGATCCCTGCAACTGGCAACAAATAAACTGAGTAAGGGCCTGATTCAGAGCCGGACGCTCTGAAAGAGCACTCGCTCTGAATCAGGGTGTTTTTTTTTTTTATTTGTGCGGCCTCCTGGCCGCTCGCATAGCCGGAAGCTCTCCCACTGACATCACTGGTGATGTCAGTGGGGCCGACCACAAACAGCAGGCGTTCGCTTGGGAACGCCTCCGTTTGTGAAGCCACCCCCCCCGCCATGCCTACAAAACAGGGCGAGCTGTTGATCAACATCAACAGCCGCCCCTTTTGTAGTGAGCCATGAAGCGAGAGAATTTCTCACTCCGGGGGGGGTGGACGCACAGTGCGGCCACTGCGCGTGCGCAAAGCCCACCATCGACCCACTTGCGAGCGCTCAGGCGCTTGCAAGCGGGTCTGAATCAGGCCCTAAGTGCTTTATTCTTATAGGGTTAAATTATGGGGTTGACCATCTACTGCTCTGCCAATGATGGTCGATGATTTTAAACCATCAGTAAGAAACCATTGATTGAGCAGAACGCAGCCAGCATTAGCCATCGGGCCTCCCATTGATGGCAAAACTAGTTACCATCATCATCAGACCATCGATGGCCAACCCTGTTTTATTACATTTTTACGTTTTTATGTTGTGAATTTTTTTAAGCAGTATACAAAAAATATAATATAATGAAGGGGGAGTAGTGCACCCTGTAATTCTCCTACTCCAAATATATCCATGACCGTGGACCGTGTGATAGGCCCCGCACCAACATTATTGGTGCGGATAATGGCCCTCATTCAGAGCCGCTCGTTAGCGGCAGTACGCTCGTTCCGAGCGATGTTTGCACATCTGCGCATGCGTACGGTTTTTAGTACGCATGCGCGAACCAGTCAGTGCGGCCAAAAATCGTTTGTACGCTATATAGCGAGTGCCTGCTATTTTGAGTGACAGAATGAGGCGTATGTGGGTGGTAACAGGGGAAGGTGCTTGAAAATGGGGAGTGGAGATCCGAACGCAGGCGTGCTTAAAGGTCAAAACGGGCGTATTATGGGTGTGCATAATTAATTCAGCAGCGTCATTGACCACGTCACTGGGTTATTTTATAGCCAGAACTGCTCGCAAATTTGTGGTAGCAAACACCAACCACAAGAATAGCGAGCAGTTCATACGCTGGTCGATGTACTCGATTAATCTAATAAATAGCGGACATGACGTAGGATGCGAGCGGCCAGGGGGCGTTTTTAACAAATAAACGAGCGTATGTTTTGCTCGCTCGTTCAGACTTAGAGGCGTGAACAGACTACAATTTGCGAACGGATCATTTGAATAGCCACCCCTTGTTTTTGAACGAACGACCGCAAATAGCGAACGGCTCTGAATCAGGCCCAATGCTCCTTGGCCATCTCCTAACTGTGTCATGCATTATAATTACATGCTGTAGACCACTAGACAACACAGCTGTAGTAGTGCTACATGATTTTAAGAGTTTAACAAGCAAGAAACTACATAAAAAATTGTCTTCAGCTGTAATATTGGTGTAAGCATACTACATAAAAATTACACTGAGAACAGGAATTGGTCACTTAAGTGTTCTCAGACAGCATGTGGTGGGCTGTAATAAGAGTATTATGTGTCTGCCCAATGCTCAGTGCTGAATGGGAAAAGCTACTAAGTGCAGATTATATATAATTTCTCCACAGTATACACTACAGCATGTTATTTTCATATAACGGGTAACAAGCGGCCATCTATAAATATAATCGTAGATTTTTTACAGTAAAATCTATTTGGTCATTATTTAACAAATGGGTAAAATAATTGTCCTTTATGACCCATGAAGCCGTCCTGTTGTTGCTGTGGCATGACTTGACACCCAGTGGCTCACGATTTTGGGGGAATGCTCCTCTGCATTTGCTGCATAGGGGAGATAGGTAAAAGTGAGGGCAGGTTGGTCAAGACTCCATTTAAAATAACATTTTGGAGAAGTTCAATAAATGATGGTAAAATAGATCATTCTACAAAGCTGGGGTCCTGCAGGCTCCATCGGTCCAGACGACCTTAGTAGAAGACAATAGGACAGGGCCCACATTCATAACCACGGCATACTAGTAAGTCATGTCATTCTGTGTCTGTAGGGTTGATGTGACTGAGACACTACTCTCTTAAAAGTGCTGCTTAGTATGGTAGCATTATGCAAATAAACAATAGCTATATATATAGGGGTGCTATGCAGCGCTGTTCAACTTACAGTAGTATCTGGGTCTCCCAGTGGTAACTATTGAGGTGAATCCACAGTGCGCAGTGGCGTAACTAGGGTATTTGGAGCCCAGGGCGAATTTGTAAATGGAGCGCCCCCCATGTGCGCGCGATGCAAAAAAATTGGGCGTGGTCACAAGGTGCGTGGCCACTGAAAATGGGGCATGTCAACATGACACACACCCCTTTCTTGTCACTGGGAACATTTCTTTCCATTTGCACCTTAATGCAGTACCCCTTATACAGTCCCCCCTATGCAGTGCCCCTAGTAGTGGTCCCCAGTAGTACCCCTTATATAGTACCCCCAGTATACAATGCCCCCAGTAGTGGTCTCTCTTATGCAGGCCCCCAGTAGTGCCCCTTACACAGTTCCCCCTGTAGTAGTCTCCCTTGTGCAGCCCACCATTAGTTCCCCTTATACAGTGCCCCCAGTAGTGATCTCCCATATGCAGCCCCCCAGTAGTGATCCCCATATGCAGTGCCCTTTATACAGTGCCCCCAGGAGTGATCCCCCCTTATGCAGGCCCCCAGTAGTTATTCTTCCTATGCAGTGCCCCCTGTAGTGGTCCCCCCTGTGCAGTGCCCCCAGTAGTAAGCCCCTTATATCGTGCCCCAGTAGGAGTCCCCCTTGATGCAGTGCCCCCTGTAGTAGTCCCCAGTAGTGGTCCCCCCAATGCAGTGCCCCCAGTAGTATCACCCCCAGAAGCAGTGCCCCCAGTAGTAGTCCCCTCCCTAGTAATAGTGTCCCTCCCCCAGTAGTGGTCTTCCCTCCCTCCCCCGAAGCAGTGCCCCCAGTAGTAGTCCCCGTCCCCCCCGATAAATACACACTGACATTAATCAATAAATAAAAGTAAAATACTTACCTGAATCCACGCTCCGGCTCCCGCCGCCGTCCGCATGTCAATCCTCCCGGGCTGGCGCGCTCTGCATTATGGGAGAGAAGTCATGACGTCCCTCCCATTACCCACTGCAGGAGCCGGTAGGGAGCCGGCTCTTGTAGTGGGCGCTGCGGCTGCAGCAGTCAATGAGCGCTCATTGGCTGCTGTTTAACACACACATCGCCGCCAGCGCTGGCGGTGATGTGTGTGCAGCAGCAACCAATGAGAGTCTTTCTGACTCTCATTGGCTTTTGATTCACACACACATCGCTGCCGCTCAGCGGTGATGTGTGTGCAGTAGCAGCAGCAGCCAATGAGAGTCGTCTGACTCTCATTGGCTGCTGGTTAACACACACATCGCGCCAGCGCTGGCAGCGATTTGTGTGTTAGCACAGCCTGAGCCCGCCCGCCTGCCACCCTCCACCTGGTGCTATTGGGCAAGTGCTCAGGGGGAGGGAAGGGGCTCAGCTGTGCAGCACAGGACCTGCGCAGGGAAGCCTAGCGCTGGTCCTGTGTAAATGTGTAGCGCTGACTGCACACACTGCGGTCGGCGCTACACTGGCTAACTAGGGCGGGCCGGTACCGTGGCCCACAGCGCCCAGGGCACGTGCCCCGCTCGCCCTGCTCTAGTTACACCACTGACAGTGCGTCTAGGATAAATGCACAGACTGAAATCATTGGCTGCTTGCGTGCGGCATTGACATTACATGCATCCCTGAATTAGGCCCACTAGTCAGAAATAGATGTGATTTCAGCAGCGCTGCCACTTATGTCAGACTGATGTTACAATGTATTTGCAGACTTGTAACTTATTATCAATATGGGAGAGTGGCCCTGATTCAGAGCCGGACGCTCTGACAGAGTGCTCGCTCTGAATCAGGGCCGTCCTTCTTGATTTTTAGAACGGCCTCCTGGCCGCTCGTATAGCTATGGGTGACCACCCACAGCTATAGCGAGGGGCCAGGAAGATGGTCGCGATGGTCAAGACCATCGCGACCATCGGGCTTGCGATGAGACCCTTGTGGTAGGGTCTCATTGCCGCAAGCCCTAGAGTGCTTTTGGCTCAAACAGAGCCAAAAGCACTCCCACTGACATCACTTGTGATGTCAGTGGGGCCGGCCCCAGACGGTAGGCGTTCCCATGGAAACGCCTCCATCTGGGCAGCCGCCTACCAAAGGGGGAGTGCTGTCACTCAACATCGACAGCACGCCCCCTTTGGTACGAGACCCAGAGCGACGGCTTGCCCGTCGCTATCCGGGTCTCGTGCATGCGCACGACGGAGCCGGCTCCGTCGTGCGCATGCACACTGGGCCACCATCAACCCGTTTGCGAGTGCTCGCGAGCGGGTCTGAATCAGGCCCAGTGTTCCTTAAAGTAAAAAAAAAAAGGAAGGTTTACAACACACGATGCAACAGCAATCAGAGGGCCTGATTCAGACCCACACAGCTCGCAAGCGGGTCGATGGTCCCCCAATGCGCATGTGCGAGACCCGGCCAGCGATGGGTGCTCCGTCGATACGGGTCTCGTATCAAAGCGGGGCAGCTGTCGATGGTGATTGACAGCTTGCCCCGTTTTGGGGGCGGGCAGGGGGGGTTGCTAGGCAAACAGAGGCTTTCCTGCAGGAACGCCTGCCGTTTGTTGGCAGCCCTACTGACATCACTCGTGATGTCAGTAGGTGGACTTCCTGCTCTATTAGAGCAGGAAGTCCACTGGGGCTTGCAGCCACGAGGCCCTACTACAAGGGTCACGTTGCAAGCCCAATGGTCACGATGGTCTTGACCATCGCGACCATCACCTGGCCGCTCGCATAAGCTGTGGGTGGTCACCCACAGCTATGCTAGCGGCCAGGAGGCCGTCTTTAAAAAAAAAAGGACGTCCTGATTCAGAGTGAGCGCTCTCAAAGAGCGTCCGGCACTGAATCAGCCCCTGAGTCCACATTTATGTATAACTTCACCGACTCCAGTAAAGGACTAAGGTATATACTTTGTATACCACAAAAAAATTATTCAAAAATCTATTCCAAGAGAAACAATATCTCTCCCCAGTGTCCAATAAGATTCACAGATGTGGGAAAGTCATTTAAAACACACAATGGGGGAGATGTACTAAGGGCCTGATTCAGAGCCGGACGCTATTTGCGCTCGCACGTTCAGAAAAAAGGGGTGGCTATTCAAATGAACCGTTCGCTCTTTGCGGTCTGTTCACGCCTCTAGGTCTGAACGAGCGTACAAAACATGCGGTCGTTTTTTGGAAAACTACGCCCCCTGGCCGCTCGCATCCTACGTCATGTCCGCTATTTATTAGATTAATCGAGTACATCGACCAGCGTATGAACTGCTCGCTATTCTTGTGGTTGGTTTTCCTACCGCAATCTTGCGAGCAGTTCTGACTATAAAATAACCCAGTGACGTGGTCAATGACGCTGCTGTATTAATTATGCACATCCATAAAACGCCCGTTTTGACCTTTAAGCACGCCTGCGTTCGGATCTCCACTCCCCGTTTTCAAGCACCTTCCCCTGTTACCACCCACAAACGCCTCCTCCTGTCACTCAAAATAGCAGGCATTCGCTATTTAGCGAACAAACGATTTTCAGCCGCACTGACTGGTTCGCGAATGCGTATTACGATCCGTACGCATGCGCAGTTGTACAAACATCGCTTGGAACGAACGAGCGGCCGCTTACGAGCGGCTCTGAATCAGGCCCTAAGCTCTGAAAAGTGATAAACGAGCAGCCACTCAGCTCCCAACTGTCATGTAACAGGCTGTGTTTCAAAAATTACAGTTGGGAGCTGATTGGCTGGTGGTTTATCACTTTTCAGAGCTTAGTACATCTGGCCCAATGTCTTTATTCAAAAATATATATGGATAAAAATATTGATTCTTCACCATTCACTAAAACAGCCTATTTGCCAGCATATCAGATGTATAAACAAGGATCCCTCCGGACCTGTGCGGACCCCGTCATATACAGACTTCCCTCTGATCACACACCAGCTAGGACAGTGTTGGCTAACCTTGACACTCCAGCTGTTATGGAACTACATAACCCAGCATGCACTGCTACAGTTTTGCTATTAGGGCATGCTAAAACTGTGGCAGGGCATGCTGGGATATATAGTTCCACAACAGCTGGAGTGTCAAGGTTAGCCAACACTGAGCTAGGACATCATGGCCCTGAGATGATATTAAAGCTGAACGCTGCAGTTTGTCTGCTCGGTCTGACGCTCTGGCTCTATTGGCTCCCCTTGGCGTGCACGTCGCCAGCTGGTCTCTATACAAAGGCTGATAGTGTGGTCTCTTAAACATCTGACTTGATCAGCTAGCCAATAGAGCCGGGGCGTCAGACCTAGCAGAGGAACTGCAGCGTTCAGCTTTAATATCATACTATTAAAATAAAATAGTACTTATTTTCAACAAAAAAATACTGCTTAATGCTCCTCTTCACCACTTGTGTTAATGCGCAAATTGGCAGCAATTGTCACAACCTAAGTACCTCAATTACCTTCATTAGGGCTAATCGAGGGCATCTATAGTGATCCCCAATGTTAGTGCTTCTTTTGGGGGTTGTCAGGCTGAGTTCCCCATTTTTGACAGGACTTTTCATCTGTTTGAGTTTTGCCGGGTGCTGTTTTCGCATTCTTTCTAATTGAATACTGTGAATAGCGGGAGCGGCACGATACTTTTCAGCATGCAAAACACGCGATGTAGGCGAAAAGTCCGGCATGCAAAAAAGTATCGCGGGTTCGAAACTAATTGAATACAGCCTCCCGACATCAGCCGAAACGTGTCCGCACAGCTCTCCCCAGTCTCCAGCTTCACCTTCATTCATGGGCCGACCTGGGCGCCGCCATCTTGCCCGTCATCACATGACCCAGACTCCGTGGAGGCACATATTGAGCAAGCGTTATTACTACTGGAGGAATATTGCAGCAAGCTACAGAACCCAGACGAGGCTCAGCTCAGACAGGCCATAGAGAAGGTTATCTGCATGTTTAAAAGCAACTTGTTTAAGGCATTAATAGCCGACTCCAGTATCTAACGATACTAGATCAGAACCTCTATACACACCTTCCTATACCTTCTAATATCCTGCCTATACCTTCTCATATCCTGCCTATACCTTCTAATATCCTGCCTATACCTTCTCATATCCTGCCTATACCTTCTAAGGATGACGCTAATTTGCGTACGCAGTCATACAGTAAATAAAGACTTAGACCTGGAATCTGTGGTTCCAAAGCACAAGTATTATTCAAGTGAAAGTTCAGACAGTAGGGGCGTGGCCTGACTAGCAAGCAAGGAGGCTGTTTCAGCAGAGCTCCCAAGAAAGCTGCCTCAAAGCACCCCATTTCTGCTGCCCCAGCTGTCCCAGGGGTTCCCCTCGCACCTCCTGCTCCTCTACTACCCCTCTGCCTCATTATCTGTGCTTCGGGAGTGTTTTCTGACTCCTGCAGCCCTGCGGCCTACCTCACTCCCAGAAGCCGGGGGCTCGATTTTGGAGCTCCGCGGGTCGGCGGCGCCGCGATCAGCCGCGATTGGTCCCAAATACCGGCGCTACCTCCCGGTACTCCCCCTGGACCTCCCTGGTGGTGTGTGGCCCTCTGGAGGGGAGATATCCAGCCAGGAGGCCCCCTAAAAGCAGCCGCGGCCGGAGCCGCGAATCGCGAGTGGCCGCCATCTTGTAAGCGGCCCTGGAGCCTGGCCTGCATTTCAGACCATACCAGCCTGCTCACAGTCCCCCCAGACTATCTCTCCCCTGCTGTGCTGGCTCCCTCCTGTCAGACCTGCTTCTCAGCCCTGCCCTGCAGCGTGTGGGCCCTCAGGTGCCTCACCTTTCCTGCTGGACCCTTCCTCCACTGTAACTCTCTCCCCTTCTGAGTTACCCACCTTGGATTGATAATCCCTACGCCAATGGCAGACCCTTTTACAATCTGCTCTCCGCCAACTACCTCAACAAATACTGTGCTCTAACATCAAGGGCCTCCTCCACCCTGGCAACGTCGCCTGGTCACCTGCTAATAATTGGAAGGGTGAGTGTATTCACGATAAACTGAACATTTGATTATATAAACAAGGGATTTTATAGTGGACACGGCCTGGCGGGCGGGCTCGGCAGATTTGGATAAGTGCAGATTCTGATTTGTCCACACTTTATATCACACAGTCTGCACATCTTCTTACAAAGTCTGCACCTACTAGAGGCCCCTAAACTTTTTCACTCTCCTACACCATTGGCCGGGCTGACGGGCAGCTCTAAAGTGAACACGCATATCCGACTCCAGCGGAACTTCACTGCCGCCTATAAACCGCCTTATGACACTGAAATAAATGTGTTTACAACTTGAAGCAATGACTCCCTGAGAGAGTTGGAGCAGTGCCCTCCTGTGGTTCTTTTCTTAACAAAGGCCGCACAATTACACTTTGTGCATATTTGCAGACGTCCGCCATCTCAAGTCCTCTGTCGCTGTTTAACCAGGCCTATAGAGTCCTTTCAGTCACCATACTTACCTCTAACTACCTTCCCCCTCATCGTCATTATGAGCAAGTCAAATACTACCACCAGAAAATGTGTGGGTGGTGACATCTCTCAACACTTTCCTAAAGTTGACAAGTCATCGGCGGCTGTCGACCCTCCGTCCCCCAGTCCTCCCCATACAGAGAGAGAGGACACACCCTCTTCAACTCTATCCACAAAAGAAGACATAATGGCTCTGCGATCCCTTATTACTGACTTCAAAGAATCTCTTGAGATTGGATAAGGCAGTTTCCTCGATCAAATCAGACCTATCCTTACTTTCTACAAGAACTTCTAAATTAGAATCACGCCAAGATACCCTTCAAAAATTCCAAAATGAGACTCATAGGGACATCGATCACATTATCCAGGATCTTGCTGATCTTCGTACCAAGAATGAGGATTTGGAGAATCGAGAAAGACGAAACAACCTCCGCATACGAAATATCCCAGAATCGGTCTCTCCGGATAACTTAGAGACTTATCTCCATAACATGTTCTCCACCATTCTCCCTGACTTATCCTGACTTATCCTCCCATCCGTTGCCCCTTGAAAGAGCCCATCGAGCCCTGAGACCTAAACCAAGAGAAGGTGAACCCCCAAGAGATGTCGTCATACGCTTCCTAAGTTTTAAGGACAAAGAAAAAGTCTTGGCCCCTACACGTGGAAAACCCCATATTCTCTACGACAACATCAAATTACAATTCTTTCAAGATCTGGCCCCCATTACAATTTTGAAACGCAGAGAACTTCAAGATTTAACAAGAGCACTAAGAGCACGGGGCATCCGTTATCGTTGGGGTTTCCCCTTCAAACTAATGGTTGACTTCAACAGCAAAACGATTATCATCAGAACCCCTAAAGAAGGCAAAGACTTTCTTTCCCATTTGGAAGACTCTGGCCCCTCTCCAACTGCTTCAGAGGACATATAATATGACCACAGTTACATGTTGTTTTTTATTCCCACTTGGGTTCACTCGCTATACCTGAATACGCTTCCGAGAAACATACTACTATTGGGCGGAGACTACCATCCCCCGCCATGGGATCCTAATTTTGGTCCTGAATCTCTACACAGACAGTCATTTCGTATCCTTTTTTCTAATCATAATACTATGCATTAAGATGTATGTAGTTGTTTTACCTGCTCTATTGATTCATAGTAGAATTCTTTTGCTATATATCAACATTGTCTCTTAGTAAGTCTATCACTCCATCGGAGCTACAGGTATGCTCTGTTCATTAGGACTTCGCATGTGGGTCCCACACGACCAATATTATTCTATTCTTTCATTGTTTCTAAGAATATCTGATAAACATATTTGAAATGTTTATGTATGTTTTATATACAGTTATAATTGATGTTATATTTAATAAGTATACCCTTATCTGGGCTCTTCTATATGTTTTCTCTCCCCTCCCCTCTGACATTCCACATTGACATCTCTTCAGACGTCTCTAGGTCTTCATCTACCTTTACTACACAACCACAATTGGAGGGCCAAAGCTCTCTGACACCCTCATCTCTCTCCTCTATTTTCAGCATTCTCCAGTACATACAGTTACTTGTTTTCTAATATATTTTAATTAAGTTACCTAAAGGTAGTTCGGATTCCCTTCCCTACTACCTTCCTGGACTACCTAGTCCCACTTTCCGAGTGTGTTTTCCCCTGCTGGACAACGAACCAGGAATCTCTCACCTACATTATCCACATTGAGTATCACGCTCTACCCAAATGTCGCTAACTTTTGCCTCCCTTAATTCCAAGGGCTTAAACACCCCTCAGAAGCGCTCATCGCTCTTCAGAACTATCCGAGATCTCAAGGCAGGGATTATTCTAATCCAGGAAACCCACTTCAAAGCGCAGTCACATCCCTCTCTGCATACTAAAAGTTTCCCCACCACGTACTATTCTTCTAGTCGGTCTAAACACAATGGAGTAGCGATAGT
Source organism: Taudactylus pleione (assembly GCA_031769625.1). Taxonomy (NCBI): domain Eukaryota; kingdom Metazoa; phylum Chordata; class Amphibia; order Anura; family Myobatrachidae; genus Taudactylus; species Taudactylus pleione. The sequence continues at coordinate 2,868,107 of JAUIMM010000628.1, read as the reverse complement.
GATCAATAGTAAAATCCCTTTCTCTTTACACACAGTACATACAGACTCAGACGGGAGATATATTATCTTGACAGGCAAATTAGGCAGTTTAGAATGCACGATTGTTAATATATATGCTCCCAATTCAGATCAATCATCATTCTTCAAATCTGTTTTCTCTAAAATAAACAAATACAGGATAGGTAGCCTCATTGTCGGAGGAGACTTCAACGCAGTCCTTAACCACGAGCTTGATAAAGGTCCTACCCCTACCAGAACACGACCCTGTCCGGCAACTCGCTCTCTAAATAATCACCTCAGTGAATCGGACCTATTTGATACATGGAGGGCCCTTAATCCCTCATCTAAGGATTTTACTTTCTTCTCGATACCCCATCAGTCCTACTCGAGAATAGACCTTATTTTTTGTAGTACGTCAGCCAGTGAACATCTTGTTGACTCCTCTATTGTGTCTAATGCTTGGTCAGACCACTCCATCGTCACGGCGTCCTTCGATTTTTTTGATGTTCCACCCTCGCGACCCCCGTGGCGTTTGAATGAGACTCTGCTTACCATTCCAAAATTTCAGGAAAAGGTGAAGTCCGCTCTTGAGGACTATTTTTCCTTAAATAACGACCCTACTTGCACCCCTTTGGTGTGGGAAGCACATAAAGCTGTTATCATTAATTATGCTTCTTTTAGAAATAAGGAGCGTAGGTCCCAAATTAAATTCCTGACCGGAGAGAGGTTCAACGCCTTGAAACCGCCCATAAACGTACTCCCTCTAATTCACTATACGCCCAACTGACCTCCTCCAGGAATGCTCTCAATGCCCTTAATGCTGAAAAGACTGAACAGGCCCTACGTTGGCTCAACCAAAAATTTTACGAAAAGAGCAATAAAGCTGATTCTCTACTGGCCAACAGATTGAAGGCTCGCAAAGCCAGGACTGCTATCCCAGCATTAAACGATGACCGTGGAACCAGCCACTATAGTCCATCCACTATCAATTCTTTATTTAAAAATTACTACGAACGCCTTTACAATCTCCCCCCAACAAATGACACTACCACTGACACCTCAACTGCGGACTATCTAGCTTCTTGTAATCTCCCCCAAATTGACACCGCCACCTCTTCCGCGCTAAACGACCCTATCTCTGCAGAAGAAATTGTTTCGGCTCTCAAAACACAAAAGTCCTCGAAGGCGCCAGGTCCTGATGGACTTCCAATGTCCTACTATAAAACTTTTCAAACTTCCTTGATACCTCACATAACTGTGGCTCTCAACTGTATTTTAGAAGGTTCTTCATTTCATCCGCACACGACTAGAGCTACCATAACCGTCATCCCGAAGCCTAATAAGGATCCCCTTTTAGTGACTAATTACCGTCCCATCTCACTACTTAACACTGATCTAAAGCTCTTTGCTAAGGTGATTGCAAATAGGCTAAACCCCCTCCTTCCCTCTTTAATCCATCCCGACCAAGTGGGCTTTGTCCCGTCCAGACCAGACAAGCATTAGACAACACTAGGCGCACAATCGATCTAGTCCACTATATTAATATTCACAAACTCCCCTCTCTGGTGCTTGCTCTGGACGCGGAGAAAGCCTTCGACAGGGTGTCCTGGCCTTTTCTTTTCCAAACATTGCGCCAATTCGGATTCCGAGGACAGTTTTTGCACGCCATCCAAGCCCTCTACTCCAATCCCTCTGCTACGGTCTCAGCAGGAGGCCTGATCTCCGATTCCTTCTCAATAGCGAATGGGACCAGACAGGGATGCCCTCTATCGCCACTCATATTCGCCCTTATTATTGAACCACTCGCTTCTCGTGTACGGGCCAATCCCGATATTACAGGGATTAAGGTTAAACATTCTCAATACACTCTATCTCTATTTGCGGACGACATACTTTTCACGCTAACAAAACCACTCACCTCTCTTCCCAATCTATTTCGAGAACTCTCTATATATGGCTCCTTGTCTGGTTACAAGGTTAATCATACCAAATCCGAAGCCCTTCCTATACATCTACCCGGCAATATGAAGTCATTATTGCAATCAAATTTTAATTTCATATGGGAAAAAGATTCCCTCAAATATCTAGGAGTATTCATTACTAAATCCTATGATTCTCTATATAAGGCCAACTACCCCCCCCTCATCAGCTCAATCCAGAGGGACCTGCAACAATGGCAAACACATTTTCTCTCCTGGGTAGGTCATATCAACGCCGTGAAAATGAACATTCTCCCCAAACTATTATACTTATTCCAAACTCTCCCTATTCCTATCCCCTCCCACACCCTCAACACACTTCAAACCGCACTCTGTAAATTCATCTGGAACTACTGAAAACCCAGAATCCGTCGAAACATACTCACTAAGCGTCCCTGGGATGGAGGCTTGGGGTTACCCTCACTGCACCGCTACTATAATGCAACCCGATTAAGTCAGTTGGCCGCCTGGCACTCACTTCGCCATGTTAAGAGATGGGTTGACCTGGAGAGCAACTTGGTAGGTGTACACTCAGTCTCTTATCTACCCTGGACGCCCCATAAACACAGACCTAGATCCGTTCTTTTATTCCCCACTATAGCACTGACGTTTAATAACTGGGACTCCCTTAATAAAAAACTGGACCTTTCTCCACACCCTTCCCCTCTAACCCCCATTTGGAATAATCCTGCATTCCCCCCTGGTCTATCCCAGACAGTGGCTTCCCCTTGGATTTCAGCAGGCATTACTAGGCTTCACCATATAGTTGAAGTTTCCTCACCTAGATCATTTTCGGACATTCAAGACAAACATAAAATTCCCAACAAACTTCACTATCAATATTTGCAAATCCGCCACTTCGCTAGCTCGAATCCCTCCACCCGCTCCCCTCCTAACCCCACACCTATAGAGAGATTATGCATGCATAGACCTAATGACAAAGGAGCTATCTCGCACCTTTATCACGTCATACTGGCGTTGAAGCCTCCTCCACTCGAAACACACGAACAGGCTTGGGAAGCGAATCTTGGCCTTTCTCTCGGGGAAGAAGCATGGGACACTATACGCTTGACTATTTCTAAATGCTCCATTAGTGTGGCCATACGCGAGAACTCATACAAGGTATATACCAGATGGTACTTAGTGCCAGAGCGTTTACATCAAATCTACCCCAGCACCTCCAATCTTTGTTGGAGAGGGTGCTGTCAACTCAGAACTTATTTTCATACGTGGTGGTCATGCCCACTGATTGTCCCATTCTGGAACATGGTCCGTACCCTACTTTCCCAAATTCTCACCATTCCGATCTCTTTTTCTCCTGCTACTCTTTTACTCTGCGCTCCGATTGATTCCATCCCCAACACTACAAATAAACTAATCCTTCACGTTTCCTGCGCAGCCAAATTTCAAATCGCTCGTAATTGGAAAGTTCAACACACTCCCAGTCGACAGGAGCTAATAAACAGAATCTGGTTTGTAGCAAATATGGAATATATCACCAGTCTACAAAACAATGCTGTTCGGAAATTTCATATCATTTGGAACCCCTGGTACACCTCTCAAAATTCACCTCTCCCAGGCCTTGGTTAGCTTCGATTCAACGCTTTCCATATAATTACATATAAATACATTATCCACCAGTGGCTTATCTTCTTACACTTCTCCCCCCATTTCTTTTTTTTTTTTTCCACCCTCCTTCCCTCCCAATCATATACATTAATCCTCACCCTATTCTCTATTATCCCCTTTTCTATTCCATCATACTCACGTTCTATTTGGTTTTTGACTGTTAACTATTCATATGTTTCGTGGCAAATATCATTACTTGTCTATTGCTGATATACTATTGAATAATTTTGTCTGATACGTCATTTGTACAAAATTACTATGCCACCATTTATTTTCAATAAACGAATACAAAAAAAAAAAAAAAAAAAAGTTCAGACAGTTACACGCAATTGATCCAGACACAATTTAGGCGCAAAAGGAATTATACAGACCCAAGTACAGTATACATACGCAGCGCTTCCAGTACCATGTGTTAGGCATCAGCAAGAAACCCCTCGTCTATCAGCATGCAGCACGAAGACTCCAGACCCAGTGTTGGAGCACACATATTTATACCCCCCAGGAATAGACGAAACAATAGAGACGTTTGTTGCTGATGCTATTGGTTCCCAAGGGGGATCCATCTGTTACGGAGCATTTAACAGGCTGGTTCAAATAGACAGGGCCGCCAAGAGCCAAGGCGGGCCCCGGTAATAGGGGGCGTGGCCTAATCTCGGAAGGCGTGGCCACGCCCCCTTGCCGAAAAAAATAAAAAAGATTTGCAGCAGCGCTGCGTGCCGGGGAGGGGGGCGCTCTGAGTGCGCATTTAGCTACTAAACAGTGTTTTTCTTATGCATTCGCTAATATGCGACTAGTTAACAGCACTATTATGCGTATTATTGTGTACATGAAAAATGATGGAAGATGCAATCACATGGTGCTAATAGTAATCTCGCCATATGTACTTAATTGTGAGTTTATCTAAAATGGCGCTTGGGCGGCCATTCGCAAAATGGCGTCTTGTGGCCAGTCGCAAGATGGTGTCGCCACAATTCAATTTTAAACTGAACTTGTCTCAGCCAATTTAAACTGAACTTGTCTCAGCTTGCGACGAGACCCTGCGGTAGGGTCTCGCTGCCGCAAGCCCAGGAGTGCTTTTGGCTCTATCAGAGCCAAAAGCACTCCCACTGACATCACTAGTGATGTCAGTGGGGCCGGCCCCAGACGGTAGGCGTTCCCATGGGAACGCCTCCGTCTGGGCAGCAACGCCCCCGGCACGCCCACCAAAGGGGACGTGCTGTCACTCACCATCGACAGCACGCCCCCTTTGGTGCGAGACCCATAGCGACAGCTTGGCTGTCGCTATGCGGGTCTCGCGCATGCGCACAACGGAGCTCCCTCCGTCATGCACATGTGCATTAGGGCACCATCGACCCGCTTGCGAGCGCTCAGCGCTCGCGAGTGGGTCTGAATCAGGTCCTCTGTTCCAACTCTGGGTCAGACCCGAAATTTGGTGGAAAAGGGGTACAATTGAGTTTTTCCCTTATTTGTTTTATTTAGCATTCATACTTATTTCTATCTTTATGGGGCATATCTAATTAGTAAACCCGCGGCTAATTGTCACGCTGGTGGGGATTCAATTAGCAGGGATTCCACGTGCGGGTGTCCCCGAGACCCTGCGCGCGAGTCCCCGCTGAAGGACTTTACCTCGTACCTCATGTAGGTGCGAGGTAAAATCTGCATGAGGCCGCCCTATTCGGCCTCGCACAAGAGGGTATAACACACTGATTCTGCAGTTCACGCGGAATCAGTGTGTTCTCGCGCAGGAGTCCCGTTCTAATGACGCAGGGAAATAGCTATTTAATTGAATAGCTAATCCCCGCGTCGCGGGACTTTTGCCTGACAATTAGCCGTGGGTGAAATCCCGCGGCTAATTGGATATGCCCCTATATGTCTATACCATTTATGTATATTTGGTTTTAAGCTATTTCTAATTGAGAAATTAAATACATTAACAAGTGACTTTTAGCGCTCCCAGCTCTCTTTGTGTCTTTGCACTAGTCTCTACAGGGGTCAGCCACCCCTTCCTGGTAAGCTGCTTCTAAGCTCCATGTCATCAGAACATTATTGAAGCACCCACCCTCTTTCTCCCTCCTGTAAGTGCCTAACCCTCCCTCCTGGTCCCTAACCGTCGAGGTAATTGCCTAACCCTAAACCTAACCAACAAAACCAGTTTTTGCGAGCGGCCATGTGATGGTCGCGACCATCGGGCTTGCGACGAGACCCTTGTGGTAGGGTCTCGTACCCAATAGAGCAGGAAGATCACTACTGACATCACTCGTGATGTCAGTAGGGCCGCCCCCAAACGGCAGGCGTTCCTTCGGGAACGCCTCCGTTTGGCCAGCCACCCCCACTCCCTGCCTACAAAACAGGGCACACGCAGTGCACACACCGCGCATGTGCACTGCCCGGCCATCGACCCGCTTGCGAGCACATAGCGCTTGCGAACAGGTCTGAATCAGGCCCAATATACACTTGGCTATAATGTGCAATAAGGGACTATACTGTGTGGCATAGTTTGAACAAGGAACTATACCGTGTGGCATAGTGTGAATAAGGAGCCATACCGTGTGGCATAGTGTGAATAAGGGGCTATACCGTGTGGCATAATGTGCAATAAGGAGCTATACCGTGTGGCATAATGCGCAATAAGGGGCTATACCGTGTGGCACAGTGTGAATAAGGAGCTATACCGTGTGGCACAGTGTGAATAAGGAGCTATACCGTGTGGCATAGTGTGAACAAGGGGCTATACCATGTGGCATAGTGTGAATAAGGAGCTATACCGTGTGGCATAGTGTGAATAAGGGGCTATACTGTGTGGCATAATGCGCAATAAGGGGCTATACCGTGTGGCACAGTGTGAATAAGGAGCTATACCGTGTGGCACAGTGTGAATAAGGAGCTATACTGTGTGGCATAGTGTGAATAAGGGGCTATACCGTGTGGCATAATGTGCAATAAGGAGCTATACCGTGTGGCATAATGCGCAATAAGGGGCTATACCGTGTGGCACAGTGTGAATAAGGAGCTATACCGTGTGGCACAGTGTGAATAAGGAGCTATACCGTGTGGCATAGTGTGAACAAGGGGCTATACCATGTGGCATAGTGTGAATAAGGAGCTATACCGTGTGGCATAGTGTGAATAAGGAGCTATACCGTGTGGCATAATGTGCAATAAGGGGCTATACTGTGTGGCATAATGTGCAATAAGGAGCTATACCGTGTGGCATAGTGTGAACAAGGGGCTATACCATGTGGCATAGTGTGAATAAGGAGCTATACCGTGTGGCATAATGTGCAATAAGGGGCTATACCGTGTGGCATAATGTGCAATAAGGAGCTATACCGTGTGGCATAGTGTGAACAAGGGGCTATACCATGTGGCATAGTGTGAATAAGGAGCTATACCGTGTGGCATAGTGTGAATAAGGAGCTATACCGTGTGGCATAGTGTGAATAAGGAGCTATACCGTGTGGCATAATGTGCAATAAGGGGCTATACTGTGTGGCATAATGTGCAATAAGGAGCTGGACTGTGTGGCATAGTGTGCGATAAGGGGCTGCATTATGTGGCATAATATGAAATAAGGGGCTATACAGTGTGGCATAATGTGCAACAAGGGCGATACTTTGTGGCATAATGTGCAATAAGGAGCTATACCGTGTGGCATAGTGTGAACAAGGGGCTATACCATGTGGCATAGTGTGAATAAGGGGCTATACCGTGTGGCATAATGTGCAATAAGGAGCTATACCGTGTGGCATAATGCGCAATAAGGGGCTATACCGTGTGGCACAGTGTGAATAAGGAGCTATACCGTGTGGCACAGTGTGAATAAGGAGCTATACCGTGTGGCATAGTGTGAACAAGGGGCTATACCATGTGGCATAGTGTGAATAAGGAGCTATACCGTGTGGCATAGTGTGAATAAGGAGCTATACCGTGTGGCATAATGTGCAATAAGGGGCTATACTGTGTGGCATAATGTGCAATAAGGAGCTATACCGTGTGGCATAGTGTGAATAAGGAGCTATACCGTGTGGCATAGTGTGAATAAGGAGCTATACCGTGTGGCATAGTGTGAATAAGGAGCTATACCGTGTGGCATAGTGTGAATAAGGAGCTATACCGTGTGGCATAATGTGCAATAAGGGGCTATACTGTGTGGCATAATGTGCAATAAGGAGCTGGACTGTGTGGCATAGTGTGCGATAAGGGGCTGCACTATGTGGCATAATATGAAATAAGGGGCTATACAGTGTGGCATAATGTGCAACAAGGGCGATACTTTGTGGCTATAACGTGAGTTGGTACGATTGTGGCCACACCCCTTCCCTGCAAGGCCACGCCCCTATTTTTGGTGCACGTCTTTGATGTGCGCTGTCCATCATTAAACTAGGGGGTACACCACTGCTACTTCTGACACAGGACACCAAAATGTCTGGTTACGGCTATGATTGTTTCCATTTATGTTTGTGTGCACTCAACATTGTATATATCTACGTATGAAATGTTTATATGTAATGCCGCAAACACAACACAATACCCCTTCCACAATGAATGAACATAATTGAACTTTTATGGTTTCTGCCCAAATTCTAAGACCCTTTCTTACTAGCTGCATCATGTAATGTAAAACGTACAGCATTTAATTTCTGTTGCTCCATTTACAGATTTAAATCCAACTTGCAAAAGTAAATTGTCAGTCAAGTCACTTTTGATAGTACTGTATGCAGATAACTGAATGCTAAACCGTTTTAATTTGCCTGTTGCATGTACAAGGCCAGGGATCAGATCTCCCTCTAGTGGAAAGAAGAATTATGACATCCATATGCTAATACAATGGGCACTTTTTTTCAGAAAAAAAAATAATCAAGGGAAATTATAATCAAAACTGTGAGCTGTAACCCATAACATGAAAAAACGTATATTAATTTATCTCACTAAACAACACTGCTAATGCTGGGCATACACTACCAGATAAAATTTCTCTGTCATACCGACAGACATTTTATCGGGCCGGCTGCCAGCCGCAGAAGTCGCCACCATACACTGTGAGATTTCTCTCACAGTGTATTCGGTAGACATCTGCGCTCCGCCCCCGGGGGAGGAGACATTTCCCTGTTCCTTCCGTAGGAAGGAACACAGGAAATGTCTGTCTGTCGGCTGCGCTGGGCATACACTGCCCGATTCGGCCGACAGTTTAACGGGAAATATCGCATCGGACGGGCATGCTGGACAATCCAGCATGCCCAACCGAGCAATATTTAACCCGGTCGCCCCCCCACACGCTACAATTATCGCGGCGATCCGCCGATATCGGGCGGATCATCCCGATAATTGTAGCCTGTATGGCCAGCATAAGAGGTGGAATCCAATTGGTTGCTACTTGCTGTGAATGTATGTTATTACCACTTGCGCAATGTCATTAAACATACCTGCCTACCTTGTCTCAGGAGATATGGGGCCTGATTCAACAAGGAACACAATTGCAAAGACACACGCAATCGCTCGATTGTTGTGTTCTGCACATACATATGCATCGCAGTGCGTGAACTAGGAATTTGCGATGGAAACTGCGTATGCAGAGGCTACGCAGACCCAGAGCAGATGGATTGACCGGAAGTGCTGTTTATGGGTGGTGACGTGGGGTGGTCCGGCAAACGCAGGCGTGCCAGTGCATTTCAACGCCATCACATTGGCGTGCATATATTAACCATTGCGATACCTGACGCCTCCTGAGGTCTCACAGTGTGCGCAGAAGTTAGCAATTCCTGAGAGAGGTCTGGGCTAACTGGGCATATGGGTCCGATGTTACTTGATGTTACAGATTGTTTCGCTATGTTGCCCTAGTATACGGATGTGAGTAAGGGGAAGTGGGCGTCCTTATGTCAGGCTGCGTATCCAATGTGAATGCACACATTTACATAGCACCGCTGATATTAGCAATGCAGTTACGTGTGTATAAGCAGAATAGCGATCTATGCTGAACCAAGCCCATGGCGAGGAGGTAGCAAAAGTGGTGGGTAGGGCTTATAATAAACCAAATGGATCAATGGCGTACCACTATCCATCTCAGAACACATAGGTCCTTATGCAGGATGGAAAAGCTCTATACTGTTATTTTGTATGCTTCCCTAAGACAAATGTTTACAGGAAAATTGTGCTGGTGCGGCCCAAAACGCTCTTTGAATTGCACTACCGAGGTGCCATCACCTATGACAAATATGGTAAGGTACTGTACTCCAGGAGACTTGTATTATCAGTGGAAATTGTAGTGATCCCAATTTTTAAATTGTGTGGAATGATTTTTTACTTTTAGAAAAATGAAAGGCTGTGACTAATCTATATAATGAAATCAAGTGCTGATAACAATGATGTCATCACCTGTTATCATCAGTGATAGCTGATCTGAACTCTGAACCCTCCCACCTGTGTCAGTTATGTTACAGGAGAGTCATGGGTGAATATATATAGAGAGAGATGTTGTGTGTGTGTCTGTGTGGGTGGGGGGGGGGACAAGGGGTGAGAGAAAGAGGGGAGGGGAGAAAGAGTAGGTAGATGAGAAGGAGAGAGGTGGATAAGGGGGGGGTGAAAGAGACAAATATATAAATAAATAGAAGGCATTGGCATTGGCATTACGGCTGGTAATACATTCACTTTCTAAAAGCTTGAGCCAATATAATTCGTGCATTTGCGGCTCCCCCCCCCCAGTGGAGCGGCAACTGCCTACGTTCAGGGCCTGTGCATTATAGTAATAGGCTGCATGGCCCCTGCACTCCACGGAGGAGGAGGATGTGTAATGTGCGGTCTATATGTTAGAACACCGCACATTACACCTCTTCCTTCGTTCGCTGCAGGTGCTGTGCAATCTATTACTATAAAGCACAGCCCCTGACCGTCCATAGCCGCCGTTTCAGTCCCTAACTCCTGCTGCGCCTCTACTATGGTTCACCGGTGCAGCAACAGGTAAGTTGGAGTGAAGGGGGGGCACCAAAATTAAATTATATATTGCCCCCCACATAAAATTGTTCCGACGCCCCTGCCTGTATGTAATGCGCAATTTCCAGATGAAGAATTTGTGGGTGCAGTTTCACTAAAATGGTTTTGTGAATGGCAAGTCATGGACATGGCTGGGTGGGAGGGGTATGGCAACTTTTTGTTTCAACAGGGTAAATCACTATATAATTAGGGTTGCCATATATCTGTTTGATTGGGAACTCATATGAAATACACATGTACAGCCACAGATTTTTGTAAATCATATGCGCCCTGACTTAAGGAGTATTATGATTGATAGATAGATAGATAGATAGATAGATAGATAGATAGATAGATAGATAGATGTTAAATAGATAGATAGCGTAGAAATGAGGCGGCCCTCGGAGAATGCAAGTAAGTGAAAAGCAGATGAGGTTTTATTCAATGTTTTCAGGGACCACAGCCCCTTCATCAGAGTCGGCTGTAATCCCCTGATGAAGGGGTTGTGATCTCTGAAACGTTGAAATAACCGTCACCTGCTTTTCACCTACCTGCAGTCTCCGAGTGCCGCCTAAATCCAACACTGGATTATTGGGGGCAGTGTTACCTCCTAAGGAGAGCACCGAAGCAAGTACACTTATTGTAAGTGGGGAGTGCGGACTCTGGCCCTGATTCAGAGTCGGACGCTCTGACAGAGCACTTGCTCTGAATCAGGGCCGTCCCACCTACCTTTTGGAGCGGCCTCCTGGCCGCTCGCATAGCTGTGGGTAACCACCCACAGCTATAGCGAGCGGCCAAAATGATGGTCGCGATGGTCAAGACCATCGCGACCATCGGGATTGCGACGAGACCCTGCGGTAGGGTCTCGCTGCCGCAAGCCCAGGAGTGCTTTTGGCTCTATCAGAGCAAAAGCACTCCCACTGACATCACTAGTGATGTCAGTGGGGCCGGCCCCAGACGGTAGGCGTTCCCATGGGAACGCCTCCGTCTGGGCAGCCACGCCCCCGGCACGCCCACCAAAGGGGGCGTGCTGTCAACCACCATCGACAGCACGCCCCCTTTGGTGCAAGACCAATAACGACGGCTTGGCCGTCATTATTCGGGTCTTGCGCATGCGCACGACGGAGCCGCCTCCGTCGTGCGCATGCACACTTGGGCACCATCGACCCGCTTGCGAGCACTCAGCGCTCACGAGCGGGTCTGAACCAGGCCCTCTGCTTCATAGAAATGAAATATATTCTCCTTAAACAGATCTCAATAAAGAAAAAGTCTGCAAAATATTTTGTGGCTATATATACGCACAATTATCACTTAATGATCTCATAGCATCGGCCTCTGCAGTGATGCTGAAGCTGTTTAAGCTGACACCATGGTTCATTAATGCAGCAGATTCCCTATTCCAAAGTTGCTCTAGAGAACAGTGCCAGTGACCTTCACAAGCCCCAGACCACTCTCCTGCGGCTCAGGCTGCATCAAATGATGTGTTATGTCTCTGCAGCATCGGAGGAGGGAGACATCAGAAGTGTTACACATCCCCAATATCATTAGTCAAATGACTCTGCAATTTCTGCAACCCACAAATCTAACTTCTTTTCTTCAGTATCCAATTGCTAAACCCAGTTTCAGTAAACTACAGATATATTTTGCATAATCATTTAAAAATATATAATATATATATCTGGAAATATGTTTTTTTTATTTATTTTTGAAGGAAAACTCAGAAGGTTCCAATGGTGAGAGGGGAGATGACAGCTCCAGCTGGGAGGGATTATAGTTTGGGAAAAGTGATTGCCCAGGCCGATTGCTTCCTATGTGAAAATGTGCGGCCTATCGGGATGGCCCGAGAAGCCACTGTACAAATGGTTGGGATCTACCTCAGCAGCCATCATTTATCCTACTGCAATGGAGGCAGCCGGTCTGCTCTCCTGAACACGTACGAGGGTCGGTACATATGCAGTGAGGTCTGGTTTTGGCTCTTCCTCCTTTGGCCTAAAACATTGATCACCAGCCCCCACTCCCGCTCTCTAGGCTTTCACATACTTGCCTGTTCTCCCAGAATTCCTCAGATACTCCTGAACATCTGGGACGTTTCTTGGTCTCCCAAGAGAGTATAACAGCCCCCAACCTGGTTTTGCCACTATAAATCGCACTGGATAATATTAAAAAAAATCTGCACATTTGTCAGATCGGAGCTATTACCTTTAGCCCGCTATTGTCACTTACATAATGAAAAATATTCATATTTGCAGTTTGGGGAAGACCCTTTTCTATTCCAACATGACTGTGCCCCAGTACACAAAGCAAGGACTATCAAGACATGGGGCCTGATTCAGACCCGCTTGCGAGCGCACTGCACTCGCAAGCGGGTCGATGGCCAGGGAGTGCGCACAAAGGCCAGACAGTGTGCACGCACAAGCCCCATAGCGAGAGAGAAATTCTCTCGCTCCGGGGCTTGCTACAAACGGGGCGGCTGTCGATGTTGATCGACAACTCGCCCTGTTTTGTAGGCGGCGAGGTGGGTGGCTGGCCAAACGGAGGCATTCCTGAAGGAACGCCTGCCGTTTGGGGGCGGCCCTACTGACATCACATGTGATGTCAGTAGTGAGCTTCCAGATCTATTAGAGCCAGAAGATCACTGGGGCTTGCGGCAGACGAGACCATCTGCTGGCCACTCGCAAAAGCTGTGGGTGGTCACTCACAGCTTAGCGAGCGGCCAGAAGGCCGGCTTGCGAGCGGCTCTGAATCAGGACCATGGTTTGATGAGTTCGGTGTGGAAGAAATTGACTGGCCCATACACAGAGCCCTGACCTCAACCCCATCAAGCACCTTTGGGATGAATTGGAACGGAGATTGTGAGCCAGGCCTTCTCGCCCAACATCAGTGCCTAACGTCATAAATGCTCTACAGAATAGGCACAAATTCCCACAGAAACACTCCAAAATCTTGTGGAAAGCTCCAAGAAGTGTGGAAGCTGTTATAGCTGCAAAAGGGGGACCAACTCCATGTTAAAGTATAAGTATTTGAATACAATGTCATTACAGCCTCTGTTGGTGTAATCGCGGCCGGCCCCAGGCATTGGCAGAATAGGCAAATGCCTAGGGACACCTGGAATGCCTAGGGGCATCCCAAGCCTAGGGTGGTAGATTTTGTTTTTCCTTTCAGCTGGCTCTGGCACTGATCGCTAGCTCAGTGATCCGAGCCAGCCAGCAGGAGAGGTCAGGAGGCTGCAGCAGGACGACACAGAGCGGTGAGGAAGAGTATAAAACCCCTTCAGTGGATGTTTTTGCCCACACTTTCTAGGAAAATAAGAAATTCGGCCCCTTGCGGGCTCGCTTTGCTCGCCACAGGAATAAATTCCCCCTCTATGCCCACTTGGATGGTAGGGAATGACGTTGGACACTGGCTGATGACGTCATCGTACACAAACGGAAAGGGATCTATCTCATTCCAGAGCGGTGACTCACACAGGCAGAGAGTGTTTTACTTTCACTTTCTGGTTAGCACTAGGAACATGTGGAGCTGCAAGACCCTGCCCTGCCCCAGCCATTTAGGATTAAGGTAAGAGCTGGGTGAAGGGGAGGCAGATACAGATGGGAAGTAGGGGCTCACAGGGCTGATGACACTGTTATGGGGAGGAGATGGAGGCAGAGTCAATGGGGTGTGGGAGCTTAGAGTTGATGACACTGCTATTGGGGGGGGGCACATGCGGCAGAGACACATGGGGAGTGGTCAGGGTCGGTTCTACAATTATGCATGGTACGCAGCCGAGGAGGGAGCGCTGGCTGCGACCATGCTAATGTATTATGTAAGCCGCAACAAGGCAACTAGCAGCTGAGGTGGGCCGCGGGCAGACTGTCACTGTGACACAGCTGCACCAGACTTGTAAAGTGCTTGTAATGGGCCCCTTGTAGGGAGCGACGCGACGTCATGCCGCCACATGGCAGCGCAGTGCGCAAACAGTGCTGGGGCTGGACACCACAGTGGGGGAGAGGGGGACAAGAGCCACCGCCAGTGATTAATAATATCTATGTAATATCACATATTTTTTCCATTATTATGCTCTATTTTGATACCGTATATTATGTAACAAATTTCTGTCTTTGTATTTGTAGTTACTATGGCAACAGGGATCGGGAGACGACGTCATTAGTGGGCACCAGTTTCCGGTTCCAATTGCCCCTGTTTGCATGTGGTGTTGGTGATGGTATAAGGTAAGTTCACATTTTGTACTTTATTGCCCTGATGACGATGTATTAAAGCATCGAAAGGTTGGTGTTATTTTATTTATTTTTATTTATTAACAGTTTCTTATATACCGCAGCATATTCCGTTGCGCTTTACAATTGGAACATTAACAGAACAAAACTGGGTAATAACAAACAGATATATAGGTAGGAAGGCCCTGCTCGCAAGCTTACAATCTATAGGGAAATAGGCATTGATACACAAGGATAGGTGCTATATACTGCATTTTGGTCCAGCCAGAATGCACAGTTTCTTGGTTGGCTGCATGATCCAGTCACACAGGAATATCGACCAAATGTCATGAGGATGTGAGAGAAAGACGATGTGTGAGATTGTGTGTGGACTGTAAAAGGGGATGTAATTAGATATGGAAGCTATGAAGGTTATGTGGGAGGTTCTGGAATCTGATAAGCTTGCCTGAAGAGGTGAGTTTTCAGGGAACGCTTGAAGGATTGGAGACTAGAGGAAAGTCTTATTGTGCGAGGTAGGTTATTCCATAGAGTGGGTGCAGCGCGAAGAAAATCCTGTAACCGTGAATGGGAGCAAGTAATGCATGGGGATGAGAGACGTAGATCTTGTGCTGAGCGGAGAGGTCGGGTTAGGAGATATTTTGAGATGAGCGAAGAGATGTATGTTGGTGTGGTTTGGTTAATAGCCTTATGTGTAAGTGAAAGTATTTTGTATTGAATACGGTAAAAAAACGGCAACCAATGGAGGGACTGACAGAGCGGGGCAGCAGAAGAAAAACGTTTCACAAGGAAGATAAGCCTTGCAGCTGCATTCATAATGGATTGTAATGGTGATAGCCTGTTTTTTGGGAAGACCAGTAAGAAGGCTATTGCAATAGTCAATGCAGGAAATAATAAGTGCATGGATTAGAGTTTTTGCAGTGTCTTGTGTGAGATATGGTCGAATTTTGGATATGTTTTTTAAATGTATGTAACATGATTTTGAGACAGATTGAATATGGGGAACAAAGGACAGTTCAGAGTCAAGGATGAAACCAAGGCAGCGAGCTTGTGGGGCGGGGTGGATGGTCGAGGTATCAACAGTGATAGAGAGATCAGGTTGGTAACTGTTATTGGCCGGTGGAAATATAATTAATTATGTTTTAGAAATATTAAGTTTCAGGTGGCGAGATGACATCCAAGATGAAATGGCAGAAAGCCATTCAGTGACACGGACCAATACAGATGGAGATAAATCTGGGGAGGATAGGTAGATTTGAGTATCATCCGCATACAGATGGTACTGAAATCCAAAAGAGCTGATTAGTTTGCCAAGAGAGGTGGTATAGATTGAGAATAGTAAAGGACCTAAGACAGAGCCTTGCGGTACTCCAACTGATAGAGGAGGTGAAGAGGAGGCAGAATCAGAAAAACGAACAGTAAAAGAGCGATCAGATAGGTAGGAAGAAAACCAAGAAAGAGCTGTGTCATTAAGACCTAGGGATTGCAGTGTTTGTATGAGAAGAGAGTGGTCAACAGTGTCAAAAGCAACAGAGAGATCTAGAAGAATTAGGAGTGAGTAATGGCCTTTAGCCTTGGCAGTGACAAGATCATTTACTACATTAGTCAGTGCTGTCTCTGTGGAGTGTTGGGAACGAAAGCCGGACTGAAGCGGGTCCAATAAGTTGTGCGAGTTAAGAAAGTGTGTGAGGCGGGTGTAGACAAGTCTCTCAAGTAGCTTGGAGGGGCATGGGAGCTGGGAGATAGGACGGTAATTTGAGAGAGTATTAGGGTCAGAATTTTGTTTTTTCAGAATGGGAGTAATCACTGCGTGCTTGAACAGTGATGGAAAGTTGCCAGTAGAGAGAGAGAGATTACAGATTTTAGTTAGCGTTTGGATAAGCACAGACAGGAGACAGAGCTTTACTGATTTGTGAGGGTATAGGATCTAGAGGAGAGGTAATAGAGTAGGAGGATGAGAAGAGTGTAGATACTTCATCTTCGTTTGCGAGATCAAATGAAGAGAATGTGCCAGAGGGTTCAGGTAGGGAATTGAGCAGGTCACTAGCTGAGGAAGAGTCTACCATTTCATTTCGGATCTTATCAATCTTGTCCCTAAAATAGGAAGCAAGATCTTGTGCACAGATAGTAGCAGGTGGTTTGGGTGATGGAGGGGTAAGAAGCAGTTTAAATGTATTAAAAAGTCGCTTGGGGTTAGAAGCCTGAGCAGAGATTAGAGATTGGAAATATGTTTGTTTGGCAGTGTCCAGAGCAGTACGATAAGAGTTGTAGATAGTCTTATATGTGAGGAAGTCACTTGGAGTATGAGACTTTCGCCACTGACGTTCAACTTTACGCAAGAGTTTTTGTAGATGCCTTGTTAAGCTAGAATGCCATGGTTGACGTCTAACTCTACGTGGTGTGTGATGGGCAGCTGGAGCTACTTCATCGAGGGCTTTTTCTAGAATCTGGTTTAGGTGTGATGCAGCAGTCTCAGGAGAAGTGAATGTAGAAATTGGTGAAAG
Source organism: Taudactylus pleione (assembly GCA_031769625.1). Classification (NCBI taxonomy): domain Eukaryota; kingdom Metazoa; phylum Chordata; class Amphibia; order Anura; family Myobatrachidae; genus Taudactylus; species Taudactylus pleione. Next base: position 2,850,815 of record JAUIMM010000628.1, on the reverse strand, counting down.
TTGTTGTTGTAGAGAGGTAGATAGTTGTTGAAGGTTAATGGCATTAATATTTCTGCAGGTTTTAGGTTTAGGTTTGGTTGATTTCAATGATGTTGATGTAATGGAGGAGAGTGTGCAGGTGATAAGGTTGTGATCTGAGAGAGGGAAAGGCGCATTAGTGAAATCAGAAACTGAGCATAGTCTGGTGAATACAAGATCAAGACAGTGGCCCTCCTGATCAGTAGAGGAGTCAGTCCATTGGGAGAGGCCAAGAGAGGATGTTAAAGAAAGTAGTTTGGAGGCATGAGGAGATTGTGGACTGTCAATGGGGATATTGAAATCACCCATAATAATGGTGGAGATGTCTGAGGGTAGAAGGTGAGGGAGCCAGGCAGAAAAGTGTTCCAGAAATTGTTGAGGTGGCCCAGGTGGGCGATAGATAACAGCAACTCGCAGAGAGAAAGGGGTGAAAGTCCTGATAGAATGTACTTCAAATGATGTAAATGTGAGTGAAGGTACCTGTGGGAGAATTGTGTATGTGAAAGATTGGGAGAGTAATATTCCTACCCCACCTCCTTTACAATTACCAGGCCAGGAGGTGTGTGAGAAGTGTAGGTTACCATGTGAAAGTGCAGCAGGGGAAACAGTGTCTGATTGTGTAAGCCATGTTTCTGTTATTGCCAGAAGGTTGAGGTTGGTTGACATAAAGAGGTCGTGGATGGATGTTAGCTTATTGCAGACAGAGCGTGCATTCCATAAGGCACATTTTAGTGACTTGGATGGTGAAGGGAGGCACGCAATGTTTATGAGGTTAGCTGGATTTATAGTTCGTTGTGGGTGTGGAATGTGGGTTGGGCCTGGATTTGGTGATATGTCACCAGCTAATAGAAGCAGCAGGAGAGAGATATAAATATAATTGTTGGATTTGTCCGAAAGATTTTTATGGCGACAAGTTGTGGATGTTATTGTCAGTGTGTATAGATAAGTTAAAAGCTCATGTGTGTTCATAAGTGATGAGAAGATTAATGAGGTAGCAATATGTACAGAAGGGTGAGCTGCAGGAAGAGTAAAGGATGTAGTAGCCTTAGAGATGATTCCATTAAGTGAGATTATAAAAAGAAGTTTTTGATACATTGTCTTTTTTGTATTTGGAAAAAATAAAATTTTCTAAGTAATGGGTTTGTAATTACCTGGTCTTCAATGTTGTTCAATGTTATCTACCTTCCGTAAGGTGTCTTTTTGTTCGAGTGCCGCTGAGTATTGCTGTTACATTTGGGGCTCCAGATAGGGGCAACCTACAGAAGGCACCGACATTTTTGTTTGTTGCAATGAGTGTCCCACCCACAAAGACTGTATGTATATATATATATATATATATATATATATATATATATCTCAAGATCTATGTTGCAGGAAAATCCAACTATATACGAAGCACTAATTAGGCTGCTTATCTTGATTCATGAAGTTGCAGTATACATGTCAATCCAGTGGATGGTGCACCAAGACAAATACTACATATGAAAGAGTCACTGCTCATGTTACTTGCAACCTTTCACTGTTACTTTAGGTTAAGTAGCAACGGATTTGTGATCTAAAAGATAGTTCAGTAGGACTTATCTACAAGATAGGCAGCTTATCTTGTCTCATGAAGTTGCAGTATACATGTCAATCCAGTAGATGGTACACCAAGACAAATACTACATATGAAATAGTCGCTGCTCATGTTACTTGCAACCTTTGAGTGTTACTGTAGGTTAAGTAGCAACGGATTTGGGATCTACAAGATAGTGCAGCAGGACTTCCAACACCCAGCATTGCACTGAAAATTGATGTTCCGATCATACTTCTGCAGAACTTGACTTCGCCCAAGTTATGCAACGGAACCCGACTTAAAGTCACTGCTCTACAGAGAAACCTAATTGAGGCACAGATTCTAATGGGATCTGGCTTATCCCCAACAATTTTCCTTTTCAATTCAAGTGCCTGCAGTTACCTTGAGTATTTGTCCATGCAGTGTCACATGGACAAACACTCAGGGCTGCAGGAGTAGATCTCAGGACCAGCTGCTTCTCCCATGGGCAGCTTTACGAGGCTTGTTCATGATCAATGTCTACAATATAAAATATACATCACATTATTAGATGCCACTACTGTCTTTGTAAAATTAGTTCCACTGAGCAATTACAGAGCGAAGCTGCGAGCATAAGCTAGTATTAATACTATTATCATTCATGTACCCGTCCCCCAGGCAGGGGCAGATCTAGACATTTCATTTATGGGGGGTGCTTTAATGATGAGAACTAGGACTCCTCCTCTTTCTTATCCTATCACCTCCCCTTTTGGTATTGGTGGGAGCACCCCTTAATGAAATTGTGCACTGGTGCATTGAAAGCACCTATCTACAAGCTCTTCCCATTTAACTCAAAACACACTGGGTCTGATTCAGAGCCGCTCGTAAGCGGCCGCTCGTTCGTTCCGACCGATGTTCGCACAACTGCGCATGCGTACGGATTTTAATACGCATGCGTGAACCAGTCAGTGCGGCCGAAAATCGTGTGCTCACTAAATAGCGAATGCCTGCTATTTTGAGTGACAGAATGAGGCATTTGTGGGTGGTAACAGGGGAAGGTGCTTGAAAACGGGGAGTGGAGATCAGAAGGCAGGCGTACCTAAAGGTCAAAACGGTAGTTTTAAGTGTGTGCAAAATTACTAAAGCAGCGTCATCGATCACGTCACTTGGTTGTTTTATAGTTAGAACTGCTCGCATGATTGTGGTAGGAAAAACCAACCATAAGAATAGCGAGCAGTTCATACGCCGTGCGATGTACTCGATGAATCTAATAAATAGCGGACATGACGTATGATGCGAGCGGCCAGGGGGCGTTTTTTTCAAAATTACGTTCGCAAGTTTTGTTCGCTCGTTCAGACATAGAGGCGTCAACAGACCGCAAAGAGCGAACGGTTAATTTAAATAGCCACCCCCTTTTTCTGGACGAGCAAGCGCAAATAGCTTCCGGCTCTGAATCAGGCCCACTGATTACATGCACACACACACACACATATATATATATTTGATACTTCCGTATCTTTGCGGCCCCCTGCTGAATGTGTGTTGAAGGTACGGAAGTAGCGTAAACTTCAGGAGATACTATCCGGACCCTTGCGGGCTCGCTTCGCTCGCCACATGGATTTATTCCCCCTCCATGCCCACTTGGATGGTAGGGAGTGACGTTGGATGGTAGGGAATGACGTTTGACACAAGCTTATAAGCCAGTGTCCAACGTCATTCCCTACCATCCAAGTGGGCATGGAGGGGGAATAAATCCATGTGGCGAGCTCAGCGAGCCCGCAAGGGTCCGAATAGTATTTCCTGAAGCTTACGATACTTACGTATCTTCACTGAATAGTGAAGAAACGCAAGTAGCGCAACCAGGGGCCGCAAAGATACGGAAGTACCATATATATATATATATATATATATATATATATACACACACAGTATATATTTATTTATATATATATTTCCCCCTCAACTGCAATTGAGGACTGCCACTGATACCAGAGGGGTACTCATACCAGAGTGGGGCAGGGTGGAGGGAGGATTATGAGCTCGGACGTCACCTAAACTGGTGGGATAGAGAAGTTATAATTAAGGGAGGTGGAGACACTCTCGCTCATGGATCCATGTATGTACTAGCCTTCTAGTTACAATTAATTACCTCAGAGCTGATTCCTGCCTGGTACAGGAGCCGCTGTCACGTGACTCACGTCACGCTAACCTTCTGCACTTCCGAATCGTGTGTGACCTAACTAGAGAGCAGGCCAGGCACCTGGAGCAAGCAGTGCATTCAGCATTGTGCCTGGACACAGACAGGAGCCAGAGGGTGGAGGAGGTGCGGAGCGGGAGGCGGGACCATCAACCAGCAGCACTGACTCTGTGGACGCTAGTCTCGTGACTCGCACCTGGACATTGTGGCTGCGCACTGTCTATGGCAGTGTTTCGGCGCTGTGTTAGGGGGGGCGATCTCTTCAATCGCCCCCCCCTGGATCCGCCACTGCCCCAAGGGTTCTTTCCTATATACAGTCAGCACTCACATGACCAGGAACAGGCTGACACAGATTGTGTCTGACACACTGTTAGGTTGGGTACACACCTGAACGATATCAGCCCGTTTTGGGCATTTGGCTAAATCGGAATGACAAATCGGGCATATCGTGCAGTGTCTATGCCTGATTTGCGCGCTCCCGCAGTCGCAATATCGTAAGATTGGCCTGCTGCAGAGCCAATCACACGATATCGCATGCGAGGCTGTACATATTAATGAAGGACGGAACAGTGATCGTTCCGTCGTTCATTAGGGGTCTATTTACTAAGCCTTGAATGGAGATAAAGTGAACAAAGATAAGGGACCAGCCAACCAGCTCCTAACTGTCATTTTTCAAACACAGCCTGTGACATGGCAGTTAGGAGCTGATTGGCTGGTACCTTATCTTTGTTCACTTTATCTCCATCCAAGGCTTAGTATATAGACCCCTAAATCTTTTAAGTGTGTACTGGCAATCATGCGGGGTGAAGGCAAATCGCCCTGAACATCGGCACGATTGCCGGTCGTTTAGGTGTGCACCCACCCTTAGTGTGTCTGGACTGAGGAATCTGCCGCCTTGTGTATGGATTGAACTGTCACTGGAGTATTGGACCCTGTCACCATATCTCCTCTGCCTCACACCCATAACTGCTCCTCACTCTTGGAACTGTGGGCGTGTGGAGAGGAGAGACGTCCGAGTACAGAAACTATGGACATAATAAAGAGGATTATCTTTGCATGAAATGCAGAGACGATGGAGATAATACAAAAGGTGTGGCAGCCATTTTGGGTAATCAGTTGCAAGGATTATTCACACTACCCACAAAGGATCTAGGTGTGACAGCCATGTCAGGTGCATTACATAGGATTACACTGGGCAGAATAGGCACAACTTGGAACTGATGACACATAATGGAAGAGATAGAAATACTAGGCAAGGTCCTTGCAAGTTCATCAGGACTATGCAGTGTACATTCTACACAGAGCACCACACAAGGCAGTCATGTTGGGCGCACGGGATACGTTTAAGAAGTCGGCGGCCGCAATCCCGACCGCCGGCTTCCCGAATCCTCTATCCCGTCTAGGTTTAAATGACAGGCGTCTATAAAATCTAGATGCCCGTTTTTTTCCCGACGCCGGGAGACAGGAGCCCGGCATCCCGATCGAAGGGATGCCGGGCGCCGCGAGCGGACAGCCGCACGGGGGGAAGGGTTAGGTTTAGGCATCGGGGGGGAATTAGGGTTAGGCACCCCAGGGGAGGGTTAGGGTTAGGCTAGGGGGAGGGAGGGTTAGGGTTAGGCACCCCCGGGGGGGACTTAGGGTTAGGCACCCCCCCGGGTGACTTAGGTTTAGGCAGCAGGGAAGGGGGGGTTAGGCACTTAGAGGGAGGAGGTTAGGGTTAGACACTTGGGGGGGAAGTTAGTGTTAGGCACCCCTAAGGAGGGTTAGGGTTAGGGGGGTTGGTTAGGTTAGTTTATACTTACCTTAGGGACGATCGGGATTTCCAGCGCTGTTGGGCTTCTGCTGCTGGACTCTGCTCTTTTGTTGGGCGGCCGCAGCCGGGAATCGAACTGCTGGTCATGCGGCAGCCGGGATCCCATACCGAATGCGGGCTCACTATATTGGTTACAATGTGCAAATAAGCACTACATGAAGGTAAGACATACAGGGATAAAATGAACAATGAACAGTGAACAGGATACCCACTGCTTAGATAATTCAGTAGGTTATTCATCCTGCTCTTGAAAGTACCAGACGAGGCAGCCATCTAGGGCGCACTACATAGGTTACAATGGGGCAGGATGAGCAATTCCAGAAGTATAACATGCAGTGGGCAATTACAGAGAATAGAAAGGAACAGCTGGAGTGGAGTCCATGGTGCGGCAGTAAGGAGAGACAGTAGGTGGCAGTATCAGCATAGGGCATTTAGAAATGCAACTCATTTTCCTGATGGACCAGAATTCTGGGTTTTGAATATGATATCCTGGCCTATCTCCAAGTACAAAAAGTCTCTCTTGCGACATTTGAATGGTGCCGCTAAGGCTGTCATTCCAGTTAAAAGGACATCAGTTTTACCCCCAACCATCAAAGATTGGCTGAATCGCACAGATTTGTATAGGACTATGGAGGACATTTCTCTGATTGCATCAGATCGTTTCTCTATTTTTACAGCCACATGGTTTTACTGGCTAGAATTTAAACTCTTTTATATTCACCAGTTTGTTTGTTTTTTATTTTATTTTTGCTGGTATTTTAGTTTATTTGGTCTTTGAATTTTTTTTATTTTATCTGTATTGTATGGTATTATAATATTCTGGAAAATTGGATGTATTTGAATTAATTCTTTGTTGTATATGATTGATATATTTCTGTTCAGTTTTTATATATATGTCCTTAAATAAAATTTTATATATATATATATATATATATATATATATAAACACACACTGCGAAGCACACGCATGAGCAGAATGCAACAATCGGCCGATTGCATGCGTATATGCAACTGCGATCCTTGCTGAATCAGGCCCATAGAGCGGTTAGACGCTGGGACTGAAAACAGTCATTTATTTGTTTTTACTCAATTATAATATACTCCAAACGGAGGGACAATGTAACCTGGCATTATTAAGGCACTGAGCCCTGCACGGTATAGAGGACAAACTGGATAAATTATCACCTGAGGATTGTTAAATACAATTACTGAGGGGTCTATTCAGCAAGAGTGACAATGTTGGCCAGAATATTATCGGGCAACATCGTCACAAGGTTTGATCAATTATGATAAAATATGGCTGCTATTCAGCAATATTTTGTGCAGGGACAGCGGTTGCGGTATCACGCTCTCCCTGCGATGTCACAGAAGGGATTGTTTTCGGGATTCTGAAAACAATCCCTTCTGTTTCTTCTGCACTTGCTCAGTCATGGGCTCGGGAACAGTCTCCGTCCCTGCTTGCGGTGACCGCCAATGGGGTAAGTACATCTCCAGCCGGTCCAAATTGATTGACATGTGTATACAGGCTTTCTACTAGCCTGTATACATGTATATTTATGTGCTTTTATATTTAACATATAAATGTTAAATAAACCCAATATAGTTAATTGAGCCTCTGAATTAACGATTTTGGGTTTATTTAGAGGAAGAAAGATGCCATCTTCTCTCTTTTTTTAATATCTGTTTTTCTGATTTTGCATATTCCTTATATATCTTTATATCTGTGCTGCTAGTTGGGAGGCACCTCCTGAAATGTGTGTATATGTCAAATGTTAATTATTATAATTTTTTTTTGTATTTTTTATAGATATTTTTAATATATGTGAATATATAGTTTTTAATAAATGTAATTTTGACAGCGCTTCAGGTTATTTTTATTTGGGATGCGGTCATAGTCCTGACCGTGGAGATTCCGACGCGAGAATCCCGAATGCCGGAATCCCGAAGGTAAGTAGCGAGGTTAGGGGGAGGGTTAGTGTTAAGGTTAGGCACTAAGGGAAGGGTTAGGGATAGGCACTAAGGGGAGGGGGTTAGGTTTAGGGTGCGGGGAGGTTAGGTTTATGCACCAGAAACGGACGGTTAGGGGTAGGGAGAGGGTTAGGATACCAACCGACAGGTGTTGGGGATCCCGAGGGCCGGCATCCCATACCCATACCTTTTTATTTAAGTATAAAGGGGAGTCCAGTAATACGAAAATTTGTAAAAGTAGAGTCCAAATTATAACAGTGGGAGTAGTCCAGATATGGGGATGAGAATACAGAATAGGAGGGTAAGGGACAAGTAGTTGGCAGGGGGTTAAAACATTTTAAAAATAAAATAAGTAGTCCAAAGTCCAAATGCAGTTAAAACTCCAGTTTCAACTCCATGCTATAAAAAAGATGCTTAAAACTTTGCTTAATCCATTTCCATACTCTATGTGATGCTCTGCCTCTTATATGTCCTCATGATTGTAAACTCTTCTTTGTCTCAATAAAAAAATATTGATAAAAAATACCGGCCTTTCAGATGATGCACTTTTGTAGTTATAGTTGTAAAACTATATAGTTAAGGTAATGAGACTGATAGCAGAGATAAGTATTGTTTTACTATATACAGACTGTATCCAGGGCACATTCAGCAGCAACAATACTACCTGACAGGATGACACACGGCACTGAGCACTGAGCACTGAGCACGGCCAGCTGCCATTCTGTGCTCTCTCCGGCAGGGGGAGTTGTCTGCCAGCGCTCTGCGGCCTCTGAGGCCTCCTGCGTTACTGACCGGACAGGCAGGGATCCGGGCTGCGGGAGCGGCAGCAGCAGGTACCGGTACCGGGAACGCCACACACCCCGGGTCTCACCCCGACACTCAGCACTGGCACCACCATCCGCTACTCCCCGAGACCCGGCTGCCCAGGATGTGGCTGAACCCTGAGGAGGTGCTGCTGGCCAACGCGCTATGGGTGACCGAGCGAGCCAACCCCTTCTTCATCCTGCAGCGGCGCCGGGGGCACGGGAGAGGCGGGGGCCTGACAGGTGACGCCGGGGTATACGGGGCTATAAAGTGCCTGGGAGGAGGTGCAGACAGCTGTGATGGTTGTTGTTGTTGTGTTATTATTATGCCCATCCCAGTATTATCCACCTATGCAGCCTCTATAACAGGGCTCTCTGACCCTGGCACTCAGCTGCTGCCCACCCTTACCAGCTGCTTCTCTCTCCCAGTTTCTGCACCTCCTACCCTGATTTTGTCTCTCACCAATCTGCTGCCCCTCTTTCCCAGCTCCTGCTTACCCTCACCCAGCTACTGCCACTCTCTTCCAGCTTTTGCCCACCTCACCCAGCTGCTTTTCCTCTCTCAAAGGTTCTGCCCCTCTTACCCATCTGCTGTCCCCTTACCCAGCTTCTTCCGCCGTGAGCCAGCTTTTGCCCACTTCACTCAGCTGCTGGCCCTCTCTCATAGCTTCTGCCCCTCTTACCCAGATTCTGCCTTTCTCACCCATCTGCTGTCCCCTTACCCTGACATCCTGCCGCCGTGACCCAGCTTTTGCCCAGTTGCTTCCCCTCTCTCCTAGCTTCTGCCCCTCTCTCCTAGCTTCTGCCCCTCTCACCCAGCTTCTGCCCCCTCTCTCCTAGCTTCTGCCCCTCCTAGCTCCTGCCCCTCACCCAGCTTCTGCCCCCTCTCTCCTAGCTTCTGCCCCTCACCCAGCTTCTGCCCTTTCTCCTAGCTTCTGCCCCTCCTAGCTTCTGTCCCTCACCCATCTTTTGACTTTCACACAGACTCTGCCAGACTATAGATGCAGAGATGGCCAGGACTCAGGACTGTCGTATCCATATAACAGTCCTCTTTATATGCCTGTTATTCGCCATTGCCATAATACTGTAATAAGCACTGCTAAGCTTCTGTTGAGTGCAATTCACCCTCTGTATAAGAGGTCTTAGCCTGTGGATCCTTTCCTATTATGTAGGCTACCATTCCATTAATAGCGGGGTCTAACGTGGTTCAATGTTTTATTTAGTGTGTGGCCTTCGGGGTTTTTTTCTTAGTTATTCATTTTGTTAACAATAGTGCGCTTTATGTATGGGGAACAGTAAAGCAATTAAAGGGAAGTAAGTTATTAATCCCATACCAAGCCATGGGTTGTGCTGATTCACTGAATTTGTAAAGTTGCCAAAAGAGATGAAGAAAAACCTTCTCTGTATGATTGGGGCTTACGTGGTCTCTGGTGACATTAATGTGTGTCTGCTAAAGTATTGTAGGTATATACTGTATAGATACAACACTACATTTAGTGAAAGTCTATGTACATAAATATTCATTACTTTTCTATTTAATTTCCAGTTATGATCTTTCTATATGTGTATCACTGACCGTGTTTGTATGTTATACTGTATGGGAGGCTTGTATTATGTAAGATCAGCAGTTTAACTGGCATAATATATATATTTTTTTCTATTTATTTCTCTGATTTTAGCATTACATTAATATCCTTTATTTAATATCCAATATATTACACATCCCTTTACAATCCAAGAGTATTTATTCATTCACATTAGACCTTGCCCCAATGGAGCTTACAATCTAATTTTGTACCACAGGCCCACACAGAAACATCTTAAACTAATTTATATGTGATGTGAGCATATTTATACTAGGGATGTGCAGGCTCGGATAGGTTCGAATTTGCACACCGAGTTCGGATTTTTCCCTCAAAAAAAACGGGACTCAGAAAGAGGCAAAATGTCATCTTGCATGGACAAGCATCATCATTCCTGGACTTTTGTCCATGCAAGATGACGTTTTGCTTCTTTCTGAGTCCCGTTTTTTGTAGGGAAAAATCCCAACTCGGCGTGCAAATTCGAACCTATCTGAGCCTGCACATCCCTAATTTATACATTATAGTACATTACTTCTACACAACACACGTTACGGGTGGGTTTAATATGCAGGAGTTCTTGCACCAAAGCCCAACAATAAATAAAATGATCCCAAGCACTCTGTGCATTGCAGCTTTACATGGTGCCAGTGCAGACAGAGTAGCAGGGGGTCTCTTGGGATAGTTATGCAGTGCTAGACCTGGACCTTTCAGTGCCCTGGGCAAACCCAATACCTCGTTTTTAATATCTCCACAAACCCTACCCCTATTTCTTGGCTCTTTTCTTCTCCCCCTTGGAACAGGAGGGGCAGAGAGCTGGGAGCATCTTTAAGGACCTGTGCCACCCTCTCAGCACTGTCTCACTGCCCTCTGTATAAGCCTGTAGTTGTGATTTGTTTATGTTATACTGTTTATAGTGTATATATACACGGATGTGTGTCTATATAAATATATATATATTTTTTTTACACAAGTTCTATAAATGTTTGTTATATATACACTGATCCCCATTACTGCTAAAAACTATTGACGTAAAAATAATAAATAAATAGGCTATCCGCATTCCATCATGTCTCATTTATAATAAATACCGTACATCTAGCGACCACATAGCGTCAGTTTTAAATGTACCACTGAACTTAATAGATAAGTTTTCTAATTTGAGATCAGAAGACTAAAAATGTTAGTACCTGCCTCTCTCTTCGACTAATATAAAAATTCTATATGATCGCACTTCCTTTAGTAATGTTAGATAATACTGTTTTGCTGAATTAGCAGTAGAGGCTTAGAACCGGATAATACTTCTGACCAAAGTACAGCTAAAGATGAAAGAAGATGATAGAAAAAAAAACTGTTCTGCAGACGATCTGCCAAATTGCACATTTGAATGCCACTTTTTGCAAAGTTATCTGGTGGAATTTGCATTTAAATGTTTCACATGTAATTTCCCATGAGATTTATGTTCCGGGATGTAGTCAGGAAGCCGATGGTCGCAATGCCGACCGCCGGCTTCCCGACTATCAAACCCTGGCAAGGTACTAATGACAGGCGTCGAAATCCTGACACCTGTCATTAGACCTATGCCGGGAGCCCGATGCCTGGCATACCGATCAAAGGTAAGCTGGGCGCGAACAGCCATGAGGGGGAGGGTTAGGTTAGGGGCTCCCGGGGGGGACAGGGTTAGGCAGCCCCCCGGGATGGTTAGGCTAGGGGAAGAGAGGTTGGGGTTAGGCACCCCTGGGAGACTTGGGTTTAGGCTGCGAGGAAGGGGGGGATATTTTTAGGCACTTGGGGGGGAAGGGGGGGTGGAGGTTAGGGTTAGGCACCCCTAAAGGAGAGTTAGGATAGGGAATTAGGTTAGCGGTACTTACCTAAATTAGCAGTCGTGATCTTCACCCCTGCCGGGCTTCCGCTGTCAGGATTTGAACCGCCGACCATGTGGCCGGCGGTAAATCATAGTGATTCCTATGTCCCACGTGGAGTTCTTCCTTGTGTGTTCTGTTCTGCTGCCCTTGCGTCATGGTGTGCCACGTTTCACACACACAGAATGCGGTAAAGGAAATATAAGGTTGTCAGACTAAGATGGAAGGAGAAAAGATGTGCGCTGTCGTTTTTGAGACAGTCAATCCAATTGGGAGTGAGTTTGTGAAAGCAAATTTGTTTCAAGAAAGTCACATACATTACACCAATGCAATCACCTGGGAAATGTGAGAGCCAATTAGAAATACCAGATCGCAATAGTCGCGGCAAAATTTTCTACAAAATGCGACATGGGAGAAGTTCATGAAAAAGTGGGGAAACCATCCTGACCCCAAAAAAGAGGCAACTGAGATAGCAGGACCATATAGAAGGTTCATAGTGGCCATAAGGAGAGTACTGGAGGTGAACGCGCACCAACCCAGGATTTTTGTCAGTGTAAATGGATCCACCCGGGTCCAGGGACTCGGGGATCCAACTCTGGTAACTTGCAGGGTTGGGCACGGGCTGTTCCCGCGTCACCCTGTGGTGTGAACAGCGCAATCCAGGTCACGATGACCCGGATCGTGCCGCATGGTGCCTGATTAGCCGGCTTTAGTGGCGCTTGGCGAATACATCATCTCCAAGCGTCTACTGCAACCAGGGCTGGGCCGACCAGCACGGAGCAGTGTACCCCACCTGCCCTCCCTGCCTCTGTACTGCTGCGGAGCGAGGTAAGAAGGTCGGGGAGGGGAAGAAGTGCTGCTTACCTGCGCCGGAAGAGCCGTGTCAGTGCTTACCCGGTTCTGGCTACGGTGTAAAAGGGGTCTATTCCGGGTCTGAGATGGGTTGGAAATGTGTTCCAAATCCCAGGTCAGACCCGGGACTTTGGTGTAAAAGAGGTTTAAATGGCATCAAATGACTGATTTTTGCACTTTTTTTATTGGTGGAAAATTATAGCATGCAAATGTTATTCAGCAAGTTAAAGTCTTTCCAGCATTTTTGGGTACAGAAAAATGTCTGTATAGTAATTCTTCAGTGTTTTTATACAAGTTTGTAAAACATTGGAATAAACACTTTTACCTCTCATCTGCAAGTTGAAATACCCTCTCCCATCAATACAACAGCCCCACATATCTCGTTAACAATTCTTCATACCTGCCCTACGTCATTTACACCCCCACATACCTGCCCTACGTCATTTACACCCCCACATACCTGTCCCGCATCATTTACACCTCCACATACCTGTCCCACATAAATTACACCTCTACATACCTGTCCTACATCATTTACACCTCCGCATACCTGTCCTACATCATTTACACCTCCACATACCTGTCCTATAGCATTTACACCTCCATGTACCTGTCCTATAGCATTTACACCCCCACATACCTGTCCCACGTCATTTATACCTCCATGTACCTGTCCCACATAAATTACACCTCTACATACCTGTCCTACATCATTTACACCTCCACATACCTGTCCTACATCATTTACACCTCCCCATGCCTGTCCTACATCATTTACATCTCCACATACCTGTCCTACATCATTTACACCTCCACATACCTGTCCTATAGCATTTACACCCCCACATACCTGTCCAACATCATTTACACCTCCATGTACCTGTCCTATAGCATTTACACCCCCACATACCTGTCCTACATCATTTACATCTCCACATACCTGTCCCACATCATTTACACCCCCACATACCTGTCCTACATCATTTACATCTCCACATACCTGTCCCACATCATTTACACCACCACATACCTGTTCCACATCATTACACCTCCACATACCTGTCCTACATAATTTACACCTCCATGTACCTGTCCTACATCACTTACACCTCCGCATACCTGTCCTACATCATTTACATCTCCACATACCTGTCCTACATCACTTACACCTCCGCATACCTGTCCTACATCATTTACACCTCCATGTACCTGTCCTACATCATTTATACCTCCATGTACCTGTCCTATAGCATTTACACCCCCACATACCTGTCCAACATCATTTACACCTCCATGTACCTGTCCTATAGCATTTACACCCCCACATACCTGTCCAACATCATTTACACCTCCATGTACCTGTCCTATAGCATTTACACCCCCACATACCTGTCCAACATCATTTACACCTCCACATACCTCTGTCCCCACATCATTTATACCTCCACATCATCTACACCTCAACATACCTGTCTCCACATCATTTACACCTCGACATACCTGTCCAGCATCATTTAACTATTCATTGGGAGGGGTGTGCTAGAGATTTTCCCTATCTTTTTCGCACAAAAAAACGCAAATTTCATCTAGAAAAGCAATGCGATTTTGGTATTGGATTGCAAATGTAATTCGCAGTGCAAATTTGCCATGAGTACGGCTCGCACCCAAAGGCGCATATCCACTACATGATAAATTGGACGATTTGAACGATAACGATTTCATTATCGTTCATCGTCCGCAATATCGCGCAGTGGATATGCCGTCAATGCCCAGCGATGCGCGCTCCCACTGGTCGTCGATGCAGTCGCTCATCATCCGAACCTGCTGTCTAACCTGACGATATGGGCAGGTTCGGGAATGAGGGAGGGTGCCCACACTGAACGATATATCGTTCAGTGTGGGTTCAATGTCCACTGCACAACATAATGAATGATAACAATGTCGTTATCTTTCAATCGTTCATTAATCGTGTAGTGGATATGCAGCTTAATTGGATTGACCCCAAAGTGTGCATTGTCATATCCGGACATGCAGAGTTGTGTGACAGTCCCAGCAATTGCGTTGCATGGTTACACGTGGAGCAGGAGTAATGGAGCAGGAAAACACTAGTAGTAATTCCAGGTCTTCCGAGAGTGGAGGGAGAACAGGGCCAGGGGCAATAACAGTAGTGCAGCTGGTTCTTCCAGAACAGGTAGTTGTCCAAATGAAGCAAGAGTGATAGGATCAGCATGTAGGACAAGATAATAGTGGTTGGTGTGACATGGTGCTTGGTTATTGAAGGCTTGTGGTTACATTTTCTCTATCTTTTAATTAATAAAATCCCCCAGAAAAACTAGATACACCACTTCCTAGCATTCTGTTCACTCGGTGTCGAGTGCAGCTTTCCAATTGTAATTTTTTGCAATAGCGATTTCTTCATAAGCTTAAAGTGTATATAATGTGTTCCAGGCCAGGCTGACTGCACGTCTAGGACAATTAATGGGAGAGCTCATTTTATAGACCTGCAGCAAGAACGCCTTGCCCATAGAGCTCTGTACGCCGCTGGGAGAGAAGGGAAGAGTGGCAGTCAGCTTTGGAAATAACGGCTGGGGAGAAAAATACAAACTAATGGAGCATACACACGGTCAGATTTGTCAGACTTGTCAGATTTGTCAGATGAACGATTTGAACGATTTTACCAAAGTTTTGAACGATTTTTGACTGCATTAAAATGAATGGAATCGTCCAAGTCTGACTGCAAACACATCAGATGTCAGATATCGTTATCTGACAAACGGGAACGTGCATTGTAAATCGTCCATCGTTCAGATATGTCAGATTTTCCTTCAGATATGAACGACTGAACGATTTTTAAATCGTTATCGTTCATATCTGAAGGAAAAATCTGACCGTGTGTATGCACCATAACCTGACTAATTATCACATTTCCACCTATCCTATAAAACAATTAAGAAAACGTAAAAATAATAATGATAGTAACATAGCCAAGGATTTATGTTCTGTAGTGGTATGCATTGCCAAATATATCCAATTTTAAACTGTGAAACACTTCAAAAGGGGCGAATACATTTATAGCTACTGGGCGTGACATAAAGTATAAGATGGAAATATAGTTTTAATGTAAATAGATATATAAAATGTATTATTTTCAGAAGAGCACAGCTGTTTAGTAACTCTCCTATGGTGTACCAAATACAAATCTAATTGTATGAATTTCAGCTGCTATGCAGCCGGACGGCAGCATTAAATTAGGGGAGTCGGGTGTAAAGCTGCATACACACGTAAAGATTTTCTGTCCAACCGTCCAACTTGTTGATTGGTTGGAATGAAAATCTGGTAACGTATGGGAGTAACTGATGATCAGCAATTTTCATACCTTACCAGATTCTCATTCCAACCAATCAACTAGTTGGATGGCTGGACAGAAAATCTTTACGTGTGTATGCAGCTTAAGGATTTAAAAAAAAAAAATGGTCTAAAAGCTGATTACAAAGTGGGACCTGAAGCCCACTAAAAGCGAAGAACAGAAAAGAAATAATGCACTGCTGATAGACAACAATTAGTATCACAATAATCAATTGGTAAATTTAATCTAACACAATAGAAATATAAAAATATATATATATATGCCCAAAGATAGGTGTGCCAAGCTCGTGGCATCATATTAAGAAAGACTTGATGCTGTAATTGCTGCCAAAGGTGCATCAACAAAGTATTGAGCAAAGGCTGTGAATACTTATGTACATGTGATTTCTTAGTTTCTTTTTTTTTTGTTTAATTAAATTTGTGAATATCTCAAAACCTTTTACACGTTGTCATTATGGGGTATTGTGTGTAGAATTTTGAGGACAATGAATTTATTCCATTTTGGAATAAGGTGTAACATAACAAAATGTGGAAAAAGTGAAGCGCTGTGAATACTTTCCGGATGCACTGTATGTACAGTCTGAAAATGAGAGCCAGTTACTAACCTACAATGCTTAGCTGTGCTAGTTTACTTCTGTCCCTGCTCCCAGTCCTAACCCAATCTACACCACAGAGTCAAATGACTTGACGTTTGTCCCTGTTTTGTTTATAGACTGTAAATTCCGCAAAATGAAAGTTATAACTAGAGATGAGTGGTTCGGTATTGGCTCGGATCTCAGAACTAGGCAAATCATTATCTTCCATGTCGGCACAGATGTCCGTGATAGATGTTTTGCCTCGGTCTGAAATCTGAACTAGATGGAAAGAACCCAGCCAAAACCAAACCGCCCATCTCAGCTCGTTCTAATGGCAAATCTCACAGCTTATTACTATGCACAGAGCTTGAGAAGAGCAAAGTGGTCTTAAGGTGCATACACACTAGACGATATGCTCCCTGAGCGATATCGTCTAGTGTGTCCCCGGCAGGCTGTGCTCAATGTCGTTCATGACATTGAGCACAGCCGCTGAACAATATCATTAGCGATATCGTTCAGCGCCGGGCTCTCTCACCCATTCCCTGACATGCAGCAACCTGACGAGGTCGTCAGGTTGGCCTGCATGTCAGCCAGATGAACGAGGATGACGAACGACCCGCGGGAACGCGCGTCGTCGTCATCGTTCATCTTTTTTGTGTTAAAAATGGACGATAAAGTGGACGACTGAACGATAACGATATCGTTATCGTTCAGTCGTCCACTTTAATCGCCCAGTGTGTACGCACCATTACTTGTAGCAATTTGATTGACTGTACATTGGCTCAGCCCACAAGGGTGTTGTATGATGCCGACACCAGAATCGCGATCTAGTCAGAATGTTGACATGTAACGTGTTGGTATACAGAACTTTTTCACTATTTCACCCTAAACCTAAATTTAGCATTAAATGATATGTCGACATTTTGACTGTCGACATTCTGACCGGATACCATCCACAATATGTCTGCCTCTACTGTTTAGCTGCACCTTTTTGTCCATTCCAAAAATTGGACTGGCAAGCTCCCTATTCCAATGTATATTTCAAATTATAATTAATATAAAAATTAACTATGTCCAATCAGAATAAGATATGGTATCGAAGGGCATTCTGGCCTTGGTGTGTCTTCTGAACCATGTCCAAATTGAGTTATATATGTCCTACGGACTATATAATTGTTTTCAATGCCACACTCAGATGGGCAATGGTCATGTCGGCATTGAATTCACTGTAGACCTCAATAAAGAAGGCAGCTTATGTGACCTTTGTGAGAAGTGTATGTATTGTCGTCTTAGCTGTTTTATGGGCAGTCACATGCCTTTTGTTTTGTTTTGCAGACTACATTCATAGTCACATGACCAGTGCAGGCAACTTGGTGTCATTAAAAGTCATTGCACTAACACTATTTCCGTCACGGTTTCTAGGTTTGCTGGTGGGGACATTAGATGTTGTACTGGATTCAAGTGCCCGTGTGGCCCCTTACAGAATATTGCATCAGACCCAGGAATCGCAGATCTACTGGACTGTGGCTTGTGGTAGGTGTCATAGAAACTTTATATCCAACTAAAGGGGCCCATACATCTAAGGCCCCTATTTCCCCGTTCTGCGGATCGGCGGCCATCAATGTTCAGTGATCCGACCGCAGATCAGGGAAATTCATCATGTAAAACTAATGTCTCTCTGGGCACCTTTTTACTGATCAATCTTGGGCACATACTCATGCCATGAATGTTTATTATATGTGCCTCTCATTGGACAGTTAGCATCCAGTCCGCAGGCTATATAGCAGACACACTACAGCTCATTTACTAACGTTGTGATTAGGTGCAAACTTGCACTGACCCGCATCAACCAATCGGCAGTTAGCGTTTATATGTGACGTTCGACAATAAAACTGACAAATGCCTGATTGTCAGTAGCAATAGTGACATCTACAGGCTATAATGGGGAGGACAGTCCTAGCTAAACACTATTCAAAACTACAATTGAATGCACTTGTCACCTGCACACAGTGGACGTAGCTATTGTGTGGGCTACACTCTGATGAAAATTAGCACAAACCACTGTGTGTGTAGGTAACGGGACAGGTTAAACTTTGTGTTCATCTTATAATGCTGAAATGGTCTTAAATGTAATAGACATTGATGATTTTGGTCATATTCATAATATTTCTACTTCAGGGTCCATAGGGTATCCACAGGATACCTTGGGGTATAGGTGATGACGTCAGGCATTGGGCACCATAGAGTTAAGTTTTCAGCCTCCCAGGATGCACTAGGGTCCCCCTCCTATACCCCGCCCCCGGGCCAAGGCATCTCAGTTTAGTTTGGTGCCCGGCCGGAGTTGGATGCACCTGTTAGAGGGGGGCCATGAAGAGCCCCTGAAGTTTTCCTCAATGCAGCTGTGGCTGCACATCTGGAAGTACAGCATGGACAGTCAGTCCTGACGTCCATGCTGTCTTCCCTACACCCCCGCCGGTACCAGAACGCCGGTACTGATCCGGGGATGCTGGTGAACATCTGGGGTGATCCCAGATGTTTAGGACCATGGCCGGATTTAAGGGGGACAGCAGGTAAGCAGTGGGGTCCCGCGGTGGGTCCCCGCTGATGCATGGTCCAGAGTCCCCAGGCAGGGGGCTCCCTGGGGAGTGGCTGCAGCGTGGAGCCAGGTACTAACCTGCGCTTCCACTACCCCCCTGGGACAGCAGGACCGCGGCAGAGCGGTAGCGCTGCGGCGTCCCAGGGGTTAAATACATGCCATGGGAGAGCGCCTTCCCTGTCTCACAGCCGGCACCTACCCCGCTGCACACAGCCCTCTCTGCACACGTCGACTGGCCCTGTGGCAGCGCTCCTCCCCCAGGCCAGCCTCCTCTATGCTCCTCGGTGGCCATCTTCTAGAACGCATGGTGAACGCTGCTGGAAGTCTGGACGGAGGCATCGTGGTCTGGGTCTCGCCGCATACCTCTCCTCCGCTGTGGTCAGGTCTGTGTATGTAGCGCTGTGTCCTACGAGACTCTGTGTAGTTGATTTATCAGCGCTGTTAGTGCAGGAATTGATTTTCTTTGCATTGTATGTGACTGTGCTAGCGCTGCTGCCTGTACTTTTTACTTTCTAACTGTCAGCCTTATTACTGTCCCTGCTCTTTCTGCTAAAGCCCTTGCGGTGCGGTGCTGCAGGGTGGTCTCTCACTATGCTAAAAGTATTGGTGAAGAGGGGTCACATACTGTCCACCATCATGTCTGAAAGTGACTCTCCTCTCCGGCTTCAGTGTACTACGTGTAAAGTACCTATAGCGGAGGGGGAGGGTAGTGCGGAGGGTTTATGCCGGCAGTGTTTTTTATTGGCGCGGCCAATTACGGTCACAGCACCGGTACAGGAGCCGCCCTGGGCTTGTTTCGCTCAGGCGCTTACAACCTTGGTGGGCCAGTTAGCTCCGCAGCCCGCGTTCTCACAGATGGGATTGTCCCAGCAATCAGTGGTGTCGTCACCCATGCAGGGTTTCCCGAGGCAATTGATGGTACCCCGCAGTCTCCCTATTTCCCCTCTCCCGGTCTCTCAGGAGCCGGCGTGGGTTAATTCCCTGACTAGTTCTGTACATCACTTGTCGGATGTGTTACAAGGGGAGTCTGTGTTGCGGCCACAAAAGAGGCCGGTGGCGTCTCTGTCTGCTCCTTATGAGGATGACGAAGTGACGTCTGATGATGGGGAGATTCTGGATCTTTCCGACCAGGAACCTCTCCGTACTAAGGAGGCGGACGCTAGGTCCAAGGTATATATTCCTGGACTTATTCGGGCAGTCCGCACCGTTTTGGTAATTGAGGACGAAGTTCCTCCGGCGTCTAAATCCAAATATGCCTTTTTTAAGGATGTTAAGGGTGACGCCACAGTCTTTCCTCTTTCGGGTCAGTTGGTGGACCATTTAGAGGAGGCGTGGAAACAGCCTGGCAAACAATACCAGCTGCAGAGGCGTTTGGCGGTGGCTTATCCGTTCGCGCATAATTATTTTTCTAAGTGGGAATCCCCTCCACAGGTGGATTCTCATGTGACACGCCTCGTCCGGAGTGCCACTTTACCCATGCCATCCATGTCCTCCCTTAAGGATGCTGCGGACCGCAAGGTGGAGATCTGCCTAAAGTCCGTTTATTCCCTTGCGGGGGGGGGCAGCGCGGCCAGCTATGGCCATTTGCTGGGTTGCCAGAGCTATGGAGCGCTGGGCGGATACGTTGGAGGCGTCCTTTGACTCCGACTGTTCGGCTGAACAGACGGAGTTGATCGGCAATCTCCAGGAATTCGGCCACTTATATCAACGAAGCGGCCTTGGATATTAGTACCCTGGCGTCTCGAATTTCTTCGGCAGCTGCTCGTCGCACATTGTGGTTGCAATCTTGGAAGGCGGACGCTGATTCCAAAAAGGGTTTGGAAGCGTTGCCTTTTAACGGAGAAAATCGGCATGTCTCCCGTCTTCTGCAGTTCCGTCCGGTTCAGGTACGCCGTCCTTTCGGCCTTATAGGGCCCAGGGTAGGCCTAAAGCACAGTCCTTTCCCCGACAGGCTGGCCCCAAAAAATCGGCCAAGCCCCGGAAGCAGGCCTGGAGTACCAGACGTCCGGCCCCTAAGCCAGATGACAAGCCTGCGGCCTGACGGTCCGGGCCTCCCTTTGGGGGATCCCAAGGTGGGAGGCCGCCTGCTGCAGTTCGCCCGGTGTTGGTCGGTCACCATGACAGACACTTGGGTTCTCGAGGTGGTCTCACACGGGTATGCCCTCTCCTTCCGGCACAGACCCCCGTCTCGATTCTTCACCACGGGTCTGCCATCAGACCGGAACAAAGCCGCGGAGCTGCGGAAGGTCTTGCACAATATGCTCCAGGCTGGAGTTATAGTGCCTGTTCCATTCTCCCAGAAGGGCCAGGGTTTCTATTCCAATCTCTTTTTGGTGCAGAAACCCAATGGGTCGTTTTGTCCGATACTCAACCTCAAAGCTCTCAACAAGTCTTTGCGGGTGCCGAAGTTTCGGATGGAGACCCTATGGTCCATCATTCTGGCACTGGAACCTGGGGACTACATGGTGTCATTGGACATACAGGACGCTTACCTGCATGTCCCTATTCTTTCGCGCCATCAGCAGTTCCTCAGGCTTGCAATCCGCAGCGATCACTTTCAGTTCCGGGCGTTACCTTTTGGCCTGGCGACAGCACCACGTGTTTTCACCAAGGTGATTGCGGTCATGGCGGCTTCCCTGCGGCTTCAGGATGTCCGCATGTTGCCGTACTTGGACGACCTTCTCTTAGTGGCAGGATCTCCGGAGCTCCTTCTACGCCACTTGGACCTGACCATTGCGGTACTGCAACGGCACGGCTGGTTAATAAACTGGCCGAAGTCCACCCTTATCCCGTCTCAGCGGATTCTGCACCTCGGAGCCTTATTGGACTCCGTACAGCAAAGGATCTTTGTGACGAGGGAAAAGATCTCTGCCTTGCAGTTGCGGGTGCGCAGTTGTCTACAGAGCCGCCGGGTGTCTCTACACTCGGCGATGAGGTTACTGGGTTCCATGGTGTCGGTTTTCGACATGGTGGAATATGCCCAGTTTCACTCCAGACCTCTGCAGCACCAAATGGAATGGACTGCCTCAGAGTCTAAAGTCCCAGACGATGGTGCGCACTCCGGAGGTTCGCCTGTCTCTTGCCTGGTGGTTGCAGACGACCCATCTCAACAAGGGTCGTCCGTTCTGGGTGGCGAATTGGGTCCTGTTAACAACGGACGCCAGTCTTCGGGGCTGGGGAGCAGTCTCGGGTCCACACTTGTTCCAGGGCAGGTGGACTCCGGCAGAAACAGAGCTTCCAATAAACATCTTGGAACTCCGAGCGGTTTTCAATGCTCTCCAGCAGGCGCACCGGGTTCTCCAAGGTCACCCAGTGCAGATCCAGTCGGACAACGCTACCACCGTGGCCTACATAAATCGGCAAGGAGGAACCCGAAGTCGGGCGGCTCTCGTGGAGCTGTCCCAAAACCTGGTATGGGCGCAATCTTCCGGCCATATCAGCAGTCTTCATCCCGGGAGTGCTAAACTGGGAGGTGGACTTTCTCAGTCGCCAGGACGTTCATCCGGGGGAATGGTCTCTGCACCCGGACGTGTTTCAACTGGTGGACAGGTGGCGTCTTCCAGAGATCGACCTCATGGCGTCCCGGCACAACAAAAAGTTGATGGTGTACGGGTCTCGCACAAGAGACGAAAAGGCGTCTCTGGTGGATGCTCTGTCCGTCCGGTGGACGTTCCGGTTCGCTTATCTGTTTCCTCTGGTTTCCCTTCTTCCGCGAGTGATCCGGAAATTCAAACAGGAAGGAGGGACGCTCCTGTTGATAGCTCCCGCATGGCCCAGACGGCACTGGTTCTCAGACCTGCAGGGTCTGTCCGTGGAAAGTCCTCTACGGTTACCGCTACGACCGGACCTTCTGTCACAGGGTCCTTGTCTTCACCCGGACCTGACTCGGCTGTCTTTGACGGCGTGGCTGTTGAGACGGCCATGTTGAGGTCCAGGGGGTTTTCCAGCTCTGTAGTGCGAACCATGCTAAGAGCTCGGAAACCGTCTTCCGCGAGAATATACCATCGCGTGTGGCATACGTTCTTCCAGTGGTGTCGACCGAGAGGTTATGCACCGCGGGAGTTTCATCTGTCTAGAGTGCTAGCCTTCTTACAAGCGGGACTAGACCATGGGCTTCGCCTTGCTTCTTTGAAGGTGCAGGTTTCTGCCCTGTCGGTCTGGTTTCATCGTAGGATTGCTACAATCCCTGATGTGTGCACCTTTATGCAAGGTGTTCTGCGAATTCAGCCGCCTTTTGTCCCACCTGTGGCACCTTGGGACTTGGCTGTCGTCCTGAGGGCTCTCCAGGGACCGCCGTTTGAACCACTGGGCTCAGTGGATCTTAAATGGCTAACAGCTAAGACTGTTTACCTTCTGGCCATAGCTTCGACCAGACGTGTTTCTGATTTAGGGGCTCTCTCTTGTAGACCCCCTTTCTTGATTTTTCATGGGAACAGGGCAGTGCTACGTACTCGTCCTGAATTTCTTCCCAAAGTTGTTTCCCAGTTTCATGTTAACGAGGAAATAGTTGTACCGGCTTTTAACTCACCTGGACTTTCAGTGGGTGAGGCCACTTTGGATGTTGTGCGGGCCTTAAGGACTTATGTTGACCGCCCTTCTTCGTTTAGGAAGTCGGACGCCTTGTTTGTCCTCTATGGCTTCCGTAAAAAGGGTTGGCCTGCTTCAAAGCAAACTTTGGCAGCC
Source organism: Taudactylus pleione (assembly GCA_031769625.1). NCBI lineage: Eukaryota > Metazoa > Chordata > Amphibia > Anura > Myobatrachidae > Taudactylus > Taudactylus pleione. The sequence goes on along the minus strand of JAUIMM010000628.1, from coordinate 2,826,968 downwards.
TGGATCCATATGGCGATTTCAGAAGCTTATCTTCATGAAGGCCTGCCGGTTCCTCCTTCTGTGAAGGCTCATTCCACTAGGTCTGTGGGTCCTTCATGGGCAGCTCGACGTGGTGCCTCTGCAGTCCAGATCTGCAAGGCGGCCACGTGGTCCTCTGTCCATACCTTTGTGAGGTATTACGCGTTTGACACCTTCGCCTCTCAGGATGCTTCCTTCGGGCGGCGGATTCTCCTTTCAGCACAGGAGCGTCCCCACCCTTAAAAGATACTGCTTTGGGACATCCCCAAGGTATCCTGTGGATACCCTATGGACCCTGAAGTAGAAAATATGAGATATGGTAAGAACTTACCCTTGTTATCTCTATTTCTACGAAGTCCATAGGGTTCCACAGGACTCCCACCCTGTCGCACTGTGCTGCAGATGGGCTTTGCTCTGGTCACCGGTTTTTCCGTCTCCCTCTGGTGAGAATGTGATTCTTGTGTGTGTCCAGATCTTTTTTCTCTCTCTTCCTTCTCCTCCTCCGGCCTATGGCTTGGTACGAAACTGAGATGCCTTTGCTCGGGGGCGGGGTATAGGAGGGGGACCCTAGTGCATCCTGGGAGGCTGAAAACTTAACTCTATGGTGCCTGATGCCTGACGTCATCACCTATACCCCAAGGTATCCTGTGGAACCCTATGGACTTCGTAGAAATAGAGATAACAAGGGTAAGTTCTTACAATATCTCATATTTTTATATAATTAGTCAAGTAGTCAGATTTCCTCTGTCAACTAGAGACATTGAAAGATAATTGTATTATTGTGTTAGTCTTCAGTGTTTTCTTTGTGTTGATTTTTTATTTGTTTATTTTTGCAACTTCTCAAACTGCCTATACTATAACTGTACTATAAGAGTTTTCATATTTACTTATTTGCCATACAGTGTTTAGGTGGCACATGTTATGTTGTGTGTTGCCTCTCTCCCCACCTCTGATCCCTCCCCTGTCACTCTCTTCTTACCCCCAACCCTCTGCCCCTCCTGACCTTTCCATCCTACCCTGCTGCCCCCCCCCCCCTCTCCTCTCTCTCTCTTTCCACCTCTCTCTTACATCCTCATCCTCCTTCCTCTTATTTTCTGGCAGCCAGATGCTTTGCGGTAGATGAACGATTAGAGAGCATTTCAAAGAATTGAGACCTTGGATTTTGCTAACGGCTACTTCTCTGAATTGGCAGCACTGTAATAAATTATTCTCACGCAAACATAGACAGTGTAAAGGGATGTTTTTTGTCTTTAGTATGAGTGCTGCAGATATCCTGTCAGTCTCCATTTATGGTCGGCATGACACTTTCTTGAAAAACGGTGTTGCGTTTTGGGCCAGAGAATTGACTGGCATACTTGCTCCTCTAAATAAAGATGAGATAATGCATTTATTATACTAATGTCTACATTAGAGAGATAATAATTTATTCCTGTGCTATCTGTCCGCCTGTCTCTTTGGTTGTTTGATGTGGCCACACCTTCATTATGATTAAGTGCAGCAGAATACATTCCCTATAGCCCATTGTAAATGAAAAGACTGTAAGCATCTAAGATACATGTTGATTTATGTAAAAGAGTGAAATATAATGTTTAACAATATATGTGTGTAACTATTTCAGCAGCTTAAAAGAACTGAAGATCTGAGTTACAGTGTATTCCGGGAGGAGGGGTCGGGTGTTAGAAGAATGCTGCGATCAGCCACCATTTGCATAGATTGGTGGCGCCGATAGTTTGCACAGCTATAGTACTGTCAGTGGATGGAAACCTTAACATATATATTTGGGAATGTTATCAGTATTTTACTTTGGGCAAGTTGCATTTTACGTTTTGGGGGTCCTGTAAGCTTCCTCAGCACTGACCTAAATAATATGGCAACTCGCGGCAGTAACGCGTGTCCGGTTTGTAAGCTCCCATTGGCTGTGAATTGAAATAATCTAAGCTGTTGTACAGAAGGATGATCATATGTAATTTGGGGTGTGATTATGGTAGATTCTAATAGACCTTTTACTTTAGGATCATCGCGGAAGGTGATCACTGAGCACTGGGAATGGCTGGAGAATAACCTGCTGCAGACTCTGGCAATCTTTGACAATGAGGACGACATCACCACCTTCGTCAAAGGGAAGATCCATGTAAGGCCTAGTGTTGGCAGTTTTATATCCACACCGAAGGGGAAAGTTTTTTTCTCTCTGTGCGGTCTGTGAGCTCGTTGAAGGCGCTGAGAGCCTGACATGGCTGACAGCACGGAGCATTCTATTGAAAGCAGAAGTGTGAAATGTGCTCATCTCTGCTAACAGTGCTGGCAGTCTGTGTTCTCAGTGATTTGTGATAATAAAGAGTGTGGAAGTATTTCAGTATATGACAGCCAGTCATTTTCCTGGGGATATTGTCATTTTTCAAAAGATTCTCAGGCCTGAATCTGAGTCGCACGCACTGGCGATATATCGGACGCAGTAGAGCGATTTGATTTCTTCTGTGCATGCATCTATTGCGCACTGTGCATGCGTTCCTATAGTGTGCACACAGAGCCGGAGATGCAATTGAGGCGGACGGGACGTGTACAGTAGACAATATATTGGACGATTTGTCTTTTCCGGACAAATCGGAGCGACATATCGTCCACACCGTCCAGTGTGTAAGCACTATTGCGCACTCCCGCGCGTCGTTTGTCGCATCTTCAGGTGTGGCTGCAGTGCAGGTCAATCTGAAGCTTCAAGGATTGACATCATGGTTCTGGATGCGGCAGGAGAACGGCATATCGGGCGATCTTACACCAGACCGTGCAGTGTGTACGGACCGCCCGATATACCATGCCGTAACATTTGCCGTCGCTGGGTGCAACCATCGTCTAATGCAGGGGTGGGCAATAAGCGGCCCTCCAACTGTTGTTAAACTACAAATCCCAGCATGCCTTGCAACAGTTTTAGCATGGCCAAATAGCAAAACTGTGGCAGGGCATGCTGGGATGTGTAGTTCTACAACAGTTGAGGGGCCACTTTTTGCCCACCCCTAGTTTAATGTGTACCCAGCTTCAGAAATGTGTTGATAATGTGGGGGGCGTAGGCAGGCAGCACATGCACAGAGATAGTCCGTCTTATCGGCGTGTTATGGGAGTGTCGCTGAAAGTTGTTGCGTATATCACTCACATAGGAGCCCATACTTGGGTGAAGAAACTGCACCTGCCATAGATGCATCAATCGGTATTGAATCGTCTACGCACGCTGACAGTGGGCGCCTCATTCCTTGCACATTCAGACTCACAGTTGTGCACCAGGGAAGGACACTGTATTGGCATTTGCATTAAGTCACAGACTGGCAACCGCTAAAATCCGTAGACCCGACAATTCGACTCAGCCAGCTCCTTGTGTCATAGGCGAACTGAGCACAGTCCCTACAATAACCCCAGAGAAAACGCCTTATTGTCTAGTGAGGTTCTTAGTGTGAGTCAGGAGTCACAGGTTACAGACCTTTTATTATGTTTTATTGTCTTGTTCTGTCTTCAGTAATACCCAAGTACAAGTGCCAGCCTTAGATTACCGAGGTAATTCGGCTTTGATTTAAAATGTGCATGAACGGTTTATTTTAATGTAATCAGTCTTATGAATAAATAATGAACTTATTTGATGACTACTGTTCTTAATGGCAGAGCCATAGTTATTAAAGAGGGCATTATTTTTGTATTTATTCTCAGATGTGCCTGATTATCTTGGTTGCTGTTAGATATTTATGCTGATATAATCTCCTTGTATTAATGCTGTCTGTGTGCCTTATGCACGTACCGATGAGAAGGCTTAGTAACACAAATGCTTTTTTTTTTTTGCACTATGCCATAATTCTGCTGGTTCTTGGAAACTAGGTATTTTAGTGTTTTTTTTCCAGAGGGCAATTCTTTAAATTCAAGCAAAGCAGTAGTAGGACTATGTTACACATGGGTGCAGAGCCGTAACTATACTTTTTGGTGCCCTATGCCAGAAAGATCATTGGAGCCCCCCTATTTTTTCAAATAGGGACATAACGCACCCGAAAAAAAGGGCATGGCATCACGGGGGAAGGGCCAGGGACGAGATAGGAGATGCTGGGGATAAAATAAGAGGAAGCTACAAGTGAGAATGATAATAAACAGAAAATTGACTGGCCCAAACAGCGTCCCCTGCCCTGTGGTGCCCTGTGCCATGGCACTGGTCGCACCACCCTAGTTACGGCCCTGCATGGGTGCATTCATCTCGGTAGAACCAAGGTACACGTACAAATCCCTGTTCACTTCGTTTGACCGTTTGAGGTCTATTAATTGTATTTCCTTTGAGTTCATAAACAAGACAGCATTGATTATTGTATAATGGTAACTTAGTTGTATTTCTATTTTGAAGAGTCTGGTTATATCCTTGCTCTCATTTATTACTTAGGAAACCATTATTTACAAACATGCACTTCTGCAGCAACCAACAGACACCAATCAGCAAAAAGCTTTGATTGACATGGAACAATTCAGACCACCTCTCTAGGTGGCGCTGTTGCTGTCTTTGTAAACTTCTATTCCTTCTAATGAGGCCACAATATGGCAGCTCGCGCTGTATAGTCTCTTAAATGTGGGGTGAAGGCAAGCAATCATTAAAAGCACTTGCTATGCCTATGCAAAGCTATCTGAATGAGGTTGATAAACTGCTTTGTAACTTTTAATGGAAGGGTATAATTGCGGAGGAGAACAAGAGCCTGCTGCCCAAGGATGAAGAGGATCCTGGGAAGTTCAAGGAGGCTGAGCTGAAAATGCGGAAGCAGTTTGGAATGCCTGAGGGGGAGAAGCTGGTCAATTATTACTCCTGCAGCTACTGGAAAGGACGTGTTCCCCGGCAAGGCTGGCTCTACTTGTCTGTCAATCATCTCTGCTTCTATTCCTTTTTGTTAGGGAAAGAAGGTGAGACATCCATCTTATTTATTACAATCAGAATTAAATACACGTATTCCCATGTCAGGTTCCACCACCAAATCCTGACTGTATTCCTGGACCAAAACAGGAGAGGGCACATCTTAGAGGCCTGGCAGGGAAGGCTTATAGCCATTTATCACTTAGCAGAAACATATGATTGCAGTACCAGTTGTGTACGGCAGATACTGGCTCTTATCCTGTAGTTGTATTGGGAAGCATTGTGCAAGTTGCATATTTCTAGGTGCCCAACATAAGAGGATGTAATTAAGACAAATAGTGATGTGGCCTCACTCTCGGATATACTTCATTTAGGGCAAAACTAATTCTAAGTTGTATTTTAGAATAAATGAAATGAAAACTTTAAAAGGGACGGCATTAAAATGGCAGGAGGTCGGAGACTGATTCATTGTATATAGCTTCTCAGAATACGCTTCAGGCTTTTCTGCTTCCCAAGGATGAGAACGTAGTAGAGGCACTTTAGTTGCACCAGTTGAAGTTAGGCCACATATAGGCATCGTTGGAAGAGCTGAGGTCCGGTGTTCTTTGGAAGTTAGATCCATCGTCTTAAGCTGGGTAGACGTTAAGCGATATATTGTATGATATATCGTTCTTGCGTAGAGCGGAACGATGTATCGGCCACATTGCTCAATGTGTATGCACAGCAGATCGGAAGATCCGGTGGCCGACACTCTGGATGCGACAAGGGAACCACATATGGGGAGGTCGTACACTACATCGTGCAGTGTGTACAGACCACCCGATATATCGTGCCTTCGCTGGGTACACACATCGTCTATAGCGTGTGCCCAGCATTAGATTGTGACTGTTTGGCTACGCAGCAGCCCTCTCATGTTCTGTTATAGTGTATACTCCTCTAGTGTTAGTGTTTTTTTTAACTAAAGACTCTGTGCAATGTTAAGAAGCTGCAAGGAATGTTTAAGGTCAGCTCAAGTAAAAACAAAGTATGTGGTATTTATCCTGCATTTTGTGCAATTAGTTATTCTCTTGTTTGACAACCGACATGTAAAAGTAGGTGCTAAATTGACAAGCTCTTCAGGGAGGTTTTTATATCATCTTTGTAAGCAGAGATCCACAACACGGTAATGTGGACTGATTATACTGACTTCTGATATTTTCATGCAAGAAAATATATAGAAAGACCATATAATGGAAGTAGCACATGATTTGCATGAAAGCTGTAATAAACGTATGTACACACTTTAGTGGAGGATGCTTTCTGTTCTCATTAGACTTTCTGTCTATACCAACAACAAACTGACTATTCCTATTTGCAGTTCAGGCCTTGTAGGAGACAGGATTTTTTCTTTGCTGCATTAAAGACTATTACGATTATGTAACAAATGAGCTGAGTCACTGAAGCAGATTACTCGTTTTGTGAGCTTTTTATTCTCCTGTGTAACTTTACTTCTTTCAGTGACCCTGATTATCCAGTGGCTTGATGTTACTCAGCTAGAAAAGAACGCCACCCTGCTTTTCCCAGAATGCATCAAAGTCAGCACGCGGGACAACGAGTACTTTTTCTCCATGTTTCTTAACATCAGTGAGACCTTCAAGCTGATGGAGCAGCTAGCCAACATCGCCATGAGACAGCTCCTGGACAACGAGGACTTCCTCGAGGACCGGACTTTGACCAAACCTACACGTCCACTCAAAAACATCTCTGCTCTGAAAAGGTGTGCACTTTGCACTAACAAGTGGCATATTGGCCACCTTCAGGGGGGAGGTCTTACAGCACTTTGTTTTGAGGTTTCACTTACCATTAGTACCCTGCTGTAACTGATAAGTCCTACTGGTGCTACTTGGCTGCTAGACACCCTCCAACTGGAAGAGGTCACTTTGTGGCCCCCATTGTAGGAGAATCAATGCCACTAGTAGGCTCTTGCAGTGCCACCTGGAACTGCTTGCGTCTGTTGCAGTGCTGTAGTTGCAGGTTACTCTGTCTGGATCCTCCTGTTTATTTAAACCAGGATTGCTGGGTAATGAGAAGAACATTGTCTAACAATGCTAGGTTTAACACAGTACAGCCGGGGGTGTGTTCGTGCTCATCTCTAGGTTACAGGAATACACTAGGTTTAGGCCTATTGCATGGAATAAAGTAGATGGAACAGTGATGTTTATTTGTTCAGCAATAACTCAGAGATGTTAAACACAACACCTACTTTATGGTAGTCAATGTTACACACATTATAGGTGGTGCACAGACCAACAAACAAATGTTGGCAAGATATAATACAGCATCCAGTCTCTTTAACCAGGCCACTTGCCTTGCAGGTGAATCATCCTGATCATGCTCTTAATTTAACATTATACTCCATGGCAGTAGGGTGTGTTCTGCTCCCTGTCTACTCGCTGCCAGTGTGTAGGGGGAGAAGGAGCTCATCCCACTTAGCTTTCTTGCTCAGCTCAGTCTTGGTTGGGAGATTTATTGTCTGGCTTACACAACTTCCCTGAGCTGGACTCCCCGAGTTCTGGTGCCTCCTCCAAGCCAATTAGAGCTCCAATATGATAGTGTCTAGATATCAGACCACCAGTCTTACTTCTGCTACAGCCAGAGATTTCTTAACTGTAGGCTCCCTTAGACCTTTAGGAAGGCAAAGCAACATCAGATTCATTAGGATAGTGCCCAGATATCAGACCACCAGTCTTCTGCTACAGCCAGAGATTTCTGAGCTTTCCCTTAGGATCCCTGAGACCTCTAGGAGGGAAGTGCATAATCAGATTCATTAGAATCTCTCCACCGGTGGTAGAGGAAAAGGGGTATGTCTCCTCTGCTCTCTAGTTGCACTATAATTCAGTAGACACAATGAATAGAACATGTACAGCAGCGGATGTATGGTGAGGGGTGATGGGTAAGGGAGACCTGGTCACAGCATAGAAACCTGTGCCAATATCATCTCCCTTCATGTGAGGTCTCTAATGGTTTCTGAAATGATGTCCTGTGTACTTTCATATATCTTGACTATCTTACCAGTATCCTGTCTATCTTGTCAGAGACCTGGATGCCAGGGCAAAGAATGAACAGTACCGGGCTACTTTCCGACTTCCCAGAGACGAGCGGCTGGATGGGCACACAGACTGCACTCTGTGGACGCCGTTTGCCAAGATGCATATCCCGGGCCAAATGTTTGTTTCCAACAACTACATCTGCTTTGCCAGCAAGGAAGAGGAGGCCTGTCACCTAATTATACCTCTCCGTGAAGTGAGTGCGGGATGCTGACCTGGGTGTCATGGTTTTGTGGAATCCATGAAAGAGCTCACATGTGCCTAGATAAATGCAGCTCACCTACATCTGTGCCCAGAACGCAATGAGTGAGGATGTTCCCTCACTCATTGTGCCACATATAACTCATGGGGCCCAAAATAGAGCCGCTGCTAAAACTGGAACACCAGGTGCTCCAACCCCAGCAGATGAGGAGCACAATGTATATTTATAGGGACTATACATTACTGTATTCAAATAATCAGTCAGCTATTTTTATCTTGGTTGCCCATATAAGTATCCGGCAGAGCTCCGCTGTGTTTTATGCACTAGATGCAATTTTATCCAAGAAGCATCCCAGAGCAATTAAGATATACCACTCAGCTATTTAACTTATTTGCCTGTCTACCAAAAGTAATTAAGTATATGTGTTTTAAAGCCGTTAACAGCGTGAGTAAAGATGGCCGCACACTGTGCTATATGCCAGCCTACATCGGCCATTTGACTCAACTTCATGTTATTTGTTTCTCCATGGCTTTAATGTCCAGTAATGATCCTACCAAAATCTGTAGGATCATTATTGGATATTGGTGGTATATGCCATCTGTGGATGACTTCAATTTGTGTGTGGTTATCTTCTGGCCGCACTAACATTCTGCAGTAACGCCAGACGTGATCGGTAGCTTGGCCTGAGAGCTGAAGATCTATATAACTTTATATACTATGTACATCATAGTCTTCCTGTGTCAGGACAACCCAGGTCCTAGGTGACTTTACTACCAGCTCATAAACTGAAACTCAAAACTTTCATTTGTAATGCACAATTTCTCTGAACCACAGGTAACCATAGTGGAGAAGGCCGACAGTTCCAGTGTGCTGCCCAGCCCTTTGTCTATCAGCACTAAAGGGAAAATGACTTTTCTATTCGCCAATCTAAAAGACAGGAACTTCCTGGTAGAACGCATCTCCGATTTCCTACAGAAGACATCACTGCAGAAAGCTGGAGGAGACAATGGCGGGAACCACCGAGATGCCACAAGGAAAGGAAGTAGGGGGACTAACGTATATGAGGTGCACAGGAGTCTGCTACTTCCTCCAATTTCATAGTTTCTAAAGGAGCAATACATTCTAAAAGCAAACTACTCGCATTAAAGTAACCCCGACACCCAAGTTTTATATAGGTTTTTGTCCCATTTCTACATTTTGTGTAATCTGTGGAATGTAAAGACAATGGGGACATTTATAAAAAATTGGTGCACAGAAACGTGATGCTGTAACCGATAGCAACCAGTCAGACTAATGAAATCTGTTTGTCTGTGTTACGTTACATTTTCCCTGTGCGCCAGTTTCAATAACCGCCCCCCAATAAGTCCGGATAACTGAATATTATCCTAATTATTTTATTGCACTAACAATGCAACTGTATGAGTACACAGTGACTCGCTGACATAGTTGGTTTTAGAAAGGGGGATACAGTTGCTTGGCCATAAATATCTGAATCAGTCGTTAGAAGCAATGAATGTGCAGCTAGTCTTATTAATTAAAGAGGTTCTTGTTTCTGTTACTCTTCCTCCCCCCCGATAGACCACAAAGCTTGTGTCCAGTAATCCATCTGATGATTGTTCCAACATCCCTCCGACGCCTAGCAGCGGTGACGCACCGACCACCTCTCATGGACTTCTGAAACTTTTCCCGAGAGAGTCTACCGAAGACCTGAGTCCGAAATGGGTAATAGATATCTGTTCTCTAAGCGATTAGTTATATCCTCCTCACTATAGGATGTCAAAAATTAAAAGTGGATTCTGGTTTAGATGAGGATAAAAAAAGGAAAGATTAATGGAGGATGGGAATTATTTATTGACAGATGAGATGCCCTGCTCTAGGCTAGCACCTGTAATGACCCCTCTCCCACCTGCGCCACCTCCTCCTACCCTGCTCACAGCCAATGATATTGCCACCTATAGACAAAAAAAATGGACTCCTTTCCTCATACCTCCCACATCCCAATTCACTTCCCAATCAACGCATCGTTCTGACCAGTAACCAAGGACGTCTCTGCATCTCACACTACAACCTGCTCCCTTCATCCTAATCAGTCCCAATTTCCTCTCTCCCTCTCCTCTAGCACATTTCTATCCTCCTCTACACAAGTGCTGATCTTACCGATATGATAGAAGCTCCCACTTGACACAGCCTCTCTCTACTACTACTATTACTACCACTGCTTTAGTTTTCTCCAACTGTTTGTCCCCAAACAACTAACTAAATTCAATCATTTACTGTAACTCAAAATATTTCCAGAATATAGAAATGCTGGAATTCCCTACCACTCCCAATCAGACTCTCCCACAGCCTTCAAATCTTCATATGCTCTCTAAGAAGCCATTGGAACTTTGCTTACTCCCACCTATACTACTCACACTTGTACACTGCCCCAATCTCTACTCTGAACCCCTATCGCTTCTTTTACCCCACTATCAGATTTGCCCATTTACCCCATTAGATTGTAAACCGAAGTTTTCATTATCAATTTTAACCTGCCTGATAGACCCCACTCCATTTGTCTTGTTATATAAAACGTACCTGACTTCTAATCCAATGACTCCGGCACATCCTACAGGTGGTCGATCGGACAGAGATCTGGGGAATTTGGAGGCCAAGTTCTTTAACCTATTCCTCGAACCATTCCGTCCTGCTGAAAGAGGCCACCACACAATAGCCTCTTTCAGCAGGATAATGTGCCCTGCCACAATGCAAAACTTGTTTAGGAATGGTTTTAGGAACATAACAGAGAGTTTAAGGTGATGACTTGGCCTCCAAATTCTCCAGATCTCAATCTGATCGGGCATCTGTGGGATGTGCTGGAAATACAAGTCGGAGCCATGGAGTCCCCACCTTACAACTTACAGGACCTAAAGGATCTTATGCTAACGTCTTCAGAGGTCCACGCCTCGACGGGTCAGAGCTGTTTTGGTGGCATGAGGGGGACCTACACATTATAAAACAGGCAGTGATAGGTGTAAATATAAAGTGGAAAACATTCTATAAGTAGACCATTATGGTGCGTACACACTGTGCGATAAAGTGGACGACTGAACGATAACGATATCGTTCAGTCGTCCACTTTATCGTCCATTTTTAACACCAAAAAGATGAACGATGAGGACGACGCGCGTTCCCACGGATCGTTCGTCATCATCCTGCTGACATGCAGGCCAACCTGACGATCTCGTCAGATTGCTGCATGTCAGGGAATTGGGGAGAGAGCCAGGCGCTGAACGATATCGTTAATGATATCGTTCAGCGGCTGTGCTCAATGTCATGAACGACATTGAGCACAGCCTGCCGGGGACAACACTACACGATATCGCTCAGGGAGCATATCGTGTAGTGTGTACCCACCATTACTCTCTAGCATTCAACCATTCCCAGTGCCATAGCCAGCGTTCCCTGAGCCTGGCAAGGCCACGCCCCCTCCGTATGACATCATGTAGAGGGAGCGGGTGATTACAGCAATGCCTGAAGCATCCTCAGGATGCTCCAGGGTGCTGTAAGGGCAGCGTTGTAACCGTCTGGAGCGTCCTAAGCGCGCTCCAGATGGCACCGCTGCAGAGATTCTGGCAGCAGGGTGCTGTTACAGACACCCTGCTAGCCAGATGCAGGAGCTGTGAGTGAGCGGCGGTGCCGCCCACAGAGTGCTGTGCTCTGTGCGTCCGCACAGCTTGTGCACACCCTTAGTTACGGCCCTGACCATTCCTATATATTTAGCTAATCTTACCACAATCTACTCGCAGTCGGTTATTTTTTCTTCTTTTTAAAATGTTCAGTTTGACTGTTTGTCTCTTATCTAGCTGTGACGCTGGAAACCTGATATATATAAAATGTAATTTAGGAAAATAATGAATATGTGGGATAAATATACAGAGCTCTTCAAAGATGAGTATCTACTGCAAATACTGATCTCTGTAATATTATTGGTTTATGTTCATTTCCCTCCGTTGAAGGATGGAAAGACAATCATGAAGTGTACAAATATCTATAAAAGTCAGCAACAAACATTCAGTCTGTTTTCAGTAAAGTTAAAAAAAAAAAAAAAAAAAGGGGGGTGTGTTGAAAAACAATTACCCTTTGCAGTGTTGTGCATTATGCAGAGTTAGTAGATAACCTTTTTTTTCTTCTCTAGGCCAAGGAGAAAATGAAAGAGGAGTCTTGGAACATCCATTTTTTTGAGTATGGTCGCGGGATGTGTATGTACCGAACTTCAAAGACCCGGGAACTGGTGCTGAAAGGAATTCCGGAGAATTTACGAGGAGAGCTTTGGCTCTTGTTCTCAGGTAAGACAGATTCCTTCAGTACTTGTATCACTAGGTATGAATGCATGAGGAATGGTGTATATGAGCATACATTAATCCTTTGGTCAACTGACAGCTAAGCAAAGAAAGAGACATTTGCACTGGAAGTACATAAGCTGTTACCTGTGTCAGGGTCTTTATTTCCTGTTTAGCTGAAGATCGGCAGGTGTTTTTGTAGCGTGGTCTTTTTAGCTTATTTGAACCTTCAAAGTTCTATCCAGGGATCCCCATAGGTTCCCTATGGAGGCTCTGAGTACTGAATGGTGGTTTAGGTGATTGGCTGCCTGGGGAAGCTGTGTGTGATCCAAGGGTTGGTTCAAAACTGCAGGTGAGTGCTCACTCCCCCATGCTTTACCATACTGCAGGTAGCTGACAGCTGTCACTAGGATGTCATCATGAACAGAGCAGTGTGTCACGGAATCTATTGGTGCACTAAAGCTTTAATGTCATGAACACCTAGCTTTTATAGAAATAGGCTGCCGTGCTGTTTGAAACATAGGGCCTGATTCAGACCCGCTCGCGAGCGGGTCGATGGTGGCCTAGTGCGCATGCGCACGACGGGGCCGGCTCCGTCGTGCGCATGCGCGAGACCCGGATAGCGACGGGCAAACCGTCGCTCGCTCCGGGTCTCGTATCAAAGGGGGCGTGCTGTCGATGTTGAGTGACAGCACGCCCCCTTTGGTGGGCGGGCCGGGGGCGTGGCTGCCCATGGGAACGCCTACCGTCTGGGGCCGGCCCCACTGACATCACAAGTGATGTCAGTGGGAGTGCTTTCGGCTCTGTTAGAGCCGAAAGCACTCTAGGGCTTGTGGCAACGAGACCCTACAACAAGGGTCTCGTCGCAAGCACGATGGTCATGATGGTCTTGACCATCGCGACAATCTTCCTGGCCGCTCGCTATAGCTGTGGGTGGTCTATAGCAGAAGGCCGGCCCTGATTCAGAGCGAGCGCTCTGTCAGAGCATCCGGCTCTGAATCAGGCCCACAGTTCTAACCTATTGTGACATGGAGAGCTGCTGACGTGGCTGGGTGAGCTTTCAGAGACACTCCACATTCATCCAAGCCTCTTAGTCCTGAGAGGACGGGTAGTGTAGAGAAAGCTGAAGTCGCTGGGTTACAGATGGTAGAATTGTATATGAGGAAGGTGACGTCCATGAACCGCAGACACCAAAAAATGTTTTTGAAGCACCAACAAGATCCAATGTTTGCACATGGTGGCTTTATGGAGGCTGTATACAGGTGTGGTCCCTTAGCCCTGGTTGTGTTCACCTTTAGCAGAATTGCTGATTGTGCTGTAAGTTCTATATAGAAGTATTACATCATCCAGGGTGCTCTGGTTCTGTAAGATGATATTAGTGCACTGCCACCTGTCATCTGCAGCCGGTATTGCAGCAGATCACCACAGTGGTTTTAATGCAACAGTCATTAGGTTTTAAGCTCAGAATCTGCCAGGAATTGGGATGCTCCCTTTTAGAAACCAGAACATAAACATGCTGCATATCATATTAATCAGCAAAGTCTGCTTGTGAGTCCTAGTCGCATCATATTGCTAATAAGACGCATTTGTGGCAAAAAAGACGCCCAGCGCTAGCTGAGTCGCGCGGAAGCCAGCGATTCTCATGCGCTCTGTGTTACATGACTCGTAATGCAGGGAGGATAGACAAAGAAGGACATATATCTGTAGGACGTTATCTGTGATCATTGCAAACAGGAAAAGAGTCCTAGCCACTGAAACAGTACGCAGATTCTATTGGTTGGATTAAAAAATCAGTAGAGGACAATTTGTCATTAGGGAAAATGTATAGAATCTATCATGATTAACACAATCAAGATCCCATTCAGGGACGTGCAGGCAGGGGAGGCAGAGCCTCCCCTGTCATACTCCCTGTCATGCTCCAGAGTTTTGATATAAAAACTGGCCTCCCCAACCCTTGACCTCACCACACGTCACTGATCCCATTCAGTATAGATCTGGAAGATACACATGGGGATGTTTTCTATAGGAGTTCCCCATTACTGTTCAGAGCTGGGGATTGGCTAAGCTAGGGGTTAGGTCAGATAATAAAAGGTCTTTTAATACAAACATTGTGAACCGGATTGAATATTTTATGTAATGAAAGACAATGCCACCTTTTTAAAGATTTAAGATTCCATATATTGCAATACGGTTACAAAGATTGAATCTGCAATATTGGGTATCTCCAAAGGATAGCTATCCCGTCTGAAGGGTGGGGATCCTTCTCCGATGGACAGAAAAATAGAGCGCTCTTGAGAATGTACCCTGGGGCAGTACTGAAGCCAGCCATTGTCCTAGCTTCTGGAGCATGAGTCTTCAGATTTTGAGAAAACAACCTTGAGATGGGCATGCAGGAAGATATCAGTCGCATTTTGCTATTGATGGCTGTGAGGAATAGGACATCTCTGTGAGGCATCCTTGTATGCTGACATCCTACTTGCTGCAACAGGATAGAAGTAGCAGGTGAAGCTACAAGCAAGCCAACTCTAGGCTAAGTTTCAGAGAAGCAAGGTCTACAAAAGCAGGCAAAAAATATGTCAGGCAGTATCGGGTTGGGCCGAGTGGCAGACCAGGTGTCGGCATGGCAGCCTGGAGATTCCAGCAACTTAATCTCTTATGATGCAATAGGAGAAGCCACTAACAAGTGGTTACTGATGGTGAGAGGGAATCCCTATACCCCGGGAGTGGCAAACTAAAATTTCTCAGGAAGAGTGACCCCCATGGTATACCAGCTGACACAGTAAGCCCATCTGGTCACAGCACTATTCCTAGTGGCAGTTACATCTTCAAGAAGGATTGGAAGACTACACGCTGTATTGTGCCAGGGCCTATGCATGCACATTTGGCCTATATTTTCATATCCACCAGAAATTAATTCTTCCCTTCTCGGGAAAATGTTGGCACGTGCTCTCAGAACCCAAAGGGTGCGCTCTTTTATCTCTTCTGTTAAGGATAGAGGGGGGCAGACCCTTCATGAAACCACTTCAATTGCGGAAGCCTTCTGTTCGTATTATTCTTCGCTTTATAATTTACCAGTTTTTCCAAACTTGACACCTTGGTCAGAGATGAATTAGAAACACCCTTCTCCTTACAGGAATTGGAGGAAGTCATCAAGTCTACCCCTTCTGGTAAGAGCCCTGACCCTGATGGCTTTACCATTAATTACTATAAGGCCTTCCGGGACAAACTAGCCCCCCTGCTCCTGAAAGCTTTTAACAATATCTCCGATACCTCACCCTTTTCTAAACAATCTATGGAAGCCCATATTACAGTAATCCCTAAAGAGGGTAAGGACCCTTCTCTCTGTCCCAGTTATCGTCCAATTTCCCTTCTGAACGTCGATGTCAAACTATTCGCAAAGCTTCTCGCAAACAGACTAAAACACTCCCTGCCTTCCCTCATTCATAGTGATCAGGTGGGGTTTGTCCCGGGATGTGAGGCCAGAGATAACACCTCCAAGCTTATAGCCCTTATCCACCATATTTCCTTGACTGATACCCCAGCTATTCTGTTTTCTACCGACGCCGAGAAGGCGTTCGATCGCGTCGATTGGGACTTTATGACAGGAGTTTTGAGACAATTGGGCCTGGCACCTGTTTGCCTTCAACGTATCCTTGCCTTATGTAGGTCTCCATCTGCGAGAATTAGAATTAATGGATCCCTTTCAAATTCTTTCCCCATAACAAATGGAACTAGACAGGGCTGCCCATTATCTCTTATGATTTTTGTCCTTTGTATGGAGGCCCTGGCACGTTCCATTCGCCTAAACCCTGACATATCAGGTGTCAAGGTGGGCAGGGAGGAATATAAACTAGCTTTATTTGCTGACGACTTATTGGCCACAATCACGAACCCTATAATTTCCCTTCCGAATTTAGTAGAAGAGTTTAAGTCCTTTGGGGACCTTTCTAACTTTAAAATCAACTACTCAAAATCTGTTGCATTAAACATTACTGGTCCCTCCCAGATGGTAGCTGGTCTCAAATCATCATTCCCCTTTGCTTGGCATACCACCCATTTAAAATATCTTGGGGTTTCTTTAACTAGAAACCTTACCCACCTATTTGAATCTAATTTTGTCCCTCTACTGGCCAAACTCCGCTCGGATTTGCAGCTGTGGAAGACGAAATCTTTTTCGTGGTTTGGAAGATTAGGCGTGTTAAAGATGAACTTCTTACCTAGGATCCTATACCTCCTACAGACTCTCCCAATCAAATTGTCAGCTAAGTGGATACTAGATGTCCAAACTCTAATTAGAGACTTCATTTGGAAGGGAAATAGACCCCGTTTGAGGTTGGATCTTATGTCCCGGCACAAGGATAGAGGTGGCATTTCCCTTCCAAATATTAAAAGATACCATCAAGCATGCCTCCTACACCGCATTTTAGAATGGACTAGATCTGACTCCCCTAAATAATGGATATGCATAGAACAACAAGCACTTGAGATTCCCTTGTCGATAGCTCCATGGCTTCCTGCTCTCCCCAATCTCGCGCACCCCACAATTGGCCCACGCTGTCCTATTGGAAGTCCATGAGGAGATCCCCATCGGTGTCCGCTCCTAATCCATATTAACTTCCATTAACTTCCATTCTTGGTTGCGGGCAGGTCTTTTCAGGGTTGGGCATTTGGTTAGCAATGATGATGTGCTATCTTTTGCAGAGGTATGTGAGAGATGGAGGCTGCAGGCTAATGAGTATTGGCGTTATTTCCAGGTTCGTTATTTCGTACACTCCTTGGGGACACCCCAGAACTTGAATAGGGTTTATACTCCTTTTGAACAGCTATGCGTAAGTCCCACTCCCCCCACCCATACTATTTCATTGCTCTATAGCTCTCTTTCCTCAGATGCTGGCATTTCCCTCCCCAGCTTTACTGAGCGGTGGAACCGTGATCTTGGTTCCAATCTGGATGAAATTCAATGGAGAAAGATATTTGCACTAGCACACGCTTGCTCCAAGAGTACCTCCGTTGTTGAGACTCAGTACAAGCTCATCTCGAGATGGTACAGATGCCCAGATACTCTTTCTAAAATGGGGTTTGGGGTGCCCAATATATGTTGGTGCTGCTTAAATGCCCCGGGTAACCCTTTTCATATCTGGTGGTAATGCCTACTCCTTCAGCCCTATTGGTCGGAAGTTATTTCGCCTTTCGGCCATAATTCTGGGTGAACCGGTTCCCATAGATCCCCTGTTTTGGTTATTCCATCTGTCGTCCGGGACCCTCTCGAGGTACAAAAGGTCTCTATTATGTAATTTGAATAACGCAGCAAAGGTTGTTATCCCAATGAGATGGCGCTCCTCCTCTCCTCCCGTGGTGACTGACTGGTTCACAAGAATAGATTTATATATGGAGATGGACGATTTGATAACTTCCGCAGATGGCGACTATGAATCCTTTAGGGATACCTGGTCTCGCTGGATGGATTTTAAGGATTCTGTATCTTATAAATCCATTCTCTCTAGCCGACCTACACTCGTGTAAGGTATGCCTATTTCCCTGCCTGGACCCTATGTGACCCAGTGGAGCTGATATATATATTAATATATATTAATATTAAACTTCTCGTGGCTTTGTTTTTGATCTATAGTCTAAATATGCAGCAATTCTCTCTCTCCCCCCTCCACCCCTCATTGTTTTGTCTCTTCCCTAACTGTTTTTTTTTTTTTATTATTATTTTGATTATAGAGGTTCTTTATATGCTGATTAGGAAATTTTTTATAATTTTTTGGATCTAATCGAAACCTCATTTTGCAGGTTCACTTTGTAATATCGATTTTTGAAATGGTTCTCTTTCTGTAATAATCTGCTACTATTTTCTAATAAAAATAATTTGCTATAATTCTTCCCTTCTCTTGTCGTAATCCTACAAGCTCTCTTTGGACAGAATGAGAGTTGGAAAAGTGCAAATATGTAATACCTTGGCATGGTGTCTGAGATTGTTGGCATACAGAGTTAATTGGGAGAAAGCCCCACGCATTCTAAGCGCCCATTTCACTGCCGTCATAGCCATGTTATGGGCAGAGAAAACACAAGCCACGACTGGAGAACCATATACGATGGAATCCTTCCCCCCCACACGTCTTTCCAAACATTACAGATTTGATATAACCGCCTCAGCAGGGTATCCGGTCAGATGGTCAACAGTAACAGAATGTCAACATCCTCACATTGCAGTGTTGCTATGTCAAATGTTGACATTCTGAGGATGCCGATAGGTTCCACCGGGAGGGTTAGGCTGCAGATGGGGGAGGTTAGGGTTAGGCTGGGGGGTAGGCGTGATTAAGGAAGGAGTGTTTAGAGTAAGACACTAGGGGGGAGTCTTTCGGGGTAGGGATTGGAGGTAGAGATCTCACCGGAACACCACTGCTGAGATTTCGCCACCAGGACCTGTAAGAAGATGCTGGAGCCACTGCTGCCGCCGGGAGAAGGCAAGACCCCACTAGACCACCAGTGACGGTTTGTCGACCGTTCATCATGTAAACATGATATATGTTGACCAATCTAACAACATTCCCAAATCAGAGTTTGTCAGAAAAGTACTGCAGGCTGTAGTTACCCCGACCTAGGAGTGAGTAAACTCCTAACTGGGTCTGGTACAGACCCATAAGTGTTTGCTGGCTTTAAGGAAGATGGGAGGATTATTATCTGTTCATTTAATTCCCTTGTAGTATTAGTATTAATAATAAGTGGTGGTGCATTTATTTAGTTGTTTTATGTTGGGGAAGTTTTATGAGGACAACACAGGAAGGGAGGAGCGCAAGTGTTTGTTTCCTGTCTAGCTTTCAGCTCGCCCCAGAATTAACCCCTTAGAGTCTCCTGTCATGAAGAGAATCAAGAAATGAATAGATAATTCTTCTACCTCCCAATATTTACACTAAATATCTATTTAATTTTTTAAAAAGCGCTTTGTTTCTTTAGGAGCATCAAATGAGATGGCGACACACCCCGGCTACTACACCGACCTTGTGGAGAAGTCCACAGGAAAATGCAACCTTGCGACAGACGAGATAGAACGCGACCTGCACCGTTCCATGCCGGAACACCCCGCTTTCCAGAATGAGCTAGGCATAGCGGCCCTGCGCCGCGTACTCACAGCCTATGCTTTCCGGAACCCCAACATTGGATACTGCCAGGTAGCATTGTAATATCCTATGTAGCGCCCCAGAGTACGTACATCGGCCGTGAGATTTGCTGTATGGACTTACACCGAGCACTTTCTAAGCTACGTGACATTATTACTTAATTAGGTTGTCTATAGGTATTAACTTCCAACTCTCACTTCCAGTACAACATAATCTGCTATTTAGTATTGTGTGCACAGCACAGTAATGTACTTTATGGCACAGTTATGTTTTCATTTACAGTTCTACAATCATGACCATTGTTCTCCTTATGTAGGCCATGAATATAGTGACCTCTGTGCTCCTGCTTTACTGCAATGAGGAAGAGGCATTCTGGCTGCTGGTCTCGCTGTGTGAGCGGATGCTGCCAGATTATTACAACACCCGGGTAGTGGGTAAGTCAGCAGAGATCCACACAAGCTCCTTCACACTTTTCTACATATTTGTATTTCCCTTTTCTCTCCTAACCTTTTGTGTATATTATGCTGAGTATTGATCACCTATGTTGCTAATAAGATGAGGCTGCGGAGCTCATTATGTTGGGGCATCTAACTCAATTAGTGCAAAGACTAAAACGTGCTGTAACTCATTGATACCAATCAGATGTTTGCTTTAATTTTCCAACTTTACCAGAATGAGGGAATCTGATTGCCATGGGTTACAGCACATTCAGATGTCCCTCGATATTTCCACAATAAGCCCTTCTCCCATAGTACTAGAACTGAGGGGATCCGATTCCAAGAACCCTAGTGGTTCAGAATTAACTCCCCACCACCAGCCCTAAACCTATAGGGTCTGATTCAGAGGTGGGCGTGGCTGCATCTATATGCTAATGCCGCATCCGATTTACAAGCAAGTGAGTCGCCAACTTGTAGCGTCTTAAAATCATGCATTTCCTTCACTGTTTTGTATGGATGGCAGGGTGCAGTTTCTCTGTCTGAGTATGCCCTCCTGTGTGAGCCCTCCCTTCTCCCCACCTCCCGTGTTGCCCCAGAATCTGATTGGCTCACAGTACCCCATGCTTCCCAGCAGGGATGGCCATTGATGGGTGCTAATAATCGATGGTTCTCTGGCAATGGTTTCATGGCATCAACGTTAATCACTTATGTTGCCATCGATGGTTAACCCAAATGATGACCTTCCCTTAAATGAGGGTATTGAACGGTTGTCAGTGCAGCTGAATGGCCACCAGCACTGGCCTCTTGTACAGATTTACTGCAGCTCTCTCAGTGCCCTGAGGTTACATTTCAGGCATCCTGAGACAAGTGTCTGTTACAGAACAAGAACAAGCTCTATGCTAAGAGGAGGGTATGGCCAGCAGGAGAAGGGGTTAGATGTTCTTATAAAGTCCAGCCTCCTGGTGGCAGGGTCTATACTTTTTGTCTTGTGAGATACATGAGAAAGTGATTTAAAAATAAGCACAACAATCTTGTTTTAACTATTTGCTGCATTAACTGGCATTGGGGAGGGGGGAGCAGCATCAATCTATCAGTGTGTAGTGTGCTATAGGTAATGTGTGTATAATTTAGTTGTGTTGTTTACATAACGCATGATAAACTCCTTTAAAAATAATCAAATGTTATTTACATAATGTCCCTAGTTGCTAATAACTTGTCTCTTGGGTGTCCAGGAGCCCTGGTGGACCAGGGTGTGTTTGAGGATCTGACCCGTGAATATCTGGCTGAGCTTTCTGAGAAGATGCAAGAACTGGGCGTGATCTCCACCATCTCCCTCTCCTGGTTCCTCACCCTGTTCCTCAGCGTCATGCCCTTTGAGAGTGCGGTGGTGGTGGTAGACTGCTTCTTCTATGAGGGCATCAAATTGATTCTTCAGTTGTCCTTGGCTGTCCTAGAGGCCAACATGGAAAGCCTGTTAAACTCCAGTGATGAAGGGGAAGCCATGACTGTACTTGGAAGGTACAGATTACAATGTAATGTACTATGTTTGGTTACATCGTAATGTACATGGTTATGTAATTAAATATTGTACAGCATTCCTGAAGCCTTAACTGACATACGTCCACAGCAATCTAATGCCTTAATACGCAGCTCCTTGCTATGGGGTTTTACGTATGTCTGTGGTTCTAGGCTCTGGTGTTTGGCAGCTGGTATCTTTATGGGCACTTAGTACAATTGCATGGAATCTGGCAGCCTGATTCTGAGCTGCCCGCAGTGCCGGTGCTCATGGAGATTAGTGATCTTTGTGCTACTGTGCGTGCACGAAAATCCATAAAAACTCATACACCCCCTGCGGTCTGTACGCACAATCGCAGTTGCCATTGAGGCGTCTCAGAAATGTATTGGAAATATGAGGGCATTCCTGGGAGGTGGCTAATCACATGCATGGAGATGGGGGATAAAAACACCTGAAAAAACTGTGAAATGCAGTAAGTACAAATTGGTGTGATATGTAAGGAGCCAAAGCCTTTCTCCAAAGGAAGATACAGCAGGTTGGTGTTGGGCTTAGGACTGTGCAGGCACCTATGTGGTCATATCTCAGGTCTTGCTCTATCTTTGTAGATACCTGGACAATGTATTGAACAAGCAGAGTGTGTCCCCTCCGATCCCACACCTGCACGCCCTTCTCACTAGTGGCGATGAACCTCCAGTGGAGGTTGATATTTTTTACCTCATCAAGGCGTCCTATGAGGTAATGTTCATTAAATAACACAGCATTTAAAGCCAGTCTTTCATCAGGATGGGTCATTCCATATCGAGTCAACCAATTTTGGAGATCGTCCCCACCGGCTGTCTGTGCGCTGCGGAGTCAGTGACAGTTGTACTCACCTGCACTTTTAGGGCCATAGTTTAGCTACTATTGCATTTTGTAAACAAAAATTTTCCCAAAGTTAGTCTGACTTACATGCCGGCCTTCATGTAACATTTTACCAAGATTGGTGATGGTCAGTTAGGGACCCCTGGTCCACTTGACATGGATTGACCCAGATTGTTTTTTACGTTCCACTGTTGGCTTTATACAGTGGGCGCAGGTGTTGTGTTCCCTGTGTGATACCTTGGATGTCCTTCTGAATACTGTGGACAGTATCTGAACTGACCTCTCTGCTCTTACTAGAAATTCAGCAGCCTGAGAGCAGACGAAATTGAGCAGATGCGGTTTAAGCAGAGGCTCAAGGTGATACAGTCCTTGGAGGATTCGGCAAAGAGGAGCGTGGTAAGAGAAAATGGATGTACCTGGCTGAAAATAGCCTGACAGTGTGGACAGAAAAAAAAAATATTTAAAAGATTTCCACTTTAAAAATCAATCAGAGCTATATGTATAAGGGCTGGGGTCCCGCTAAATTCAGCAAATGGTGGGGTTTCCAGGGGAAGGAGCCCCGACCAAAGTACTATTATTGGTAAAGGAGATTATTTAGTAAAAAATTAATTATTTAAGGTGCAAAGCCGTTTTAAATTAGACAGTGTCCAAACTATCTTTCTGCTGCAATGTTTAACAGCTGTACCACATTGCAATATTTTGTTAATAACCTTTTCTACATCAGGGTCCATAGGGTATCCACAGGATACCTTGGGGTATAGGCGATGGCGGTAGTCATCGGGCACCACAGAGTTAATTTTTTCCAGCCTCCCAGGATGCACTGGGGTCCCTCTCCTATACCCCGCCCCCCGAGCCAAGGCAAATCAGTTTTGTCGGTGCCCGGCTCGGAGTCGGGTCACCATTTTCAGAGGGGGGCTGTTCCCAGCACCTGAAGTTAAAGACAGCGATTGTTGCAACAAGCTGTACAGCATAGACAGTCAGTACTGACGTCGATGCTGTCGCTCCTCCACCCCATCGGACCAGAACGCCGGTACTGATCCGGGCATGCTGGTGGGTGTCTGGGGTCACAGCTAGCGGTGACCCCGGATTACCCGGACTGTGGCCGGATTCAAGGGGTCAGGTAAGCGGCAGGGTCCCACGGAGGGTACACGCCGATACACAGTCCTCGGTCCTCAGGCAGGAGGCTCCCTGGGGACAGGCTGCGTGTGGAGCCAGGTATTAACCTGTGCTTCCACTAGACCACCAGGGACAGTGGGCTGCAGCAGAGCGGTAAAGCTCCAGTGTTCCAGGGGTTAATTGCATGGCAGGGGAGCGCGCCTTCTCTGTCTCACAGCCGGCGCCTCCCCCGCTGCACAGTACCTTTCTATAGCGGTCTGGCAGGCTGTGTCAGTGCTCCTCCCCCTGGGCCCGCTTGATACAGGTGGCATCGCGGTCCGGGTCCCCCCGCATTCCACTCCTCCGTTAAGGTCAGAGTATGCAGCACTGTTTCCTACCAGGCTCTGTGTCTGTGTAGTTAATCATAGTGCTGGTAGTGCAGGGATTTATTTCTGCATTGTATGTGACTTAATGCTAGCGCTGTCTGCCTGTACTTTCACTTCTGACTGTCAGCCATTTTCCTGTCCTTGTTCTTCCTCTGCTAAAGTCCTTGCGGTGCGGTGTTGCAGGTTGTTCATTGCCTCATAGTAAAAGTATTTTTCTGTCAGGGGAGTCACATACTCTCCATTTACACTCATCATGTCTGAGAGTGAACGAGAATATCCTCTTCAGCTAAAGTGTACCACATGTAATATACCATTAGCGGAGGGTGATGGGAACACTGAGGGATTATGTAGGGCATGTTACCTCCTAACACGCCCGATCTCAGTTACTGCCCCTGTGCAGGAACCGCCCTGGGCTTGTTTTGCTAAGGCACTTACAACCCTTGTGGGCCAGCTGGCGATGCCCCCTGCATTTCCCCAGATGGGGTTATCGCAGCAGTTGGTAGTCTCATCACCCATGCAGGGGTTCCCAAGGCAGTTGATGGTACCCCAGTGTCTCCCGCTTTCGCCCCCCCAGGTCTCGCAGGAGCCTGCATGGGTGAATTCATTGTCCAATACGGTACAACACCTGACGGACGTTTTACAGGGGGAGTCATCATTACGGCCTCCTAAGCGGCCATTAGTCTCTCAGACGGTTCAGTTTGATGAGGATAACGTGACGTCTGATGATGGTGAGATTTTTTACTTTTCAGACCAAGAGCCCCTTCGTACTAAGGAGGCAGAGTCAAAGTCTAAAGTCCATATACCTGGCCTTATACGGGCAGTCCGTGCGGCCTTGGTAATAACCATAAGGATCCCCCCCCCGTGGCCAAATCCAAATACGCCTTCTTTAAGGATATTAAGGGCAATACCACTGTGTTTCCTCTATCTGGTCAGTTAGTGGATCATTTAGAGGAGGCGTGGAAAAATCCGGGTAAGCGGTTCCAGCCTCAAAAACGCTTGGCCTTTCCATACCCTTTTGCGGATAATTATTTTTCTAAGTGGGAAACCCCCCCTCAAGTGGATTCTCATGTCACACGCCTGGTGAGGAGTGCTACATTGCCCATGCCCTCCATGTCCTCCTTAAATGATGCTACGGATCGCAAGGTGGAAATATGCCTGAAATCCATTTATTCCCTTGCTGGAAGGTCTATGGCCGTGTGCTGGGTGGTCAGAGCCATGGATCGCTGGACTGATAGCTTGGAGGCGTCTCTGGACACTGACTCTTTAGCTGAGCAGGTGGAGTTAGTGGGAAATCTCAGAGACTCAGCCATGTACATTAATGAGGCAGCCTTGGATATAGGTCTCCTCACTATCAGAATCTCCTCGGCAGTAGTGGCGGCTCGCCGCGCCCTATGGTTGCGCTCTTGGAAAGTGGAAGGAGATTCCAAAAAGGGATTGGAATGCTTTCCTTTTAATGGGCAGGTCCTGTTTTTCACTGATCTGGACAAACTTGTAGCCACTCTGGCAGCAGCTAAGTCTGCGTGTCTGCCATCGGCTACAGTCCCATCAGGATCGGGTTCTTCGTCCTTTCAACCCTATAGGGACCAGGGTAAGTCCAAATTACAGTCCTTTCCGAGACAGTCAGGGGCCAAGAAATCTGCCAAGCCAAAGAAGCAGGCTTGGAGTACAAGATGTCTTACTCCCAAGACGTACGATAAGCCTTCAGCCTGATGGGACGGGCCTCTCTTTGGGGGACCCCAAAATGGGAGGCCTGCTTCTTCAGGTCGCCCAGTGCTGGTGTCTGACCACCACGGACACTTGGGTAGGAGAAGTGGTCTCTCGAGGGTACGCCCTCTCCTTCTGGCGGAGGCCTCCCAGACGGTTTTTCACCACGGGCCTTCAGTCAAATCAAGACAAGGCCCTGGAATTCCGGAAAGTGTTACACTCTATGCTCCAGGCTGGAGTTATTTTGCCGGTTCCGTCGTCCCAGAGGGGATCGGGGTATTACTCCAATCTCTTTCTGGTACAGAAACCCAAAGGGTCTTACCGGCCCATCCTCAACCTCAAATCCCTCAACAAATCCTTGAGGATTCCTCGGTTCAGGATGGAGACCCTGCGTTCCATCATTTTGACGATGGAGCATGGGGAGTTTATGGTGTCGCTAGATATTCAGGATGCCTACCTGCATATCCCCATTGTCTTAGCACACCAGCGTTTCCTCAGGTGTGCAGTGGTCGACAGACATTTCCAGTTTCAGGCACTGCCCTTTGGTCTGGCCACGGCGCCTCGAGTGTTTACCAAGGTCATGGCAGTTATGGCAGGCCACCTGCGGATGCAGGGGGTCCACTTGTTGCCCTATCTGGACGACCTCCTGTTGTTGGCAGGGTCTCCAGAGATACTTCAGTGCCATCTGCAACTAACAGTCTCTGTGTTGAAGACTCACGGCTGGCTGATAAAAAGTTCTCCCTGGTCCCCTCACAAAGGATGCTCCATCTCGGAGCCCTGTTGGACTCCCAACATCAGAGGATCTTTGTGACGGAGGAAAAGATCTCTGCATTTCAGGCAAAGGCACGCAGTTGCCTGCAGAGTCGCCGGGTGTCTATTCACTCGGCGATGAGGTTACTGGGATCCATGGTGTCGATGTTCGACATGGTGGAGTATGCCCAGACCTCTGCAGAAGTTGATCCTCTCCAGATGGAATGGGTTGCCCCATCGGATAAAGACACAGACCATGTGTCTTTATCCGGAGGTGCGTCTGTCTCTGGCCTGGTGGTTGCAGACTGCTCACCTGAACGGGGCTCACCTGAACGGGGTGCCCCTTTTGGATTGCAGACTGGGTTCTTCTGACAACAGACGCCAGTCTCCGAGGCTGGGGAGCTGTGACGGGTCCGCACTTCTTCCAGGGAAGGCGGACGCCAGCAGAATCTGCGCTTCCAATAAACATCTTGGAACTTCGGGCAGTATTCAAAGCTCTCCAACAAGCAAGACATGTCCTTCCCAGAAAACCTGTACAGGTGCAGTCGGACAACGCCACCACGGTGGCTTACATATACCGCCAAGGAGGAACCTGCAGTCAGGCGGCCCTGACAAAGGTGTTCCGCATTCTAGCTTGTGTGGAAGGCAATCTCCCTGCCATCTCAAGCAATGTTCATGCCAGGAGTCCTCAACTGAGAAGCAGACTTTCTCAGCCTTCAAGACGAGCATCCAGGAGAATGGTCTCCTCATCAGCAGGTGTTTCAGCTACTGGTGAACAAGTGGGGCCTTCCAGAGATAGACCTCATGGCCTCCCGACACAACAACAAGCTACCTGTGTACGGGTCAAGAACAAGAGACTCAGTGGCACTTCGGGTGGACGCGCTGTCGGTCCGGTGGACCTTCCAGTTTGCGTACCTCTTCCCTCCATTCTCTCTTCTTCCTCGAGTGCTTTGCAAATTCAAGCAAGAAGGCAGCACACACATGCTGATAGCTCCAGCGTGGCCCAGACAACACTGGTACTCAGATCTTCGGAGTCCCTCCGTAGACACTCCAATGCGGTTGCCTCTACTTCCGGACCTGTTGTCTCAAGGTCCTTGCCATTACCCGGACCTGGATCATCTGTCTTTGACGAGTTGAGCCCTGTGATACTGTAAAGTTGAATCAGGGTTGAGCCCTGTGATGCGATGAGGTCGGAGCAGGGTTGAGCCCTGTGATGCGATGAGATCGGAGCAGGGTTGAGCCCTGTAATACGGTGAGGTCGGAGCAGGGTTGAGCCCTGTGATGCAATGATGGTTGAAGCAGGGTTGAGCCCTGTGAAGCGGTGTGGTTCCGAAACAGGGTTGAGCCCTGTGGTGTAACTAGAATCCGGAACAGGGTTGAGCCCCGCGATGCGGTGATGATAACTGTAACGGTGCAGTTGACAACTGTAACGAAGATGGGTTCGATGTCCACGGGAGTGAGAGGCAACAGGCAAAGTAAATAGTGCAGCAAAAGGTGAAACCACAGCAGTGGAGCAGAAAGCAATACTTAGGCAATGGCTATGCTGAGCTTTGTAGTGCGGCTGGTAACTGGCATCAGAAGTTAAGCCGGAACATGAGCGGAGATATAGCAAAGTCTACAGCAACCCACAGGAACAGCAGGGATCTGGCAGGAGTCCAAAAAAGGCCTGAAAGTAACGTTGCACAGACACTGAGACACAGTTAGTAACAGGCTTTATACTAGAGGTCTGTGATCAATAGGAAGTTCAGAACATGTGACCCAAATGGAATCAGGTTTGAAATAATGAGCAATCTAGGAATCCCACAACCTGACAACACCTTGGAAACAGATGATCACTTTAACTCTCTATTCCCTGTATGTGAGGAACGCCAGCAAGCAGGATAGCTCCTCCAACGACCACAAAGAAACTTTGGAAAAAGTAATCTATCTTTTTGTACTGAAATAGTCGCAGTCCTGACAGCTACACTTCCTGATGTCCGCACCTTTATGCAAGGTGTACTTTGCATTCAGCCTCCCTTTGTTCCACCAGTGGTTCCTTGGGATTTAGCTGTGGTTCTGAGGGCTCTCCAGGGACCGCCATTTGAACCACTGGGCTCAGTGGATTTAAAATAGCTTACAGCTAAGACTGTGTTTCTCCTGGCCATTGCTTCAGCCAGAAGGGTGTCAGATTTGGGGGCTCTCTCATGTCGCCCTCCCTTTCTGATTTTTCATAGAGATAGGGCAGTGCTTTGCACTTGCCCTGGTTTTCTACCTAAGGTGGTATCTAGTTTCCACATTAATGAGGAAATTCTCCATGCCTCTTAGCTGGTGAGGCCTCCTTGGATGTGGTACGGGCTCTATGGATTTATGTTGACCGTACCAGTCCATTTCGGAAGTCGGACTCCTTGTTTGTCCTCTATGGTTTCCATAAGAAAGGTTGGCCTGCCACGAAGCAAACTTTGGCAGGATGGATTCGCATGGTGATTTCTGAGGCTTATGTTCATGAGGGTCTTCCTGTACCATCCTCTCTTAAAGCTCACTCTACTCGGTCTGTGGGTCCTTCGTGGGCAGCTCGCCGTGGTGCCTCGGCTGTTCAGCTTTGCAAGGCAGCCACGTGGTCTTCTGTCCATATCTTGTGAGGTATTATGCATTCGATACCTTCGCCTCTCAGGATGCTTCCTTCGGGCGGAGGATTCTCCTTTCTGCACAGGAGCGTCCCCACCCTTGAAGGATACTGCTTTGGGACATCCCCAAGGTATCCTGTGGATACCCTATGAACCCTGATGTAGAAAATAAGAGATATGGTAAGAACTTACCCTTGTTATCTCTATTTTTCCGAAGTCCATAGGGTCCCACAGGACTCCCGCCCTGTTGCACCTGTATTGCAGATGGGCTTTGATCTGGTCACTGGTTTTTCCGTCTCCTTCTGGTGAGAATGTGATTCTTGTGTGTTCCAGACTTTCTTCTCTCTCTAATTTTTCTCCTCCTCCGGCCTCGGGCTTGTTACGTAACTGATTTGCCTTGGCTCGGGGGCCGGGTATAGGAGAGGGACCAAAGTGCATCCTGGGAGGCTGGAAGAAATTAACTCTATGGTGCCCGATGATTACCGCCATCGCCTATACCCCAAGGTATCCTGTGGAACCCTATGGACTTCGTAGAAATACAGATAACAAGGGTAAGTTCTTACCATATCTCTTATTTTTTAACTGCAGAAATTTGTATCTTTAACCTCGGACAACCAATATATTTTTTTTTTTATTAGTTGACCATTTATTTCCTCCATTATTTGACCCTTCCCTTGGATCAAGGTCCTCAATTTAAAGGCACCTATACTTTTTTTTCTGTATTACTTGATCACATAAGTGTATCGGAGGTTTGAGGTCCCGATGAGTCTGCAAAGGAACTTCCTTATTAGATTGCACAATTACTGACCCAGCTGACACCAAGATTTTTTGAAGCTCAACCACAATTGGAATACAGGGAAACTTTAAATCAAATGTGAGCACGATTGGGATAATCATTTTTACATGATGATCCCCATCAGCACAGACGGTTTAATGGTTAGAATTACTGCCTCACAGCACCGAGGTCGTGGGTTCGATATCCACTACGGCCCTAACTGTGGAGTTTGTATATTCTCCCTGTGCTTGCGTGGGTTTCCTCCGGTGGCTCCGTTTCCTCCCACACTCCAAAAATATACTGGTAGATTAATTGGCTCCCAACAAAATTACCCCTAGTGTGTGAGCATGTGGTAGGGAATATAGAGTGTAAGCTCCGCTTGGGCTGGGACGGATGTGAATGGCCAAATGTTCTCTGTAAAGCGCTGCGGAATATGTGTGCGCTATATAAATAACTGGTAATAAATAATAATACATTTTCTAATCCAATTAGCAACTGTTATGAAAGATTTATGCTTATTTGGCCATGTAGAAGAGATGAAAGCTAAGGGCTATCAATTTTAACAGCTGATATCTGTTGTTTTTTTTTTTTTACAGCTCTGTGGTTTTCTCTTTTTACCCAGAATCCTTGGGACTTTTCTCATCCCGCACATTGCAGTCCCTCCCTCATTGCTTTATCTAGCATTGATCCTTGCAGGCACTGGTGATTGTGTGATTACGGGGCAGATATATGAAGAGGTGATAAGTGTCAGATGCGCTATAACCAGCATTATTTGACACTTGCAAAAAAAAAAAATCACTTTTCTCTACAGAATTTGTAAACATCTAACAAATCTGCCGTTGCTATATTATTGTATGGCAACAGAAGTCATGCACATGCTGCTAAAAAAAATAAGCGCACTTTCTACTTCAGGGTCCATAGGGGGTCCACAGGGTTGACCTTGGGGTATAGGTTGGGAACCAAATCCGGGCACCACGCAGTTAAAGCTTTTAGCTCCCAGGATGCACTTGGGTCCACTCTCCCTATAACCCCACCCCCAAGCCAGAGGCACCTCAGTTTAAGTTGGTGCCCGGTCGGAGTCGGGTCACCGTTAGCGCAGGGGGAGCTGATTAGCAGCCCCTAAGCTTTATTTTTTCTTAAGGCCAAAGTTTTTTTTATTTTTACTTTGGATTCTTCAGAGCGGCAGCGTCAGACTGTCCATAGGACGTCTAAGCTGCCGCTCCGTCACCCCGCTGGCGCTGAGACGCCAGTACAGATCTGGGGATCTCAGCGGGACCCCAGAGTCTGTACTAGCCGGACTCTGCGGGCGCCCAGGACTGCTGCCGGATCCACGGGGAGCAGGTAAGGCGCGGGTCACCGCTTGTGGTGATCCGCGCATTTGAAATGCAGTCCTGTGCCTCTGGTCTCTGGGGACAGACCGGAGGCGCCGGCAGTGGCGGCGGGCTCCCCATACCCCGTGTGTCCACTAGACCACCAGGGACTTAGTGTTCGGTGCAGGGAGCCGGCGTCCCGGGGGTTAATAGCCGGCCAGGGGAGGCAGCCTTCCCTGTTACAGCGGCTCCTCCCCTCAGCTCAGCGCGCCTTTCAATATCTATAGTCTGGCGTCGCTGAGCTTCTTCCTCCGCGGGCCACGCTTCTTCTGAGGTCTCCAGCGGCCATTTTCTTGTGGTGCAGCAGAAATCTCCGGAGATGGCAGTGAGCCCAGTCCCCCTGCGTACCTCACCATCAGGTCAGTGTACACAGCGCTGTAGCCTTCCCAGACACTGAATCTGGGTAAGTTGCATGCAGTGTAATAGTGCAGTATCTTATATGACATGTTTATGTATATATGTGTATATCTGCATGGTATGTGACTTAGTCTAGTGCTGACTGTCTGTACTTTATTCTCTCACCTGTCAGTGTATATCTATCCCTTTTCCTTATCTGCCCTAATACAGCTGTACTTGGGCTGGTTCTGAGACCTCACATTTATATACTTGTTAATATTTGTGAGGTTTGTCACATACGGTTGCGTGCTGCACATTGCCATATTTTGAGTGGAACTGTGTGTTGCATACGCTGAAAATGGGTTCCTGCAGCTAATTTTTAGTATCAGTCAGGACCAGTATAGCGCTGCTTGATCGCAAGGCTTGGTCAGATATGTCTGACCAGGAGATAGAGCGTTATACTGCACCCATTTTTACTATCCTGCAAGCCATGTGCTGCAGGTGTTAGTGCGGAGGATTTAACTCTGAAAGGGTTCTGTATGTGGCGTCATCGGGTGCCGGCCCCTTTCACGACCCCCTTGGGCGGTTTGTTTTCTCGGGATCCTCTTAATTGCGGATCGCCGGGCGGGCCCCATTGTTGTACCTCACTTGGGGTTACTTCACCATACTGCCCTTTTCATCTCAGGGTATCTCGCAGTTTCTTGCACTCTTCCCCTGTGACACAGACTATCGCTCCCTGCAGGGGTTTTTCGAGTATATGAATTCTCCCTGGTGTCACAATAGTCTGTCATGCCCCTTGCAGGGATTACCACAACAGCCACCCTGGGTGGATGTCGTTTTTCTACGAAACGCAAATTGGCGTGGTTGACGCCCCGTGGTTACTTCCCAGTTGGCTCTGCCGTGCACTGGATACTGTTTTGGGCTCTTTCCCTCTTAAACGGGGGGAAGCCTATTTCAGGTATTATTATCCCTGCTTTAGGGCTGGTGGCAGGTCCATTCTGGTTAGAGTGAATGTTGACCTGCACCTGTATCATACACCCTCAGTATTACGTGCCTTCTGGTTCCCTGTTGCTGACTAGCGGGGGGATCGCATGGTGGGACTCTGGCTGTTGCCAGTTATGAGGTATTACAACAGTGTTTGGCCTCCTGTCCCAAATTCCCTGAGGGTCATCACGAGCCCCTCCATGGGGTGGATGGGCGTGTTACTCGTCGGATTACAGACGTTACTACGCATCCCATTCCTGCGTGGTCGGATTCTTCTGATCCGTAGGTGGTAACTCTGCCTGAAATCAGTATACTCGCTTTCAGGGGTTGTTACCCATCCTACCATGGCTATAGCATGGTTGGTTAATACTATTGCATACGGAGCTGATGCATTTTTAATGTTTTTTCCCCACCAACACGTTTGGGGTTCAAATGTATTTGGTCGCTCACGTAATATATGCAGTTGTCATAGGTGGACATGCCTATATTGGATACCAGTCTCCTAACTTTCAGAGTTCCGGCTGCGACTGTATCCTCCGTAATACCCTATGGCTGCGCTCTGGGAATGCAGAGGTGCAGATACCATCTATAGGGTAGATCTTGTTGGGTCCTGACCTTGACAGTGGCAGTACAAATTTCCCGCCTTCAGCTATGCCCACTACAGGGCCTCAGACTAAGTCTATTAAGTCTTTTTGTCCTCTGGGTCAGCCTAAAGGTCTGTTTCTTCAACCGAGCAGGCCTGGACTGCCAGCCGATCCTGCTTCTGAACCTACGGATATATCGTCAGCATGACGAGACAGGCCTACCACTGGGAGATGGCGATTTTCTCAGTTCGCCCGGTACTAGTGTCTAGTTGCCGCGGCTACGTGGGTAGGAGGGTACGCCCTCTTTGCTCAGGCGGCCTATTTCCATGTGATGGTACGCAGGCCCTTATTCGGACCAGAACAGGGCCTTACAAATCCAGAAAGCTATGCAGTTGTTGCGGTAAGCGGAGCTAATTGGGCCATCCCCACTTTCTCAGCGAGGGACTGGTTGTTCTGCTTTCTTTCTGGTGCGGTGGCTGAATGGTCCTCTTTGGCCTATTCTCTGTCTCAATTCCCTGAACCAGTTCCTAAAGTTACCTGGGCTCAGGAGGCAATCCCTATGCTCCATCATACTATGTTTGGAACCTGGGGACTTTATGGTATCACTGGATATACAGGATGCGTGCCTACGGGTACTTACAGAGACCTTGCCTCAGCATGGACTGAGGTTTGCTGTATCACAGCACTTATAATTTTTCGGGCTCTGCCTGTTGGGACTGTTCTCAGCCCCACGGGGGTTTACCAGCGTTTTGGATTTTCTGACAGTTCTTCTGTTCAGTATATCCCAATGCTCCTGTACCTGGATGGCCTCCTGCTCTTAGCAGGATCACCGGGGTACTTTACAGCCGGGTCAGGTTGACTGTGGCTTCTTCAGGGTGCAGACGTTTAATCAATGGGGAAAAAGTCCTCCCTGCATCCCTCTCTGGGTATTCTTCACCTAGGAGCCCTGCTGGATTCTCAGAATCTGAGAATTCTTCTGGCGTAAGATGGCATCTCCACTCTTCCATTAGTACATGGATGTCTGCACAGTTGACATATGTCTTTACACTCTGGGATGCATGGTCCACTATTCAGTGTCTGCCTTTGGAAGGGTGGAATGGGCTTAGTTCCATTCCAGGCCTTTCCATAATTGGCTTATCTCCAGATGGAACAAGTTTTTTCTGTCTGATCACTGTTCAAACGATGATGCTCTCCCCGGAGGCAAGTCGGTCCCTTATCGGGTGACTATGACCATCTCGTCCAGGGTATTCTTTGCTAAGGACAGTGTCTGGTTCGCATCCATTTCAATGCAGTTGGATGTCTGTCGTTTCCACCCTGTCAATTAACTTGTTGGAACTTTAGCCTGTCTTGGGCCTTCACTCTGGCATAGCCCCTGTTTCCCGGTGAACCTGAAAAAGTTCAGTCCGACAGGGTCAGAACAGTGGCTTCCTTTTTAGCAATACTGTTCGTTGGGTGGCAATGTCAGGTATGTCATACATTCGGACATTGTCTGAGGGTCTCCTCCCGACCATCTCGGCAGTGTTCATTTCAGGTGCTCTCCATTGGGAAGCGGGAGTCCTCAGCCGTCACGACGTGCATCCCGGGGACTAGTCTCTTCCCCAAGAGAGGTTTCATCTCCTGGTGAGCAGGGGGGGGGGCCCTCCTGAGGTGACACTCATGGCCTTCTGACTCTATCACACTATGGTGTTACAGTCCAACTCTGGGGATTCTGAAGCAACCTTCAGTGACTCTTAGTCGGTGAAGTGGTTCTTCCAATTTGCGTACCTGTGTTCTCCAGTCTCCATTCTTCCTCGAGGGAAGTGTTTCAATCGAGACAGAGATGCTTTTCTGCTGGTGGCTCCTGATTGCCCCAGATGTCAGGGGTACTTGGTTTTTCGGAGTCTCTCCATCGATACTCCATTCCTGATGCTTCACTGCCCAGACCTGTTGTCTCAGGGTCCTGGGGTTTGCCTTGGACCTGGGTCGTTTGTCTTTGACTGCGTCCCTACAGTGGTCTTACGGCTTCCCTGGCTTTGTCATCGTTGGAATGATTAGAGCACATGGATCAGCTTTTGCTGGGACCTACCACAAACTGTGGCAGCCATAATTCTTATGGTATTATACTTATCGATACGATCCTCTGGTGTCCAGGATTTCCAGACATTCTGGCATTCCTTCCGGCTGGCTTGGGTTTCACCCTCGGCCTGGCCTTCCTGACAGTGCAGATCTGTACACTGTCAGTATGATTAAGATATGGAATTGCTCCGCTCTGATATCCAGTTCATCCTTTGGAGTGTTTTCTGGATTATGCCTCCATTTGTCCTCCCTAGGGACTCCTTGGGAGTTAGTAGTGGTTCTTTGTTAACTCCGGGGAAAGTTAATGGAACCGCTGGTTGTGATAGCCATTACAGGGTCTATTGCTTTGGCTTTCTCTCTTTCTCTCAGGGAGTTTATATCAACCAGGTGAGTGTCGGAATTGGGAGCGTTCTCATGTGGCTCCCTCTTCTGGAGGGCATCTTGTCAGGGTGTGAGTTGCTCTCACCCTGTGTTTCTTCTTAGTGATTTTTAGGTTCCATATTATTCTGGAACTTATGGTGCGGCCATTCAGTCCCCAGTCCTCTCGGCTGGTGTGGCCTCATTGACTGTGGCCGGCCTCTGTGGATTTATGTGATCCGTTCAAGTTCCTGACGGAAATCGGACTCCTTATTGGTGGTCTGAGATTTCTGGTTTTAACAGAAAAGGATGGCCGGCCTATGGCCATATGTTGGCTGGACGGCCTCGTATGTCTTCTTCAGGGGCCTACCCATGGGTAGGCCTTTCTGTTGTTGCTGCTTGTTTTTTCTCGGGCCATGTAACCCTCGTGGGTGGCTCGCTGTGGCGCCTTGGCTGTTTTGCCTTGCTAGGTGGCCACGTGGTCTTCTGTCCACACCTTTTAAGGTTCTAGGCATTGTTTTCCTTTGCCTCTCAGGATGCTTCCTTTTTGGCGGCGGATTCTCCTCTCAGCACAGGAGCGTCCCCTCCCTTGGTTGAACTGCTTTGGGACATCCCCAAGGTCAACCCTGTGGACCCCCTATGGACCCTGAAGTAGAAAACAAGAGATATGGTAAGAACTTACCTTTGTTATCTCTGTTTCTACGAAGTCCATAGGGTCCACAGGGCACCCGCCCTGACGCACCTGGCTTCAAATGGGCTGTGTGACTGGTCACCGGTTTTCCGTCTCCCATTTCTGTGAGTATGGTTCTAGAGTGTTCCAGTTTTCTCTCTCTTTTTCTCTCCTCCTCCGGCCTGGGCTGCTTACAAACTGAGGTGCCTCTGGCTTGGGGGTGGGGTTATAGGGAGAGTGGACCCAAGTGCATCCTGGGAGCTAAAAGCTTTAACTGCGTGGTGCCCGGATTTGGTTCCCAACCTATACCCCAAGGTCAACCCTGTGGACCCTATGGACTTCGTAGAAACAGAGATAACAAAGGTAAGTTCTTACCATATCTCTTGTTTTTGAGGCTTATAATTTTTATCACATATGGGCGGAGTGTGTGCTAATCAGGGGCGGTGTCCATGACGGTCCGTCTGTACACGAGATCTCGCGCATGCGCATAGGGACCAGCTGGGATGCAAGACGCACTAAGCTGCGGGACCTGCGGGGATCGCAGGAGAGGGGAGTTTCTACTTCAGGGTCCATAGGGGGTCCACAGGGTTGACCTTGGGGTATAGGTTGGGAACCAAATCCGGGCACCACGCAGTTAAAGCTTTTAGCTCCCAGGATGCACTGGGTCCACTCTCCCTATAACCCCACCCCCAAGCCAGAGGCACCTCAGTTTAAGTTGGTGCCCGGCCGGAGTCGGGTCACCGTTAGCGCAGGGGGAGCTGATTAGCAGCCCCTAAGCTTATTTTATTTTTTTAGGGACAAAGTTTTTTCATGGACTTTGGACTCTTCAGAGCGGCAGCGTCGGACTGTCCATAGGACGTCTAAGCTGCCGCTCCGTCACCCCGCTGGCGCTGAGACGCCAGTACAGATCTGGGGATCTCAGCGGGACCCCAGAGTCTGTACTAGCCGGACTCTGCGGGCGCCCAGGACTGCTGCCGGATCCACGGGGAGCAGGTAAGGTCGCGGATCACCGCTTGCGGTGATCCGCGCATTTCAAATGCAGTCATGTGCCTCCGGTCTCAGGGGACAGACCGGAGGCGCCGGCAGTGGCGGCGGGCCCCCCATACCCCGTGTGTCCACTAGACCACCAGGGACTTAACGATCGGTGCAGGGAGCCGGCGTCCCGGGGGTTAATAGCCGGCCAGGGGAGGCAGCCTTCCCTGTTACAGCGGCTCCTCCCCTCAGCTCAGCGCGCCTTTCAGTATCCATAGTCTGGCGTCGCTGAGCTGCTTCCTCCGCGGGCCACGCTTCCTCTGAGGTCTCCAGCGGCCATTTTATCTCTGTGGTGCAGCAGAAATCTCTGGAGATGGCAGTGAGTCCAGTCCCCCTGCGTACCTCACCATCAGGTCAGTGTACACAGCGCTGTAGCCTTCCCAGACACTGAATCTGGGCAGTTGAATGCAGTGTAATAGTGCAGTATATTATATGACATGTTTATGTATATATGTATATATCTGCATTGTATGTGACTTATGCTAGTGCTGACTGTACTTTATTCTCTCACCTGTCAGTGTATATCTATCCCTTTTCTTTATCTGCCCTAATACAGCTGTACTTAGGGTGGTTCTGAGACCTCACATTTATATACTTGTTAATATTTGTGTGGTTTGTCACATACTGTTGCGTGCTGCACGTTGCCATATTTTAGATGGAACTGTGTGTTGCATACGCTGAAAATGGGTCCCTGCAGCTAATTTTTGGCATCAGTCAGGACCAGTATAGTGCTGCTTAATATTTCCGCCAAGATTGGTCAGATATGTCTGACCAGGAGATAGAGCGTTATACTGCACCCATTTTTACTATCCTGCAAGTCATGTGCTGCAGGTGTTAGTGCGGAGGATTTGACTCATAAAGGGTTCTGTATGTGGCGTCATCTGGTGCCGGCCTCTTTCACGACCCCCTTGGGCGGTTTGTTTTCTCGGGATCCTCTCAATTGCGGATCGCCGGGCGGGCCCCATTGTTGTATCTCACTTGGGGTTACTTCACCATACTGCCCTTTTCATCTCAGGGTATCTCGCAGCTTCTTGCACTCTTCCCCTGTGACACAGACTACCGCTCCCTGCAGGGGTTTTTCGCAGTATATGAATTCCCCCTGGTGCCACAATAGTCTGTCATTCCCCTTGCAGGGATTACCACAACAGCCACCCTGGGTGGATGTCGTTTTCTACGAAACGCTAATTGGCGTGGTTGACGCCCTGTGGTTACTTCCCAGTTGGCTCTGCCGTGAACTGGGTACTGTTCGGGGCTCTTTCCCTCTTACACGGGGGGAAGCCTATTTCAGGTATTATTATCCCTGCTTTAGGGCTGGTAGCAGGTCCATTCTGGTTAGAGTGAATGTTGACCTGCACCTGTATCATACACCCTCAGTATTGCGTGCCTTCGGGTTACCTGTTGCTGACTAGCGGGTGGATCGCATAGCGGGACTCTGGCTGTTGCCAGATAGGAGGTGTTACAACAGTGTTTGGCCTCCTGTCCCAAATTCCCTGAGGGTCATCACGAGCCCCTCCTGGGGGGGATGGGCGTGTTACTCGTCTGATTACAGACGTTACTACGCCTCCCATTCCTGCGTGGTCGGATTCTTCGGATCCGTAGGTGGTAACTCTGCCTGAAATCAGTATACTTGCTTTCAGGAGTTGTTACCCATCCTACCATGGCTATAGCATGGTTGGTTAATACTATTGCATATTGGGTTGATGCATTTGTAACGTTTTTTCCCCTCCAACACGTCGGGGGTTCAAATGTATTTGGTCGCTCATGTAATATATGCAGTTGTCATAGGTGGACATGCCTATATTGGATACCAGTCTCCTAACTTTCAGAGTTCCGGCTGCGACTGTATCCTCCGTAATACCCTATGGCTGCGCTCTGAGAATGCAGAGGTGCAGATACCATCTTTAGGGTTGATATTGTTTGGTCCTGACCTTGACAAGATTGTAGTAACATTGGCAGTATTACTAACGACAAGTTTACCGCTTTCAGCTATGCACACTACAAGGCCTCAGACTAAGTCTGTTAAGTCTTTTTTGTCCTCTCGGTCAGCCTAAAGGTCTGTTTCTTCGTAGACTGTCGGCATCTACAAGGGCCGACATATCCAGTACCGAGCAGGCCTGGACTGCCAGCCGATCCTGCTTCTGAACCTACGGATATCTCTTCAGTCTGACGGGACAGGCCTACAACTGGGAGATACCGATTTTCTCAGTTCGCCCGGTATTAGTGTCAAGTTGCCGCGGCTACGTGGGTAGGAGGGTACGCCCTCTTTACAAGGGCCTTACAGATCCAGAAAGCTATGCAGTTGTTGCGGTAAGCGGAGCTAATTGGGCCATCCCCACTATCTCAGTGAGGGACTGGTTGTTCTGTTTTCTTTCTGGTGCGGTGGCTGAATGGTCCTCTTTGGCCTGTTCTCTGTCTCAATTCCCTGAACCAGTTCCTAAAGCTACCTGGGCTCAGGAGGAAATCCCTATGCTCCATCATACGATGTTTGGAACCTGGGGACTTTAGGGTATCACTGGATATACAGGACGCGTGCCTACGGGTACTTACAGAGACCTTTCCTCAGCATGGGCTGAGGTTTGCTGTATCACAGCAACACTTACAATTTTTCGGGCTCTGCCTGTTGGGACTGTCCTCAGCCCCACAGGGGTTTACCAGTGTTTTGGATTTTCTGACAGTTCTTCTGTTCAGTATATCCCAATGCTCCTGTACCTGGACGGCCTCCTGCTCTTAGCGGGATCACCGGGGTACTTTACGGCCAGGTCAGGATGACTGTGGCTTCTTCAGGGTGCAGACGTTTAATCAACGGGGAAAAAGTCCTCCCTGCATCCCTCTCTGGGTATTCTTCAT
The DNA here is from genome assembly GCA_031769625.1 of Taudactylus pleione. Lineage (NCBI taxonomy): Eukaryota > Metazoa > Chordata > Amphibia > Anura > Myobatrachidae > Taudactylus > Taudactylus pleione. The sequence goes on along the minus strand of JAUIMM010000628.1, from coordinate 2,786,993 downwards.
CTAGGATCCCTGCTGGATTCTCAGAATCTGAGAATTCTTCTGGCGTAAGACGGAATCTCCTCTCTTCCATTAGGAGTACATGGTTGTCTGCGCAGTCGACAGATGTCTTTACACTCTGGGATGCATGGTGGAATGGGCTCAGTTCCATTCCAGGCCTTTCCATAATTGGCTCATCTCCAGATGGAATGAGTTTTTTCTGTCGGATAACTGTTCAAACGATGATGCTCTCTCCGGAGGCAAGTCGGTCCCTGTCCGGGTGGCTATGGCCATCTCGTCCAGGGTTTTCTTTGCTAGGGACAGTGTCTGGACCGAATCCTTTTCAGTGCAGTTGGACGTCTGTCGATTCCACCCTGTCAATTAACTTACTCTGGCATAACTCTTGTTTCCCGGTGAACCTGAAAAGGTTCAGTCCGACAGGGTCAGGACAGTGGCTTCCTTTTTAGCAACACTGTTCGTTGGGTGGCAATGACAGGTATGTCACATATTCGGACATAGTCCGAGGGTCTCCTCCCGACCATCTCGGCAGCGTTCATTTCAGGAGCTCTCCATTGGGAAGCGGGAGTCCTCAGCCGTCACGACGTGCATCCCGGGGACTAGTCTCTTCCCCAAGAGAGGTTTCATCTCCTGGTGAGCAGGGGGGGCCCCCCTGAGGTGACCCTCATGGCCTTCTGACTTTATCACACTATGGTGTTACAGTTCAGCTCTGGGGATTCTGAAGCAAACTTCAGCGACTCTTTGTCGGTGAAGTGGTCCTTCCACTTTGTGTACCTGTGTTCTCCGGTCTCCCTTCTTCCTCGAGGTCTTTGGAAGTGTTTTCAATCGAGACGGAGATGCTTTCCTGCTGGTGGCTCCTGATTGCCCCAGATGTCAGGGGTACTTGGATCTTCGGAGTCTCTACATCGATACTCCATCCCTGATGCTTCACTGCCCGGACCTGTTGTCTCAGGGTCCTTGGTTTTGCCTTGGACCTGGGTCGTTTGTCTTTGACTGTGTCCTTAGTGGTCTTACGGCTTCCCTGGCTTTGTCATCGTTGGAATGATTAGAGCACATGGATCAGCTTTTGCTGGGACCTACCACAAACTGTGGCAGCCATAAATCTTATGGTATTGTACCTGTCGATACAATCCTCCGGTGTCCAGGATTTCCAGATATTCTGGCATTCCTTCCGGCTGGCTTGGGTTTCACACTTGGCCTGGTCTTCCTGACAGTGCGGATCTCTACACTGTCAGTATGGTTAAGATATGGAATTGCTTCACTCTGGTATCCAGTTCATCCTTTGGAGTGTTTTCTTGATTATGCCTCCATTTGTCCTCCCTAGGGACTCCTTGGGAGTAAGTAGTGGTTCTTCGTTACCTCCGGGGACAGTCAATGGAACCGCTGGTTGTGATAGCCATTACATGGTCTATTGCTTAGGCTCTCTCTTTCTCTCAGGGTGTTTATATCAACCAGGAGAGTGTCTGAATTGGGAGCGTTCTCATGTGGCTCCCTCTTCTGGAGGGCATCATGTCAGGGTGGGAGTTGCTCTCGCCCTGTGTTTCTTCTTAGTGGTTTTCAGGTTCCATATTATTCTGGAACTTATGGTACGGCCATTCTGTCCCCAGTCCTCTCGGCTGGTGTGGCCTCATTGACTGTGGTCTGGCCTCTTTGGATTTATGTGATCCGTTCAGGTTCCTTACGGAAATCGGACTCCTTATTGGTGGTCTGAGATTTCTGGTTTTCACAGGAAAGGATGGCCGGCCTATAACCAAATGTTGACTTGGATGGCCTCGTAGGTCTTCCTCAGGGGCCTACCCATGGGTAGGCCTTCCTGTTGTTGATGCTTGTTTTTTCTCGGGCCATGTGACCCTCGTGTGCGGCTCGCTGTGGCGCCTTGGCTGTTTTGCCTTACTAGGTGGCCACGTGGTCTTCTGTCCACACCTTTTTAAGGTTCTAGGCATTGGTTTCCTTTGCCTCTCAGGATGCTTCCTTTTTGGCGACGGATTCTCCTCTCAGCACAGGAGCGTCCCCACCCTTGGTTGAACTGCTTTGGGACATCCCCAAGGTCAACCCTGTGGACCCCCTATGGACCCTGAAGTAGAAAACAAGAGATATGGTAAGAACTTACCTTTGTTATCTCTGTTTCTACGAAGTCCATAGGGTCCACAGGGCGCCCGCCCTGACGCACCTGGCTTCATATGGGCTGTGTGGCTGGTCACCGGTTTTCCGTCTCCCATTTCGGTGAGTATGGTTATTGAGTGTTCCAGTTTTCTCTCTCTTTTTCTCTCCTCCTCCGGCCTTTGGCTACTTACAAACTGAGGTGCCTCTGGCTTGGGGGTGGGGTTATAGGGAGAGTGGACCCAGTGCATCCTGGGAGCTAAAAGCTTTAACTGCGTGGTGCCCGGATTTGGTTCCCAACCTATACCCCAAGGTCAACCCTGTGGACCCTATGGACTTCGTAGAAACAGAGATAACAAAGGTAAGTTCTTACCATATCTCTTGTTTTTCTCTCCCACATTGTGGTAGCTGAGTAATGGTGGCACGATAAATGTCGCTAGTACAGTACAGCCCCCCATTGTCACCAAGCAGCAGTAGTGGGTTTTTTTCTTTGTTTTTCAAACTTTCTGGGTATTGATGGGAAAATAAAGCTCCCACCCATACGTGCACATATTATGTGTTATTACTATTTACTAACACTATAAACTGTAAGGAAGTGTTTCTAACTCATACTGTAGGTCTCCTAACATTTTATTCTTTCCTATTAGGTTAGATCCATCTCTACCGATCTGGGGTTCTCCATGGAGGAGCTGGAAGATTTGTACGTCCTGTTCAAGGTTAGAGTTTTATGTGTTGCTTAATCACGCTTGTGTGACACTATTCATTCATGTGACTGTATATGTGGAAAATAGTGTGCTTTATGTGCTAGAGCAGCGTTGGGAAACAGAACTATGGACAAGTGACACTCTCCGGTTCTTCTGCAAATAATTCTGGTATATGTAACAGGTTAGTCATTGATTGGATGGTAAAGTGAAACAGGTAGAGCTGTACAGCCACACAGTCTGTGTTAGCAGGTTATCATTTGATGTGGATGCTGATGTCACACAAAGAGGACAATACAGTCACACAATATATGTATCAGGTTAGTCTGTGACTGGATGGTGATGTCACAGAGGAGCACAGTGCAGACACAGTCTATGTGGCAGGTTTGTGATGTTACAGAAAGACACTTTGCAGTCACACAGTCATAATTAGCATATAAGTCTTTGGCTAGATGGTGATGTCATGGTAAATACAGTATAGTCACAGTCATTAGCAGCATGTTAGTGTATGACTAGATGGTGATGTCATAGGGGGCACAGTACAGTCGCAAAGTCTATGTTAGCAGTTCAGGTAGTGACTAGATGGTGATGTCACAGGGGGCACAGTACAGTCACACAGTCTATTTTAGCAGTTCAGGTGGTGACTAGATGGTGATGTCACAGTGGGCACAGTACAGTCACACAGTCTATTTCTACTTCAGGGTCCACAGGGTTGACCTTGGGGTATAGCTGGATCTGGATGCACTTGGGTCCGTCCTCCTCTATACCCCGCCCCCGGCCACAGGCACCTCAGTTTTAGTTGGTGCCCGGCCGGAGTCGGGTCACCCTGCGCAGTGGGGCTGCATAAGCAGCCCCTAAGCTTTATTCTTTATTTAAAAAAAAAAAAAAAAAGAAGATTTTATTATTTTATTTTTACTGTCTTCAGAGCGGCAGCATCAGACTGTCCATCTGGGAGTGCGTGGGTGTTATACGCCTTACCTCGTTTCGGTGAGACACTTTTATTGCAAAAAAGTTTGTGTCATGTCTGATGAGGGGAATGAGCGCTCCGAGGCTCCTGTGTTGTTTTCCTGCCGACGCTGTTCGGCAGGGGTTGACGGGGCAGATTTGTCTCAGGACGGTCTGTGCGGGCGGTGCCAGTTGGTACCTGGACCCTCTAAACCCCCGGTGGCGCAGGATCCTCCGTGGGCAATGTTTACGCAAGTGCTGGCGTCAATCGCGGACCGACTTGCGGTCCCGACTGCGGCCCCTTCTAGGGCGTTGCCCCAGCCTACCATGCCCCGTTCCCTGGGTGTGACTCGTCTGGTGCAGTCTCCTCCCGGGTCTCAGACTGTGGGTCCTTATGCGGGTTTGCCGGTATACGTGCAATCCCCCACGGTGCCGCAGCAGTCGATGGTACCTTTTCAGGGGTATCCTCAGGCAGTACCCCTGCCTTGGGTGGACGTCCTCTCCAGCTCTGTTCAGAGTCTGGCGGCTTCGTCATCAGCTTTTCAACATATGTTGCAGTGATTTGCCCCCACGGGCGTCCAAGCGTTCCGTTCCGGCTTCACTGGCGGCTCAGTTCACGGACACGGACGTGTCTTCGGATGACGGGGAGATCCATGAAGACTCTGACTCGGATGCCGGGGCCCAGGAGATGGAGGCTAAGTCTTCCATTAATGTGCCGGCATTGGTTATGGCGGTGCGGGCCATCCTTCACATTGAGGAGGATGTGCCCGCCCCCAGGTCAAAATACCCAAATTTTAAAAAGGCCAAGGTAGCTTCGACGGTTTTTCCCCTGTCCGATCAATTGACGGATCATATGGCAGGGGCCTGGCAGTTGCCCAGCAAGAGGTTCCAACCGCAGAAGCGGTTGGCTTCGAACTATCCGTTTCCGGAGGCTCATTGCAGGAAGTGGGAAACTCCTCCAGCGGTGGATTCCCACGTTACCCGCTTGATTAAAAGCGCTGCGCTGCCTTTGCGGTCGATCTCCTCCCTGAAGGATCCCATGGACAGGAAGGTGGAGACTTGTTTGAAGTCTATCTACTCTCTCTCGGGGGCGGTGGCCCGTCCGTCCATGGCCATCTCTTGGGTGGCTAAGGCCTTCGAGAGCTGGGCCAATGCTTTGGAGGATACCTTTCCGGAAGATGCTCCGGAGATCCAGAGAGCGTTGATAGGTCAAATGAGGGATGCGGCTTCCTACATTGGGGAAGCATCGTTAGACGCAAGCCTGCTAACCTCTCGGGTGTCGGCTGCAGCTGTGTCGGCGCGTCGGTCCTTGTGGCTGAGGTCTTGGAGAGCTGACGCTGACTCTAAAAAGGGACTGGAGGCCTTACCTTTTAATGGGGAGTTGCTTTTTGGTCCAGACTTGGACAAAATTGTGGACACTCTGGCTAAGTCTAAATCAGCCTTCCTCCCTTCGGCTTCTGCTCCTACCAAGGTACGGAGCTCTGCTTTTCGGTCCTGTCGGGTTCAGGGCAAGGCAAAAGGTCAGTCCTTCCCGAGGCAGTCGACGACCAAGGCCGCTTCTAAGCCCAAGAAGCAGCCCTGGAGTGCCAGGCGCCCTTCTTCCAAGCAGGAAGATAAACCTTCTGCCTGATGGGACGGGCCTCCCTCTGGGGGACCCCAGAGTGGGAGGCCGACTTCTTCTATTTGCCCAGTGCTGGCACAATACCACCACGGATGCCTGGGTTCGAGAAGTGGTCTCCCAGGGGTACGCCCTGTCTTTTCGGCACAGACCGCCCCACCAGTTTTTCTGCACGAGTCCTTCTCAGGATACGACCAAGTCTTTACAGATTCAGGAAGCTATAGAGTCCTTGCTGACAGCAGGGGTCATTGTTCCCGTTCCTCAATTACAACGAGGGACGGGGTACTATTCTTCTCTGTTTCTGGTGCGGAAACCCAATGGTTCTCATCGCCCTATCCTCAACTTGAAGTCTCTGAACAAATTCCTCAGAGTTCCCAAGTTCAGGATGGAAACGTTATGTTCCATTATTCTGGCAATGGAACCGGGGGATTACATGGTGTCCCTGGATATCCAGGACGCCTACCTCCATGTTCCGATAGCACCTTCGCACCAGCGGTATCTGAGGTTCGCTATCCTTCAACACCATTACCAGTTCCGGGCGCTACCCTTTGGTCTCTCCACGGCACCGAGGGTGTTCACGAAGATTATGGCGGTCATGGCCGCACATCTTCGGAACTAGAATGTACGGCTACTACCGTATCTGGACGACCTCCTGTTGCTGGCGAGTTCCCCGGAGGTACTGCTTCATCATCTCCACTTGACGGTCGCTTGCCTGCAAGCGCACGGGTGGCTGATAAATTGGAAAATGTCCTCCCTGATTCCATCTCAGCGGATGGTTCATTTGGGAGCCCTGCTGGATTCTCGTCAGCAAAGGATCTTTCTGACCCCGGAGAAGGTCTCCTCCCTGCAGCTGAGGATACACAGTTGCCTGAGCAGTTGCCGCCTGTCGGTCCATTCGGCTATGAGGGTTTTGGGCTCCATGGTGTCAACATTCGACATGGTGGAATTTGCCCAGTTCCATTCCCGGCCTCTGCAGGGGCTGATTCTATCGGAATGGAACGGGTTACCTCACCGGATCCGCTCTCAGTTGCTGGTGTTGTCCCCGGAGGTTCGGCAGTCTTTGGCTTGGTGGCTTCAGACAGCTCATCTGGTCGAGGGGCGCCCCTTTTGGATCCCGGACTGGGTCCTGCTCACGACGGATGCCAGTCTTCGGGGTTGGGGGGCAGTGACCGGCTCGTTGTCACTTCAGGGTCGTTGGTCTGCGGAAGAAGCTCTTCTTCCCATCAACATTCTGGAACTGCGGGCGGTTTATCGGGCCCTGCAGTCGTCCGGTCCCGCTCTTCACGGACGGGCGGTTCAGGTGCAGTCCGACAACGCCACCACGGTGGCGTATATCAACCACCAAGGAGGAACTCGAAGTCGGGCAGCGATGTCGGAGGTGTCTCGCATCCTTGCTTGGGCGGAGTGTCACATTCCAGCGATCTCGGCAGTCTTCATTCCCGGAGTCCTCAATTGGGAGGCGGACTTCCTCAGCCGTCACGACGTGCATCCCTGGGAATGGTCACTTCACCCAGAGGTGTTTCAGCTACTCGTGGACAGGTGGGGGCTGCCGGAGCTGGACTTGATGGCCTCCCGTCACAATCACAAGTTGCCCGTTTACGGGTCAAGGACAAGAGACGCAGGCGCCAGTCTGGTAGACGCGCTGTCGGTGAAATGTACGTTTCACCTGGCGTATCTGTTTCCTCCGATATCCTTACTTCCTCGGGTTCTGCGGAAATTCAAGCAGGACGGCGGCACGCTCTTGCTGGTTGCTCCGGCGTGGCCCAGACGTCCTTGGTACTCCGATCTGAGGTGTCCCTCCATCGACGCTCCGTACCTTCTTCCTCAGCGTCGGGACCTGTTGTCTCAAGGGCCCTGCCTTTACCCGGATCTGGGTCGGCTGTCTTTGACGGCGTGGCTCTTGAGACAGCCGTCTTGAGGTCTAGGGGTTTCTCCAGTTCAGTCATTGGTACCATGCTTAGGGCACGCAAGCCTGCCTCCGCACAGATTTACCACAGGGTGTGGCGCACTTACTTTCAGTGGTGTGAATCCAGAAACTATGATCCTCAGGTGTTCCGGGTTTCCAGAATCTTGGAGTTCCTTCAATCAGGTTTGGACCTCGGCTTACGCCTGGCCTCTCTGAAGGTTCATGTGTCTGCTTTGTCCGTGTGGTTTCAGCGACGGATTGCTACACTACCGGATGTTCACACCTTTTTCCAGGGTGTTCTCAGGATACAGCCTCCCTTCGTGCCTCCTGTGGCTCCTTGGGACTTGGCGGTGGTGCTACGGGTCTTGCAGGGTCCTCCTTTTGAGCCTCTTGAGGTGGTGGACCTCAAGTGGCTGACGTTCAAGACCGTTTTTCTCCTAGCAATTGCTTCTGCCAGGAGGGTGTCAGAGTTGGGGGCGCTTTCCTGTCGCCCCCCTTTTCTGATTTTTCATCAGGACAGAGCGGTGCTCCGCACTCGTCCTGAGTTTTTGCCCAAAGTGGTCTCAAAGTTCCACATTAATCAGGAACTTGTTGTGCCAGCTTTTCAGTCACCTGATCTTTCAGCTGGTGAGGCTTCCTTAGATGTAGTCCGGGCACTTAGAATCTATGTGGATCGGACTGCTTCGGTTAGGAAGTCGGATTCTTTGTTTGTCCTCTTCGGTTTTCACAAGAGGGGTTGGCCTGCCAACAAGCAAACGTTAGCCCGTTGGCTTCGTTCCGTTATTTGTGAGGCTTATGCACAGGAGGGTTTATCTGTGCCAGCCTCTGTTAAGGCTCATTCCACTCGTTCTGTGGGTCCCTCTTGGGCTGCTAGACGTGGCGCCTCCGCTGTTCAGCTGTGTAAGGCGGCCACTTGGTCTTCAATTCAAATGTTTTTGAGGTTCTATGCGTTTGACACCTTCGCCTCTCAGGATGCATCCTTTGGGCGCCGGGTACTCCTTTCAGCACAGGAGCGTCCCCGCCCTTAGTTGAACTGCTTTGGGACATCCCCAAGGTCAACCCTGTGGACCCCCTATGGACCCTGAAGTAGAAAACAAGAGATATGGTAAGAACTTACCTTTGTTATCTCTGTTTCTACGAAGTCCATAGGGTCCACAGGGCGCCCGTCCTGACGCACCTGGCTTCAAATGGGCTGTGTGGCTGGTCACCGGTTTTCCGTCTCCCATTTCTGTGAGTATGGTTTCTTGTGTGTTCCAGTCTTCCTCCTCTCTGTTTAGTCTCCTCCTCCGGCCTTAGCTGCTTACCAACTGAGGTGCCTGTGGCCGGGGGCGGGGTATGGAGGAGGACGGACCCAAGTGCATCCTGGGAGCAGCAAAGCTTTAACTGCGTGGTGCCCATGGATCCAGATCCAGCTATACCCCAAGGTCAACCCTGTGGACCCTATGGACTTCGTAGAAACAGAGATAACAAAGGTAAGTTCTTACCATATCTCTTGTTTTTAGCAGGTTAGTTTATGACTGAACAATACAAAATATATAGGGAAATGTAGGCGCTAATATGCAACTAGATATAAATAAAATATTAGAGGGATCAAAACCTCAAATAAAACAATGCAGCTATTTCCTTTGATAATCAGAATTCCATAAAGAAAGAGGCAATTTTCAAAGAGTTTTAAAGGGTTGGGTATGGGATGCTTGCGCTCGGGATCCCGACTCCATCATCTGGACAGGTTTAGGTATCCTAACCCTCCCTCCCCGCACCCTAAACCTAACCTCATCCCCCCCCCCCCTCAGTGCCTAAACCTAACCCTCCCCCTAGTGCCTAACCCCACTACTTACTGTTGGGATGCCGAAGCCGAGATTTTGGCGGGTGTACTTGCTTTAACGTTCAGGGGACTTGAAAACGTTTCTGCAATTGGAACATGATTGTGAATTAGACACATTGGGAAGGCAGTGTCCTAGGGATATCTAGCACCATACATCACAGTCGGACCATCATATAAAACTGAGATGTACGCTAATGCTTTGGCAGCCGCAATCTGGTACGCAGCTGTTGTGTGAAAATATGCAATGTCACAGACGCAGAGGGTTGTATGGAGATGCCCACCTGCGGCTTTGCAATTACAAGCATCTGTGTACATAGACGCAGCATCCCTCGCCAATCAATTGATCATCCCAGTTCTGAGTAACCCTATGGCTGTGGTAACTGAGACGACAGAGCCACTTTCATTGCATACAGGATTGCAGACGCATGCTGTTGAAACAGTTGCGACAGACCTACGTTCTTTGCCACCACTCATTGTGACTTAGGGGCAGGCGCAGTGTGACTTAGGTGACGCAGACGCAGTGTGACTTAGGTGACGCAGGCGCAGTGTGACTTAGGTGACGCAGGCGCAGTGTGACTTAGGTGACGCAGGCGCAGTGTGACTTAGGTGACGCAGGCCCAGTGTGACTTAGGTGACGCAGGCGCAGTGTGACTTAGGAGACGCAGGCGCAGTGTGACTTAGGAGACGCAGGCGCAGTGTGACTTAGGAGACGCAGGCGCAGTGTGACTTAGGAGACGCAGGCGCAGTGTGACTTAGGTGACGCAGGCGCAGTGTGACTTAGGTGACGCAGGCGCAGTGTGACTTAGGTGACGCAGGCGCAGTGTGACTTAGGTGACGCAGGCGCAGTGTGACTTAGGTGACGCAGGCGCAGTGTGACTTAGGTGACGCAGGCGCAGTGTGACTTAGGTGGCGCAGGCGCAGTGTGACTTAGGTGGTGCAGGCGCAGTGTGACTTAGGTGGTGCAGGCGCAGTGTGACTTAGGTGGTGCAGGCGCAGTGTGACTTGGGTGGTGCAGGCGCATTGTGACTTGGGTGACGCAGGCGCAGTGTGACTTAGGTGACGCAGGCGCAGTGTGACAGGTGACGCAGGCGCAGTGTGACAGGTGACGCAGGCGCAGTGTGACTTAGGTGGTGCAGGCGCATTGTGACTTAGGTGGTGCAGGCGCATTGTGACTTAGGTGACGCAGGCGCAGTGTGACTTAGGTGACGCAGGCGCAGTGTGACTTAGGTGGCGCAGGCGCAGTGTGACTTAGGTGGTGCAGGCGCAGTGTGACTTAGGTGGTGCAGGCGCAGTGTGACTTAGGTGGTGCAGGCGCAGTGTGACTTGGGTGATGCAGGCGCAGTGTGACTTAGGTGACGCAGGCGCAGTGTGACTTAGGTGACGCAGGCGCAGTGTGACTTAGGTGACGCAGGCGCAGTGTGACTTAGGTGGCGCAGGCGCAGTGTGACTTAGGTGATGCAGGCGCAGTGTGACTTAGGTGGTGCAGGCGCAGTGTGACTTAGGTGGTGCAGGCGCATTGTGACTTAGGTGGTGCAGGCGCATTGTGACTTAGGTGACGCAGGCGCAGTGTGACTTAGGTGACGCAGGCGCAGTGTGACTTAGGTGGCGCAGGCGCAGTGTGACTTAGGTGATGCAGGCGCAGTGTGACTTAGGTGGTGCAGGCGCAGTGTGACTTAGGTGGTGCAGGCGCAGTGTGACTTGGGTGATGCAGGCGCAGTGTGACTTAGATGCAGGCGCAGTGAGACTTAGGTGCAAGCGCAGTGTGACCAGAAGACACTCAAGTCCAAAAGGGCTAAGCTCCAACATTTCAATGTTTTCAATACATTTTCCTCAGGGATTTAATTTTAGAAACCAATGTTCAGTATGCTTTGTAATATCAGTCCTTCTTAATTTGGAATGTTAGTCCTTATCACCAATAATCTTTCAAATTTTCTTAAGGTTGTAAGTTGTTTGTTCTGTACTATCAGTTACAGATGTGTCCACATACATCTACTGTATTCTCTGTGCGCGAGCTCTGTGTGACTCTGTAGCGCCGAGCGTCTTTTCATGCAACTTTTTTTTACCTTCAAATGCGTCTTATTCGCACAGCGATGCAAATAGATAGCACAAGCTGATTAAAATGATATGCAGCATGCCTATGTTCTGTGAGCGACTGCGGGTGTATCTGCATGCTAAACACTACGTTACAGTGGGTCGCATGCAGATACACCCGCACAATTTAAAGTTGTCAAGCCTACACACAGGTGGGTTTAAAGAATCTACAATTACACAACTCGCAGGTCTTGTGAGGTGTTCCCGGTATGCAGCAGTTGGTACCTACCAAAAGTGGTCCAAGGAAGGACAACCGGTGACAATGTTATTGGTGAGCAAGGCTCATTAATGCACGTGGGAAGCAAAGACTAGCCCATCTGGTCCTATCCCACTACTGAACTACTGTAGTAGAAAAAACATAACACTGGTTATGATAGAAAGGTGTCAGAGCGTACAGTGCGTCATAGCTTGCTGCCTAGCCGCAGACTGGTCAGAGTGCCCATGGATGTTCTTTATACACCTACCTAAACATTGTTGCAGACCAAGTACACCCCTTAATGGCAGAGGTATTCCATGATGGCATTGGCCTCTTTCAGCAGGATAATGTGCCCTTCCACATTGCAAATATTGTTCAGGAATTAACAAAGAGCGATGACTTGGCCTCCAAATTCCCCAGATCTCAATCTGATCGAGCATCGGTGGGATGTGCTGGAAATACAAGTCCAAGCCATGGAGGCTCCACCTCGCAGCTTATAGGCCTTAAAGGATCTGTTGCTAACTTCTTGGTGCCAGGAAACCTTCAGATGTCTTATGGAGTCCAAGTCTCAATGGGTCAGAGCTGTTTTGGTGGCACAAGAGGGACCTACACAATATTAGGCAGGTGGTTTTAATGCTATGCCTGATGGGTGTATATATGACTGATAGTGGAGTGTGTATAATATAGAAGCCAGCGCTGTAGGTATTTGAGCACCTCCAATAGTTATTCTACCACTAACCATTTTTACAGATGGAGCTTTCAAGCCATATGGGTGGGTGGTGGCTGTAATGAGACACCCATTATTTTTAAGTTAGCTCCTCTTTGTGTAATATCCATCATAAAGCTTTATCCCAAATATAATCAGTAGTTGAATTTAAACATTTCAATGTGTATGTCTAACCGTGTTTATTTCCTACTCAGGCTCAGCATTTAATGAGCTGCTACTGGGGAGGGGGCCGCACATCCAGCAATCGCCATGACCCCAGCCTGCCTTATCTGGAACAATACCGCATTGACATGGCCCAGTTCCTGGAGCTGTTTGCCCAGCTCACGCCATGGTCTTTTGGCCAGCACACCTCCATCCTAGCCGCCCGCATTTTCCGCTTGCTGGATAGTAACAAGGACTTGCTAATAAACTTTAAGGAGTTTGTAACAGGGCTTGGTAAGTCTTTATACGTAGTTTTCTCTTAAGTCTCTTGTATCTACAGCATATACGAATGCCCATAAGGTGATGACATCAGTGTTTTTGTTTTTATTTTTTTATATTTTAACCAAAGTATATCACATTCCCCAAGTATTCCTAATTAAAGTTACATTCCTGACTAAAAAAATTATTGAAAGATGTATTTAGTGGACAGTGTTGCCTTTAAATAGAATGTCTATGGGGTGTCTCTCTCCGGGAACTGGCATTAAGCAAGGTACACAAACTGCAGATTTGAGAAAGGCTCCGATCTTCTGAGCGATTATCGGATCATTGTGCCCCCTTTATACACTGAGCTATTTCTAGTTCAGCGTGGGCTTCCTTCAAGGGAACTGGAATGTCGGGCATCACAATTGGACACAAAATCCTGACTTCCCGATGCAACCTCAGCTAACTCTCTTGCATGCACACCTATGCAATTATCAGGCCGATCAGTTGATATTGGGTGACTGGGCTTATAATTGCATAGTTGTGTACCCAGCTGTATGTTGGAAATTATATAATCTCCTAGAGCGTATGTCTAGTTGCAGGGAGGCCCCTCCCACTCACAGCTCTCACTGGCTGGCAGACTTCTAGGCATAGCCTCACTTCTGTCTTCTCCCCTCAGCACTGTTAGGACAAACCTGTACCCTTCGGCCAGCACATGCCAAGTCCATGTGCAAGTCCACTTGTTCCATGGAACTTGTGTGGCTCATTTTGGCATAACTTCTGTTCTTCTTACATAATCCATTAAAATTGCAGTAACTGGATTCCTGCTATGACGAGCCATTAGCAGTACAGCAGCTGCATGTTTCATGTTTTAGGTCTGTGTTTTCACAACACTGTTTTGCTTCTAAAATGAACAAACAAAAAGATATATATTGGGAGGGGGTGCAGAAACCGTGATCCATGACTGTCCGCACAGATAATTGTTACAAAACTGGGATATTTATAAAATATTACAGAGCAATTCTTACAGTGATCGATACAGATGTGTCCGCAATACATCCTAGACTGAATAAGCTGTACGAGCCACACCGAGCTGTGTAGCGTCTTTATCGCCCAATCAGATGCGACAATCCGCTTCACGAGACTACACTGATTAGTTTGATAAGTGACACTTGTATATCTGTGTGCGGCTGAGTCTAAATCTGTGTACAAAGCACAATGACTCCTGCCGTGGAATAAAGCCGCGGCCGCTGCATCGTAGCACTTCTTATACAGACATACAAGCGTCACATATCAACATATCAAATGAATAACTGAAGTTTTGTCACCTCTGATTGCCCACCAATAATCGCGCCATTGCTTAGCTTGTCGTATGTTCTGTTGGATCGTCTGCACTATTGTGTAGTCTATTGCCAGCTTGAAAGTCTGTTGATGAGAGACAAATTCTGCAGTTACCCGCCCCTTGTATAACTTTGCCTTCTGTTTGCTCTAGTGCGCAGGGTTCATGGTTAGGTAGAATTAGGTTAGTAAGTGTTCTAATCCCATACTTTATACGGATAGGATTAGATTGTAGCACGTTCTCAGAAGTGGCAGTATGAGAAACCAACATTATATCCTCTTCCTATATCAGGTGGAATGTATCACGGCGATATGACTGAGAAGCTGAAGTTTCTGTATAAACTGCACCTTCCTCCTGGTGAGTAGTGAATGTCTAACGTCATCCAGTTACACATACAGAGCTTATGTATATAAGTGTGTTGGGTAGGAGGGCCAGTTACACATACAGAGCTTATGTATATAAGTGTGTTGGGTAGGAGGGCCAGTTACACAGAGCTTATGTATATAAGTGTGTTGGGTAGGAGGGCCAGTTACACATACAGAGCTTATGTATATAAGTGTGTTGGGTAGGAGGGCCAGTTACACATACAGAGCTTATGTATATAAGTGTGTTGGTTAGGAGGGCAGGGGGCGGATGCTCTGACAGGTGCTCTTTTGTGATTTTTAAGTCTCATGTACTATAAGTCTGGGTTTTTTCTATGAGCCATATTTTTGCAGATTTTGTTTTATAGATAATGTTTAAACATATTTGATCTCTGATTGTAAGTTTTATATTTATCCCTGAAAAGGTATCAGTGTTCTCCACAGGCTGTTTTCTGCGGGAGCATCGCCTGGCAGAAACAGCCTGCCGCCCGGCACTTTTCCCCGCCGACCCTCGCTGTGGAATACTGGCCTCTGAAGTGACCGGAGACTAAAGAAGCCTCCGAATGCTTCAGAGGCCAGCGTTCCCAGTGATGCACTGAGGAGGAGCCTGCCCCACGCGCCTGCTGGATCTAGTTAGATCCAGTCAGCTTGAGGTAGCGGGAGCGGCCAGCAAGTAAAGGTAAGGGCTGGGGCCATTACCAGTCTGGGGGCATTATTTAAGTCTGGGGCACTGCATAAGGGACACTATTAAACCTGGGGGCACTGCATAAGGGGCCAGCCTGGGGGGGACTGCATAAGGGACACTATTAAACCTGGGGGCACTACATAAGGGACCAGTCCGGGGGCACTACTTCAGCCAGGGGGCAATGCATAAGGACACAGTTAAACTACAGGGGGCAATGCATAAAGGGGACAACTACAGGGGGCACTGCATAATGGGCACTTTTGACTGAGAGCCAGTGGGGGAGCAGCCTGAGACCTGTCGGGCTGGATTGGTAAGGGAGATACCCCTTTTCCCGGCGCGCATAATTTCGAAGGCCCCCACCCGGCTACTTTTGGATGCCATCCGGCTGGAAAAAATTTCTGGGAGAACACTGGGTATGTTCCCAAACCTCGTACCATGCCAGTTTTGAACTAATTTAACTTACAGTAATGTTCTTATGTGGCCTTATTCATTCCCGTGATCTAATGTTTTGGTACACTTACAGGGTAGAATGGCTATTTGATGGGACTGCAGCAATAGTGTATGAGGACATATCTTTAACATACTTCCAACATGTAATGGTGAAACGTTATACATGCAAATATATATGTGATAATGCACTCAGTACTGTAACTTATAAGGATAGGAGTTCTAGGATCATATTAAGCCACTCAGCTGTAGAAAGCTTTTGTACATGTTGTCCTAGAACACTGGTGACAAACTATATGCAAATCGTATACTCTCAGTAATGCATTAATCTTTATACTATTATTATCATTTATTTATATAGCGCCACAAGTGTTCCGCAGCGCCTTACAAAGTACATAAACAAATAGGCGGCCAGTGACTTACAGTACAATACAATACAGTGCAGGACACTGACATGGATAATATACATTGCTACATTAGCGACCATAACACTCACATAAGCATCCAAGTGTTACGTGCCCTAGTGGGGAGTAAGAAGTAAATGAAAGTAAAGTAGGGAGAAGCACAAGAGGGTAGAGGGCCCTGCTCGTAAGTGATTACATTCTAAAAGGGAGGGGCAGACAAACAGATGTGACACAGATGGGGTAGACAGGGAGGAAGGAACATGTAGCAGCCATGCTACTAGAAAAGGTTTCCTAATAAACGCCAAAGCGATGACATCAGAACTCCCTATTTATATGGATGTTATTTACAGGAGTTTATAATTATATTTATATTTGTTGTTTGTACCAGTAAACTTTTCGCAAATGTTTCCGTTACTACTGGTTGTTACTGCATGTTGGATTCCCTATATAGGGGCTCATTCAAACGGTGCTTACCAGGCAGATAGCCTCAAGCTTTAGTGCCCGGGGCTACTCAATGAAAACCACATTTCCTCCCGCAATAAACAAGCGGCGTATGCGCGTTAACCCATAGATTTCAGGTTAAATACCCGAAGCTATGGATTAACTTGCTTGCAGCAGCTGCAATTTCTATTCAGACCTCAGGAGAGTGCGAACAGAAGTCTGTGGTAAGTGCAGCATGTAGGCATTCTGTGGGCTGCTATTCAATAGCCCCGGGCACTACTGCAAGCCCAATTGAATTTGCCCCATAAAGTTCCGTCTCCCCATATTATTATGAGTTGCTGACTTTCTATCTCTATAGCTCTCAGTCCGGAGGAAACAGAATCTGCCCTAGAAGCCACAAGTTTTTTCACTGAGGACGTAACTCCAGAGAGTAAGTTGACTTTGCAATAATATTGTGCAGACGTATGTAAGGGATGTAGAGCTGAATGATATCCCTATTTTTGGACAATGCTGACTTAGAGGGACTGTAAACCTAATATGTATTTATAGAGATATTTAAAAGAGTGCTATTATGGCGTTAGTATGTCTGGTTATATAACGTAACATCTGTTGTTCATCCATTTGTGTACCCGTCACTGTTCATTTCCTTCCAGAGCTCTGTTGTCAGTCTAGTAATAATAATTATGTAATAAAGTAATAATAATTATTAAATAATAAAAATTTAATAATCCCCTCACAATACAGTAGCATGGGGCCTTGGCTTAATGGGGATGGGGTATGACCTCACTGATGACATCACTGAGGAAGCTGTCAGATCCAGCAGGGTCATGTGGTATGTAATAGAATCCCAGAAGTATAGTCAGTTCCAATACAACATGATTATGTCTAGCTATATTCACCCGTGTTAAGCATGTAACATTTTAATAAATGATTACACAATTGGGACACATTAAATAGGCTTTATTAAACTTACAAGTGGTCAGTGTCTTCCCTCTGCTGGATTGTCAGATAGGATCAATAGTTGACTTCTTCCAATCCCAGTAGGTAATAAATGTGCATCGGATAAACATAGGACAGTAACTCCTGAAGAGACAATACTGTATCTCCTAGTGCTAGAGAACAGCCTAATAATGAGTAATCTCTACTGTAGCCGCCATCCGAGTTAGGTAATGTGACGGCATGTATCCGTGTATCCATGCGGCATGTATCCTAACGTCCTCAGATAAAGGTCCTCCACGTACCGTTCCTTCTCGGAAGTTACCTTTATTTGATCTCCTTTCTTTTCTCCTCTTATCTTTCTCTCTTCTCCTTTTCCTGTTCCCCTCTTTTTCTGACTGCAGTATCTCCCTATCTCTCCGAGCTGGATCTTATTCTCCAGAGTGAGTTCCCAGGTTAGTTCTTACTTTGTGTGGGATTAGAGCACCCTGTAAGTGTGTAAATAAACCCTCTTACCACCATGCAGGCACAGATGTCTTCATCCCGAAATAAGGAGTCCTGTTCTGTTAACAGTTAATTGTCAAGCATTGACTTCCATCTGTTATAACCAGAATAGATGGTACATAATGTAGTTTTTCGGGTTAAAGGGCAGCTGTTGCCTAGATACAGCGGAGCCATCCGTTTTGGTAACTACACCAATGAGTGTAAAGGATGATGTCGGTAATAGGATGCATATTATTTGTTCATCCACAACAGAGGTGTCCCCGCTGTGCATAGGCGACAGGTGTTCTCGGAGAGGGATATTGATGCTGTTTTCCGTATTACAGTAGTTGTATTTTGCTTTCAGATTCTGACGCACAGGGCTATGAACCTGCACTTGAGAATGAAGACCAGGATAAAAAAGGTATTTATACAATAAATCATTTTACACATTCAGCAGTTTATTTAAAATTATCATTAAACCCCCAAATTTAAATTCTGTTTACACAAGTGTCACATCCGTCCCTGCAATACTGATCACCCCCCTGTACATAACTCTATATCCCTCTATATCCCCTGACAATGGCAGCCACCGGGTGCTGTAATAAGATCAGAGGCTGTTTCTGTATCCCTGGCCCCGGCATGGGTACAGATTGCTTTAGAACAGTGTTGGCTAACCTTGACACTCCAGCTGTTGTGGAACTATATAGCCCAGCATGCCCTGCCACAGTTTTAGCATGCCCTAATAGCAAAACTGTAGCAGTGCATGCTGGGTTATGTAGTTCCATAACAGCTGGAGTGTCAAGGTTAGCCAACACTGCTTTAGAAGCTTACACTGCACAATATGACTGCTGAATTTGCCATACTGCTAAATGATTTAATATATTGAGTAGATATACCTGTTTCACAAAAATTAGAATATATAGGTGTTTCCTGACACACTGTATAATGATGGAATTTAAGAAGAGGGTGGATATTATGTCATCTGATTCATTTTTGCTGAAGAAAACAGGTCCATAGACACAACAATTTTTTGAACAATTATCGTTAATGATATCGTTTATCGTTCAATCATTGAAAAAATCGTTCACTTTCTAAGTTAAAACGATGAACGATTATCGTTCATGCGCGTTTACGTTTGTAGTTCAGGCAGACTAACCAACTCAACGATTTTCAGTAAGGGAATATGCAAAAATCTTTTGTAGTTCAAAAAAATCGTTCATTACATGTAGTAAATGAACGATTTTAGTAAACAATTTTCGTTCATTTTTCCCTTGAAAAGATGAACGAAAATCGTTTACTAAAATCGTTCATTTATAAAATCGTTGTGTGTGTATGCAGCTTAATAGTAGTATATTCCCTGTTTTAGAGGAGAAAATAGCTGCCAGTGCTCCTGACTACAAGTATTACCTGCGCATGTGGGCTATTGAGAAGGAGCAGAGGAAGGAGACTATTAAGGACATGCCCAAGATGAATCAGGTGAGGGGGTCACCGTACTCCAGGCAAATGACTGAGTTATTACTTATCTCTGTTATCAGTAGTTACTTGCTGTTACACATATGCTGACCACACACACTGCAATATATGGCGGCTGGCTTCAGGTAGGGGGCCTGACATCATATTGACCAGTAGCGATCTTATCAGTCATTTAAGATCATTATTTGCCAATGTCGCAAAATACAGTCAGAAGATGATCACTTCTACTAAATCCTAAAATTGTTAGATCTCTGTACAAATGTATATTATATTGTTTCCTTTGTATATTTGCCTTGTTAGATAATCGTCATTTTCGCTGATTTCAATTATCCCCGTATTCAATTTCATAGACTTTTCGCAGGTTCGAAAAGTCTTTGAAAAAAACGGGGGTAAATTTTCACCACTGAATAGGTGGCGAAAAAAAGTGCAGAATTGGGGTTTAGGGGTGCAGGCTTAAAAAAATAGCCTGCACCCCTGGGAATTAAATGTAAAAAATAACCGTGTCAAAAAAAGTTTAAAAAAAAAAATAGGGACACCCCAAAAAATGTATTAAAAAATTAGGGGTGAAAAAAAAAGGGGAAAAAAGTGTTTAAAAATAGGGAAATAGGTTCAGGGCTATTCTGCAAATATGCGGCAGGTGTTTTCTAGAATAGATTATTGGCGGCAGGTGCATTTTTGCAGAATTTAAAAAAAAAACACTTTAGGGACTTAAAAATATGCTAGTACCCATTTTCATTTCATGTGGTCTTCTGCATCACTTCTTCAATGTCTGGAAAAAACACCTGCCGCGGCTATTTAAAACCCCGACTTTCATTTGCAGGCTAAAACGGGGGTACCCTTAGTGATCCCCCATGTTTTGACAGCTTTAGGGGGGGTCCTACAATTTCTTCCAGGTAAATCCCGTTTTTTTCGCCGGCTCCCGTTTTCGTAGCTTTTTAATTGAATAAGGGGATAAAGCAGGTGTGCGCCCGTTACTTTATCCCAGGAAAAGCTCCGATGTGGAGCGAAAAGTCCAGCACGGACTTTTCGCTCCCATATTGAATACCCCTCATGGAGAGAGATGGAATCCTTAGGGGCAGGGTTGCATAAAAAAATCGGATTTAAAAAAAAAAATCGAACACTGATTTATTTGATTTAAATCAGATTTTTTTGTATTTAAATAGGATTTTTTGTTAAATTTTTTTTAAAGTAAACGTTTTAAAATTTAAAACGTTTACTTAATTTTAAATTTTTTTTAATAAAAAATCCTATTTAAATCAAATAAATCCGTTTTTGATTTATTTATTTTTTTAAATCCGATTTTATGCAACCCTGCCCTGAGGGGTCTATTAAAATACGCAAATCACGGGCTACTGTTAGTGCAGCTGACGTTCGCATTGTATCTTTTGCATCGCACCTAATTGGATTGACCCACTAATGTCAAGATAGTACTTATAGTTCCTAAGTCATATAAATATGGGCAATGCTTTTCTTTGCCACTGACCGCTAATATTATTGTGTTATTATAGGAGCAGTTCATTGAGCTATGCAAGACCTTTTACAACATGTTCAGCGAGGACCCAGTGGAACAAGAACTGTACCATGCAATTGCCACAGTTGCCAGTCTCTTACTGCGCATTGGTGAGGTGGGGAAAAAATTCTCTAATCCTCCTCTCAGGAACTCTGAGGATGGGCAAACGGGTATAACCAGAGAACCTTCTAACGAAGAGGAGGAGCAGCTCTTGGACCTGGAGATCAGATGTCCAAGTGCTACAGAGCAAGATCAGTGTACGGGACCTATCCCAGTCCCCAGCAACTCTCAGGCAGTGCTCACCCAAGATGACATAAAAAAACTTGGAAAGGAAAGAGGGAATGAAGAAAGGCACAGCCCATCCACGCAGCCAACCTCTGATGACGAAACCAAGGACGACACTTCAGTCTCCTCCTACTCCATGGTCAGCGCCAGCTCGCTCCAGTGTGAGGATATTGCAGATGACACGGTGTTGGTTGGATGTGAAGCTGGCAATGCGACGCCGAAGTATGGCAGCACCATTGATGCGGAGTGGTCCATCTCCTTTGAGCAGATTCTGGCATCCATGCTGACTGAGCAGGCCCTGGTCAGCTATTTTGAGAAGAAAGTGGACATTGTTCAGAAGATCAAGCAAAAGAAAGTGGAAAGACAAATCAGTTCCTCCAGTGAGCATGAACAGTCTTCTGTCTCAGGCTGAGATGCCGCCCTGAGCTATTTGGGAGACGGCATTTCAGTCAGACCTGCTTTGTATCAGACCAGAAAACAGTTCATGTTTTTAGTTGCGGAAATTTCGCCTCTTTTTCCCCCCATCAGCAGCTGTTCCATTCGCTGGGAAAACATTGCTTATTGGAGTCATTTTGTGCTTCGAAGTAACGTAAATGCAATACAGAACTTTTCAGTTCTAGTCCCCGCCTTTGCATGCTTTGCTTTCATACTGCACTTGTTCTGCCCGCACATCGCTGTACGTTTGCTTTGCAGATACTAGCAAAAGTTTATCCTGTGTTGTATTGAAGAAATCCCCTGGCCCTGCTGTAAGATGGGATGACGGGTGCCTTTACCTCTGATGGCTCTCTGCTTGTTGCCTGGTGCCTGACTAATGCACTCTTACTTCAACTACTATGTCATAGGCTTGTAGCTAATGTGCAATATATTGGTATACTGAAGAGTATCCTAGACTTTTTTTTTTTCTTCCTAATGTATTTTACGTTCTTTGAATCGTGTCTATATCTTCCTGCACTTTTTTTATTTTTTATTTCTATGTATCTTCCTGAATGACACCTGTATATTTGGAATTCTCCTGTGATGATGATTTGTTTCCTCTCCTTGGCTCTATAACTACTTGTACGTACACTAGATATAGCCATACTTTGGCAGAATACACTGCTGCTATTATGTCATTCTGGTATTTAAAACATTTCAGCCATTTTTTCTTTCATGTTGTTGTTATTCTTGTTGATGATTTGATTACATTATAATTCTGGAATCCTACACATTCTAATGCAAAGCCAACTGTGACCACCATCTTGTTTCAGATACATAGCAGTGAAAGTAAAATATAAGGAATAAGGGACAGCCAGGCAGCTTGCGGAACACTTTAATAGTCTACCTGCCTACACTCGGGTCAGTTTCACACTAATCTATATGCTCACTAACCATTGTACGTACCAAGTTTTTTTTAGATCAGAGAGTCTGCGTTTCAGTAGCCAAAGCAAAATAAGACATTTCATTACAGCACCTATATGTAAATGTGATTTTTCACCTGTACCACAAATATTCACTCCTGTGACAGCCATAGAAAACCAAATTGAATTTCTCAATGGAAAATGTAAACAGTCTCCTGCTCTTGATGGCAGCAGCCATTTTGTGAGGTGGTGTAATGTCCAGCCTGCCTCAGCAATATCACTAGATAGTGAAGTCATAGGCTTCATGCTTATAAACATTACTTCAGCCCACAAAATAGCTGCCTCATATGTACATAAATGATTGGTCAACTTTAAGCATACTATTCTCTAATGTCTAGGAGAATCTTTAGTAGACAGCTCTCTCGGGCCCTGGCCACTTCTGCAGTGAAGTGGGCATGGGGATGTTGACGCATTTCAGGGGCTCCCTCGCAGATGCCTCAGGGACCAGGATGATCCATAAAGACAGCAATTATAAATTTCAATTGCTTCCGAAAGTATTTGAAAAAGAGACTTTTGTACACAATTTATACAGCAAAGATGACTTTGGAGTTTGCACTTATTAGATCTCACTGAGCCAAAGTCTATTACTAGCAAATCACAAGACAATACCAGTTTAAATTTTAAATCAAAATATTATGCTATAGTACCATTCAGCATATTTATAAGATTATTATTTTATGAATTCTGTGAGGATCGTTAGGTTATATTAATTCGATCCGTATGGAGACTAGCGTCACCTGCGAGATCTGTGGTAGCCCCTTTGTAAAATGTATTTTTGCAGTATTCACAGATATGTATGTAAAAGTTATTATAAATTGACAGAACATAACAGGAGACATCTCTGAAAAGTGGAGCACAGGCAAATATAAATAAAAGGTGCAGTTACCTAGAACTAATAAGCTTCTGTCATCTTTCTCCTAGTGTTCTTTAAAAGCAAATGTCTGATTGCAATGGGATTATAGAACCTAATTATTATTTTATGTTTTGCAGTTACCTGTACATCAGTGTTTATAATCCCCCTATATGTTTAAAATTGTATATCGTCTTTCATAGCAAAGCTATTGTAATCAGTCATTTTAGTTACTGGAAGGTTCCCTGCTGGTCTCCTGTAGTGGCTTAAGGCCCCCCCATACACGTCGGATCGGCACGATATAGGTGCTATATCATGCCGTGTATGGGCACGATATCGTACATGATATCGTGCTGCGGGGTCGTACATCGCATCCCCAGATCTTCCTGCAAAACCATCTGATCTGGAATGCGATGTACGATCCCATTCAGATGAAGGAGGGGGAGGCCGGCATATCGTGCGGTCTGCGGGGACCGCACGATTGGCGGCGGTGACAGCACGATACATCTGCCAACGGATCGGCAGTCGCCCTACACGGTGCATCGCACCGTGTATGGGCACCTTTAAGCTGGTTACACACTGGCCGATCAATTGATCGGCCAATATATCTGCTGCACGTCGGCCAGGGTGTACAGACGATATGTCTGTGAACGGCGTCATTCACAGACATATCGCATTGGCTGTGCAGCACAGCCGATGGACAGATATGTCTGCAGACATATCTGTCCATCAGCAAGTGTGTATGGGCGATCAGCCGACCGCCCGTACACACACAGCGGCAGCTACGAGGAGGGGGACGGCCCCGGCCAGCGGGACCCACGGCTCCCACATATATGATGGTCGTTCAGTGTGTATGAACTACCATCATCTAAAGATTTATCTACAGATCACTCGATATCTTTAGACTACAGATATATCTTTCAGGTGTGTACCCACCTTAACAGTCAGGAAGTGTGCTGCGCGTAATGAAAAAGTTCTCCTTCCTGTAAAGTATATTTGAATTTGAAACTATTTCACATTGCAACAATTTCTGTTGCATGTATGATATATATATAATATATGAATGTTGTTGGTGGTGCATTCATGTAATTATATTTTAGGCTTCACATTCCTTTACCGTATAATAGTTCAGACGTAAGAGACTTTTTTTTTTTTAATTATTATTCTTAATTATAGTTAATGTGGCACTGACACTGCCAATCTTTGGGATCATTAATGTAAAATGGATGCTTTAATGTACTGTACGTGTCCTTTTAAGAAACTGGATGATGTACAGCAATGCACTATGAGTTACCTTTTTGTAACAGCCTGTGTGCACTGACAGCTTGTTTTACATTAGGATCAATCCTAAAGCTCCAAAGTGTTTGCAATTGAGGCCAGCTCATTCATTAGATGGCAGCAGGACCTATGTATGCTGAGCCCTAAGTAAGTCTCCATATATAGACAGCCATTTATTTACAGTACCTAACTGGGTGCAAACCATTGTGTGAGTGAGCACGAAGTGACTCAAACCCAGACTGCATCTAATGGGGAGCAGACGGCTACCAATCAAGATGGGGGGAAAAAAAAGACCATACCCAATTGGACGATGACCACAGTCTGTACATACATGTATGGCCATCGTCTGACCGCAGTGGTGTGACACGCTGGACAAGGATTCAGCAGATCTGCACATGGGTGTAGATTATAATATATTTCTTATTGCCAGCCTCAGTGGTGCGGTAATTTGGATTTGAACCTCACTGAGTAGAAAACTACATTCTATTATGATATGGAAACATTTACTTGTTCAGTAACGAGGTGGTTGCTAAAACAAATGTCTATTTAATCCAGTATAACATTCATAAGTCTATGTATTTCCAAATCAAGACCAATATATAGATTACTCTCCTTATCACACTAGATTACATATTTGTTTCCTGACAGGTAGAACTAGATATGAATTCTTACAAGGCGTGCAAACGTTCACATATATCTCCGTGACTGTATAGGCTGCTTTAGTCATAAGTGATCATGGAAATGTTAACTACATCTACAAGCTATGTATTAATAATCTCCTGTGCACATGTTCTCAGATAAATGGCTTGCGCAGTGTATGTTGCTGTACTAGACGCTGCCTGTACACCTCCTCACATATCCTGCAGATAGATGGTCTAGATCTGCCTTCCGGAGACACAGTATATTGTGTATATATGCCCTGTTGTGTATGCACATACTCTAGGTGGCGTCTCTGATTATCACGTAATTTATTATTATTTTTTAAATCGTAAAAAAAATAATCATACTTCTCTTTTTAAACATCTGTTTTTGTCATGTATTCAATAAAATATACTAAATGAATTCGGCAAATGTTGTTTTTCCTACATGTATTCTGACTAACAAAATAGTTCCGGCTTAGCTAAATGTTTTTATAATTATAGATTTTATCATTATAATAGTAGCTTTGTAACTACAAAATGTGTATACTATAAACTATTGGGTGTTCCTATGTTGTTCTGTATCCTCCAGCTGTAACGTAAAATTTTATTTTCAGTGTTTTTTAATTACCTAAAGCACAGGTTCTCAAACTCGGTCCTCAGGACCCCAAACAGTGCATGTTTTCCAGGTCTCCTCACAGAATCACAAGGGAAATAATCAGCTCCACATGTGGATCTTTTAAAATGTGTCAAATGAATATGTGAGTAATGAACACACCTGTGCACCTGCTGGGTGACCTGCAAAACGTGACCTGTGTAGGGTCCTTAGGACCGAGTTTGAGAACCACTGGCCTAAAGAATCATTGGCAAAAAAATTATATTACAAACCACATCAGTTCTTCAAAAGATCTGGAGCAGATGGGTCTCTGAATGCTAACTATAATATGTTGGGAATATAGAAAGGGTTTTCACTCCAATAATGTACCTATATAAGGTGTATAAATTGCATGTACAAATGTTCAAATATGAGATATGGGGAAAAACCTAACAATAGCGCTCTCTCTGTGGTGATATAAATTTCACTTTTGAATGAATATTAATCACTGATTGAGGACAGCTGCACCGATGGAGCTGCCGGGGGCACCTGCTCGCAACTGCACACAGTTCGCCTGGAGTCCCCGACTACAAGAGACCACTGTCTCAATATAGGAGGTACCGCTTGCCGCTGCTTACAGCATACTTAGCGGTCCTCCATGAGTCACACTGCCGCTAAGCAGTGGCGTGAACATGCCCTGGCTCCCCGTTTAGCGTGTTACCCAGGTTGACACTAAAACAAGACGGTGTATTCAGCTACCCCGATAAGCTGGGCAGCCAAGCAGCAAATGAGCTTCAGTGGCTTAACGTGTTGATGTAAGCTTCGGTCTGAATACCAGTGGAATAAAGGACTTCTTATAATAACATTGTACACTTATAGTAAAAATAAGCACCATACCTTCCTCCCAGCGGCCTCAGCGCTTCCCTTGAAGTATGCTGGGGGCCACTACATGGAGGGACACTGTATGCTGCATAAAATAATGAAACTGTAAGCCTAACCTAAACTGTCAGTATAAAGTGGGGTTTAGACTGGTCAGGAGAGCATTTCAGACAAGGTAATTAGTACTGTATTACAGTGGTTACTTCCTTCTATGCCTAGCGTTTTCTGGCACTGCTAGGAGCGCTATTAGGAGCTCTCTCCTGCCTCTCTGTATTTCAGTTTCTTTTGACCTTTTTCACTACACTTTACTGTTGTTTGTGTGGGGTCTGTATGCATCATGACTAGAAGAGGCTCTAAGGCGTCCCAAAAGTTATTTACCTGCAAATGAGTGCAAAATTTACAGGGGCAGTCATCTAACTCCCTAATGTGTGACAATTGCAATCTTGAATAACAATCTTAATGGATGTCAGATCCGCCATCTTGACCGGCGCAGGTTACATCCGTTATATCCCTTCTCTCCGCTGAGCTGGAGGCTTCTCAGAAAGGGGCCTCCAGGTCCACAGCTCTCTAGATAGAACCAGCAGGCAAGGCCCTTAGCTGAATCCAGGGATGGGATCTCAAAAGCATGGCTCTTTCCCGTACCACTGGATCCTCTCCGCAGGTCTCCAAAAGAGACGGTTGCCCTCAGTCTTCCAATTGGAGGAGGAGAGGATGCCAGTTTTAGGGGGCGAATATGCTCCTGATTCGCCTAAGGAGCCTGAGCTGGTGTCCGGATAGAGGCTTTACTTTCTGCAATCCGCTGGGTATTGCAGTTACAAGAACATGAGTCCTGCACGACAGTCTTTCTTTCTAAAGAAACAAAGACTATTGCATTTACAGTTTCAGTAGAGCTGGATTCTCTTCTGACCTTGGGACATCCGGATAAAAAAAATTTGGAAGTCCCGGCTGCTGTTATCCTTTTATCCTTTTCCTGCAGTTAGTAGAAAATCTTGTAAGGAGCTCAAGTAGCTCACCTGATAGATGTGTACACCAGCGACAGAAAGGTCCAACAATCATAAACCAGTCTGTGACAGCATGCCACTTGGTTAGTTTACCCCCCTACAGGAGACACATCCGACAGATTGGAGCATACTCTCAAGTCCTTTTATACAGCTGCAGGTGTCTGCGTCTTGCGATTGTAAGCTGCTGGAAGCTTATTCTGTCAGCAATATAGCTGAAGCTTCAACAAATTGACGGGATGAGAGATCGACGTCCAAAGACGTTTGCAATATCTTCAGCTCTGGCGATTTCGGCGCGTAGGGCGCTGTGGCTTAAACAATGGCAGACAAACACAAGATCAAAGAAGGCTGTGCAAGCAATTTCATTCACAGGTAGTGTATTTTCTGAAAACTAGATCAATGGCTTTCTCAAGCTACTGGAGGTAAATATTCTTATTGTCCATCTGCAGCTCCTCCCTATAGAAGATCTTACTCGGGACCCTAGTTTCGGTCCTTTCGTGCTCAGGGATGTTCACGTGGTCGCTTCAAGGACCATCAACTTCCCGTGGTTCCAGAAGACATGGCAGAGCCGCAACAACATCTGCAGAACAGGAAGTCCACAACCAAACCTCGGAGCTCTATCCTGTCGTCCTCCATACTTGGTATTTCATGAGGATAGAGCGGAACTCGGTACAAGAATAGACTTACTTTCTAAGGTGGTTTACGGACTTCCACAGCTACCAACCTATTGTGGTACCGGTTGTTCAACAGGATTCACCTTTGTCAAGATCCTTAGATGTTGTTAGGGATCTTTGTATCTATGTGGAGGGGACCACAGCCATAAGTAGAACAAACACTCTATTTGTTTTATAAGATGCTGCTCATCCTCGTTGGCCAGCTTCCAAACAGTTGCTGGCCCGCTGGATTCGTCTGACCATCAGACAGGCGTATATGGCCTAATTTAGGGATCCTCTGCCTTCTCTTACAACGTATTCCAATCGCTCAGTGGGTTCCTCGTGGGTGGCTGCTCGTGGGGTTTCCTTGGAGTTACTTTGCTGAACAGCTTCTTGGTCTGGCCGGCATTACTTTTATTCGTTTTTATAGATTTAACATTGCGGCCTCTGCAACGCAGTATGGCCGGTGTTTTGCAGGGTTCTCAGCGCTCTCCTGCCCGTGATTGGAGCTCTGGGGCATCCCCACTGTCTAGCCTCCAGTGTCCCCTAGTGGATTTTGGTACTTACTGATAAATCCCTTTCTCCGATTCCATAGGGGACACTGGACGCCCACCCTGTGCTGTTCCTTCCTGCCAGGGTTGTGGTAATTTTATGTTATGACTGTTAGAGATCTGTTTGCATCATGAAGTCAACATAGTGTTTCCTGGTGCCATCTCTTCCCCAGGTAAATGTCGCACCCGACCGTCCACATAATGTAAAAGAAAGTGTTATCAGATCAGGCCACCTTCTTCCATTTCTCCATGGACCAGTTCTGATGCTCACGTGCCCATTGTAGGCAGTTTCAGCGGTGGACAAGGGCCAGCATGAATACTCTGACCGGTCTGCGGCTAGGCAACCCCATACACAGCAAGCACTCTGTGTTCTGATACCTTTCTATCATAGCCATCATTAACTTTTTCAGCAATTTGTGCTACTGTAGCTCTTCTGTGGTGACTGGATCAGACGGGCTAGCCTTTGCTACGCGCATCAATGAGCCTTGGGCGCCCATGACCCTGTCGTCGGTTCACCGGTTGTACTTTCTTGGAACATTTTGGTAGGTACTAACCACTATATACTGGGACGACCTCACAAGACCTGGCGTTTTGGAGATGCTCTGACCCAGTCGTCTAGCTATCACAATCTGGTCCTTGGCAAAGTTTGCTCAGATCCTTACACGTGCACATTTTTCCTGCTTCCAATACATCAACTTCAAGAACTGACTGTTCACTTGCTGCCTAATATATCCCATCCTTTGACAGGTGTCATTGTAAAAAGATAATCAATGTTATTCACTTCACTTGTCAGTGGTTTTAATGTTATAGCTGATGAGTGTATATAGGCAGCAAAGGGTGGGCACTCAAAAGTTTAGTGCTGGGTACACATTTGTAAATATATAATTCGTTTGGTCGAAGAACGATATATTGGTAGGGCATTGGCGAGTGTGTACACCCCATATGTCTGTGAACGACGTCGTTCACATACATATCAGGTCAGCCCGGTAGCACAGCAATTGGCGATATATCATGCACATTTAAATGCCCCCTCCCCCCAGTTGTGATGTCTGGACAGATAAATTGAGTGGCAGATTGGTAAGTCTTTATAGCTTACCATATCCGCCACTCGGTCACTTAAATGTGTATCCAGCTTAAGGAAGAAATAGGGTGCCAGCGAAATTTAATAGTGATAGTCAAAAAAAACAAACAGTACTCCAAGTTCAAATGCATAAGGTTTATTGGTGAAATACAAGCAACGTTTCAGATATTAGCAATCCTTGCTCAAGCATGAGAAAGTATTGCTGACATGCTGCTTGTGTTCACCAATAAACTTTTCAGTTTATGCACTTAAACTTGGAGTACTGTGTTGTTAGCTGAAGTGTGTAACTGCTTTGCTGCCTAGTTACTGTTGGACTAAAGGGGCATACACACTAGACGATGTGCTGATCGATATTGGGTGTACACACTGAACGATATTGTTAACGACCCGCGGTAGCGCACGTCATTTGGTACATACACACTGGACGATATGAGTGATATATCGTTAACGCTCACATCATCTAGTGTGTATGTTCCATAGTCCATTTTATGACACGCCTCACAGATGAAGACATACAGACCATCTCCAGTGCTGTGCGCATAGGTGTTAATTGCACAATCTCCATGAAATGCTTTTTTGTTTTAAAAAAAGGCAACTAATGTAAATTATGTTTTATAGTATCCACCCTGCAGTGGCCTCTGATCTGCTGCTGGATTTGCCTGGCTGAAAGGCTGCCCTTTTCGGTAGAGGGCAGGCAGGTCATTGGGGCCAGGGGGGAGTGGTGCAGTCAAGTGAGCGTGTGGGGGAAAAAGATTCTGGGATGTCATTCTGGCCCCGCCCCTGCTATACAATAACACAATTACTGGCACAGTAAAGTGGGAGGTAGAGCCTCAATGTAAAATTTCAATGTGAATCACATAATCAGGCCACCCAAGATCATACTTGCCTACCCTCCCAGGAGGCTCCCAATTTTTCGGGTAACCCCATGAGAAAGTAGGCCCTTCTCCCGCATTCAGTGGGAAGAATGGGGAAAATGTTCTTGTGGATCACTGGGTCCATGAATAGAGGGCAGAGTCTAATTAGGAGTTTTCTATGAGAATCTTATCATTTGGCCCGTGTCATATGCTGTATTTTAGTGCAAGGGCGGGGCTTAAAGACGCATATTGTCTTGCCCCACCACCCACCTGCATCTCCTCTCCAGGAAACTCCCAGAGAAGAAAATCTAATGGTGCATACACACAGTACAACCTGCACAACCAATGATATCGCTGATAGATTTCCCTTCAACTTTCTGTAGTGCAGGGCAGACGATTTTGGTTGTACACATATTTCAGGGAAGTCATCTCTTAAAATGCAACTCGTGTTGAAATCGTCCAAGTTGGCCTGCATGTACGGAAGACCATAGACATCGTTATCGTCCATGCGGGAAAAGGCATCGTTGGTCAATGTCAGGTTGGTGACTCCAAAATGTCGTTATCGTTCATTAAAATCGTACTGTGTGCAAGCACCATTACTGTCGGCAAGAATGCCCAAGATGGACCTCCAGGAGACTTGCCTACTTTTCTGGGAGTCTGGGAGAGCCACTTCAGATTCAGGAATCTCCCAGACATTCCAGGAGAGGAGCCAAATATGGATATCGCAAACACTACCTCAAGGCTCCCCAACAGTTCAGGTTTTAGAGCTACCCATGGTTGAGCACAGGTGACTTAACTAGTACATCAGACAATTTGATTTAACCACCTGTGCTAAAACCTGAACTGTTGGGGAGACTTGAGGACCACATTTGGGAACCTCTGGATTAGGATACAAAAATCAATGTTTATTTTTAATTATAAATGTTTTATATCATAGTCTTTGGTTCCCCTCCAAAAATAAGCAGCAATTAGCACGTCAGAGATAGGGAGGGAGAAGCCAGATGATGCTGAGCTCTGTGTCCTGCATTTGTGATGTGCGATTTTACTCACTACAGTACAACATTACACACACACACACACTTGCCTAAGTCCGATTATAACAAGCGGAATTGGGCTTGTATTTCTTGCAAGTTGCTTATTTGTTTTGCAAATAGTTTGTTGCTTGTTTTTGGGCTTGTTTTTTAAGGTTGCTTTTTTTGGGCTTGATTTTTTTTGTGTGCATTACCGAGGCACCCCTGGAGGTAAGTAGCCAGTGGACAGGGTGAAGTTGGAGGGGGCAGACAAGAAGGTGAGGTAAACTGGATGATAGAAATGAGGCAGGTACATGGGGGTGAGTTAAAATTACTGAGGCTGTTAAAAAGAGGGGATAATGGCATTAGACAGGTGACAGGAATGAAGGAGGTAAGGAAGAGGGGTGAGAGAAATGCGGAGGAGTCAGGTAAAGGAAAGGTGGGTACACACTAGATGATATGTCGCCTGATCCTGCTGATTGGGCCGACATATCGTCCACATCGGCCAGTGTGTACCCACTCTGTGTGACCCTGCGCACACCCGCATGTCGTCCATCGGCCTGCATGTAGGGCCGATGGAATGACCCAGATGCCGACAACGGTATAGTGGATGGAGCCGTGCCATATCGGATGTTTGCTTACCACATTGTGCAGTATGTATCGACCGCCCGATATATATTGCATGGTCAGGTGTCACATCGCTGGATACGCACATCAGCAAGTGTGTACCCAGCTGAAGACTGGCAAGGGAATGAGGTATGAAAAGAGGGAGGAGGTAAAAATATGAGGCTGGTGTAGAGGGAGACTAGCAATATAGGCAGATAAGGCTGTGCATACACTAAAATATTTAGGTTAGAGAAGAGGGGGAATAAAGGAAGTTAGGCAGGGAGAGAGTGAGGACAAAGAGACACCCCCTTAAATCTGGCTTTTTTTTGTTGGGCTTTTTAGGCTTGTTTTGGGCTTGTTTTTTACTTAAACGTAGCTTGTTTTCCATTTCAGAGTTGGCAACACTGACAGCATGGCGGGAACTGGGACCCGGAGGTGCTACACAAACACACACAGCTTCCTGCTCTGCATTCATTACTACTAGGCTGCTGCTGTATGTAATGAGTATCTGATTGCACCGAGCACACAGACAGCAGCCTCCTGCTCTGCATACACAGGTCATTTTATTATGGTGCAGGAATTCCAAGTGCTCAGATGTTTCTCCTGTCAGATCTTCCAGGTGCACCAGGTACTGACTATATGGCTGCAGCTGATTACTCCTGTCTGTTCTGTGTAACTAACTTCTGTACATGTTCCTTTACGTTCATTGTTTTAGGTTTTGTAACTCTCACCCTCTTTCTCTAGGTTAGTAAGAGCCAGAAATGGGCGTGCAAGCTGTGTGGGGAAAAGCAATCACTGCTGAAGGTCAGTATCTCTCTTATCTGTGACTGCAGGAAAGGGGATTTGTGTCCTCCGCCTATCCCATTACTGTTTGTACATAACTGTTGCAGGCAGCATTGATCTTCTGATAAAGTATCTCATAGTTGACAGTCTGGTACTAGTTATGTCTAAAATACTATTTAAAATCAGATTATTATTCCTTGGGAAGAAGTTCCTTTCATTATGTAAACTATTCACTGAGCGGGGACATCTGAGACTTGCTGCACAGGATGTAGGTGCTATAACCCATTGTGCGCCTATCCGCCAATCTGTTAGGTTGCTATGGGTTACAGACTATTATTCCTTTACATGCAGTTATTTATACAGCGCACACAAATTCCGCAGCGCTTTACAGAGAATATTTGTCCATTTACATTAATCCCTGCCCCAATGGAGTTTACACTCTATGTATTACATTTTGTTTTTTTTATTTATTTTTTCTGTTATTCATGTTTGGAGTTACGAGCACATAAGCTGAGCTGCGGACACCACTTCCAGGTGTCCGAAGCTGCGTACAAGCTGTCAGTCATCGGAAAGCCGCATCCGATGGCTGGCAAGCAACAAATGCCCGCAATTCTATGGAAAAAGCACTATCATTGGATCGGGAGTATCGATGGCTGCTGGCCATTGGCAAAAAGAGTTATGGTAAAAAAGAAGCGATGTTGAGGTGTGGTAATGCCTGTATATTACCACACCTCTGTATTTTATTACATGACCTATATGTGTTACTGTATATAACTTATTTTACATATAATCTAGCAAAATGTCCCCGAGGTGCATATCTCTGTTTATAAGTACATAGCATAACTTTATTTTATGTATTATTTTTTCTTCCATATAGGGTACTTTGCTCTACATTGTCCTTTGGTCTGTATGTGTCTGGTAGGGTATGCAGTCGCTAAGCCGGTGGACGTAATCCTGACTGCTTTAACTTGGCAAGGGTTAAATGACTGGCGTCTAAATCTAGACCCACGCCGGGAGACCAGCGCCCGGCATCCCGATCGAAGTGATGCCGACGCCGCTGCAGACAGCAGGGGGGGGGGGTTAGGTTTAGGGCTCCCAGGGGACACTTAGGGTTAGGCACCCCCCCCAGGAGGTTAGGGTTAGGCTAGGGGGAGGGAGGGTTAGGGTTAGGCACTTAGAGGGGGGATTAGGGAAGGTTAGGCACCCCTAAGGAGGTTTTGGGGGGGAGGTTAGGTTAGATAATACTTACCTTGGGACGATCAGGATTTTCAGCCATGTCGGCCAGCCGCTGTCGGGATTTGAACCGCGTCCAGCGGTAATTCATACCAATTCCGTCGGGTAGTGATTCATTTGTCTCCTATATGAAGAGAATGTGTTCATGCTGAGCTAGTACTTCTAGTACTGTTTAAATTGCTGTGTCCTTAAGTCTTGTAGCTTACTGTGACATCCCGCAGAAAGCTAAGAATAATACTCTGGTATCTTACTGGTAACTTTGCAGAAGAAAGTCCTTTGTATGCTTAATCCACTAAACTCATCTCCAGTCTCTAAGTACCATAAACAGGTCCTGGTTTGTGGATGTCTTTAGTCATGCACAGGTGCGTTAATCTATTATGCTGTGTCAGTAATTATCCCACCTGTTCCCACAGGCAGAAATCCTGAAAACATGACCTGTTGGGGAAAACTTGAGGGCTAAGAACCACTTGGCTAAATAAAAGCTGGGTACACATCAGACGATCTTTTTGAACGCTTTGCCCCATTCTGATCGGAATGAAAAATCGTTCAAATCGTCAAGTGTGTTTGCACTAATCGCGCTCCTCTGCCCGGCAGCATCGCAAAGGACCGCTCTTATCAGGAGAGCTGTCCTTTGCAATATTCTTGGTACATACTGCGGTATATACCCGAAGACAGGCAGAATGTACCGCATCGCTAATGCAATGATTAGTACATCCAGCCCTTTATCAGGAGATGTCAGAAAAGTTGCTTTTTGAGTCCCTGTAGAGTGACCTCGCAATATTTTCAGTTTTATGTGTGTGTGTTTATACTGTATATATTGTTTCAAGTATCTTAAAGCAGGGATGGAACTATAGCTGTCATAGCTGGTGCTACTGCTAGGGCGGAAGGATATGCTGGCCCTGTTTTGATCAAGAAGCCGTGCACATCCAGGACACCATATAGGGCCTTCTCTGTGCATCACCTAATCTCTGCACATCCTTAGAAGAGTGGAGTGCATTCCTATGGGGCGTGGGCAAATCATTGCCCAAGGCTTTGCCAAAACATTTTTTTAGCCCTCTTATTATCTACATAAAATTAAACTTATTTTATACCAAACTTTAAAGTAGTTTGCACCCTCCCCGGTACATTTATTTTATGGCCTCATACATGCCTTTATGCAATTTGTATTAAATACATTGATTTTCTAGGAAGCTACTCTGTGGATATAATGGCATCCAAGTGCAGAGACGACAGCTTGAGCTGTGCCGTAAACTGGTGACAATAAGTAAATTAGTCTGACATAAGTACAGGGGAGAAAGGAAAAATAAATGATAAAATAAATGTTTGTTGTAATAGTTGCAGGGGGGTAGCTACCTGCCAATACATCCAAGTCATCTATAGTTGGAAAATCTCTGTTTACACCACACGCTAGGGACACTGGCCACCGCTGGTGTCCTGGCAACCATATACTAAAAAAGAAAAAAGCAGAATAGTCGCCTCACACATTTAAGTAACGTTGGTGCTATAATATACGGAGCTCTGTAAGTTGTTACACATATTTATTTCCCTACATTTCAATCTGATAGGTTTATGGCCAAGGCTCCGGAGCAGACTGCAGACATCATGTGCAGAAGTTGAACCTACTTCAGGGTGAGGTGGGGCAGGTGGCTAGTAGCACAGCTGGGTAAGTTCCAATTGTGAAGTGAGTCACTGAAACTCAGCTGGAGCCCTGATTGTAGAAGCAAAAACACAGGTTCTGTTATGACTGCAATAATGTAGGTCTCTAATATCACACATTTTCATGTCACTGGCTCTTCTGCTTATATAAAAATGTTTTCAAACATTATAATTCAAATAGGACTTCCTCCTCTTGCTGTTGAAGTGCACACGTTGCCTAGGCTGAAAGCTGGCAGCCATTTTGTGTGTGAACCAATACAGCTCAGACTATATATAATATTATTATATATGATTACTGTATAATGGTAATCCCTCACTAGGAACCTCAGTAGCACCTCTGAGCACTGTGGTTACCTCTCTGTTTCTAAGCACATTCCTTTCTTCTATAGTTACAAACAAATGGTCCTATAGTGAGGTGTTGTTTTCTTTTACGAATTCTAGCCCTGATTCAGAGCCGGATGCTCTGACAGAGCGCTCGCTCTGAATCAGGGCCGTCCCTCTGGTTTTTTTTTTTGTTGCCCCCTGGCCGCTTGCATAGCTGTGGGTGACCACCCACAGCTATAGTGAGCGGCCAAAAAGATGATCGCGAAGGTCAAGACCATCACGACCATCAGGCTTGCGACGAGACCCTTGTGGTAGGGACTCGTCTGCCGCAAGCCCTGGGGTGCTTTTGGCTCTATCAGAGCCGAGAGCACTCCCACTGACATCACTTGTGATGTCAGTGGGGCCGGCCCCAGACGGTAGGCGTTCCCATGGGAGTGCCTCCGTCTGGCCAGCCGCACCCCCGGCAATCCCACCAAAGGGGGCGTACTGTCATCTCACCATCGATAGCACGCCCCCTTTGTAGCGAGACCCGGAGCGACAGCTTGGCCGTCGCTATCCGGGTCTCGCACATTTGCACAATGGAGTCGGCTCCCTCGTGCGCATGCGCACTGGGCCAACATCGACCTGCTTGCAAGCGTTGAGCGCTCGCAAGCGGGTCTGAATCAGGCGCTCTGTCCCAATTGCTTTGTCATAAATTGGGCAAACAAGGTCTTGGCTTAAGGTGAGCGTCTCTAAGCTGGCTGCTTAACGTGATGGGCAGGACTTAGAGGGGGGTTATTCTAAATTACATAACCCCTTTACGTTGTAGCAAAGACCTGAACATTAGTATTTCAGGAGTTCATATTTACATCTCATAGGGTTAAGATTTTGTACCTGATAATTTTATATTCCTGTCAGTGCCCTGAATTACACCCCTTAGCATTACCGATAAGCATTTAACATTCTGCACAATGTATCATCTGATCATGTTATATAGGGAGGTGCCTTCTCCTATGTCTGTATAGAGAATAGAAGTATGCCCCTCACACTGTATATTATAAGTCTATCGTGTCCTATATAAAAACACTCTGCCTGCAACCTTGTACTTCTATATACTCTCTGTCCTCCTCTGTGACCTATCATATCCTTACAATTTCTCCTTCATCCACTAGGGGACACTGGAGTTCAAGGCAGTGGGGTATAGACGGTGGTAGAGCAGAGCCTGGCACTTTAAATAATTCTGAAGTGTGACTGGCTCCTCCCCCTCTATGCCCCATCAGCCCCAGTTTTTAGAATGTGCCCGAGAGAGCCGGTCGCATAGGGCTGAGCTCCAGCCCACACTTAGTATTTTTTCTTTTATTTCAACTTTATTTTAATTTCTAGCTTTCACAAAGCATTGAGGACAGGCTGACAGAGTACTGCGTCTGTCAGCCTGCTACATGGAGGCATCAGGAGACCCGCCTCCACTAAAAAGAGTGTGTGTCGGAGTCCCAGGCACCCTGGCAGTAGCTCAGGGAGGACACGCCACAGCTTAATATAGAGGCTGTGTCCGTGCTTCCGAATGCCTAGCCGCAGCCCTGATGCCAGCATTGGTAAGTATAGCTCTGTTCCCCTTATGGGGAACGGAGTTTAATCTGCGGCCCCTCTGCCCCCTCCCAGGCTCAGGTGGTATATACTGTAGTATAACCCCTCCTGGAATCCTGTTATAACGCCGCTAGCGTTGTTACAAGGGGCGGAGGTACCGCGCATAGAGCGCGGATACATTACAGGGAGACTGTTCAGACAGTCTGTAATGTTGCTGCCTAGCAGCATGCCTGATCCCTGCACGATGAGCGCTGTCTTACTTTATAGAGCCTGACAGCGCTCTGTTTGCTGCTCTCACGAGAGCCGAATCCTCCCTCTGCTATATCCCCACGGGGAGGGAGCCTGCCGCGACCCGCTACTCCCATAAGGGAGTCTACATTGCGCAGCAGCGCGGCTGTTCCCTGCCGCGCTGGCGCTTGAAGAAGCACTGGGCTTCTGCAGGGGGAGGAGCACAGCCGCCGGAGAGCGATGCTGTTATTCACAGCGCTCTCGGCTGCTGGTTGCGGCGCCGGAGATTGCACCGGCGCTGGCTACAATTGGCCGCATGGCGGGGCTTAGGGAGCTGCTCAGCGCGGCTGTTCCCTGCCGCGCTGGTGCTTGTAGAAGCGCTGGCTTCTGCACACAGCCGCCGGAGAGCGAGGCTGTTATTCACAGCGCTCTCGGCTGCTGGTTGCGGCGCCGGTGCTTGTATGAAGATGCACCGGCGCTGGCTATTACGTTCCCGCTCCCCCACTCGCATTATGCCTGCTATACCATCCATTATTTGCACCTCGCCCGCTTATTGATAAGGGGCGGAGTCTAGTCCATGCTGGCGTGCACAGATGCCGCCATTACCTCCAGCGAGTATTCTAAAACAGCATATGCACCTGCCTTAAAAGGAGCCGGGGCTTATTGCCAGCATCTCCTGCATCCTCACTCTGGAGTTCTGTGGGGGGTGCAACCCTTAACAGGGTTGTGGGTTTTATTCCCAGTACGTCCCTAACTGTTTGGAGTTTGTATGTTCTCCCTGTGCTTGCATATGGCCTCTTCCGTTTTTTTCTTTACTTAAACCTACAGCACCTGGTCTTATTAGGTTTAACGGCACAACTGTGGAGTTTGTAATTTAACCTGCAGTCTTTATATAGATTCTGGCTCTGCCTCATCTCTGTTATATTGCACGTCGGTAGTTCCCCTACGGAACTGGGTAGTGTACTGGTTTAATATTATATTTAAAAAAAAAAAAAAAAAAAAATGAAGCACAGGGAGGAACATGCCACAGGCTAATATAGAGGTTGTGTCCACGCCACTTTGCCCACCACATATCTATCAGCGCCTACGGCCACACGCCCGATCTCGTCTGATCTTGGACGCTAAGCAGCGCCAGGCCTGGTTAGTACTTGGATGGGAGACCGCCTGGGTATACCAGGTGCGGCAGGCTTATTACATTGAACATCTGGGGCAAATATGCTTGATGTGTAACAGAATAATGCAGTGTGTTTCTTCCATCTATAGCTGCCAGAGATCACTCTGCCTAAATGACAGCCACGCGCGGCACATGAGCAGTCTCCCTGCGTGGAGGTAAGCCACATGTATGTATATACTTGTATTTTAAACTAAACCCGGCGTTAAGACCTGGGGCTCAGTTCCTTCCATGGGTCTAACTATTGCCCATGTTATATTTTTCTAATTATATCGTCACCTACTAATCTTGTATGTAGGTACGCGTAGGCATGTGGGGATTTGTGTGTGTAAAATATATATATATATATATATATATATATATATATATATATATATATATATATATATATATATTTTGCTTCTTATCCTTACCATTAAAGCAGGGGTAGGATATGTTCTTCTCAGTTTTATGTCTGATACCTAGCATATTTAAAGAGGATGCTGCGACGAGAGGCTGGACTCTCCTGATCCGGTAGTTTGTTCTATAACTCCGCTTAACACCATCTCTCCCTAGGGATTGGGTGGTGTGTATATGTATATAATTATGGATATGTGTAGGTATGCCTATACTTCCACAATCATTAAGGTACATATTATTCCACGTCTGGAAAGCTGCCAGGGTTTACCAGAAGCTGTCTGTTATACATATTATATGGTGGCTCTATAGACTAGAGTCATGTTCTGCAGCTTACATAGGATAGTCACAGGCTCCTACGGCATTGCTTCTAGTATGGACTTTATACATGTCCTGGGGCCTTCCTGTATGTCCACACATGTATATGTACTTACACCCGCCTCGGGTTATAGTCCTGTTTCCATCAGTCTATATCTACGGCGTCCACTTCGGGGGACCTATTAATTACAACTACACTCTAGGGCGCACTTAGTAACCAACTTGTAAGACACTAGGAATGCAGTGTGTGTATATATAGATATAGCATGCTGATCTCCTATTGCGGGATATATATATATGTGTGTATATGTATGTAGCGTGCTGATCTCCTGGTGCAGGAGTTTGACAACTGACTTACTATGTCGGTACTAACTCTTCCTTTCAAAGAGTTTGCCTTTTCATGCAGCTATGTTTATGTGTGTGTATGTGTATATATACTGATATATTCCCGTTCCTTGTATTAATTTTCCTAATAATTGGAGAAATCTGTTTTTGGCCCTGTCTGGCGTTATCACTACATATATATATCTCTTCTTACTTGGGATAATTAACGCATTCTATGTCTATGTACAGGTACCTTTCCCAGTATCGATTCTGGTACTTTATATTATTGTCTTGTCGCATATCTCAATAAAATGGGTATCTGATGGTCCCTTGGGTACATTTCCTATCAGTACATAGAGAATCCAGGATCTATTCCATCCTCATGGCTTATTAGTTAATTTACATGAGGCCTAGGGCCACCCGCCGATATAGGCAGGGTCTGGCCTGAGTTGTATCAG
This sequence comes from Taudactylus pleione, assembly GCA_031769625.1. Taxonomy (NCBI): domain Eukaryota; kingdom Metazoa; phylum Chordata; class Amphibia; order Anura; family Myobatrachidae; genus Taudactylus; species Taudactylus pleione. The sequence continues at coordinate 2,746,279 of JAUIMM010000628.1, read as the reverse complement.
ATTGTGGGCGTAATACACACTTCACCATTATAAGTGTTAATGTAAGGATACACTAGCAGACCGTTTTTGGGGTATGTGTAATCTCTATATGGATACATATCCCTAATGGAACAGGCTCAGGTATAGTGTCCTGTTGTACGGCCTTCTTGTCTCCACTAACAATTTGCTAGTTTCTACAGTATTTTCTTCTGCAGCATCTCCAGACTGAAGTCCGTGCTGTAGAGCATTGATCTTTGCCCACTGAGGCTACTCTCTACCTGTCGTGGTGGGTTGCTGTGAGATGAATAAGGTCAGTGACATTCTACATAGCGTCCAGAGGGTTTCTGGTCGCTCACAGGTAAGCGGGCTTACCCCACTAATACCTCGGAAGATGCTTCCTTTTCATGCATCCTGACATAGCTGTTATTCTATCTTACGCACCCTAGCTGCTGTCCTAGCAGCCTTCAGTTCTTTTAAATCAGTTGGCTGTACACTTTAGAGCTTTCCTGGTGTGTAGGTGCATAGTTGTAACATTGAGATTTGTCACCCTATTCTACTGGAATCTGTTGGGTTTATGGACTGAAGCGCATCTATGGGCTAATGCACATTTTTACTATAAAGTGTGACAGTCTCTATGTTCCATACAGGGGGCCTGGTTTGTTTCCTGTTCAGTATCTGTTGATAAATTCAGCACACTGACAGGTACCTGAATGGTACCTTCATAGTTGTCCTAGTGCTTTAGCCTTGCGGATGGGATACTTCCCTATATTGGTAACTCTCCCTGGGTGGAGGTGGCATCCGTGCTCTTTTTCTGCTAAGGGTATCCTGGGTGTTTTCATACTATGTTCAGGCCAGTAGTTGGTACTGATTACACTCTACCATCATGTAGGAAGTTGTCTGCTGTTTGACAGGAGGGGTGGTACTGCCGTCTGACCCACTGGAAGGAATTGTAGTCTCAATCCTCTCGTATCCGCCTCATGCCCAGTGGGATCGCCACTCGTTGACAACTTCTATGGTCTAAACCTTACACTGGTTACCAACCCTTTAGTAGTTGGACCTTGAGAATGGTTCAGGGCGACTGTTAGGTCGTGACTCTTGCCTCCTTGTTTGCTTGGTTAGGAGTCTGTGGACGGGTTCAGCTCCGTCTCTGTATATTGGTATCATTATACTTTTATCTATATGATTGATGTCCCGCAGTGCTGGGATTCTGCTGTCTGAGACTGTTGCAGCTTCCTGTAGTTGTCGCTGGTACGGTTTTCTCGAGTTTTGTTCTCATGTTACTGCCATTCTATGGATTCTAGTTGGGGTTTTTCTGCTCCCAGCGGTCTTGCTTGGTCTGTTTTTGGCTGAGCTTACGGTGTTCTGATGCTTCTCATCTGCGGCTACTGTCTAGCCGTATTCCATTGAATTTACGCTGTAAGTTGTGGAATGTCTGTGACTGTTCAGCAAGGAGCTCTGATTGTCTCCTGGCTCTACGACATGCCTCCAGTCTTGGGCTGTCCCTGTTTCGGTTGGCCGAAAGGTCGGCAAGTTCTCCGCGCTTCCCACCCGGGAGGTTGGCTTTGGGACGTCCCCACTGTCTTGAACTCCAGTGTCCCCTAGTGGATGAAGGAGAAAACAGGATTTTGGTACTTACCGATAAATCCCTTTCTCCGATTCCACAGGGGACACTGGACGCCCGCCCAGCGCTGCGTTCCTGCCGTTTTGTTGGGTCCTTATCTAGTTGTGTGACTGCATGTGTTCCCTGCAGTGGGTTCCTCTGTTCTCCTTCAGTCGGTATTGTTCCGTTCTGTGGTCTTCTCCTTACCGTCTCCTCTCGGGCTCAGTTCTTAAAACTGGGGCTGATGGGGCATAGAGGGGGAGGAGCCAGTCACACTTCAGAATTATTTAAAGTGCCAGGCTCTGCTCTACCACCGTCTATACCCCACTGTCTTGAACTCCAGTGTCCCCTGTGGAATCGGAGAAAGGGATTTATCGGTAAGTACCAAAATCCTGTTTTTATAGTAGCAGCTACGATAAACCACTTATTATGATATTGTCCCGGTCATATAGCGAAGCCGTTATGTACAATGTCTGTGTAGTGTAATAGAAATGTCTTTTGCTAATGCTCTATGGCCGAGATTTGTTGGGTAATGTCCTGTTTGTACAGTAGAATTGTTATGCTGCAGTCCAGTGGTCAGATCATATTGTCATGGTATAACGTTCTGTATCTGTATAGAGCGTATTTCCTTTATATACGTAATGACAATTCTACTTTCAATGAAGGGTTTAACTATTAAAAATGTGTTTAACTACAGTATAAAGTAATTTATAGTAATGTTCCGCAAGCGACATCTAAGGGTGGGCATAGCATAAGACTGGTTGCCAGCACTGTGCTTTTACTGTACTTAATACACTTTCTTTTACTCCCTGAAGTAGCCAGCTGGTTTCTGCATCACTTACATGTATGTGCATTGTGATTTCTGTGACCCACATACTGTATAGTTTGTCCAGTACATCACTCAGTACACATGATATCCTAATACGGTTCCATAATGGTCTCCCTCTATTGATGAGACAGCTGGGTAAGAAGCTGGCCATGGCTTATAATGCCACATATTTCTTTACAGGCAGAACTGGCAAAATGCAATCTCAGATGGTGACCAGTGTGATGACACACAGGGAAGACCGGGGGCATCACAGGTAATTTACTGTTAAAAGTGAATGTTTCTCTGAAACTGAGGTTCATCTGTACAATAGTATGTATAACCGCAGCCATGGAGGTATGATTAGGAGTAAGGGGGTTATGTAATAGGTTCCGATTTCACAGAACTGGCGGAATTCAGCAAGATCGCCGCTTTAAATTTAGAGGCAATCTCTATGAAATCCTGCCTTACAACTTTACATTATACCCATGGGATACCTAACAAGGGTCGTACAGACCCACAGAGGTACAGGTGAAATCCGCAGGGCCTCACCACCTCTTCTAACGTCAGAGTCAGACAGTGAACTGGAATTCTGTATTGTAACTGTATTACAGAGACCGTTACCTGATAAGAAGCGAACATGGATGAACAGGCCATGCACTGTAGTAGCCAAGTTGTCTGTAGGCTGTGCCCTCTATAATGGTAGGCCAAGCCTCTGTGGTGGCTGCTCACACCCCTTTAGCATGGGCTCCTGCCACTGCCTTCCCTGGTGGGCCCTTTATGTCCCAGTCTGACACTGTAACTATACAATATATGTACCCTATGATACTATGCATCTCACAGATGAAAGGTGTCAAGACTTCTATATAATTATTTCCCTGAGATCCATGGATTTGGGGTTCCCTGATGTCTCCTAACAGGCCTTGCAGAAACTTCCAGCTTTCTACTTCAGGGTCCATAGGGGGTCCACAGGTTTGACCTTGGGGTATAGCTGGATCTGGATCCATGGGCACCACGCAGTTAAAGCTTTAGCTGCTCCCAGGATGCACTTGGGTCCGTCGTCCTCCATACCCCGCCCCGGCCACAGCACCTCAGTTTGAGTTGGTGCCCGGCCGGAGTCGGGTCACCTGCGCAGGGGGGCTGCAGGAGCAGCCCCCAAAAGCTTTCTATTTTTATTTAAAAAAAAAAAAAAAAGCCTGTTAGATTTTTATTTCAAAACAGAGGCTCTAGTGTGGCAGCGACGGGCTGTCTATACAGACGCCCACGCTGCCGCTCTCCTTCCCCGCTGGCGCCGCGACGCCAGTACTGCACTGGGGATCGCGGCGGGAGGCCAGAGTCCGTACTAGCCGGACTCTGGGTCCCTCCCTGGACTGCTGCCGGAGTCGCCGGGGACAAGGTAAGCCGCGAGTCGCCGATTAGCGGCGGCTCGCGGGTTTTGCCTGCAAATGCAGTCCTTTGCCCCCGGTCCTAGGGGACAGACCGGGGGCCGCTAGCGGTGGCGGCGGGCTCCCCCTCTGAGGAGGAATAACCCGTGGGACCACTAGACCACCAGGGATATATGGCAAGCGGGATGCCGGCAAGCCCTGGGGTTAATATGCTAGCCAGGGGAGGAAGCCTTCCCTGTCAGCGGCTCCTCCCCTCAGCTCAGCGCGCCTTTCAACACTGAGTCTGGCGTCGCTGAGCTGCAGATTCCTCGGCCACTCCTCCTCTGAGGTCTCCAGCGGCCATTTTCTCACAGTGGCAGCGCAGATCTTCAGGGAGCACGCGGACCGGTCCCCCTGTGTACCTCTCCCCTGATTAAGGACAGCGTACACAGCACTATAGCCCTCCCAGACACTGAATCTGGGAGGTTGATTGTAGTGTAAAGGTGCAGTGAGTATATCTTCCTGCATGGTATGTGATTTTTGCTAGTGCTGCCTGTCTGTGCTTATTTTCCGCTTACTGTCAGCTTATACCTGTCCCTTTACTTCTCCTACAAGCCCTACAGGTGTGTGGGGGAGGGGCGTTTCTACTGACCTCACTTATATAGATCACGTATTTGTGAGGTCCGTCACATACAGTTGTGTGCTACACAGTGCCGTATTGTGGGCTGTTGTTTAGCACACCGGTGAGTGCGTTTTCTTCTGCCCTGTTGCCAGATATATTTTTTGACTATATAATATATTCTGTCATGTCAGACGAGGAGGTTGAGCGCTCAGTGGCTCCGGTGTTGGCCTCCTGCGGACGCTGTTCTGCAGGAGTAGATAGGGAGGATTTGTCACAGGATGGCCTGTGTAGTCGATGCCAGGTGGCTCCTGGCCCATCCAGACCTTCTCTGGCGCAGGAACCACCGTGGGCGATGTTTTCTCAAGTGCTGGTGTCTATTGCGGACCATCTGTCGGTCCCGACTGCTCTCCCTACTAGGGCGTTGCCCCAGCTGACCATCCCCCATTCCCCGGGTGTCCCGCAGTTATTGCGGAGTCCTCCTGGGTCTGTCGGTGGGTCCCTATGCGGGGTTGCCTATGTATATACAGGCTTCCCCTGTGCCGCAGCAGCCTGTGGTACCTTTTCAGGCCCCTATGGTGACTCCTCCACCCTGGGTGGATGTGCTCTCCAACTCCGTGCAAAATTTGGCGGCCGCTTCCTCGGCTTTTCAGTCAATGTTGCAGACTGACATGCCTTCTAGGATTTCAGAACGCCCACTCATGACACGGGCTGCTCACGTATCGGACTCAGAGGGTTCCTCAGATGATGGGGAGGTCCCTGATGACACTGACTCGGACGCCTCGGTCCAGGAAATGGATACCAAGTCGTCCATTAATGTGTGAGCACTAGTTAGGGCGGTGCAAGCTATTCTTCTTATAGAGGATGAGGCACCGGTTCCTAAGTCGAAGTTTCCTAGTTTCAAAAAAACTAAGGTGGCTTCTGCGGTGTTTCCCCTGTCGGATCAGTTGACGGATCATATGGCGGTAGCTTGGCAGGCGCCCAGTAAGAGATTCCTTCCTCAGAAGCGGTTGGCTTCTAATTACCCCTTCCCTGAGGCACATTGTAAAAAATGGGAAACTCCACCGGCGGTGGATTCCCATGTCACCCGTTTAACTCGGGGCGCCACCTTACCATTACCGTCGATATCCTCGCTGAAGGATCCCACGGACAGGAAAGTTGAGACTTGCTTAAAGTCTATTTACTCCCTCTCCGGGGCGGTGGCCCGACCGTCCATGGCCATCTCCTGGGTGGCCAAGGCCATTGAGGGGTGGGCCAATGCATTGGAAGATACCTTCCTGGACGACGCTCCGGATGTCCAGCGGGCGTTGTTGGGACAAATGAGGGACGCTGCTTCTTACATTGGAGAAGCTTCTTTAGATGCTAGTCTGCTGACCTCGCGGGTATCGGCTGCAGCGGTGTCTGCCCGCCGATCCTTATGGTTGCGGTCTTGGAGAGCGGACTCTGATTCAAAGAAAGGTCTGGAGGCCTTACCTTTCAATGGGGAATTACTATTTGGTCCGGACTTGGACAAAATAGTGGACACCCTGGCTAAATCCAAGTCGGCCTTCCTCCCTTCGGCGGCACTGCCTGCTAAGGTTCGGAGTTCGGCTTTTCGTTCCTTTCGGGTTCAGGGTAAGGCGAAAGGTCAGTCCTTCCCGAGACAGTCTGCGAGTAAGACGGCCTCTAAACCCAAGAAGCAAGCCTGGAGTGCTCGGCGCCCTTCTTCCAAGCAGGAAGATAAACCTGCGGCCTGATGGGACGGGCCTCCCTCTGGGGGACCTCAGAGTGGGAGGCCGACTTCTTCTATTTGCCCAGTGCTGGCACAATACCACCACGGATGCCTGGGTTCGAGAAGTGGTCTCCCAGGGGTACGCCCTGTCTTTTCGGCACAGACCACCCCACCAGTTTTTCTGCACAAGTCCTTCTCAGGACAAGACCAAGGCGTTACAGGTTCAGGAGGCTATAGAGTCCTTGCTGAAAGCAGGGGTCATTGTTCCCGTTCCTCAATCACAACGAGGGACGGGATACTATTCGTCTCTGTTTCTGGTGCGGAAACCCAATGGTTCTCATCGCCCTATCCTCAACTTGAAGTCTCTGAACAAATTCCTCAGAGTTCCCAAGTTCAGGATGGAAACGTTACGTTCCATCATTCTGGCGATGGAACCGGGGGATTACATGGTGTCCCTGGACATCCAGGACGCCTACCTCCATGTTCCGATAGCATCTACACACCAGCGGTATCTGAGGTTCGCTATCCTTCAACACCACTATCAGTTCCGGGCGCTACCCTTTGGTCTCTCCACGGCACCGAGGGTGTTCACGAAGATTATGGCGGTCATGGCCGCACATCTTCGGAACCAGAATGTACGGCTGCTGCCGTATCTAGACGACCTCCTGTTGCTGGCGAGCTCCCCGGAGGTACTGCTTCAACATCTCCACCTGACGATCGCTTGCCTGCAAGCACACGGGTGGTTGATAAATTGGAAAAAGTCCTCCCTGATTCCATCACAGCGGATGGTTCATTTGGGAGCCCTGCTGGATTCGCGTCAGCAAAGGATCTTCCTGACTCCGGAGAAGGTCGCCTCCCTACAGCTGCGGATACGCAGTTGCCTGAGCCGTTGCCGCCTGTCGGTCCATTCGGCTATGAGGGTTCTGGGGTCCATGGTGTCGACATTCGACATGGTGGAATTTGCCCAGTTCCATTCCCGGCCCCTGCAGGGGCTGATTCTATCAGAATGGAACGGGTTACCTCACCAGATCCGCTCTCAGGTGCTGGTGTTGTCTCCGGACGTTCGGCAATCTTTGGCTTGGTGGCTTCAGACAGCTCATCTGGTCGAGGGGCGCCCATTTTGGATCCCGGACTGGGTCCTGCTCACGACGGATGCCAGTCTCCGGGGTTGGGGGGCAGTGACCGGCTCTTTGTCGCTTCAGGGTCGTTGGTCAGCGGAAGAAGCACTTCTCCCCATCAACATTCTGGAACTGCGGGCAGTATACAGGGCCCTGCAGTCGTCCGGCCCCGCTCTTCACGGAAGGGCGGTACAGGTGCAGTCCGACAACGCCACCACGGTGGCGTATATCAACCACCAAGGCGGAACTCGCAGTCAGGCAGCGATGTCGGAGGAGTCTCGTATCCTGACTTGGGCGGAGGGTCACATTCCAGCGATCTCGGCGGTCTTCATCCTCGGAGTCCTCAATTGGGAGGCGGACTTCCTCAGCCGTCACGACGTGCATCCCGGGGAATGGTCGCTTCACCCAGAGGTGTTTCAGCTACTCGTGGACAGGTGGGGACTGCCGGAGCTGGACTTGATGGCCTCCCGTCACAATCACAAGTTGCCCGTTTACGGGTCAAGGACAAGAGACGCAGGTGCAAGTCTGGTGGACGCGCTGTCGGTGAAATGGACGTTTCACCTGGCGTATCTGTTTCCTCCGATATCCCTGCTTCCTCGGGTTCTGCGGAAATTCAAGCAGGACGGCGGCATGCTCGTGCTGGTAGCTCCGGCGTGGCCCAGACGTCCTTGGTACTCCGATCTCAGGAGCCTCTCCATCGACGCTCCGTACCTTCTTCCTCAGCGTCGGGACCTGTTGTCTCAAGGGCCCTGCCTTTACCCGGATCTGGGTCGGCTGTCTTTGACGGCGTGGCTCTTGAGACAGCCGTCTTGAGGTCTCGGGGCTTCTCCAGTTCGGTTATTGGTACCATGCTCAGGGCACGCAAGCCTGCTTCAGCACGGATTTATCACAGAGTGTGGCACACTTACTTTCAGTGGTGTGAGTCCAGACATTATGATCCTCAGGTGTTCCGAGTTTCTAGGATCTTGGAATTTCTTCAGTCAGGATTGGATCTCGGCTTACGCCTTGCATCTCTGAAGGTTCATGTGTCCGCCTTGTCCGTGTGGTTTCAACGGCGGATTGCAATACTACCAGACGTTCACACCTTTTTCTAAGGTGTTCTCAGGATCCAGCCTCCCTTTGTGCCTCCTGTGGCTCCTTGGGACTTGGCGGTGGTGCTACGGGTCCTGCAGGGTCCTCCGTTTGAGCCTCTTGAGGCGGTGGAGCTCAAGTGGCTGACATTTAAGACGGTTTTTCTCCTGGCAATTGCTTCGGCCAGGAGGGTGTCTGAATTGGGGGCGCTTTCCTGTCGCCCTCCTTTCCTGATTTTTCACCAGGACAGAGCGGTGCTCCGCACTCGTCCTGAGTTTTTGCCCAAAGTGGTCTTGAAGTTCCATATTAATCAGGAACTTGTTGTGCCAGCTTTTCAGTCCCCTGATCTTTCAGCTGGTGAGACTTCCTTAGATGTGGTCCGGGCGCTTAGAATTTATGTAGACCGGACGGCTTCGGTTAGGAAGTCTGATTCCTTGTTTATCCTCTTTGGTTTTCACAAGAGGGGTTGGCCTGCCAACAAACAAACGTTAGCCCGTTGGCTTCGTTCCGTTATTTGTGAGGCTTATGCACAGGAGGGCGTACCTGTGCCAGCCTCTGTTAAGGCTCATTCCACTCGTTCTGTGGGTCCCTCTTGGGCTGCTAGACGTGGCGCTTCTGCTGTTCAGCTGTGTAAGGCGGCCACTTGGTCTTCAATTCAAACGTTTTTGAGGTTCTATGCGTTTGACACCTTCGCCTCTCAGGATGCATCCTTTGGGCGCCGGGTACTCCTTTCAGCACAGGAGCGTCCCCGCCCTTAGTTGTACTGCTTTGGGACATCCCCAAGGTCAACCCTGTGGACCCCCTATGGACCCTGAAGTAGAAAACAAGAGATATGGTAAGAACTTACCTTTGTTATCGGTTTCTACGAAGTCCATAGGGTCCACAGGGCGCCCGCCCTGACGCACCTGGCTTCAAATGGGCTGTGTGGCTGGTCACCGGTTTTCCGTCTCCCATTTCTGTGAGTATGGTTCTTGTGTGTTCCTGTCTTCCTTCTCTCTGTTTAGTCTCCTCCTCCGGCCTTGGCTGCTTACCAACTGAGGTGCTGTGGCCGGGGGCGGGGTATGGAGGAGGACGGACCCAAGTGCATCCTGGGAGCAGCTAAAGCTTTAACTGCGTGGTGCCCATGGATCCAGATCCAGCTATACCCCAAGGTCAACCCTGTGGACCCTATGGACTTCGTAGAAACAGAGATAACAAAGGTAAGTTCTTACCATATCTCTTGTGTTTTTACTAGGGCAGGCCAAGTTCAGGGTTGTCAGGAGCCCACCTCCATGAAATAAAAAGGAGGAGGTGCTTTTTGATAACTGCAACCAAGCCCCAACCAGGAGAGGTGCCTAGCTGTGTCTGCTAGAGCGTAGAGGAGCAGCAATAGATTTATCAATAAATGTAGGACTTGTTTGTTTGGTCGTTGTTTACTTATAAAAGATGATACTGGCAGGAAGCAATCTCCACAAGCCGCTGGAATAAATATCTGGAGGAAAACAGGGACAATGGGTGCAAAGAGGAAGAGAGCCCGACTGACACTGATCAAGAACCATTACTTTCTCCAGAGGAAATTTCATCAACTATCAGGTCAGAATCTCTTAACTAAATGAAACAATGAACTGTTCAGTGTAATAATATAAATCAGCTACTGAGTCATTGTAACTGGGGAGAGTAATACAGACTCAGATTCAACCCAGTGTCCATGTTGGAAGCAGTTGAGCAATCTGTTTGTTTCTTTCTACAGTGAATGCATCTAAGTCGCGCTGCGTATGAGTCCAGTATCCGTGCGCAATAGTGGCTGAGACCCACAGTCTGAGAAATGTTATCAAAATGTGCTGGGCGTTCCTGGCCGGTGACTGAGAAGGTGGCTATATGGGCACAGTGATGGGCGTGTTATGGGAGTGCCACAGGCGCGTCACTGAAGTGGTTGGGAACTCAGACGCGTAATCACTCACATCGGACAGAGAATCTGCACCTAGCTTTTAGGGCTGGTGCACGATTCCATGGTGCGACCGTTGGTACCAGGCAAAGCTCAAAGTAGGCATCTCAGTCCTTGCACATTCAGTTATACAGCTGTACACCACGGAAAGGGCAAGACTGGTTAAAGACGCACATATACATACAGACGATCAGAACCTAAATGTGGATTTTCGTACTTATGCCAAGTTACATGCATACACTTGTTCCAATAGCCATCATTGCCATCAGCGTACCTTTACATCGGCACTGTCCTTAGTGCAGGAGATCTGTCTGAAATCAGATTTATCTCTGCATATGCTCAATTCTGTATGACCCATATTTCCGCCATGGTGCCGGGAGGATAGGAGCGGGTACTAATTGCCCGGACTTGTAGGAGGGGCCTGGCCCAGGTGCAGGTCAGATGCTAAGGGGGACTTTATCCCCCTTTGCAGCGCTGCTCAGGGGGACAAATTGCACCTCCCCGGTTTTGGCCCTGCCCTCATCAGCACCCGGGCCTGTGGCCGCGCTCGGCAGCCCTGTAAAGTTGCTGCCTAGTTACACCCACTCCGCTGCAAATGGAGATGTCTGACTGTGCTCATAGTTGAGAATGATTAACTACAGAGCGAATAATCGCAAGATCCATCCACAGATCAGGCTTGTGTGCTACACTGATTTAGCCCCACTGTGTTTTACTTTTTTTTTTACTTTGATTTTTTTTATATTGCATTTTAAGTTTATTTTAATAAACTGTTTTTCTGAATTCCATTTAAAATCAGTTTTTATAATTATCATTATTACCCTGGCATTTTTGCTGTTACCTGCAAATTCTGTGTTTGTAGTGTGTTGCAATTCTGGACGTGTCAGTAGATGGCGGTGGAGACTATAAATACTCCTGATTTCATTGACTATTGTAGTAAACCTGAAAGTTTTCGTACAACTTTTCTACTTTTTACTATTTGTATTATTTTACCATTTTAGGAAACGTAAAAAGAGCTCACTGTACGGCTGTGGTTTGGATGATCACGATGGCAAAGGAGTGGGTGCAAACTGGTCAAAGAAAAACAAAATCTGTGAGGTTTGTGTATAAATAGGCAGAATATTTATAAAACAGATAAAATACACTCTACTCTGAGGAGCTGATACTGAGTTGGGAGAGAAGCATAAAAAAGCAAGTAACTTTGTATCAGGAACTAACCATGTTACAGTGGAGGAGTGCAAATGCATGTATTTGGTTTTTCTACTTCAGGGTCCACAGGGTGACCTCGGGGTATAGCTGGATCCTGGATCCTCGGGCATCACGGAGTTGAAGCTTTTAGCTGCTCCCAGGGTGCACTTGGGTCCATCCTCCCCTATACCCCGCCCCCGAGCCACAGGCACCTCAGTTTAAGATGGTGCCCGGCCGGAGTCGGGTCACCCTGCGGAGGGGGGCTGCAGGAGCAGCCCCCTAGAGCTTTTTATTTAACTAGGTTAAATTTATTTTTTTAACTGTAGTTTTTTTCTCCAGAGCGGCAGCGATGGGCTGTCTGTACAGACGCCCACGCTGCCGCTCCTTCTCCCTGCTGGCGCTGCGACGCCAGCACTGAACTGGGGATCGCGGCAGGGGAAGCCAGAGTCTGTACTAGCCGGACTCTGGTTTCCCCCTGGACTGCTGCCGGGGAGAGCAAGGTAAGCCGCGCACCGCTGATTAGCGGCGGTGCGCGGGTTCCTTTTAAATGCAGTCCCATGCCCCCGGTCTAGGGGACAGACCGGGGGCGCTAGCGGTGGCGGCGGGCCCCCCCTCCAGCGGAGGCATACCCTGCCAGACCACTAGACCACCAGGGTTAATAAACGGCAAGCGGGATGCCGGCAACCCGGGGGTTAAATTTGCTAGCCAGGGGAGGAAGCCTTCCCTGTCTAGCGGCTCCTCCCCTCAGCTCAGCGCGCCTTTCAGCTAGTAGTCTGGCGTCGCTGAGCTGCAGATACTTGGCCACTCCTCCTCTGAGGTCTCCAGCAGCCATTTTCTCCAGTGGCAGCGCAGATCTTCAGGGAGCACGCGGACCGGTCCCCCTGTGTACCTCTCCCCCGACAAGGACAGTGTACACAGTACTATAGCCCTCCCAGACACTGAATCTGGGCAGGTTGATTGTAGTGAAAGGTGCATTTAGTATATCTTCCTGCATGGTATGTGACTTTTGCTAGTGCTGCCTGTCTATGCTAATTTCTACTTACTGTCAGCCTATCCCTTTCCTTCTACAAGCCCTACAGGTGTGTGTGGGGGAAGGGTGTTTCTACTGACCTCACTTATATAGATCACGTATTTGTGAGGTCCGTCACATATGGTTGTGTGCTACACAGTACCATATTGTGGGCTGTTGTCGAGCACACGGGTGAGTGCGCACGTTTTCTTCCTAAGTCATGTCTGAGGAGGAGATTGAGCACTCCGTGGCTACGGTATTGTTCTCCTGCAGGCGCTGTTCTGCAGGAGTGGATAGGGAGGATTTGTCACAGGAGGGCCTTTGCGGACCTTGCCAGGCGCTCCCTGGTATGTCTAAACCTCCTATGTCGCAGGAGCCACCATGGGCGATGTTTTCCCAGGTGCTGGTGTCCATCGCGGACCGTCTGTCGGTCCCGACTGCCGCCCCTACTAGGGCTTTGCCCCAGCCTGCCATCCCCCATTCCCTGGGTGTCCCACAATTATTGCAGACTCCCCCGGGGTCTCAGCCTGTTGATCCCTATGCGGGGTTGCCAATGTATATACAGTCCACCCCTGTGGCGCAGCAGGCTGTGGTGCCGTTTCAGGCTCCTGGGGCAGCTCCTCCACCCTGGGTGGATGCGCTTTCCCACACTGTCCAAGATTTGGCGGCAGCATCTTTGGCTTTTCAGTCGATGTTGCGCAGTGACGTGCCCTCCAGGGCATCTAAACACACAGTTATGGCGCAGGCTGCGCACTTTTCGGCTCTGAGGGGTCCTCGGATGATGGTGAGGTGCAGGATGGTAGACACTAAGTCTTCCATCAATGTGCGGGCTCTGGTTAGGGCGGTGCGGGCCATTCTTCTGATTGAGGATGAGGCACCCACTCCCAAGTCGAGGTATCCTAGTTTTAAAAAAAGCTAAGGTTCCTTCTGCAGCGTTCCCCTTGTCTGATCAGTTGACTGATCACATGGCGGTGGCCTGGCAGACGCCCAGTAAGCGATTCCTGCCACAGAAACGCTTGGCATCCAATTATCCATTTCCGGAAGCGCATTGTAAGAAATGGGAAACTCCGCCTGCGGTCGATTCCCATGTAACACGCCTCATCAGGAGTGCTACTTTGCCATTGCCGTCTATATCCTCGCTGAAGGATCCTACGGACAGGAAGGTGGAGACTTGTCTAAAGTCTATTTATTCTCTCTCAGGGGCTGTAGCCCGGCCGTCCATGGCCATCTCCTGGGTGGCCAAGGCCATTGAGGGGTGGGCCAACGCCTTGGAGGACACGTTTACGGATGAAGCTCCGGATGTCCAGAGGGCGTTGTTAGGACAGATGAGAGATGCCGCCTCCTACATTGGAAAAGCATCTTTGGATGCTAGCCTGCAGACCTCTAGGGTTTCGGCGGCAGCAGTGTCTGCTCGCAGATCCTTGTGGTTGAGGTCTTGGAGAGCAGACGCGGATTCAAAGAAAGGCTTGGAGGCCTTACCTTTTAATGGAGAGTTACTATTTGGTCCGGACCTGGACAAAATAGTAGATACCCTGGCAAAATCCAAGTCAGCCTTCCTCCCTTCAGCTGCTACACCTGCTAAGGTCCGGAGCTCGGCCTTTCGTTCCTTTTGGGTTCAGGGCAAGGCAAAGGGTCAGTCCTTCCCGAGGCAGTCCGCACCCAAGACCGCCTCAAAGCCAAAGAAGCAAGCCTGGAGCGCTAGACGCCCTTCTTCCAAGCAAGAAGATAAGCCTTCTGCGTGATGGGACGGGCCTCCCTCTGGGGGACCCCAGAGTGGGAGGCAGACTTCTTCAATTCGCCCAGTGCTGGCACAATACCACCACGGATGCCTGGGTGCGAGAAGTGGTCTCCCAGGGGTACGCCCTGTCTTTTCGGCACAGGCGCCTCGCCAGTTTTTTTGCACAAGTCCTTCTCAGGACAAAACCAAGGCCTTGCAGGTTCAGGAAGCCATAGAGGCCTTAATGACGGCGGGGGTCATTATACCCGTACCACAGTCTCAACGTGGGATGGGGTATTACTCTACGCTGTTTCTGGTGCAGAAACCCAATAGCTCTCATCGCCCCATCCTCAATTTGAAGTCCCTGAACAGGTTTCTCAGGGTTCCTAAATTCAGGATGGAAACTTTGCATTCCATCATTCTGGCGATGGAACCGGGGGATTATATGGTCTCCCTGGATATCCAGGACGCCTACCTCCATGTGCCTATAGCAACATCGCACCAACGGTTTCTGCGGTTTGCTATTCTCCACAACCACTACCAATTCAGGGCTCTACCCTTTGGCTTCTCCATGGCACCAAGGGTATTTACCAAGGTGATGGCGGTCATGGCGGCTCACCTTCGGAGCCAGGGGATACGGTTGCTACCGTATCTAGACGACCTCCTCTTGCTGGCGAGCTCCCCGGAGGTACTGATCCAGCATCTCCACCTGACGGTCGCTTGTCTACAGGCGCACGGCTGGTTGATCAACTGGAAGAAGTCCTTCCTCATCTCATCACAGCGGATGGTTCATTTGGGGGCCCTGCTGGACTCTCGTCAGCAACGGATTTTTCTGACTCCAGAGAAGGTCTCCTCCTTACAGCTGCGGATTCACAGTTGTCTGAGCGGTGGCAGAATGTCGGTGCACTCAGCGATGAGAGTTTTGGGTCCATGGTGTCGGCATTCGACATGGTGGAGTTTGCCCAGTTCCATTCTAGGCCCCTGCAGGGGCTGATTCTTTCGGAATGGAATGGATTGCCACACAGGATCCGCTCTCAGATGCTGGTGTTGTCCTCGGAGGTGCGTCTGTCCCTAGCCTGGTGGCTGCAGATGGCTCATCTCCTCGAGGGGCGCCCCTTTTGGATCCCGGAATGGGTTCTGCTCACGACAGATGCCAGTCTCCGGGGTTGGGGGGCGGTGACAGGCTCCTTGTCACTTCAGGGTCGTTTGTCGGCGGAGGAAGCAATTCTTCCCATCAACATCCTGGAACTGCGGGCAGTATACAGAGCCCTGCAGTTGTCTGGCACCTCTCTTCACGGAAGGGCCGTTCAGGTGCAGTCAGACAACGCCACCACGGTGGCGTACATCAATCACCAGGGAGGGACTCGCAGTCGAGCTGCGATGTCGGAGGTGTCCCGCGTCCTGGCTTGGGTGGAGCGCTATCTTCCAGCTCTCGGCAGTCTTCATCCAGAGGTATTCCAACTACTCGTGGACAAGTGGGGGCTGCCAGAGCTGGACCTGATGGCGTCCCGTCACAATCACAAGCTGCCCGTGTACGGGTCAAAGGACAAGGGACCCAGGCGCAAGTCTGATAGACGTGATGTCGGTGAGATGGCTGTTTCAACTGGCTTGCTTGTTCCCTCCGATATCTCTGCTGCCTCGGGTCCTGCGCAAGTTCAAGCAGGATGGAGGCACACTGATCCTGGTGGCCCCAGCGTGGCCCAGAAGGCAGTGGTACTCCGATCTGTGGAGCCTGTCCATCGACGCTCCGTACCTCCTACCTCAACGGCGGGACCTGTTGTCTCAGGGGCCCTGTCTTCACCCGGATCTGGGTCGACTATCTTTGATGGCGTGACTCTTGAGACGGCCGTCCTGAGGTCTCAGGGCTTTTCTAGCTCTGTTATTACCACCATGCTGAGGGCGCGCAAGCCTGCTTCCGCGAGGATCTATCACAGAGTGTGGCACACTTACTTTTAGTGGTGCGAGGCCAGAAAACATGATCCCCAGGTGTTCCGGGTTTCGCGTATTCTGGCTTTCCTTCAGTCGGGTTTGGATTTAGGATTACGTCTTTCCTCACTGAAGGTGCATGTGTCTGCTCTGTCGGTGTGGTTCCAGCGCAGGATTGCTGCTATGCCGGACGTACACACCTTTTTCCAGGGTGTTTTAAGAATCCAGCCTCCCTTTTGTGCCACCAGTGGCCCCGTGGGATTTGGCGTTGGTTCTTCGGGCCTTACAGGGTCCGTCTTTTGAGCCCTTGGAGTCAGTGGAGCTCAAGTGGCTTACTTTTAAGACTGTTTTCCTCTTGGCAATTGCTTCTGCCAGGAGGGTTTCAGATTTGGGGGCGCTTTCTTGTCGTCCCCCTTTTTCTGTTTTTTTTTCATCAGGACAGAGCGGTGCTTCGCACTCGTCCTGATTTCCTGCCTAAGGTGGTTTCCAGGTTCCACATTAATCAGGAAATTGTTGTACCAGCCTTTCAGTCGCCTGATCTTTCGGCTGGGGAGACTTCCTTAGGCGTTGTCCGTGCACTCCAGGTTTATGTGGACCGGACTAGTTCTGTGAGGAAGTCGGATTCTTTGTTTATCCTCTTTGGTTTTCACAAGAGGCCCGTTGGCTTCATTCTGTTATTATTGAGGCTTATATGCAGGAGGGTTTACCTGTTCCAGCCTGTGTTAAGGCTCATTCCACTCGGTCTGTGGGCCCTTCTTGGGCTGCTAGCCGTGGCGCCTCTGCTGTTCAGCTATGTAAGGCGGCCACCTGGTCTTCCATTCAGACCTTTTTGAGGTTCTATGCGTTTGACACCTTTTCCTCTCAGGATGCATCCTTTGGGCGCCGGGTTCTCCTATCAGCACAGGAGCGTCCCCGCCCTTAGTTGGACTGCTTTGAGACATCCCCAAGGTCACCCTGTGGACCCCTATGGACCCTGAAGTAGAAAACAAGAGATATGGTAAGAACTTACCTTTGTTATCTCTGTTTCTACGAAGTCCATAGGGTCCACAGGGCACCCGCCCTGACGCACCTGGCTTCATATGGGCTCTGTGACTGGTCACCGGTTTTCCGTCTCCCATTTCTGTGAGTATGGTTCTTGTGTGTTCCAGTCTTCCTTCTCTCTGTTTCGTCTCCTCCTCCAGCCTGGGCTGCTTACCATCTGAGGTGCCTGTGGCTCGGGGGTGGGGTATAGGGGAGGATGGACCCAAGTGCATCCTGGGAGCAGCTAAAAGCTTTAACTCCGTGGTGCCTGAGGATCCAGGATCCAGCTATACCCCAAGGTCACCCTGTGGACCCTATGGACTTCGTAGAAACAGAGATAACAAAGGTAAGTTCTTACCATATCTCTTGTTATTTTGCAACGTAGGGTAAATACTGGCTGCTTTTGCATGTAGCCAACAAATGCTGGACAGCTTTATTTTAACACTTCAATTTAGATTTCAGTTTGGGCACACCCCTCCCAAACCTAAATCTCTGCATGTCCCATCTCCCTCACCTACAGTGCAGCTTGGTTTTACCAAGGTGCACAGTTACTTGCTCTTCATTTGTTGTGCTCCCAATGAATAAGCCCCTTAATGGTACCGAGTACAAAGATGTATGCTCTCTTGTCGTCTTGTTATAAAGAAACGTAGGGGGATCTGAGTGGGTGGTGATTGATCACTGGAGGGCAGGAACAGTACAATAAGCTAAAGCAATGAATTATGAAATGCAAGAGAACTTTGTGCCAGATATTGTAGAGTTTATCAGACTTGTTTTGACTATCAATATTCTAATGCCGGGTGCACACTAGACGATAGGGTAAGAGATTGCTTGTCTCGGCGGTGGTCCCCAAAGCATACTATACTTCTGTACTAATGGGATCCACCGTCTGTATTATTGTTTAAAAATAAACAGTTCTATGCCTGTCACATGGGTTGGCTTGAAACATTGCTACATGAAGAGGCAAGGACAACCTCATTTTTTTTCAGTTATGGGAGGGTTTTATTGATTCTCTCTTTTTGGAGCTTAAACATCGGACACATATTCGTTTTTTTTCTATCTCCTGGTACAGAACACGCATGTTTCTGGAGGATCCCCCCGATCTCCTTACCCTCCGCTGCTTGAGTTCCAGGATTCTATTTTTGCAGGATTGTATAGCTTAGGGGGTGCGCCGGCCATGCCTGGGTTGGGGACTAAGGGCCTGATTCAGACCCACTCGCAAGCGGCTGTCCGCTCGCAAGTGGGTCGATGTTGTGCTCTGCGCATGCGCACGACGGCGGGAGCTCCGTCATGCGCCAGACGCGACGAGCGAAGGACTTTCCTTCGCTCGTTGTGTCTGATCAAAGGGGGCGTGCTGTCGATGTTGATTGACAGCACGCCCCCTTTGGTGGGCGTGCCTCCCTGACGGGGGCGTTCCCACGGGAACGCCTACAGTCAGAAGCCGGCCCACTGACATCACTAGTGATGTCAGTGGGAGTGATTTTGGCTCTGATAGAGCCAAAATCACTCCGGGGCTTGCGGTTGAAAACCTCAACCGCAGGCTCCGGCTCGCAGTTTCGATGGTCACGACCATCGCGGCCATCAAACTGCCCGCTCGTATAGGCTGTGGGTGGTGACCCACAGCTATACGAGCGTCCAGGAGGACGCTCCATAATTATGGAGGGTGGCCCTCATTCAGAGCGTGCGCTCTGCTCAGAGCATACGGCTCTGAATGAGGGCCTAAGTATTGTATGCTCTGCTCTGATATTATGTTAATCTTACTGTCCCATATGTGTATCTCTAATTGTAATGTGATTATGCTAATTTTATTCATCTTTGATAGTACCTATGTTGTACACTGTATATTTTTGCTCCAACAAATAAAACAAAAATTGTAGAGTCCGTAAAAACAAAATGGGTCACTAAACGTTTTTCACTGAAAGGAAAAACAGGAAGTAAAAAAACTTTGTCTAAATATTAGTGTTAGTACGCTGAAAGAGGCAACTTTTCTTTGCCTCACTCAACACTGTACTGTGCTGTAGCGACGACTATTGGCCCATTGTATTATGCTGTAGAGATAACTATATGACACACCATACTGTGCTGTAGAGAAGGCTATATGGCACACCGTACTGTGGAGATAACTATATGACATACCATACTGTGCTGTAGCGACGACTATTCGCCCATTGTATTAGGCTGTAGAGATGGCTATATGGCACACCGTACTGTGCTGTAGAGATGGCTATATGACACACCGTACTGTGCTGTAGAGATGGCTATATGACACACAGTACTGTGCTGTAGAGATGGCTATATGGCACACAGTACTGTAGAGATGGCTATATGGCACACAGTACTGTGCTCTAGAGATGGCTATATGGCACACCGTACTGTGGAGATGACTATATGACATACCATACTGTGCTGTAGCGACGACTATTAGCCCATTGTATTAGGCTGTAGAGATGGCTATATGGCACAACGTACTGTGCTGTAGAGATGGCTATATGGCACAAAGTACTGTGCTGTAGCAAAATCATTGGAGTCACTATAGTATTTAGTGATGGGTCAGAGTGGATATACCAGAGCTTATTTTAGTTTTCTCGGAAGGCATTTTATTTGGTATAAAGGTGATTGGCCAGAGGACAGGAGACAGACGGGCTGGTTCAGAGTTGCAGGCAAGTTGGCAGCAATTACACCAGCAGTGTGCCTGTGACTAAAGGGGGGTATCCACTTAGCGATTTAGCCAAGCGATTGCATGATAACGACAGTGTTATCGTGCAATCGCTTGCAAATCGGGCATGTTTTGGTCGGAAGCGACCAGTGATGCGCGTGCCCGCTGGTCGCTTCTGACATCGCCCGTACATGCTGGTCAACCTATCTCGTCAGGTTCAGCATGTGCGGGGATGAGGGATGTGTCTGGACTGAACGAGTGAATGTTCAGTCTAGGCACATCACTAGCTATACAAACGAGAGCACGATTGCAATGTCGTAATCGTGCTGTCGTTTGTATATCTACAAGTGGATACCCGCCTTAAGTGCGAATATTTGCATATGTGCCCATTTCTAAATAGCTGTCATCATTATCAGCGCCCACTCGCACAAGCCCTATACCTTTGTTAAATCGCTCTACTAACTGGGCAGCATGTAACATTTTAATGTTTCTTCTTTTTTTTTTTCACTGAAATGCATGTATTTGATATTATTGTAGGACTGGGGTGTATCTACAGCAAGAGCCAGCCAGTCTGCCAGCAGGAAAACAGAGGACATAGGTTCTTTGAAGTGTCATGGAAAGCCAGCGTCGCACGCACTACCTGTTGTGGTCCAGTCCTGCACTGAATCTAGATGGGAGAGGTTTATTTCCAGCAATGAACGGGAGGAGGGTGAGCGCATCGCCAGTACTGCCAGTTTCCAGAACCCAGGAATTGACTTTGTTCTAAATAAAACCTCACCTTCTAAGAAACCTGGGCCAGGCTGGTTATCTGCTGATGAGCAGGGGAATCAGCATATTGGGACAAATATGTTGCCTGCATTACTGTATACAGTGCCTGTGCAAGAGCCATTTCATCCCTTAGCAGATCATCAGACAAGCTTGCTCCCAAAACCCCTCACTCTCTTCCACACGGATGAAGACTTCGATGATAACTATTAATACCAATAGAAGCCTAACTTCTGCTTCTAGAGACAAGTGCACCAACTGCTTACACACAATGAGAATGTGGCTTAACCATGCACTGAGACACAAAGCAGTGCTCCTGGCTTTTAAGCAGTTACACGATCTTTTAGTTCACCTTGTCCATATGAACACTGGAGAGCTTTGGGTTTTTTCCCCCCAAAAAAAATATTTTTATTAAGGCTCTTTACAATACAATGGAAGACACCGTTGGGAAATCTGAATAACAGAGAAGAACAAGTGGTGTTGGGAGAATAGGTCAGATCTAACCAACAAGAAGCCAACCCTAGATTTCGAAGAGGAGACTCTGGGTCTCATTCAGACCCGTTCGCGAGTGCAGGACGCTCGCAAGCGGGTCGATGGTACCCAAATGCGGGAGCTCCGTTATGCGCATGCGCGAGACTCAGATAGCGACAGCCAAGCTCGCACCAAAAGGGGCGTGCTGTCGATGGTGAGTGACAGCACGCCCCCTTTGGTGGGCGTGCCGGGGGCGTGACTGCCAGACGGAGGCGTTCCCATGGGAACGCCTACCGTCTGGGTCCGGCCCCACTGACATCCCTAGTGATGTCAGTGGGAGTGATTTTGGCTCTGATAGAGCCAAAATCACTCCAGGGCTTGCGGCAGAGAGACCCTACCGCAAGCCCGATGGTCACGATGGTCTTGACCATCGCGACCATCATCATGGACGCTCGTATAAGCTGTGGGTGGTAACCCACAGCTATGCGAGCGTCCAAAAGGCCGCTCAAAATTGAACTAGGACGGCCCTGATTCAGAGCGAGCGCTCTGGTCAGAGCGTCCGGCTCTGAATCAGGGCCTCTGTCTTGATGTATGGTGCACGTAGAGCTATTTTGTTAATATAAAAAGATAAATCTTTATTGGGCATACATTAAAAGAAGTTGGTTATATGGTACTAATCCAGTGAAATAAAAGTAAAAAAATGGAAAGTAATAAAGAGTGAATAAGTGATGAATTTCTGTGAAAAAAGTTAATAAAATCAAGATAAGTCCCCTCCGTGTGTCTTCATTATTGATTTGTTTTATCTGTTGTAAATGAAATGAGGTCAAGCAATAGTATGATTGATATATACCTGAATAGAGCACTAAATGAGAAAATAAAGGAACTCAAAAGGTGGTAAGAATCCTCTCATTCACATATGGCACAAATTAGAGATGAGCGGGTTCGGATCTCAGAGATCCGAACCCACCCGAATTTAGCAGATGGAAGTCTGATCCAAGCAGGCTCGGGGTTTCTCGCCTGACTCTGATCTCAAAACCATAGAGTCGGAAATCTTGCGGTTCGCGAGCTTACGTCTCTGTGATCAATGTAGTATATCGCGGCGGATGCCATTTCACTCCGGCTGTGGAGACTGTACAGGGAGGGTGGGTAGTGTAGGGCTGGGAGAGGTGCTTGTGTGCTGTGCTATCTGCTGTGTCCTGGACAGGTGCACTGATCCATTCTGGGCTGGTGCTGTGCTGTCTGCTGCGTCCATCTGGGCTGGTGCTGCATCCATCTGGGCCCAAGTTCTGGACTCAGAAAAATGTATATATTGTAAAAAAAAAACAAAAAAACAATGTGTCTTTGTGTAATATTTTTCTGTGTGTTTGTGCGTGTTAGGCTTAACCGCACAATATCCAACCAGCAACGCAAGTTGCAACCTAGTGCTGCCCGACTCCAGTCATCAATCGGTGCTCTGGACCCAAGTTCTGGAGCTGAAAAAAAATGAAAAAATCTTTGTCTTTTTTTTTATTAATTGTGTCTGTGCGTGTTAGGCTTAGCCACACAAGATCTAGCAAGTGGGCAATGCAAGCTAGTGCTGCCTGATTCCAGTCATCATCAATCTGTGCTATTGGCCCAAGTTCTGGACCTGGGAAAAAATAAAAAATATTATTTTGTAAAAAAAAATTTGTGTGAGTGTCAGCCACACCTGGCTGTCATTGGCGTAGGTGCTCAGGGGTGCTGCTGTGCTCCTGTCTGTCGAGGGGCTGCTGCCCAAAATAAACAATTTTTATTGTGTGCGTGTCAGCCACACCTGGCTGACACTGTCATCGGCGTAGGTGCGCAGGGATGCTATGCTGCTGTCTGTCAAGGGGCTGCATGAATATTGCAATGAAAACTTTTTTTTAAGTTAGTGTTACAAAAAGTTGTGTTTTTTTAATCTTAAACATAGCAGAAATGTTATCCTAACAACTTATAAAGTTATATGCTCTAAAAAACTAAAGCCTATATTTACAAACCTATATAGAGTGGACATCCTAAATTCTAAAACTGTTCTATTAAAAAATGTAAACAAAAGCAAAGATTATAAGTCTAGTGTGTTATTATGATGTTAGAAATTAATGTAGAAGGCCAAAAATTGGGTGGACCACACATGGCTGATTGATCAACCATAGCGACTGGATTAGTGTCATAAGGAAGAGGAGGCTGCAAACTGGGTGTCATGTTATGAGTTGGCCATATGAGGTATGTTGCTGTTAAGGGATCAGGCTGGTTATCATTATCAGTGGGCACATTATTATAGTTGTTATTTTGGGTTGCCATCTCCTGAAGGGTGTTTACCAACAGACAGAGACTACCTATCAGCTCAGGAATAGACACTTCCTGAGGAACAGAGCTCTGTTCTCTGGAAGGAAGCCAAATAGGTGGGAGCCCCTGTTCCAACATCTGAAGCTGTTATCTCTCCACATTATCCATTATAGATGAAAAAAAATGTCGTCTGGGACATCTAGCTCCTCTTTCTGTACCCTGCTCACCATTTTTGGACAGGAAGTCCAGGATGGATGGTTTGGAAGAAGATGGCCTAGCAACAGATGGGGATGGTCATTATCAATACCTGGTCCCCCCCAGTGGGTGTAGTCTTGGAGGTATTGGTTTGCATGCAGGCAGCGGAATAACAAAGGCCTCCATGTTGTCTGTGCTTACTATTCCGTATTTCAGTTTGCGATTCAGGTAGGAATAAAGTCGGCTACAGAACACAGTGACAGAATCACTGGATTTCTTAGTGCGTTCAGGCCAAATACGATCCATGAATCCCAGACAGATTCCGGACAGATGAATCCTTTACTTGTAATAATCTTTGGTAATTCCTGGCAAAGGTGGGTGTTATAGCCAGACACTTTGAAGGCTGTAACTTTGAACTGCTTTATATAAAACATGTGAATGAAACCTCCACACTGCAGAACATGATGGAGAAATCCCTTGAAGTTCAGCACCTAGAGCATCTTTTTTCATGTTCTCTGAGGCCTCTCCTGACTGTGAAGAAAGATTATCCACACTGTAGTCTTCCATTGTGACTTTTTAATGGTGATTTCAATGTTGTCCACTGGCTGAGATCCATCTCATCTGAGAGTTGGGTTTTCCCCATGCAAATGAGACGATTCACATCCAGAAAGTGACTCTCTTATGTTTAGCCGCGGTGTCAGTCCCTCTTTTGGCAGAATTTGCACCATGGGGGCACCATGATGAATCAGACAGATCCTCCAGGGTAAACATCTGATCTGGTGTTGTATCTATTTCTATTAAATCTTTGTGTGTGAGTTTAGTCATCTGCCGCTTGTGGTGGAGCTTTTTCTCTGCTTTCTAAATGATCTCCAGACACAACGTAAAACTTAAACTGAAATGTTGCATTTAATGCTCTGTTACGCTTGTTCACATATCTAAGAAGTGGACAGTGGGAACAACGGCAATTTGAAGGCCACTAACTAACTCTGTTTTTTTTATTGTCCCTGTACAGGTTGGGAATTTCTTTACAGATCAGAAGGTTTGCAAAGGATTATTTAAGGCAATTGTTTATCTATTTTTGGAAAGCACACTTCCTGGTCCCCTTCTGGGATGAAAAAAATCCACTCCCAGCAAGCAGGCATGGTGCTCATGAAAGAATTACCAAGAAAAAGACAACGCAAGACTTAAACCTTAAATATGAAATGTTGCATTTAATGCTCTGTTTAG
This sequence comes from Taudactylus pleione, assembly GCA_031769625.1. NCBI lineage: Eukaryota > Metazoa > Chordata > Amphibia > Anura > Myobatrachidae > Taudactylus > Taudactylus pleione. The sequence continues at coordinate 2,721,634 of JAUIMM010000628.1, read as the reverse complement.
CTTGTTCACATATCTCATATGGTTAAGTGGTCAGTGGGAACAACGGCAGTTTGAAGGCCACTAACTAAATCTATTTTTTTTAATGTCCCTGTACAGGTTGGAAAATGCCTTTACAGAAGGTTTGCAAAGGAAGTCAATTGTTTTTTGGAAGCACTCTTCATGGTCCCTTTCTGGGATGAAAATCTATTCCTAGCCGCAGAAGCAGGCACAGGATTATCAAAAAAGACACAATGTAAGGCCTTAAATCAGGGGTAGCCAACCTCGGTCCTCGAGACCTCATGTTTTCCAGATGACCTAGCTGGTGCACAGGTGTATTCATTACTCACCAAAACATTTAGAAAGATCCACAAGTGGAGTTAATTATTATAGTTTTGATTCTGTGAGACTTGGAAAACATGCACTGTTGGTAGCTCTTGAGGACCAGGGTTGGCTACCCTTGCCCTTAAATCATAGATCTTATGCTTGTCCACATATCTGTGCTGGTTAAGTGGCACTTTGAGGCCACTAACTATGTTTTTTTATGTCTCTGTACAGGTTGGGAAATGCCTTTATAGAAGGTTTGCAAAGCATTATTTAAGTCAATTGTTTATTTTTTTTTGGAAAGCACTCTTCCTGGTCCCCTTCTGGGATGAGAAAATCAACTCCCAGCAGCAGCCATGCTCAAGGATTCTTCTGTGGCAAGGACTGATGTAAATGTACTGTATCACATTTTTTTTTTGTAAATGCCTCCTCCCCTCCCTTCTCCCTCATAAATTTTCTTTGGAATCAAAAAACGAAATTAAATTTACTACCAATCATCCCTTCTTGTCCCTGCCCTACCTTCAACTACATACATACTAAAAACTCCCTCAGGCCTCTCTTGAATAATAAAAGTGTTTCCTGATGTGCCATGTTTAAAGTTGAACTGCCATGTGTTTGTGCCGCCCACTGCTGCAGCTTAGGTTAGTCAGCCAGCTATCTTGGTGCAAATTTTGGGTCTAAACTAGATGAACAAATCAATATTGTGAGGTGGTCAAAATTGACTGGAAACGAGTGGAAATAAATGTTATTGAGGTGTTGTAGGAACGAAAAAAGGCCCATTTTATGTGATTTTAGCTGGTTTTTTTTATTTTTTAAGAAAAAAATCCAGATCCAAAACACGGACGTGAGGTTTTGGCAAAACCAATACAGATCCAAAACTCAGGGGTCGGCGCACATCTCTAGTACACAAACGTATTAGTATGATATTCAATTTGGATGAAGGGGGCACCCTCCTACCCAGTGATATTGCACGTTTTATTATTTTCAATTATATGATCTTAGGAATTTGCAGGAATATGGTACACTATATCAAGCCCTTGGTTCAACCTTATCTCTAAATATCACAAATACTACTGATCTGCGTCCCGCTATATCCTTATTTTATTAATTCATTATATCCATAATTCCCACCAGGATATAGGAATAACCCACCATAGAATTGTCACCTTATATTTGCCTTATGATGTAAATCATCAGCGGGATATGTATTGTATACTGCCTTATTGATTCAGATGTATATTTAGTGAATAACATATTCAGGAGGGGGGGGTCTCTAGTATATTTCATACATAAAGTTATTGAGAAAACTGTTTAATATTGTTTAGTTACTATATCCTATTTAAACACTGCTGCTCCTGCCCACTCCTTTTATTGTGTATATTATAACTGAAGCTTTTGCACCTAATATCTATGAAATTCCCTGAACTGTGGTTTAAGATGACATAAATTCTTTTTCACTGCAGCCAGTCTCACTCTGGTTACAATGATATCGTTACACATGCATATTCCACAACAATGTTGCCAGTCACAGCTGTATTTCAGTAAGTGAGCGCTCTCACACTGCAGCGTCTGTCGCATAACAGGTCCCTTCAGGTGATTAGGTTGCTGACATATTAATTTATAACATATTGATTATTTCAGACATAGAGGACACACGGCGGGCGTGCCGACACACATTTCGCTGTGTGCTTTTTCAAGACAAGCCGATTGTATGCACTGCCCCAGACTTTATTCATATATGTGGACCAATCAGATCTTGTTACTTGGTCATGTGATAGCCAGGACCAATCATGTGTTAGTTTACATTGACACTACAAGCTCCGTGTCTCCTCCAATGGGATACTCAGTCTTAAACATCATAGACAGAGGGTGTGTCACTTCTAGTCAATCAGGTTACACTTATGCATATCCATATCCCTGCGTCGATCTGGTTCTGGTATGTGACAAAAAACTACAGAATAGAGGTAGGGGGTGTATTTCTCTAGTGTTTTGACAGGACATTTCTGTCTTTCAGTGACATCTTTAGGTATATCATTTCTTGATAGTTAAGTCATAACTACTTATTATAGTATTTAATGAAAAAATGTATATATATTTGTGTAAAACTCTCAAAATTAATAAACAGATAAAATATTAATATGAATGTTACAGAACAATTCTCTTCTAATAGAATGTTATAATATTTCATTCTCAAATTATACTTATAGGCAGTAATTATTATATAATCCCCATTATTGCTGGGGGAGTGTTGCAGTAACCAATGACCTTAAAAAATTGTAAATCGTATAAAGTAATAGTAAAATTACTTGGATGACCCATATTTTATTCATCTTCACTCATATTTATAATAAAATATATACAGTATATTCATATCAGTGAAAATTTAAATTAATTCATAATTAATATTGAAAATAATTAGTGTGATTAATATAGAAGGTGTAATGTTGATAAAAATTATTGTGATGAGTGTAGAAAAATAATTTCTAGTGCTGGTTAGTAAATGTCCTTTTAAATAAAGAAAAGTATTTTTCTTAAAGAAAAATGTGCTATAAAAGTGTATTTATAAATATCTCTTGGTGGGAATTACGGATAATATGAATTAATAAAATAAGGATATAGCGTGATGCAGATCAGTGGTATTTGTGATATTTAGAGAAGTTTGAACCAAGGGCTTGATATAGTGAACCATATTCCTGCAAATTCCTAAGAAGATCATATATTGAAATTAATAAACATATGTACAATATCACTGGGTAGGAGGGTGCCCCCTTCATCCAAATTGAATATCGTACTAATACGTTTTTGTACCATATGCGAACGAGAGGATTATTACCACCTCTTGAGTTCCTTTATTTTCTCATTTAGAGCTTTATTCAGGAATATATCAATCATACTATTGTTTGACCTCATTTCATTTACAACAACGGATAAAACAAATCAATAATGAAGACACATGACGGGGACTTATCTTGATTTTATTAACTTTTTTCACCGAAACTCCCCACTTATTCACTCTTTATTACTTTCCATTTTTTTTACTTTTATTTTGCTGGATTGGTACCATATAACAAACTTCTTTTAATGTATACCTAATAAAGATTTATCTTTTTATATTAACAAAACAGCTCTACGTGCGCCATACATCAAGACAGAGTCTCTTTGCTTAGTAATCTAGTCGTTGTAAATATTTGTCAAATGGCAGCACCCCCAATTTGAATGTAAATTGAAAATATTAAATATGGGGTTTCCTTACAATTATACGTGATGTGTGCAGATGTATCCTTTCCTTCGTCTATTCAGTTAAGAAGCCAACCCTGCCAGTCAACTGGAGACATACGTTGCTAAATAGTTATGTGTATAGTTCATATAGTCTTGGTTTATGAAAATGTTACCTTCGTTCACAGTTTATTATTGTACATGTGCAATCTTATATATGCATACAGCTTCTATTGTGCAGATGTAGGTTACAGGATGCTTATTCCACAGAGTTACAAACAAGGTTCAGCTGAAACTGTATAAAGTTAATTCAGGGTTAGACCAGAGCACTGTAGATAGGAGTAATTAGCATGGGCCGTAAAGTAGTTTGAAGAAAGAGACTTAATAAAGGTAAGTTTTACCATATGGGGTATAGGTGGGACTTGGAGGACCGGACATGAACAGCAAAGCTTTTTCAATCCCAGGATGCTCTGGTCCTTACTCCTATACCCCGCCCACTGCCTGAAGGCAAATCAGCTTTGTTAAGCCCAAGGCAGGAGCAGGATAGGAGAGAAGGAAGACAGGTACACTGAAGAATCACACTCTCGCACTGAGAAGGAAACAAGTGACTGAGAAGAAACCCATAGAAGACAGGTGCGTCAGGGTGTGTACCCTGTGGACCTTATGGACTTCGAAGAAAGAGAGTTAACAAGGATGATTTTATCCATAACTCTCGTTTTCTTCAGGGTCCATAGGGCACCATAGGGGAGACAATGGGGATGTCCCAAAGTAGTTGTTCAAGGGCAGGGACTGAGCTGAGAGGAGAACCTGGGGCCTGAAGGAAGCATCCTGAGAGGCAAATGTATCGAAGGCATAAAACCTAAGAAAGGTGTGGACAAAAGACCACATGGTTGCCTTGCTTAGCTGGTCAGAAGAGGCGACACGCTGGACTGCCCATGAGGGACCCAGAGAGCGAGTAGAATGAGCAGATACTGTAGCCGGCACAGGAAAACCTGTCTGAGTGTAAGCCTGTGACATAGTCATGCGAAGCCATCTGGCCAGAGTCTGTTAGCTGGCCATCCCTAATGGAATCCATATAAGATGAAGAGGGAAGCCGATTTCCTGATGGAACTAGTACGGTCCAAGTAGATCTTCAGAGCACAGACCACATCCAAAGAAGCCTCACCTGCCTAGAGGTCTGATGATTGAAAGGCCGGAACCACAATTTCCTCACTAAGGTGGAAACGAGAAGCCACCTTGGGAAGGAAGCCCAGGTGCATTCTAAGAACAGCTCTGTCCTGATGAAAGATTAAAAAGGGGGAGCGACATGAAAGTGCCCCTAAAGCCTACGGGCAGATGCTATAGCCAGAAGAAACGGAGTCTTCGTATCTAACATCCACTGATTCCAGGGGTTCGAATGGAGGTTCCTGAAGTGCGTGGAGAACCACTGACCAATCCCACGGAGCCACAAGAGGGACAAAGGGAGGTTGTATACGTAGAACACCTTGTAGGAAGGTGTGAACATCCAGTAGAGGAGCAATGATGCACTGGAACCAGATGGACAGAGCAGAGACGTGCACTTTCAGAGATGCTAGGCAGAGTCCAAGATCCAATGCAGCCTGAAGAAAGGCAAGTATTCTAGAAACCTTAAAACTTGAGGGTCATAATTTCTAGGAGCACACCACTGGAAATATGTATGTGATACCCGGTGATAAATTCTGGCAGAGATCGGTTTACGTGCTCTGAGCATGGTCTGGACCACAGAGCTAGAAAATCCCTTAGACCTTATGAGGGATGTCTCAAGAGCCAAGCCGTTAAAGACAGGCGGGCCAGGTCCAGATGTAGACAGGGACCCTTAGACAACAGGTCTGGTCGTAGAGGAAGTTGAAGAGGAAAGTCTACGGAGAGACTTTGAAGATTGGGGTACCAATGGCGTTTGGGTCAAGTCGGAGCTACCAATAGGAATGTGCCCCCTTCCTGTTTGAACTTCCGAGGAAGAACGGAGATTGTAGAGAAGAGGTACGCCAAATGGAAGGTCCACCTCACAGATAATGCATCCATGAAGGCCGTGTTGGGGCCACAAACTTCCAGTGTCCTGGCTCCATACACTGGTAGTTTGTGGTTGTGTCGTGAGGCCATGAGGACCACATCTGGAAAACCCCATTTGCCCACCAGGAGCTGAAAGATTACTGGATGTAGAGACCACTCCCCTGTATGCACGTAGTGACTGCTGAGGAAATCTGCTTCCCAATTGAGAATTCCTGGGATAAACACTGGGGAGATGGTGTTCGGCCTATGTGAGAATGCGGAACACTTTTGCCATTGCTGTCTGACTTCAAGTGCCTCCTTGGTGATTGAGGTAGATTGTACTGGCCTGCCCTGAAGAATATCCTGAGAGCTCTGTAGATGACTCAGAGTTCCAGGACATTGATGGGCAAGATCGCCTCGGCTGGAGTCCAGCATCCTTAGAAGGATGGTTACCTGTAGATGGCGGCAAAGAATTTCTGGGGAACTGGCCAACAGCAAGAGATCGTCTAAGTATGGGAGCAGTCTGATTCCTTGACAACAATGATGGGCCGCTATAACTGTCATGATCTTGGTAAAGGCCCGAGGAGCCGTAGAAAGGCCAAAAGACAGAGCTTGAAATTGGTAATGTTGCTGTAGTATAGCAAACTGGAGATATTGTTGATGAGAAGGTGCTATAGGTACATGTAGGTAAGCGACTTGAATGTCCATAGCCAGGATAATAGAGCGGAGGGTTTCCATACGAAACCTGGGTACCCTGATAAATCTGTTCAGAGACTTGAGATTGAGGATAGGCCGATGAGACCCATTGGGCTTCTGAACTGAGAAAAGGGTAGAATAATAGCCCTACCCTTGGTGTGAGGAGACTGGAATTATTACTCCTGAGAGCAGTAAGGACTGATTGCCCTTTTGGAGCAGCAGGGTCTTGCTTGGGTCCGATGGAGGTCCTGTGCAAAAGAACTGCTGGGGGGGTGTCACCCCAGGAAGGAGAGGGCATATCCGTGGGAGACCACTTCTCTTGTCCAGAGTCTAATGTGGTTGGAAACCAGAACTGGGCGAATTGAAGAAGTCGGCCTCCCACCCTGGGAGCCCCCAGGGAGAGGCCCGCCCTGTCAGGCTGAAGGATTGTCCTCCAGTTTGGTAGGTGATCATCTAGTAGCCCAGGTCTGTTTGGTCCTAGGCTTGGAGGCCTTAGTTGATGCCTTGGAAAGGATTGACGTTTAGCTTATCTTTAAGGACGAAAGGATGACATCCAAGGCATCGCTTTATATGCAGAGGGCAAGAACACCTTCTTGGAAGCTGCCAAGGTAGCCACAATTTTGTTCAATTCTGGGCCAAACATGATCTCCCCAGAATAAGGCAGAGACTTCAATGCCTCTTTTTTTAAAGTCCGAATCTGGCTTCCATATTCGGAGCAAAACAATATTGCAGGCTACTATGGAAGTGGCAGATGCCTTGGAAGCTAGGAGAGCAGTATCCAGAGCTGCTTCATCTAAATAGGAAGCTGCATCTCTAATGTGAGATATGAAGGACAGCTGTTCCCTCAAAGCATCATAAGGAAATTGTATCTTCTAGGGCCGCTGCCTAACTCTTAATGGCTTTTGCCACCTAGCCTGTAGCTCTAGCAGGATGTGTAATAACTCCTGTAAGAGAGCATATAGATTTTAGACAAGCTTCAATCCTTCTATCCTTAGTCTCCTTCGAGGAGGTAGCAGTATGGATAGGTAAGGTAGCATTCCTAACTAGACGTGTCACCTGGGAATCCATTTCTGGGGGAACTTCCCACTTAGTGCAATCAGTAGCTGGAAGATAGTAAAAGGAACTTAAATGTTTTAGGCAGCTGAAATCTTTTACTGGGCATATTCCATGCCGCACAAATGATCAGAGTGTGGAAACTCTGGCAACACTACCTTGTTTCACTTTAAATAGTGGCTCTTTTGCCTTGGGAGTGGGTTCTGTTTCTTCTATTTGAAGGATAGATTTTACAGCTCTCACAAGTGTAGGTATATTCAACTTGGAGAGTGGCTCCTCGTCTCCCGATGGGGAGTCAGAGTGAGAGAGATCTGTGTCTTAGGCCTCCCCAAATGATAAATCAGAATCTGATGACTGGGAAGATAGCACGCTTAGTAGGTTTACTAGGTAAGGGTCTCTCCTTTTGCAGCATTTGTTGAAAAGCTGTAGAGTTATTAACCATACTCTGCACTGAGGTAGAAAGTAAGTCTAGCCATGGGGAGGCAAAGGATTTGCAGGGAGTACCTGTTGTGGCCATCCCATAGGGGGAGCTACCACAGGGACTGCTAGGAAGTCTGTATTTTTTCCAGCACCTGCGCAAAAGTAGCCCAGGGTGGGTCCCGAGGAGAAGACACCTGGGCTGATGGGCCCGGGACAGTATAACAAGATGCACAAAAACCATTCTGAATAGACCTGTGAAGATAAGCCTGCTGAGCAGGACTTACAAGATACCAGAGTGGGAGGAGCAGTGCACTGAGCAACACCGATGTATGTGTAATATGGCACAGTATAGTGCACAACAGTGATATATAGTATGTGATAGCTCTCGCAAATATAGGTAGATATGAGGTACAATGAACACCCTATACCTTAGCATGCCAGGGTTATAGTGGAATAAAGGGAAAGGTATAAGCTGACAGTAATAGGAAAAAAGAAAACAGACAGCAGTGCTAGCACAAGTCACATACAATGCAGAATATACAATATAACTGCAGTGGGCGCTAAACTCAACTACACAGACCGCAGTGGCTGATAGAATATAGTGCTGTATAAACCTGGCCCTTAGGAGAGGTATACCGAGACTGGACCCAGCGTTCCTGGAGACCTGAATGCAGAAGATGGCTGTTGAGAGTCTTAAGAAGGGCATGGAGGGTGAGAGATGAGCAGCTCAGGGAGAAGCAAGACCGCAGTGGAATGGTACTGAGCTGGGGGAGGGGCCGCAGGAGAGCGCCTTCTCCCCTATGCTGACATTAACCACCAGGTCCCCTGGCTTTAATCATGCCCTGTGCCAGTGCTCGTAATGCCCTGGTGGTCTAGTGGAGTCCCAGATGAATCGGTGTCCACATCAGCGCCTCCGGTTTCTCCCCCGAGACAAGACTGCGCATAGACGATGGGATCCGCCTTACCTGTCCCCTTGAGTCCCGGCTGCAGTCTGAGGTCCGGGGAGCCATGCCAGCTAGGTCCCTCGCAGTACCTAGCCGAGGGCTGGTATCATGGCGCCGCGGAGGGGTGATGGAGCAGCAGTGCATACGTCCAAAGGACTGTCTCGCGCTGCTGCTCAGTAGTAAAATAAAGGCAAATCATAAAAATAAGCTTGGGTTGCTTAATAGCAGCCCCACTGTTAAAATGGTGATCCAGCTCCTGCCGATACCAACAAAACGGAGTTGCCTTCAAGGCTGTGGGCAGGGCATAGGGGTAAGGATCGGAGCATCCTTGGATAGAAAGAGCTTTGCTGTTGGTGTCTGGCCCTCCAAGTCCCACCTACACCCCATTGTCTCCCCTGTGGAGCACTATGGACCCTGAAGAATAAATTACTAATATTTGACCATGTTTTGTGAATGTGTAGTATGTGATTGGCAATACATAAACATTAGGACATTAATATTTTACACTCTACTTTATTTGCATTTCTTTATGGAACATCTCTGCCTAACAGTAAAAGGTGGCATGGTTGGCATTACAGCCTTGAGATCATGAGTTAAATTTCTCACCAGGGCACAGTGTTGAGTTTGTATGTCAGTGTGCGATTCATCAGAGTTCCACTTTTCTCACATGCTCCATAAACATACTGGTAGGTTAACTGGCTTTTGAAAATAAGTGTGTCCATGTGGTAGGGAGTATACAGTGTAAACTCCACTGGGGCAGGGACTGATGTGAATGACTGCAATATACTCTAGTGCACCACAGAATGTGTGTGCACTATATAAAAGTACTGTTCATCAATAAGAGGCCAGTAGATAACAGAAAAGCCCTGAACTCCTATTAGGAGAGGGGGGGATCATACATTGGGCAGGTAGTATTGGTGCTTCCTGTTAAATCCTGTTGGTCCTTTTTAAAGTGACCATATATACTATATCCCTTTCACACGGAATGTGTGCAAAATCCCGGCTTTTACCCGGCATTTGAGTGCCGGGTCGGTTTGCCGGTTCTGACCCCCCTATTACACAGAAAGCAAGTAACCGGGTAAAGCACTTTTACCTGGTAATTTACAGATCACGTTTTTTTTTTTGTGTGTAAAAGGGTCAACTAGGGAGGTAATTCCAGGGACTTGGACCCGGGTTGACCCTCTCACACAGAAAAATACCTGTGTTGATCAGTAAATTACCAGGTAAAAGGTGCTTTACCTGGTAGTTTGCTGGTTCTAGCCTGACAACCCCCCTTTCAAACAGAAAAGCAAACAGACCTGCCACTCAAATGCTGGGTAAAAGCCGGGATTCTGCACACATTTTGTGTGAAAGGGGTATGGGTTAGCCCTCTGTTTGCATGCAAGGGTGTAGCTAGAACTTTGGGGGCCACATAGCAAATCTCTCCCAGGAGTTACAAAAACCACACATTGGTCCCCACATAGAGACCATTCATGTTATACCACACAGTAGTATCCCTTACACCACACAGTAATGCCCTTTAGAGATTATGCTAGTGTCCCATATAACACATTATTCCATTATTATTTCTTAGAACATTACACCCCTCCAGAAGCCTCTCGCATCACTCTGTGTGCCATCAGGTGTGGATTTGGGGCACTGGCAGGAAGTGACAGTGGCAGAAAGCGCTGGCGCAATTTGAACCTGTCGCCAGACGCGAGCCAATCAGGAGCCGCCACTGCTGATTGCCTCACAGAGTCGCGGTCTCTCCATGTCTGCCTGCCGGTGAGCCAGCTGTAATCAGCTGGCAGGCCGGCACCAAATAGACACCACTACATCCTGGTCCCCCCTCGCCAGCCCTGAGTGGACCGGCCCACCTTATCACCTTGTGTGCGTGACTGGGTGCAGGGGGAGCAGCGGGCCACAGACAGCTCGGGCACCATAGCAGCCACTGTAGTTACGCCACTGTTTGCATGCATGTTAGCAAACAGTGGGGTCCTTTTCAGGATCAATGGAATGGGGTTATAGGTGAGGACAATGTACACAAATAAAGGCTACAGGTGTATATCAGGGTCCAGTCCCAGCTAGTGTACAATAAATCCCCATTGCAGAGCGGGCAAACACAACCAAAGTCATATGTGATGCTCAGAAACCTTTAATTGCAAGTTGTGGTGACACATTTAGGAGTATTGCAGAATATTCATAGACAGGACCTCAAGCTGTTAGCACTGTGAAAATATGTCTGTACTATATGTGACAACTTATAGAGGGCTCACAGAATAGGAGTTGAGATTCTTGAATATGCAAATTAATATGATGTATATTCCAACTTCTTAACTATTTTAAATAAAAATTTAAAAAGATCTGTAAAGTTCTCAGTACATGTAAGACGAGAATTAAATATTTACACTTAAACTATATCTCCCCTACTTTCTACCGATATTTAGTCCAGCCATGTTTTATGGAGTTCTGTTGCATCGGGTGTAACTGCAGCAGGAGTTCCAGCATGCTGGGACATGTAGTGACAGACAGCCTTGGCCGTCCCAGGCTAGATGGGAAAGTGACATGGTACAGTGGTAACAATTTGGGACACTTATCTTGGCCACATAGTACAACAGTGATACCTCATACCAGCAGGCTTTATTGGGCCTCAGAGGAATAGCTGCCCTTCAGCTCATTTCAGGAACATTGAACTTGATAAGATTTCCCACAGTGTATAATCAGCCATTAATTATATACTAGTAAGTTAAGAGTGATATAAGAGGCAAAGTTATATAAAAGAAAGCCATAAAACAAAAGCCATGTTGAGGTTATGGGCGAGGAACATGCCGCACAGACTGCATGGTGTCCAGTGCGGCGCCGATGTCATATTGCTTTGCTTGCAGAAGCCGTGTGAGCCAACCGCCTTCGTCTGTGAACCCCATGGACAGCATCTGTGACAGAGATTCGATGAGCTGGGGGTGCGCTTCTGTAAGAGGAGTAAACAAGCCACATTACTATGGTTAAAAGACATTGGTTGTAGTATTGCCCTAGAGTCACTATCTGCATGTGCTCTACAAAACGTGTGAGGTCACTGAAGTAGGTGGGGCTTGTTATAATGCCAATCATGGTGCTATTGCTAAGGATCAGGAAGGTGAAAACGAAAAAAAAAAAAAAGTGGTTAAATCAAAATACTGGTGCCCACAGTAGACATGTACCTAGCAGTTTTACAGTAGTCCCTTATGTAGAAATTCATAGACTGCTGCACTTTGGTGTGTTTGGGGGTGTGATGAAATGAACCTCTATAGTTCTGTTTTCGTACCATGGCCAAAGTGGACGATCAGTTTACCTACATTGCAGGGGTCGATTCAGACCCGGACGCTAAGCTGCGCTCTCACACAGCCAAAAGGGGCCAGGTATGCAAATTCCATGATCGCACTGTCTGATGTAAGAACGCCCTCTATGTGTTAGAGAGCGACGGCAGAGTGAACGCACGCCGGTCTAAAGATGCCCACTTTTCTTTCTTAGCAACATCTCCAGGAAGTGTAGGATTAATCAAAACCATCGGAGCTGCACGCAGCGCATGAGGTAGACCCTACCCCGCCACAAGCACTGCGATCACTGCAGGCTGAAATACATCCAAGTGACGTGTACAGTGACGCTTCCATGCTAATTATGAACACCCATAAAACTCTGTTTTGACGCCCAGACACGGCTGCATTCGCAGCATCACTCCCTCGTTCACAAGCACCTTCCCCTGTTACCACCCACAAACGGCACATTCTGTCACTCAAAGTAGCGTCCAGTCTGTGTACTACGATCGCACAACTCCCAGACGCAGTGACTGGTTAGCGTATGCATATTTTGCCGCAGACGGGCGATAATTGCCCATAGCGTGCATTCACTGCTAAGCAAACGGGTCTGAATCGGGCCCTAAATTTACTAAAATACAGGTTTACAAAAGTGTATTTTTTTTTGTCCATAGCAATCAAATTCTAGCCATCATTTACTAGAATGTACCAAATAAATGATAGGCAGAATCTGGTTGCTATGGGCAACTCCTCCACTTTTGTAAACCTGCACTTTAATAAATTTACCCCTTGACGTTCTAGACCACCTACAGAGCAATGATCATCTGCCCAACTTAATTTTCACTACAAAGTGTCCCACAAGCTATGAATGCACTACAGCCAGAACGTTTCATGGTGCTCTTACAATGGGGGCTTATAAAGTATTATTTACATTGTGGTCCATCTAATGATTACCTGCAGGAAGATGTGGGTAGAGAGCAGCTTCCCTTAGACCCGTGGGTGCCTGTGTGGGTCTATCTGGGTCCAGAGCACAAGGCTCATCTGTCTGGTCGACTTGAAAGGACTGTAGCTCACCAGTGGACGGGTCAACTTCTTTCGGGGAGACATGAGTCCAGTCATCATCTGCCCCTGTACCGCTGCTGCTGCTGCGTTCATCTTGTTCCTGCTGAGGACAGAGATGTCATTACTTACATATCACACATGTGACGCTGGAAGTATGTCAGCACACAAGGGAGGGGGGGGGGGGGGGTCTGCATTTTCCAGATACTCCAAAACCCCATTAGGTTGTGTACAGTGAGCAGCTTAGGGTCAATCTAAGTATGACCCAAACCTTGTCACCCTGAGCCTGGTGAAGACACAAGTAGACCAGTGATGTCACTAAGGGGGTGAGGGCCGCACTGGGTGACGCCATCCAAGGGAGTGACACTGCTATGTTGGGGTCACCCCCTTGGATGGCATCACCGGGCAGTGCTGCAGCAGTGGGGATGACAAGATGCGCATCCACACCATTCCACCACCCCCCACCCACCCACATGTCCGAAGAAGCTAGGGGCTGCCCAGTGACTGAACCTTGAGCAAGCCCCCAGTGTGACGAGGGCGTGACAGGTGGTCACGATCCCAAAACATCATACATCAGGGGACGTGACCCCCCCCATCACTTAGCGAGGCTGGTAAGTGCCGCATTGGGTGTCACCCGGTGGTGCATCAGAGTAAGGACGTAAGCTCACTCGGGCAGGAACACTGCTGCAGTACATCATATTGGAATCTAATTTTGTTTGCGATCTACTGTATAGCCATCTACCTTCCACATCAGTGTGCATAATGTCAGTTTTCATGAAGCACATGTCTATTCTCTAATGAAAGGACTGCAGGTCCCATAACATTGACACCACATTTATTTCATATCAGTCAGGTCTCCATATACTCTAAAGCAGCAATATTCATTTAAAAAAAAAAAATCAACCAAAATCAGCAATATACTGTAGATTTTGTACAATTATAGACCCAATAGCTTTTCAGGAATAGAGGGAGTTCAAAAATTAAAATATTGAGATCACAATGTACTGACCACTTTATGATGTGGTGCAGTAACAAATAATATCGATTCTATATTTTATTATCTAGACTAGACCGTGTTAACTGTGTATACAGTCCAGACACCACAAAAACGGTGTTTCACGGCCATGGTGTTATACGCATTAGAAGTTCTTGGTGCCTTATAGGTTATGTAGTAATAACCAGCTAGCAGAGAACGAGTGACGTTGCAGGCAATGCCGATTGCTACATGAGACTTGCTTTCCTAACTCCCACTAATACCCCTTTCAGACATACCGAGAATCCCAGGAATTTGGCCTGCCTCAGACAAATTCCCAGGTTGCCACGTATGTCTGAAAGTTACCTACCCGGAACACGTTCCCAGGTGGCCGACCCTTCAAGCGACCAGGGAATTTCCCGGGAAATTACCCTGCTTATGTCTGAATGGTACTCCCGGGCTGCACCAAGCAGCTTTTACATTGAGTTGGCAGCGCAGAGCGTCTTATAGGGACGCTCAGCGCTGACGCTCAACACCCCCTGCGCCGGTGGCTGTGTAGCTGTAGATCCGAGTCAGTGAAACAGGACCCCAGCAGGACGCCGGGGACACCTACCTGCGCTCAAGACCGCCGACTGGTCTCCGCCATAGCGGGCCACCCGCACTCCCACTGGACCACCAGGACAATAAAACAAATAATTTAATAAAATAAAAAAAATGCTGCATTTTGATTGGCTGGCTGCCTGCTGCACTTTGATGACATCAGCGGCAGCCGGGGAGGGGACAGGCTAGAAGGGGCAGACGGCAGAGGAGAGGCAGGTAATCTGATAAACCCAGATTATGTCTGAAAGGGGGTCTACCTGGGAATTTCCCAGGTAGACGCTGTAGGGGGGTCTTGACCAAATACCCGGGAATTTGCACAGGAGAAATTCCCAGATCTGAGCAGGAAAATTCCCGGGTTGTATGTCTGAAAGGGGTATAAATAAGTCAGAGGTGCAGAATGCAGGAAGTATCCCATTTACACAGCAAACAAGGGAACTCACGTTGTCGCACCGTGCAGGCGAATTTAATGATACGTTTTTCATCCGGTTATCAATGTGGTCTGTGTCCATGCAGTCAGTGTTGTCTTCACATCCGTTCTTCGTGCTCTGGGGGTTTGGGGGCGAGGATGTGCTGTTTGGTTGGGAATCTTGGGGTTGTGGGTTTGTGACCTTGCTGCGCTTCCCACCGTGCTCCACATCAATGTCCACATCAATCCCTGCGAGGAAAGCAGTGTTGTCAAGTAAACTGGATGAGATTTTATGGCCACTGACAATTCCTAGACAATTGCTTTTGGTATCCAACGCACAGCAGAAAGATTTAGCATGTTCCCGCATGCAGGGGAAGCACATTGCAAGTTATACTAATAGTAACTAATGCCAAGACTGTCCCAGGACCATCAGAGAATGATCACTCAGTGACATTGCAATAGGTCATATATATTACATGCCTAGACGACCTGGATTACTGGGGAGAGAACTATATAACAATTATAAGAATGTACACCTCACCAGGTGCAGTATACACACTTACCCAGAGGGCTCAACATGGCTGCCACACTCTCTCCAATATTCTGCAAGAAGGACATGTTAGGATTTTGGCACGGCTGCGAGGAACTGCAAGAAGCACCTGGGCGAGGACAAAAGAAAAAAAAAAAAAGCTCTTTGTGACTATGTTGCAGTTGTGCAAAGTTTACAACTAGTTAAGGGAGCTAAAAAGTTTCAACTCTAAAAATGCTACTTAGTGGATAACAGAAGAAAGAATTTAAATTCAACTAAGTGCAGAAAACTCAGATTACGTGTTCTGGACTAATGGTGCATACACATGGTCAGATTACGTGTTCTGGACTAATGGTGCATACACATGGTCAGATTACGTGTTCTGGACTAATGGTGCATACACATGGTCAGATTACGTGTTCTGGACTAATGGTGCATACACATGGTCAGATTACTTGTTCTGGACTAATGGTGCATACACATGGTCAGATTACGTGTTCTGGACTAATAGTGCATACACATGGTCAGATTTTTCTTCAGATCTGAACGATAACGATTTCAAAAATAGTTCAATCGTTCATATCTGAAGGAAATTCTGACATGTCTGAACGATGAACCATGCGCGTTCCTGATGGTCAGATAATGATATCTGACATCTGATGTATTTGCAGTCAGATTGGACGATTCCATTCTTTTTAATGCAGTCAAAAATCGTTCGTAGTTCAAATCATTGGTCAAATCGTTCATCTGACCGTGTGTATGCTCCATTACAGTATGAACACGACAAGAACAAAGTCACTTACAGTACAGAACATGGTTTATAAACATTGCTGAAATCAGTAGTCATAATATCCAAGGGGGTGTCGTAGGCAGTGGGGAGGAGATAAGTGAGAGAAGAGAGCCCTGCTTGTGCGAACTTAGGGCCTAATTCAGGTTGGCCCACTGCGCATGCGCACCACGGACCCGGCTCCGTCGTGCACATGCGCGAGACCCGGATAGCGACGGGCAAGCCATCGCTATGGGTCTCGCTACAAAGTGGGCGTGTTGTCGATGGTGAGTGACAGCACGCCCCCTTTGGTGGGCGTGGCTGCCCAGACGGAGGCGTTCCCATGGGAATGCCTACCGTCTGGGGCCGGCCCCACTGACATCACAAGTGATGTCAGTGGGGGTGCTCTCCGCTCTGATAGAGCGGAAAGCACTCCACGGCTTGCGGCAACGAGACCCTACCACATGGGTCTCGTCGCAAGCCCACAGCTATACGAGCGGCCGCTCTAAAATTCAGAAGGACGGCCCTGATTCAGAGAGAGTGCTCTGTCAGAGCGTCCGGCTTTGCATCAGGGCCTTAGTCTAAAGGGGAGGAACAGACAGACACTGATAACACAGAGGGGTGACAGTGAGCAAGGAGCATGGGGAAGTGGGGAGCTGGGAGGCTTTGATAAAGTGGATCTTGAGAGCCAGTTTGAAGTTTTGTAAAGAGGTGGAGAGTCTGGTAGGGAGAGAGTTCCAGAGGTGGGGAGCAGCACGGGTAAAGTCTTGGAGAAAGTAATAAGCTGGGTAGAAAGGCGGCTTTCATTAGTGTAGCGAAAGCGGGCGGGAGGGTGAAGTGAGATAAGGTCAGAGATGTAAATAGGAGAGGATTGGGTGGGTCAGGGCTTTGAAAGTGAAGTGTGAGGAGTACTGCTCTACAATCTCTAGCTTTGTTTGCTATAGGATAACAATAGCACTGCATGCATGACTGGCCGTGTACTACTGCAGGTGCTACAAACATACTGTGGGGCTGCTGCAGAGGTGAATGGACCCACCCATTTGTGGGGCATATTTCACTTGTTTTTGCACTGTGCATGCTCTGGAACCAAGTGCGCGCAGTTACAGAGGATATAGAGTCATACTTGTTTCAGTGGAAGCTACGCTCACTACTGAAACTGCGTAAAATGGGCGGCAACATAGGGTGTGTCAACAGAACTGCGGACTAAGAATCAGACGCAAGTATAAACACGGTGCAATGACGACTAGTAACTAACCAATCGTACACACAGGGGGAGAGTGCACTGCAAGATGCTTATAACGCTACATATACAGTGCCGGGAACATGCACCAGATATCCATGTAACAGGCCCAGTAAGCCTACATCCTACAGGGGAGCATATCCCAGCATACTAGACACTTACCTTCCTCTGGTGGTGACTGACTCTGTGGGGCAGCACCTCCAGGTGCCTGCTGGGAGTTCTGGCAGGGATATCCTCTTCCAGGAAAACCCCATTCCTGCATCCATGGAAAAGGAGGCATGCCATGGTGCTTCTTGCGGAACAAGCAACCACGAGGGTAGGGCTGGGGAAGAAGAATACATTAGAATCTATGCAGAAATATACTGAGAACAGGTTCCAGACATGCACAAAAACTGCTCATCGTATGTAACAAAGCCTACAGGTCACTGTCAGACATGAGAGAGTTCAGCGGCAGCTATGGATTATTTCTCTGCAGTAATGTAACCAGAAATAACAGCGCCGAACGATTCAGTAATCTGCCCAGCACCTTAAATGTCCATCTACCCTCAGCATATTTTACTTTATCAGCTTATATTTGCCCTCTTGCAGCTTGTACTATATTGTGCTTTATCTTTCTTAGTGCAATGAGATGACTAGAACCTCTTTATAGATACTTGGAGGTCTATTTACTAAGTCCCGACATTTTTGTTCTTGTTCATGCCAGATATTGAAATGGGCAAAGCTTTTACTAGCCGTGTCTTGCTAGTAAAAGCACTGCCCTTTTATCTATCGGGCATGAACACGAACAGAAGTGTCAGGTATTACAACCCGCCACTTAGCAAGTAACCCCCTTGGAATTGTCACATGACAGCCTGGTTGCCGCATAACATCCTAGTCCTATACTATAGCTGTCAGTGTATGGAGTGGATGCTTACAATAGGAGTTGGGAACATGATCATGTTGTGCTCCTGGTGAATTCCTTTTCCCTCGCAGGTGCTGCACAGGTCATAATCCGGACAGATCAGGCACTTGTACCGGTTCCCAACCACGGGCGAGTCACACCCGTCACAGGTCACGTTGGGATGCACCACGTTCTGCGCGTTTTCTTGCCCACAATGTGAGCGGTGATCACGCTTAAGCTCTCTCCTTTCTAGGAATAACGTGATAGAAATAATAAAGACCAGGTGATCGCAGCACGGGGGACTGAACATATTACAAACCAAAACAAGCAGGGTTATAGCTTTATATGCTAGCTTACAGCAGGAACCGCATTAACCTAGAGGTCAAATTCACCTTCCAAATACAGTACATAGGTCACACAGAGAACATTCAACAACAGTCTGGTCAAAGGTCACAAAACGCAACATGACCAATGAATGAAGACGCTGCAAAGTTGCGTTCCTTGGAATAATGCGCATAACCTAATATTAATGCCATATCGGCTCAGTGGAATATTGTACATACCTTTAATGTACAGACGGAAAACGCCTTCATTCATCATATCAAGACCCATTTTCAGTTCTTCATCAGTAGAAAAAGCAACAAGATCTCCCTCCTCATCTGGAAACAAATGTATAATATATATATAAGCTGCAGTTGTGTGAATGAAACAATCATAGGGCGAGACTCCATTCTCTGCGACGGGCGAAGTTCCTCCCAGAATGGTTAGGAAAAAGGCAACTTCGCGTCCAGCTATATATCGAAGCAGGAAAAATGTAGCTACCATAATATGCGCACAGAACTGAATACCCCCTATAGAAAGGAATTCAGAAGTACATACTTAGAGTAAGATATTAAAATATTTCCAGTAGTCTAAAGAGAAGCAATCAAATGGATTAATGTGCGCCCATTGCCTGCATTAATTGGCCTCAGCCATAGACTTTATTAAGACTGTATGGGCCTCTCCCTGTGTCTGTGTGGGTTTTCTCCCCTGGTACAAAGATACTGATAGAGGTTATTAGGTTTGTGAGAAAATGGACTCTAGAACAGAGATTCCCAAACCCAGTCATTACCGTCCAGGTTTTAAGGCCATCTATGTTTGAGTCCAGATTGACTGTCACCTGTGCACAAACATGGATATCCTTATAATGTGGAATGTAAAGGCGGAGTTTGGGAACCTCTGCTCTAGTGAGATTAGATAGATGTAGGGAATGTAGAGTGTAAGCTCCATTGGGGCAGGGTCTGATCTTAATGAGGACATTCTCATATATGATAGAGATTATATATATATATATATATATATATATATATATATATATATATATATATATATATATATATTACATGGTCTTATGACGTTACAGTACCAATTGATGCTGCACACGAGTCGTTGACTAGTTGAAGACAGGTATTTGGCAACAACATGCATGTCCTATGCACTAAAAGCCTAGCAAATGCAGATCAGAACTTTTACCCGTTTGCTGACTTTCAGCCCTGGCAACTAGTTTGCAGAGAAATTATCCAAGATCAGTGCTCAAGATCATTTCTACTGTTCAGTATTTCCATACACTCCAATCAGAAGCCGCTGCCACGTAACACCTGCTTTCATATACAGCTAGTTTTTGGATGTATATAAATATACTTTAGATTTAAATATGCTCCATGCACTTTTACCTACACACCCAGCCTGTATGCAAAGCAGGTATAGATCAGACTAGTTTGCACAGCCATAGGCAAAACTCGTTGTAGCTACAATTTAGTAAATCAGTCTGATATTTTGTTGGTAAACAAAAAAAACACCAACTAAATATACAGCCCTACGATGTGTTTACACCCTACAATACACCACAGCTGTCAGACCGTTCAAATCACACGTGTAAAATGAATAAATAATCATCATTATAGAAGCTAACCAATCCTGCAAGAGAAATATTATATAGTCACCTTTTTATATTACAACAGAACATAGGGAGAAGTAATAGTGTTGCTCTGACTTCAAAAGGGAGCACCAACTAATTAATGACATGGCTGGTACAGCTTTCCATGATCACGTCCTATTGCACATCTATAACGAACGCTGACCCCTATTTCTACAGTGTAGCAGGCCTGCCGCTAAGATATTCCCCTTGGGTGTGTTCGGGAGTTACATAAGGCCCCCCCCCCCCCGCTTCACTGATTAGCAGAGACCAGCTCTCCCTCTTGTAACCAGGATCCAGCTGTACGGTTACCAGGATCCAGCTGAATATTGTATACTCCCCAGCGCCTGTGTCACTGGCTGTGGGCACAGACTCTGGCAGGAGCCCTTTAATTTATTTATTACCAGTTATATATATAGCGCACACATATTCCGCAGCACTTTACAGAGAATATCTTTCCACTCACATCAGTCCCTGCCCCAGTGGAGCTTACACTCTATGGGCCTCATTCAGACCCACTCGCGAGCGGCTGTCCGCTCGCAAGTGGGTCGATGGTGTGCACTGCGCATGCGCACGACGGAGGGAGCTCCGTCGCGCGCATGACTTTCCTTCGCTCTTTGTGTCTGATCACAAGGGGAACGCCTACCGTCAGAAGCCGGCCCCACTGACATCACTAGTGATGTCAGTGGGAGTGATTTTGGCTCTGATAGAGCCAAAATCACTCCTGGCCTTGCGGTTGAGAAACTCAACTGCAGGCTTCTGCTCGCACTGGCGATGGTCGCGATGGTCAAGACCATCGCGACCATCATCCTGCACGCTCGTATAGGCTGTGGGTGGTGACCCACAGCTATACGAGCGTCCAGGAGGACGCTCCATATTTATGGAGGTAGGCCCTGATTCAGAGCGAGCGCTCTGGTCAGAGCGTCCGACTCTGAATCAGGGCCTATATTCCCTATCACATGCTCACATACACACTAGGGTCAATTTTGTTAGGAGCCAATTAACCTACCAGTATATTTTTGGAGTGTGGAAGGAAACCGGAGCACCCGGAGGAAACCCACGCAAGCACAGGGAGAATATATAAACTCCACACACAGTTAGGGCTGCAGTGGGAAACGAACCCATGACGTCAGTGCTGTGAGGCAGTAACGCTATACTGTCCCAGGATCCATGCCTAGAGAATACATCTACCCAGCTGAAGGTCAGCGACAGCCCAGGGATCCCTGTGGATAAACATTCTGCTAGTTTGAGGAGTGAAGTTTGGGTTTCAAAGAGATAAAAAACAAAACAAACCAAACACACACAGGAAACATGTATATGAGCAAAGGAAAGAATATTCTCCAAATCATTGCAATTAACCAGCCCTGCCACTTACTAACAGTACCATTACTGAGAACGCCCAGCCTGGCTCCACAGGATTACCTTTGCTCTTACTGCACCTCTGCCAAACCTAAGTAACTGCATAAACACACTACAAAGGGCACATTCCTCTGTCTGGGCGTCACGGTTATAAACCAACAAAATCTACATTTCAGTTATCTGTGTAAACACAACTGGCTCCACATTGTACCGATGGATCCACTGACACGGCGGCCAATCAGGTAAGCTATACAGACTTACCAATCGGCTGCTCGATGTGTATCCCCTGCCATCACAACTGGGTGGGCATTTGAATTTGCCCACCCAGTCACCGGTTTCCCTGCAGCAAGTGTAACTGCCAGACGGCTAACCGCCCGTACACACAGCCAGATGCGCCAATATATAGATACAAGCGAGCCGCGCCATTATCCATAATCTGCAACTTTACTCCAACTCCATTGCGAGCAAAAATACCAATCCTAAGCGCCCAGTTATTATAAGCGACTCTCCACTGCTACGAAGCGACGCAGACGCTAAATTAAGAATTAGGTAGGAACGTCCGGGATTTGCTAAAAGGATGCGAGAATAAGAACATCTCTGTATAGCACTGTACTTACTACACACACAGCTCCAGTGTCAGATGGAAGCCCTCAGCTAGAGAATCCAGGGGTCAGAAAACTAATATGCACCTTTTATAGAGCAAAGCCCTGTAGTAGCGGATGTGTGGACAGAGGGTGATCAGGGAGTAAATATACATATGTGACATGAGACAAACCTCAGGGGTCGATTCAGTTACAAGCGAGCGGAGTAAATATTTCTGTCGCTGAAAACACCAGCTTACTGTTAGGACAAGCTGACTCGCTCCTAACTATAAGGACCCCATAGATTGTAAGCTCATGTACAGGACCCTCTTCCCTTTCACTCCTCTACATAATTCTGCTAATGGCATACTGTAATAATGTACATATGTATTGTAATTGTATATACAGCTTCTACTTATGTATCATGTCAGTTTTATCCCATATGTGCAGCACTTCAGAACCCCTGTGACACCTAATGTAGAAAATATACTAATAGCTACAGGCAGAAGTGACATTACACCATGGGGGCAATGTACAAGGTTATGGGGCCCAGTACCAGCTACAGCCATCGGGAGACTGTGACAAGTGATTATAAACTGCAGTGTAGGAATATCGCACTACAGGTGATTATATAATAAATATAGGAGTAATATAATAGCTAATACAGAATCCCCAGTGCCATGTATAATGTAATATATTATATAATATAATATAGGAGTAATAATTAATACAGAGTCTCCAGTGCCATGTATAATGTAATATATAATATAATAATTTAGGAGTAATAGTTAATACAGAATCCCCAGTGCAATGTATAATGTAATATATAATATAATAATTTAGGAGTAATAGTTAATACAGAATCCCCAGTGCAATGTATAATGTAATATATAATATAGGAGTAATAGTTAACACAGAGTCCCTAGTGCCATGTATAATGTAATATACAATAAATATACAGTACGTGACCCCCCCGTGCCTGATGTTGGCCCTATGTGCTATGTAATGTATACATAGAGCTATAGATGTATAGAATGCATAGACAGTGTATAGCGGCCGCTCACCCCTGTACAGCATCTGGAAGCAGCCGGCTCTCAGGCCCGGGAAGACCTCGGCCACCCTCAGTGCCAGGCGCTCCCAGCCGGTGGCCTCCGGCAGCGTAAAGCGGCGGATCTCCTTCTGGTTCTCGTCCTTGCCCAGCAGGTAAGCCTTCACCGTCACCGACATGTCTGCAAGAGTCCCGTTCCCGTTCGCTCGGTGGATGATGATGTCGCAGCTGGAATGATTATCGGCAGATCTCGTCTTACAGGCCACACACTGTCGCTGCGACTGTCACTGTCACTGAATCCTACCGTGACGCAGCCGTCGCGTCTATATACAGCCGGCCCCGGGAAAGTCCCCACCCACTATCAACGGGGAGAGACAGCGGCCTCTAGCCACGCCCACAGAGACTGGATTGGAAGATGAGTTAGCCACGCCCACAGATAAAGAATGTCAATTAGCTGGCCACGCCCACAGCATTGGGTTGCTGTATGTACTGTATGGAGGCAGGTACGCCTTCTGTTGTGACTTGGGAGGGGAGAATAGCCATGCCCTGAATGTTTTGTCACCATGAACCAGCAAAACAAAGGGAGTTTCTTGTAAAACTGGGGGGTGAGTGAGGGACGGTGGAGATTCTGGAAGGATCAAGAATGAATCAATCCGTCTCTCGTGTTCCATTCATGCACCTCTATTGAGGAAACCCAGTGAGAATATACAAACTACACACACACACAGACACAGATGGGCCATCACTGGGAATTGAAGTCATGACCTCAGTGCTGTGAGGCAGCAATGCTAACCACTACGCCACCAGGCTGGCCATTTTATCACTGTTCGTATGGCACCACAAGATTCCCAAGCGCCATACGGTGGGGAAATACAGGGCTCCAGCAAGCAGCCTTCAGATAAACTAAGGCAAAACGCAGAACATTCAAGCAGTATAAATACAATATCATCACAAAAAATAAGCATGAGATATAATAGGAACATACATAAGGCATAGGGCCGCATAGGCACAAGGCATGGTGTAAGGACGCTGCCGCACAGCTGTAGAGCTGAGGGCAGAGAAAGACAGAAAGGGGTATATTTACTAAACTGCAGGTTTTTAGAAGTGGAGATGTTGCCCACAGCAACCGATCAGAATCTACTTAACATTTATCTAGCACCTTCTAGAAGATAATAGCTAGAATATGATTGGTTCCTATGGGCAACATCTCCACTTCTAAAAACCTGCACTTTAGTAAATGGTATCCGGTCATTAGGTCTACAGTATATAAATAGACAATGTTTGGGAAGACAATGGAAGATAGACAGGCAATAGGTCGACAAGGATGGAAGGTCGACAGGGTCTGAAAGTCGACAGGTACTGAAGGTCGACATGGTCATTATGTTGACATACATGGACAACATACAAATGGTCGACAATTTTATTTTTTATTTTTTTTATGGTTAAACACTTACCAGAGGGTTAGGGTTAGGCACCAGGAGGGAAGGTTAGGGTTAGGCACTTACCAGAGGGTTAGGGTTAGGCACCAGGAGGGAAGGTTAGGGTTAGGCACTTACCAGAGGGTTAGGCACTAGAAGGGGTGGTTAGGGTCAGGCACCTACCCCGACAGTTAGGGACCAAGGGGAGGATTAGGGTGAAGATTAGGGCTAGAAAAACAAAACAAAAACATGTGTCGACCATTTGTGTTTCGACCATATGTGTGTCGACCTAATGACCATGTTGACCTTCAGTACCTGTCAGGGGCTGGCTGGCAACTTTTAGCCTGGGGGGAAAATGCATGCAGGTGGCCCTGGCAGAGGAGTAGCATGTAGCCGGGGTGCACGGAGCACGTGCGTGCTTAGGCCCCCCCCTCAAGTGTTCCAGGGAGGAGGCGGGTCCATATGGAATTAATGTAAAGTAAAAATAAAGATATGGGGCAGCCCCCTGTAGTGGTGCCCATATGCAGTGCCCCCTGTGCCCCAGGAGAGGACCCCCTTATACAGGCCACAAGTAGTGATCCTCCTATGCAGTGCCCCTTATACAGTGCCCACAGTAGTGGTCCCCCCTGTGCAGTGCCCCTTGTGTCCCCAGTAGTGGTCCCCTCTGTGCAGTGCCCCTTGTGCCCCCAGTAGTAAGCCCCTTATATAGTGCCCCCAGTAGTTGTACCCCCTATGCAGTGTCCCCAGTAGTAGTCTCCCCCTTGTAGTGCCCCCAGTAGTTGTACCCCCTATGCAGTGTCCCCAGTAGTAGTCTCCCCCTTGTAGTGCCCCCAGTAGTAGTCCCCCCTTATAGTGCCCCCAGTAGTAGTCCCCCCCTTTGTAATGCCCCCAGTAGTAGCCCCCCTTGTTGTACCCCCAGTAGTAATCCCCCTTGTAGAGCCCCCAGTAGTGCCCCCAGTAGTCCCCCCCTTGTAGTGCCCTCAGTAGTGCTCTCCCCCTTGTAGTGCCCCCGGTAGTAGTCCCCCCCTTGTAGTGCCCTCAGTAGCGCTCTCCCCCTTGTAGTGCCCCCAGTAGTCTCCCCCCCCTGTAGTTCCTCCAGTAGCAGCCCCCCCTTGTAGTGCCCCCAGTAGTAGTCTCCCCCTTGTAGTGCCCCCAGTAGTAGTCCCCCCCCTTGCAGTGCCCTCAGTAGTGCTCTCCCCTTTGTAGTGCCCCCAGTAGTAGTCTCCCCCCCTTGTAGTTCCTCCAGTAGCAGCCCCCCTTGTAGTGCCCCCAGTAGTAGTCCCCTCCCTTGTAATGCCCCCAGTAGTAATCCCCCTTGTAATGCCCCCAGTAGTAAGCCCCCTTGTAGTGTCCCCAGTAGCGCTCTCCCCCTTATAGTGCCCCCAGTAGTGTTCTCCCCCTTGTAGTGTCCCCAGTAGTAGTCCCCCCCCTTTGTAATGCCCCCCAGTAGTAATCCCCCTTGTAATGCCCCCAGTAGTAATCCCCCTTGTTGTGCCCCCAGTAGAGCTTTCCCCCTTGCAGTGCCCTCAGTAGTGCTCTCCCCTTTGTAGTGCCCCCAGTAGTAGTCTCCCCCCTTGTAGTTCCTCCAGTAGCAGCCCCCCTTGTAGTGCCCCCAGTAGTAGTCCCCTCCCTTGTAATGCCCCCAGTAGTAATCCCCCTTGTAATGCCCCCAGTAGTAAGCCCCCTTGTAGTGTCCCCAGTAGCGCTCTCCCCCTTATAGTGCCCCCAGTAGTGTTCTCCCCCTTGTAGTGTCCCCAGTAGTAGTCCCCCCCCTTTGTAATGCCCCCCAGTAGTAATCCCCCTTGTAATGCCCCCAGTAGTAATCCCCCTTGTTGTGCCCCCAGTAGAGCTTTCCCCCTTGTAGTGCCCCCAGTAGTAGTCTCCCCCCCCTTGTAGTTCCCCCAGTAGCAGCCCCCCCCTTGTAGGGCCCCCAGTAGTGCTCTCCTCCTTGTAGTGCCCCCAGTAGTAGTCCCCCCCTTGTAATGCCACCAGTAGTAGCCCCCCCTTGCTGTGCCCCCAGTAGTAATCCCCCTTTTAGTGCCCCCAGTAGTGGTCCCCCCCCTCCCACAGTACACACACACACGTAATAAATAATAAAAAAAATAAAAACACTCACCTGAATCCCCGCTCCCGCTATCCGATCCTCCGTCTGTCCTCCCGCGCCGCTCTGCATTATGGGAGAGACGTCATGACGTCTCTCCCATTACCCACTGCAGGAGCCGGAAGATGGAGCGGCTCCTGCAGTGGGCGCAGCAGCAGTCAGTGAGAGTCTAACAGAGTCTCATTGGCTGCCACTCAAAACAAACACACAGCTGCCGGAGCCGGCGGCTGTGTGTTTGCAACTGTGTAGCGCTGACCGAACTCCGTCCGGTCAGCGCTACACACGCGGTGCAGCTGTGTCACCGAGACACAGACTGCCCGCGGCCTGCATGACGCTGCGGCCCGGGGGGCACATGGCACCCTACCCCCCGGCCCAGCCCGCCACTGGTACCTGTTGACCTTCTTACTAGTCGACCTTTAGTGTGTCGACCTTCAGTCCCTGTCGACCTATTGCCTGTCTATCTTCCATTGTCAGCGACTTGGATTTTAGTTAATGTTGTCACATTTGGAATAGACTTTCATATAAATATGGTAGTCAGCAGTGAGCAAAGGTTTTCAGGAAAGACAAGGAACTAGAGCGCACGCTTCCCCTAACTCATTTTTCTCGGGGATATTTTTAAATTTGCGATATTGTGTAATAAAACGGAAGCAAAGTACAAATTGTTTCTCATACTGTACCTGCAATAGTATCATTCTTTTCATTTTATATTAGTACTACTAAACTGTAATCATAACTAAGTAAAACTAACTGTAAGATCATATGTAAAAAAAATCTTAAAAATGGAGAATATATCGGAGGTTTTACAACCCATGAAGTGGCAGGAACATCTTATGCTGGTACCGCTGCTTAGTCATGTTAGGCCACAACTCTCACCTGTGCTACGTAATGGCTCTCAGTTTTATTATACAAGGATGACCCAACAATAGGGGAGTTTTACAGACCCATAACCCCCTAGACGGGCCCTTTGCTGTCAGAATCATGTGACACTCCTGTGATCGCTTGAGGCCTGTATGGCCTTGTGCTGTTATTTCAGCCTGCATTTGTTGTCCTCTGCTCTGCTTACATGCAGTGCTGAGTCACAGGCAGTGAGAGCTATGCAGGATCATACCATACTGTCATACGCTCACTTTTATGTGCAGAGGGACAGACTATTCTTGACCCTTTTTATTATTGGAAATAAGTGAACCTGACAAAGCTGTAATATATGTTGCTCAATTATTACATGGGGTCAGATATATAATTGAGAACTTATTCACATATATATACACATATGTATAAATATATCTACTGTTTGAAATGGGTGATGGAAGCTATCACCAGGTCCGTGTCTATGAAGGCTGTTAGGTAGACATACTGTTTTACATCTAATAATATCACAGGGGTAATGTTGGGGTCCAAAACACTTTCTCTGTCACCGTCTCAGGAGTAAAAGGGCAAGCCTGTATTGCAGAGGATGA
The DNA here is from genome assembly GCA_031769625.1 of Taudactylus pleione. Lineage (NCBI taxonomy): Eukaryota > Metazoa > Chordata > Amphibia > Anura > Myobatrachidae > Taudactylus > Taudactylus pleione. The sequence goes on along the minus strand of JAUIMM010000628.1, from coordinate 2,693,358 downwards.
TGTCAGTAACCTGATAGGGTTCCTGGATCACACTCACACATAATTCACACCACTTAGATTTATGTGTAGGACGAACCTGGCATTCAGGACGTACATGGCATGCCAGCAGTATGTGATGATATTAATGACTGTACTATTAAATGGTGTACCCCAGACGGACACAGTGCTGCAATATAATGTGGGGCTGGTTACTGGCCTCCAATAAGTATCATTGTCATACAGTCACACAGTATTACTAACCCAATGCTACAATCACAGTGAAATTTTTTTTTTTCCTGGCAATGTCTGTAAATAACAATATTACTGTAATAGCAGCTATGAGGTAATGTGTGATGGTGACATACAGATCTCTTTATGGACACTATGGTATAAGCAGTAAGCGGAGTGCTGGGGGTTCTATGAACCTGGGGAGCTGCGATTCCTGACAATGTCTCCACATCTGTGATACGCTGCAGAGGGAACGGGCGGCTCTCATTGCGGGCAGGAACAGATACATTACAGACCTGTAAGGGGACAGAGAGAAACGATGAGCTCTATCTATATGCACATTGTGCTTCTGATATTACCATTAGTCATACAGGGAACTCACAAGCCATACACTCAGGGGAGTTTGGTCATAAGGAGATATAAGGAGCATACAAACCATACACTCAGGGGAGTTGGGTGATGAGATATAGGGAGCATACAAACCATACACTCAGGGGAGTTGGGTGATAAGGAGATATAGGGAGCATACAAACCATACACTCAGGGGAGTTGGGTGATAAGGAGATATAGGGAGCATACAAACCATACACTCAGGGGAGTTGGGTGATAAGGAGATATAGGGAGCATACAAACCATACACTCAGGGGAGTTGGGTGATAAGGAGATATAGGGAGCATACAAGCCATACACTCAGGGGAGTTGGGTGATAAGGAGATATAGGGAGCATACAAACCATACACTCAGGGGAGTTGGGTGATAAGGAGATATAGGGAGCATACAAACCATACACTCAGGGGAGTTGGGTGATAAGGAGATATAAAGAGCATACAAACCATACACTTAGGGGATTGTGGACATAAGGAGATGTAGGGATCAGACTCCCCATACACTTGGCGAAGTGGGGCCGTAAGGATGTGTATGGATCACTCCCAACATACATTGATAGGAGTGGGCTTATAAGGAGATGTAAGGATCACATTTACCATAGAGTAAGGGGAGTGAGGAAATAAAGAGATGTAGAGAAGACAATCACCATACACTAAGTAGATACAAGCAATAAGGAGATGTAGGGATCACTCCATACACTCAGGAGAGTGGGGTAATATAAGCAGATTTAGGGTTCACAACAACCAGGACCGTAGCTAGGGTAGTGCGGCCGGTGCCATTGCACAGGGCACCACAGGTCAGGGGGCGCTGTTTGGGCCTGTCAAATTTCTGTTTATTAACATTCTTGCTTGTAGCTTCCTCTTATTTCATCCCCAGCATCTCCTGGTCTCTCCTATCTCTTCCCTGGCCCTTCCCCATGAAGCCATGGCCCTTTTTTTGGTGCATTATGTCCCTTTGAAAACTGAGGGGGGCGCCAATGCTCTTTCTGGCACAGGGCACCAAAAAGTCTAGTTACGGCTCTGACAACAACCATATACTCGGGAGTGAGGTAATGAGGAAATGCAAGGAACACTCAGGAGTGCGGGCGGAGAAATAAGGAGATGTAGCTATTACGCTCACCATACACTCAAGATAAAGGGCCTATAAGGAGATGTAGGGATCAAACTCGCCATACACTAGGACTATGAGGACGTATAGTGATCATACAAGAAAGTAGGCATACAGGCATTATTTACATAAACAGCATATTCTGTCCAGCACCTCTGGGCATAATCACACAGCATCTCTTGAAATTTGCCAAATAACATAAGAAATAAGTCACGCAAAGTTCAGTACATAAGCTAATATATAGGCTTGCCATATCATCCCTTTCATTCGGGACACATGTGAATTACACAAGTTCTGTGACTGATTAAAACCAGGTGAAATGGAGTCTTCAAGTAAGCCAGCCACAGAACCTATTTACATGTCTATAATTAAAGGGATGATATGGTAAGTAAATATATATATATATTAGGGATGTGCAGGCTCGGATAGGTTCGAGTTTGCACGTGGAGTTCGGATTTTTCCCTCCAAAAAAACGGAACTCAGAACGAGGCAAAACGTCATCTTACATGGACGAACATCATCATTCCTGGTCTTTTGTCCAGGAATGATGATGTTCGTCCATGTAAGATGACGTTTTGCCTCGTTCTGAGTTCCGTTTTTTTGGAGGGAAAAATCCGAACTCCACGTGCAAACTCGAACCTATCCGAGCCTGCACATCCCTAATATATATATATATATATATATATATATATATATATATATATATATATTACACACACACACATATATACACACACACGACCTCAGAGCTTGCGTGTGAGGGGTTCTATATATATACCTACTGTATTTTACATGTTTTTACTAGTGTCGCTAGTGCTACCATGAATTTAATACCAGTAAAGGATTAACGCTAACGTGGAATAGCTGATGACAAGAGTATTGTCCTTTAAACACATGCCACAAGTTGATGTTTATTGCTGTGATAACTGATAGCCTCAGTAAGAGACTATTTATTGAGCATCAGCATTGCAGCTAATAAAATCAGTAACATCAAAGCGGAGCTCTATTATTTTGATGGTTAATGAACCAAGGAGAGGAATAACCGCTAAGTAGCTATAACACAATATTAAATACGAGGCTACTAATACAATAGTGGTTTATTCAGGTTTGCTTATAATTCATACTTTCATATGCTGTATCCTATTAACGGTCAAAGACGAATTATAATAACAGGAATTAATTAAAACTGGGAAACAGCTGATGATGAGTTACTTAATGCATCAAATAAAACCTACAACTAAAATATTATTTTTAAGAAAGATATTATAGTTTAGAGCACTTGGAATAATAGTCATTATTAAGTGACACCAAATATTATTGAATACTGGTTATTGGCTAGATATACTTATGTCAATGATTTATATGTGTTAGAGATATTAAAGGACACAGATGAAATAGTAACATAACCTTTATTTAGACATAAGGATACTATTCAATTTAATTTAGCTGAATTATACATCAGTGTGTTCTGATATAATTTATTAAGATACATAGTATCCTTTTGTGATAATACTTGAATTACCAGTGCAGTTAAATAGAGCAAACAAGCCTAGAAATAAAGATACAATAGATTCACAAGTTTTCGTCAGCAGCCGTTATATTTTAAACACAATTTTTTTTTCTTACACTTCTATTTCATTTTAATATTTCACCAATTCTCATGTTATTTTATTATATATCAATAAAAGTAGTTTTAGAATAGGTTGGTTCTGAGTGCACCATATAGGATGCTTTCTTTCTTCTTGAATATTTTGTCCATGTTATATAGCATCAAGGTAGCACCCTCATAAAATTGATAAGACTAATAAAGATAATTGTATTGGAGGTAAATTATTCCCCATATATATGAAGATGATTGTTATTATGAGGTTTTGAACCTAAAAGTAATATAAGAAAATATAATATAATACGAATCCAGTTTTCTGGATACTGGTGCGGGATTTTTCCACAACAAGTTTCTAATATATATATATATATATATATATATACACACAACCTCCGAGCTTGCGTGTGAGGGGTTCTATATATATATACCTACTGTATTTTACATGTTTGTACTAGTGTCGCTAGTGCTACCATGAATTTAATACCAGTAAAGGATTAACGCTTTCTATTGCCTTACTTTGTATAACTATCCAGTATAATACCACGGTGAGTGTAAAAAAAAATGTGTCAGTATAAATCTTCAACATGATTATATTTTATTTAAAAAAAAAAAAAAAACGCACATTTCTTTTAGTAACCAAAACTGCAAAGTCCAGTGTAGGTGACTATTTCTGCAAATGGTATAGATTGTCAAGTCACAGTCGGCCTCTCTAGGTGGATTACCTGAGTCATTATAGGCCTGTGTTACATGACCTCATACTTGGCACATGTGTTGGACTTATATAATGACTCCTGCAGATAACAATGTATTCAGTGCATTTCCTCCCCACTGGTTATACAGACTAGATCAGGTGACTGTGAGTCACCATCATACCTTGGACTATTTCCAGGGATACAAATCATCTTATAGTTCTACATGACCTAGATTGGTTGCTGCTAATGTCATCAGCCTTTGGGTAGAAGTTACACAATATAAATCTGCTGCCGTCATGGTCCAAAATTAATTCTTACCTTGAATATTATTATTATTATTATTATTATTATTAAAGGATGATTGTTTTTATGGTCCTGATTTCATGATTTCTCCCTCATCTCTCAGGCCAGCAGGTTCTCCTGATCTAATGGCAGATGCAGCTGTCTCTGATACACACAGCAATTTAAAAGTGTTTCTAGGACAGTAGAGTTGTGGTTATGAGTGGGACATTGAAGCCTAAAGCTGGCCACACATTATCTATCCAACCAGCCAACTAGTTGATTGGTTGGAATGAAAACCTGGTAAGGGATGAAAGCAAATGACAATCAACAATTTGCTCCCAAACACCGGAAAATGGACAAACACTGTTGTTTGAACAAATTGTTTAGATCATACATTTACAAACTTGTCTGACGACCATTTTCATCTGTTTTCTGGCATTTAGGAGCAAATTGCTGATCATCGTTTACTCCCATACGTTACCAGATTTTCATTCCAACCAATCAACTAGTTAGCTGGTGGGACAGATAATCTTTAGATGTGTGGCCAGCTTAAAGGGTTTTTTCTGCTATTTTCTGTCGGATTTGCACATTGGAGATTTACTAAAGTCAAATCCGATGGTAATTTGCAGAAAAAAAAACAACTTTAGCAGGCAATAGACCATTGGACCAAATATTAATTTTTTAAAATAGATAAGTACAGCATCTGCAGATTTACTAATGGTCAGTTTTAGAACCGACCAAACTCCAACAGTTAAATGACGGGAAACCCACAGTAAAAATAGATCAGCCTGTGGCGGGCGTGTTTGGCCGAAGCACTGCGCAGATCACTATGGGTGCAATTCAATTCAGCGCACTATTGATCGCGCCGGGAAGGAGTTCTCGGAGCTATACAATTGACAGCGCTGTTAGCATTTCTTCTTGCACAAATCTAACTAAAGTGCCTGTCGTGAGGCTGTTTTGCAGCTTAGCGCGGCACTAATAGCCTCGTCGCAGGCGGTATTTTAGTTGTAGAATGCCGATTAGCACGACCCCGCGTTAGCCGCACTAACTGGCATTCTCTGACATAAGTGGCTTTAGTCGGACTTCACATTGCGGTGAATGAAATAGCTCCAGGAACTTCTTCCCGGCACTATTCACATCACTCTGAATTGAGTCACCCCCCCTATGAGACTGTGCAGGTTTATATTCTGATAATGGTATAATAGGTGTCAAATAAAAAAAAATAAACAAATATGTGTGGGGTCTCCTCCTCAAAATCAATAACCAGCCCCAGAGCCATCAGCCTGGGCTGGTATTGGTAAATATGGAAATGGCGTAGGGTTCCCCCTATTTTACAATAACTAGCACCGAGCTGAACCAGCCGAGGGGGATAATGCTATAAGGAGGTTAATATTGTTAATACAATAAAATGCACTCTATAACCCCTATTGGAGATAGTATGTACCCAGTGTCAGTATATATCCTCTAGACAACATGTCGGAGTATACAGATAAACACGTGGATATGTAGCAATAAAGAATTTTACTTGGTATACTCAATATTCAGATATGCATGAATCCTCTACAAATATTAGCATATGAGGTTTAAAATAGATAAAAATAGAAAAAGTAAAAGAGTCAAAATGGTACAGTGGGGTGATTCTGTGATCACTCAGAGAATGAGTAAATTATAGTTAACCTGCTCAGAACTGGAACAGGGGCTCCAGTATAGGTCAAACAAAAATGAAAGTAAAAAATAGGACCATGTACAAAGTAAATCAAAATCAACTAAAAATCAAATCAAAAACGGGACAAATTACCAAAAGTCAGCAACAAGTCCAATAGATATGCGGTAATGGCAGTATAAGAGTGAGGCCTGGACCCTTGAGCTCATGTATAGGGTAGTGATATAATAGTGTGAGTCAAAAGCTGGTGCGGCGTCCCGTGCTAAAGTATTGATGGATGATGTAGACGTGTGCGCGCCGTCGTGGATGATCGGGAGATGTTCCCGGGGTGAGCAGTACGGACTGAATCTGGAGTGCACTGGGAGGTGTAGCTCCAGGCCCGTGTCGGTCTCTGACGGATATCGTCAGAGATCGCCCGGGCTACCTGGAAATCTCCGGCGCGCCCTGCCGGACTGACCGCTGGGTGACGGGGGGGGGGGGGGGGAGAAATTGTTGTGACTCAAGTGAACCAGGCACCGTTTCCCCCTCCTAGTGTGGAATTCACCTCCTCTGGACTCAACAGGGTCCGCTCTTACCCCTAGCTGGCTGGATGATGATCTGTGGTGATGTTCTTACGTGTCCTCAGGCGAATGATGCGGCTGTTCAAATAGCGCTGATGCAGATAATTCCAGATCCTCACTCTGTGGCTGTGTAGAATGTCCAACGCGTTTCAACCCATGTGGGGTCTTCTTCTAGGCAATGTAGTTGAAGTGCTTCTGACCCGGGGTTACTTAAATTAAAGGAATCCAGGATATTGCTTCTCATGGATTGGTAATCAAATGGTGGGGCGTGGTTTTAATATCCACAATATTAACCTCCTTATCTCCTAACTCTAGAAGGCCAGACACCCTTCCAAAAAGTGCAGCCTACCCCACACACCTAGTCTGAGTCCAGTGCGCAGTAGTTCTCCCCATTCGGATAATGCTATAGCAGGGAGACACACCGCGTGGTGTGCCCCTGCCACACCATTATCCAAGCCCAACCTGGTCTGCTCAGGGCTGGGATCCATAGAGAAGTTGAACCCACTGAAACAAATGAGAAAGTGCTGACAGAGAGTGGGAGCGGCACTCCCAGCCAATCAGCGCATCCCCATTGATTTCAATGGAAAGTGACCACTAGTGACCCTGTCACAATCGCCGGGAACCTACAAAGGGAAAGTCCATCCCAATTTTTTGTTTTGCCAAGAGCCGTGGATGCTAGATCAGGGGTGGCCAGCCAGTCATTGCCAAAGAGCCCCCACCCCCCCTCTCCCTGGACCATCTAGTTCAGCCACCTTCCCCCACACTCCCTCCCACGTCACAAATAAAATAAAAAAATAAAATAAAATAAAATCCCTCACAGCTCTTACCTTGTTGCGGACTGTCTGTGTCACATAGGTAGGCTCTGGCGTCTGCAACCGCGTCCTCCTCGTGGCTACAGGTTCAGTCACAAGTTGAGCTCCGCCTCCTGTTTGCGGAGTGACGAGCCTTCTCTGAACAGCTGCGCGCCTATCAGAGGAGGCAGTCTGTGTCTGTCAGCGCAACTGGCAGCGGAGCTGCATCAGGACAATGGAAGAGCCGCAGGTTGACCACCGCTGTGCTAGATCCAAGGATTTTGTGAGTATTCATTTAGAAACAAAAGGATGTGTGGGGGAGAGGTTATTTATTAAAATTATACAACAGTCGATGTGTGAGTGTCTTGTCTTTATTTTAGTATTTTTTTCTACAAGCAGACTACAGATGCCAGCGTGCCCTTAATGTCCGTGCCTGCTGGCACTTGTAGTTCGACAAGTGCCATCATGCCAGGGCAGGAATTGTCATCCCCCTGTAAAATAAAACAAAACAATGTTATTTAACACTTTATTTACCATTACTCCCGCACCGATCGGCACCTGGGGTACGGGGAAGAGCGGCTTTGAATCGGCAAGTATTGTGCTTATTTCTGACCACATTGAGTCTGGTTAACGTTGTGGCTTGGGGACCCTACACTGTATCTCCCTGCTATAGCCTCAGCGCCCCAGCTGGTGCAGCCTGGTGCTGATTTTTGGAAAATGGGGGAAACCCCATGCTGTTTATTCCCCTGGTTATCAATTTATTTATTTTTAGGGGGCACACTTTTTTTTTTTTTACACATTTTAAGCTATATTCATAATAAAAAGCCTGCACAGATCATAGTGATGTGTGCAGTGCTTTAACTCCGCTGCAGAATGACGGTGGATTCTATCGAAAAAGGGGTATAAAATATATGATAGCTTTCTATTGACACTCAAATTTAATGGTTAATAAATAATTTATGTTTAGACAGCAATCCGACGGCAATGTCCCATGGATTGCAATAGAGGGCAAATCCGATTTTTAGTAAATTTACCCCTTAGCATCAATGTTGCAGTCGACACATCGTTGATAAGACCATCAGACATCGTCCACTAAACATTGATGTTCATTTGTAGCTGCTACTGGGGTATCTTAGAGAACAGTTAATCAGAAACCAGGAAGTAGAATATAAACTAAAGCTGAGTGGTTCGGTTTTGCTGAAAATCGAACGAAAAAACTTTGGGGTTCCAAGTCGAACTGGATCCCAGCTCTGATCACTTTTGGGGTTCAGAGTAGAAACAGAGGGCCTGATTCAGACCCGCTCCCTAGATGCGATCGCTCGCATCCAGCGTATGCAAATTTTTCAAAGTGACGTCATGGGAAGCGAGCGCTCGCTAAGGCATAAGCACACCCACTTTGCCTGTGCGAGCGATTGCTCTGTGTATGCAGACACTCACTAGCGTATGTAGAGATGCCCACTGGCGCTTGTCATCTCCAGGAAGTGTATTAAAACATTGGTACATCGAGCACCATCGGTAGTGAACGCAGCACTTGCGGTAGACTTTCCCTGCCGCAAGCACTGCGAGGTCTTCAGTTTCAAAAACCGGCATGTGACGTGTACTATATCACTGCCTGTTAATTATGCACGCCTTAAAACCGGCGTTGAAACACCCTGGCACGCCTGCGTTCGCACCTTCACTATCCCGTTATTGGTGTCCTGCCCCTGTTACCACCCACAAACGGCCTCTCCTGTCACTCATTACACTGGGCTGTCTTTGCAGGGCGAGCAAGCGGTATGCGATCGCAGTGAGTAGTTCGCGCACGCGCAGAACGAGGCATGCGCGTACGCAGAACATCGGGCTGCTTGCGAGCACACGCATCTAGCGAACGGGCCTGAATCAGACCCAGAGTTCTGATTTAGGTCTTCCCGTAAATTCGGATATTGGATCTAAAAACCGGATCTCGGGTTTTGGATTAAATGTGGGAGAGGTCCAAATTATATGATCCATTTGAAAGAAATCCAAAATCAAAACTGAACCAAAACACTTTAGGGTGGTTTTGCCAAAACCAAAACACGGGTGGCCCCGCACATCTCTAATATAAACTAACATTGGTACAAAACCATTGGGGTGGTTTGCTCCTGACAGCGCATGACACGTTCTGCATATGTACGAAACAAGTCCTTCGTCTTCGCAGTTTGCACGCAGTGCATCCTAAGCCGTAGCCTGATTGATGGGGGTTGCACCAGGCATGCCTGGATTAATGGGGGTTGAATGGAAGTCCAGGACCAATTCAGAAAGTGTTCAGGATCCATACCTGCCAACTGTCTCGATTTTATCAGGGCAGTCTTTATTTGCGAACCTCAAAATGGGCGGAGTTATACCCAGAAATGGAGGTTTCTTAGTAAATCGAGGTGGAATTTGGTCAGAACAGGAGTGGGGCTGTTCTGCATTTGAAAATGTTAGGAGGTACGTGGCAATGAGCCATAGTTCCACTTCCAAACTGGCCCATATAAAAAAATGAGGTGGGAAGACACAACTGCTGTTTTACAATTTTAATCCCCTGATTCACTGTCCTGCTGTTGTATGAGAGCAATGCGAAAATGGAAATCAAAACACACCCCAATCTCCTCACTGGTAGGAGAGAAGGTCGTCTGTATGGCCTTCCTACCTATATATCTGTCAGTTATTACCCAGTTTTGTTCTATTAATGCTTACAATTGTAAAGCGCAACGGAATATGCTGCGCTATATAAGAAACTGTTAATAAATAAATAACTGACTTTAACCTTGTAGCTTCTCCTCCCCACTGTCTGATGCCCCTTCTACCAAAACTTTCTGTCAGCACCAGTGGAAATAAATAATTGCTAATATATGACCCCCATTACTCAGACGTGTGTGTGTGTTAGGGGACGTAGTCTCCATTTTGAGTGGTCAAAGGATTCTGCATGTATATGAAGGGGATGCGGTTAACTTGCCGCCACCCGGAATGCCGGCAGTCGGAATCCCGACGCTGGAAGTCCGACCTGGTACTAAAGATAGGCATCTAAATCCTAATGCCTATCTTTAGCCAGACACCGAAATCCCGATAGCCGGCATCCCGAACGAAAGTAAGTGGGGACTGTTAGCCGCGGGGGGGGGGGGGGAAGGGGTTAGTTTTAGGCACTTAGGATTAGGCACCCCCCGAGGGTGGATTAGAGTTAGAGACCACTGAAGGGGGGGGGGGGTTAGGGTTAGGCACCCCCCAGGAGGGTTATGTTTAGGGTGCAGGAGGGGAGGGTTAGGGTTAGGCACCCCCGGGGGGGGAAAGTAGGGTTAGCACCACTATGGGGGGGAGGGTTAGGGTACTTACCAGCCCCAATCGGGATCTCCATTCTTCGGGCTTCCTGCGTCAGTATTACGTCCACCGGGAACACATCGGGCGGCATTACATACCGATTTTATATGAATGACACAGTCAACGGAAAGTGGCTGCCTCTGGTCTAGCAAATACTTGGACTACTCCGTCTCAGGTAATAATGCCGGGACCACTAACCCCCCACCCCCTCCAGGACTAGGAAACCAGATAAAAGTCACAAGCACAAGGGTCAGGAAACAAAGGGCCTGATTCAGACCCGGACGCTATTTGCGTCCGCTCGCTGCCTAAAAGGGGCCGACTATTTAAATTGTGCGCTCGCACTGCGTCGCGTAAAGCCGCCCACTAATAGCGAGCGGCCGCACTATGCACTCGCACCTGTATAAAGACACCACTTTGCCACTCGCAACACACGTCATCTCCGGCAGTTGTTGGATTAACCGGGAACATCGAGAGCCATCGGAGCAGCTCGCAGCCCTTGTGGTAGCCTTTTCCCACCACAACAATGCGAGCAATTCAGGCTAAAATACAACCCAGTCACGTGTGTAATGACGCTACTTTGCTAATTATGCACACCCATTAAACGCCGTTCTGACGGGCGGGCACGCTTGCGTTCGCACATCCACACCCCCGTTTACAAGCATCTTCCCCTGTTACCACCCACAAATGGAACTATCTGTCACTCAAAATACCAGCCTGGCTGTGTACTACGAGCGGATGATTTCACATCGCAAACAGGGCTGTCTTAACAGCAGCTTGCGCCCTGGGCACAGCAATGCACTGGGGCCCCTACCCACCCATTTACAGGAAACATTTTTACAGTAAATGGTCAATAAAATAAAATCTTTAGATTTAGTTTACTTTCAACAAAATCAGTTTAAATATAAAAAATTATTTTAAATAATTGGCAAACCAATAATTATTTAATATTAATCAACACAAACGTTCTTAAAACAAGTACCATAAGAAACAGGACATTGCTGGGCTACAGCACTGCTCATATACACAGCTAGAAAATTGCAGACTACAATGCTATTCTGTAATAGTAATATTCCTGGACAGTGAACCATTTTTTCAGTTGTGCATGTTTTACATATAATTACGGTGAGGGATTGGTCTATTATTTCCAAATCCCAAACTTAATGAAGGACGCAATAATGCCCATTGCCCAGTCAGACCCAGTCATGGAAAATAGGGCCAGGGGGCTCTTACCTAAGATAGCCCTGGCCGAGTCACCCGGTCGGGACGTGGTGGTGACTCACCTAGCAGAGGAGAGGAGCCTCCTGTCCTGACTCCTGAGGAGCTGAGAGAGACCGGGACGGACGACGACGACGGACCCTCGCGTGACCAGTCTGGCAGCGGCTCCAGTCTCCAGACACTGCGCGGCAGGCGGAAGCGGCACACTAGGAGCCAGCTGGCCTGGGCGGAGCTACTGTGGCTCGCGCATCAAGGCAGCCAGTCAGCAGTCGTCTCCCAGAGAGACTCTGTCTGACTGGCGCAGGCGGACAACGGCGGCGACAGGTCGTTGGTGAGTACTAGTCAAGCGTGGGGGGGGGGCACACAGTGGCGCTTAAAAAATAAAAAAAACTGGCCGCGGCTGCAGTGGGGTTGGCGGGCCCCTTCATGCTTCGGGCCCTTGGGCAACTGCCCAAAAGGCCCAATGGTAGAGACGGCCCTGATCACAAACGCTTGTTTGCGCACGTGCACTGCGGCTTATACGCATGCGCAGTTGTGCGACCATCGCTCTGAGCGAGCGAACGCAGCTTAGAGACCTTTATGGCTGATGCCTTTACTTTAAAGAGCTCAATTAGTGCAAGGCAATGTGCTTTTGTAGACATCTGCTAGAGGAAGGTCCCTTTTGGTAACAAGTCAGTGTAGTAGGTCCTCAAAATGATGCGGCGTCCACATACAGGCAACTTGCCTTTAGATGATAACAAGTCAGTGTGGTGGGTCCTCAAAATATTGCGGCGTCCACATACAAGCAACTGGCCTTAGATGATATAGAGCTCCTCTGTGTCCCATAAAGCTGCACCTGGATGCAGTGAAACGCGTTAGGACTCATTGAATACCATTCTCACCACCCACCTTAACTTGTACTTATATATTGGGACACGGAGGAGCTCTATATCATCTAAGGCCAGTTGCTTGTATGTGGACGCCGCAATATTTTGAGGACCCACCATACTGACTTGTTACCAAAAGGGACCTTCCTCTAGCAGATGTCTACAAAAGCACATTGCCTTGCACTAATTGAGCTCTTTAAAGTAAAGGCATCAGCCATAAAGGAGATACATTTGGTTGGATATCAATCTGTTCCCTATGGATACCGCAATATTGAGGACCCAGTGAATATACTAAGGGACATCCCTCTAGCGGATACCAGGAGGACTTCATCGTTCTAAATATCTCCATTCTTCAATTGGCCAAATTTACAAGAACTTATCTAATAGTCCGTCATCATCAGGACTTTCCAATATAAAGGTGTGGGTGAGATTGTTTGTTATTATATATTTGTTTTACACTCCAATATAACATGGTGAACACCATGTAATTTTAATCATTAAATTATTGCTTATTATATTGGTCCCGAACTGTATTTATCATTCATTTGTAGCGCTGCTATCTGTGTTGTTGATAAATACATGGGACACATGAGGATGGGATAACTAGAAATACATGGGACACATGAGAATGGGATAACCAAATATACATGGGACACATGAGGATGGTATAACCAGAAATACATGAGACACATGAGGATGGTATAACCAGAAATACATGGAACACATGAGGATGGGATAAGCAGATATACATGGGACAAATGAGAATGAGATAACCAGATATATATGGGAAACATGAGGATGGAAATTCCAGAAAAACATGGGACACATGAGCATCGGACACCTGGTACAGGAGGGGGTTTATGGAAGATGTATTTTCAGGCTGCAGTTGACACTGAAACACACACACACACCACTGTTGGTAGTCTCGTTACCTGACCTCAGCCCGATGGACCAATCACAGGAGACCTCTCCCTTCATTAGGGATTCTGGTCAGTTCCTGCCTGCCGTCGATATTACTAAATTTCTGCACCTAGTAGATGTTCACGTGGTTGCTGCATGCTGTGCAGTTCCTTGCTCCAGAACCCATGTTCCTGAGTCCAGTATCCCGCCGTTGTATACGTTTGCTCCCCGACTCAGTCCTCAGTGTCCTGTCCCTGCCAGTCCTACTCCTGTGTCCTGCTGGATTCTGCCCTGTTCCCTTGTCCATCCCAGCTACGTATCTGTGCCTTGCCAAGACTCCCCAGCTTACCTTCTGTGTCACCTCCGGTTTGTGTCTAGTCCCAGCGTGTACCTGTGGATTCATCCCGCCAAGTTCAACTATATCAAGTACAAGTTCTGCTACAAATTTCAACCTCCATCCGCCCATCAGCTCAACCAGATCAATTACTGGTTCTGTTACAAACTCCCACCTGCATCCTGAATAGCTGGCCTGCCACAATCAAGGCCATATCCAACATTGCAGGTACAACATTATTCACATCTGCATCCAGAGTAGCTGGCCTGCCACAACCAAGTTCATATACAGCATTGCAGGTACAATATTATTCCTACCTGCATCCAGAGTAGCTGGCCTGCCACAACCAACTTCATATACAGCATTGCAGGTACTGTGGTACAATATTATTCCTACCTGCATCCAGAGTAGCTGGCCTGCCACAACCAAGTTCATATACAGCATTGCAGGTACAATATCATTGCTTTGGCATTGTTCCAGCCTGAATCTTGAAAAGTTGGCCTGCTACAATCCAGATCTGCATCCTGACTGTTTGTGTGCATTTCCACCTGTGCAGGTTAATTACTAGACTTCTGATCATCCAGCTAGTTTCCAGCAGCACACTCTACTACACACCTGCATCTGTTTGCTTTAGCTATTAACCCCTACCTTGCCTGCTGCCATTACTCCAGGTGAAACTTTCTATGGATTCCGGTTTACTGGGTACATCCATAACATTATCACAGTCCATTCACTGGAGTATAGCAAGATGAGTCCAGCTCTGCAAAATCCGGTCCAGTCTTCACCCTCAAGCCAGGCCACCTCAAGTCAGAATCCAGATGAGGATCCAGTTCCGGTCTTGTTCAGCAGATTGAAAAGCTGTGAAGCTATGACAAGTCTCACATCACAAGCCTTCCTAGGGATATCCATCCGTGTAGATGCTCTGCAGCAGCAGATTTCTGCAAATAATTTTTTTCTGACAATTCTAAGCTTTGTCAATCATGTGGACAAAGAGTTTATGGCACCTTTCAAATTGACTGTTCTCTGCCCCCTAAGATTCCATTAAGGGGCGTCTTGAACAACTGAGGATTTTTCAGGCTTCTGTGGAGCAGTTGATGACATCACTCCCTGAAAAAAGGCAGCAAGTTTTTGAATTATTTGGAAGTTCTTCGGATGTAACAAAAGTCGCTTCCCTATGTACTGAGGCTGAAAAGACCACATATTCTGGTTCCCTTAGTCTAGGGGTGACTCCTTCCGTGCTGTCAGAAAGGAGATTCCAGAGTTTTTGGCGTCCCAAACTTTCCCGAGGCTGAGCGCCAGTGACAAAAGAATGACCTGCTATGCATGTATTGTGGAAGCGCAAGTCACTTCATTAAAGACTGCTTCTTCCGCAGCTCAAGAAAAAGTGACGCTCAACATCTCAAGGTACAGACTGACATGTCACCTCAAGTGGTTATTCCAGACCCCCTAATGTCCAATAATGGTGCCAAAAGTTCCCAAGAAGGGGATCAGGTCTATAACTGGGGTCCTCTGACCCAGAGCCCCAAGTTAAGATTTGGGAACCAAAAGAGGAAATGCAATTCTCCCAATCTCAGGGTAATCCCTGATCCTATAGCCCTACATCTAACACTACCATTCGTGGAGGGCCATTTAGCTCTGCTGCCCCGAGTGGGGCATTTAATTTGTCAACAACCTTTCATCTTAAATACCATTACCGATGTCCTAGCCTATGACCAATCTTGAGGAGGAGCACCCAATGTACAGAATCCTGAAGGGGTGCCAGAGGTCCGAGAGGTGTCTGCTTTGCCATAGGTCCAAAAGGTGTCTGCCTTGCCAGAGGTCCGAGAGGTGTCTGGAGTGGTTGGGGTCCCGGCTGGACTTCACAGCGGAGGGTGCCGGACAGAACGTTTACCCAGGGAGCCTGTTCGGACCGGGGAGCCTGTTCTGAGCCTTCCACTGCATGGATTTGGATGAAAACTTCACATAGTGGTAACATCGGATCATAGATATACTAGGGGGGTTGAGGTCCCATTGAGGCCTCCCGTTAGTGTACGCTGGGCAGAACTTTGACCAGGGTAGTCTGTTCTGGCACTTGGTCTAGGATGCCTAATGGAGTGGTTGGGGTTCTGGTTGGACCTCACGGCGAAGTGCGCCCGACAGAACTTTGACCCAGAAAGCCTGTTCTGGGCCTTCAACTGGATGGATTTGGTTGACATCGCTAAAACTTAATAACTTGAATATTTAAACCCAGGAACTCTGAGTACTTCAGCTAGTTTTACACAATAAACACCACCACCCCTCACCTTACACGCTAACTCTCCCACATACCACACACCATACTTACCAAAGTTTTAGCAATGGAGGAGGCTTAGCAATGTGTTTTTCAAGTTATTTTAAGTGATCAGTGCAAGGATTTTTAAAAGTAGTTTTCAACACAGAAACACGGCAGGCTCTTTTATTCACCCTCGTTACATCAATCACTTATCACCACATTTTGGTCTGGATAATACTGTTCATATTCCCAAGGATCCAATTGAGCAGCACTGCTGAGGATTCTAGCTGAACCTCCCGTTCTTTGGAGATGGCAAATTACCAGATTTTTCACCTGATTAGAGGGTGCCTCTAAGCCGTAATGACCAATGTACACTCTGAATCATTGGTGCCACAAACTTTTTTTTTTGTTTCGGTTGACAAGTTTTTATATATGAGGCAATTACATCTTGTCCTTAACATGGACTAAACTTTGTACCAGTTTGATACTGATTATACTTTATAAAGAGATCTATTTATGAAAGAGCCATAACCTCTTTAGCACTCATCAAAGGGTCATGGGCTCAGTTCTGTAATTGGCAAACAGCGGTAAGCTGTTTTACACCATCTATAGATTATACCGTCTCAATTGCCAACAATTGCGACCCAGCAAAGCCCTTCTCTCTTCAGCAAACCCTTACAGGCATTGCTGTGACCCCACTGAGTGAAATTTGTGGCTACATACTGTAAGGAGGCTAATCCTGCTGGAGCAGTGTGTGGGTGTACATGGGAAGAGTTTGGGCAGATCGGGGCAGGGCCTATTCTGTCCCAATTTGGCATGTATACATGTTTTGAGGTAGGACTGGCCATCAAATTGTTAACCATCATGGTGCCATCCGTGTTTTACTTTGATAGCAAGAACTAGTGAAGAGAAACCATCAATGGTTCTCACCATCGATAAAGATCTCTGCTTGTGCTGCATGGCAGGCCAATCAAGGAACGGGGACGGCATCTAGAGGCATGTCAGGGGACATAGTTATAGTCTAAGGCCCTCATTCAGAGCCGTACGCTCTGAGCAGAGCGCACGCTCTGAATGAGGGCCGGGCTCCATTTTCATGGAGCGTCCTCCTGGACGCTCGTATAGCTGTGGGTCACCACCCACAGGCTATACGAGCGTGCTTTGTGATGGCCGCGATGGTCGAGACCATCGCGACCATCGAAATTGCGAGCCGGAGCCTGCGGTTGAGGTTTTCAACCGCAAGCTCCGGAGTGATTTTGGCTCTATCAGAGCCAAAATCACTCCCACTGACATCACTAGTGATGTCAGTGGGCCGGCTTCTGACGGGAGGCGTTCCCGTGGGAACACCCCCGTCAGGGAGGCACGCCCCCGGCACGCCCACCAAAGGGGGCGTGCTGTCAATCAACATTGACAGCACGCCCCCTTTGATCGGACACAACGAGCGAAGGACTTTCCTTCGCTCGTCGCGTCTGGCGCATGCGCACGACGGAGCTCCCTCCGTCGTGCGCATGCTCAGTCCATAACATCGACCCACTTGCGAGCGGACAGCCGCTCGCGAGTGGGTCTGAATCAGGCCCTAAGTTCCCTGTGCCAACTAAAAAAAAACCCCAAAAAAACAATTGCAATTGCCGCGCTTTTTGCCATTGATGGCGGAATACCATAGTACCTCTGCCATTGATGGCAAAACCATCCCTATTGCATGCTATAATGCTGCATATCCGCTGCTACAAGACCACACGTAATAGTTAAACAATGCTTCCCATTCACTTCTTTGTGTCTCTACTGAAACTTAAAACAATTAAACCCTGGTCTTCCGCGGTTCTATCAAAGCCCAATACTAAGAATCACAAGCATGATCAACTTCTCACATAGGCCTTCATAACCCATTGAAGCTCAGGGCTGTTTACACTTGAAAGAAAGTGAGTATATTTGCTCTATTTCACAGAATGCTCACTGTCTCGTCAAACATATTGCACAATCCTATGTGGCTTTTTTTTAGTTTGACCTCTTTGCATGATCTTTGTTTGAGGATTGCAAGAAATTGGCAACCTGTTTTGTTCAAAGGTTGCTCCTCACCTGGATGACCATTATCACAGAGTATGAAGACTGACAAAATCCCCATACACCTGTGCTAGCAATTGTCCTCTTAGTGACAACCCAGAATGTGAATGTGCATATTTATGTAAATATTGTGTCAATATTAACTTTATTATTAATATTATACTCTCATAGAGCCAGTTATACAGTATTGCAGCTAGAGACTGTTATCTGTATTTAGTTTGTTACTCTAAGGAACTTTAATACCCATCTAATTTTGGTGACTGGAACACAGAGTGACTTGTCCAAGGTCACAGGGAGATGACACTTGGATTCAAACCAGGAACTTTAGCAAGTCTTTCAGTGTCGTTGTTATTCCGTCAGTGCTTTTATCCTCCGGGCTGACTTAATTAGTACCTGATAATTGTATAACATACATTAAAAAACAAACAAAAACTAAAATAAAAATTAATTTGAGCTTCATGAATTTTCTTTTGTTCAATTTTTCAAGGTGTATTTGGCAAAGATCAGGGCACATTTTTGTTATTAATCTTTATCTCGGGCTTGTCCATATCTCTCAGTGGGGGCGATTCAGTTCACTGGGAGTTGAATAGTGTCGGGAGGGAGATCCCTGAGCTATTAAATTCACTGCGCTGTTTACTCCGAAGGGAAGCAGTTAAGTCAGAGAATGCAGGTTCTCACAACGTAACCAGTCATGAGAACCGGCATCTCTGACTAAAGTGCCGGCTGCGAGACTGTTAGCTCCTCGCTAAGCCGGAAAACAGCCTCGCGGTCAGCACTTTGGTCTGATCATTAGTTGTACTAAACAGCGCGCAGAATTGAATCGCCCCCCCCCCCAGTGTTTGAAGAGAGTGGGGATAGAATACCGATCACACACTGTGCTAAGAGGGTTCCTATTCCTATAGCCCATCACTCCATATTGGTCTCACCCGATCTACAAGTACACTATTTTATTGGTTATATTCATTCAGCTTTAAGGCTGGGTACACACGTAAAGATTTTCTGTCCAACCATCCAACTAGTTGATTGGTTGGAACGAAAATCTGGTAAGGTATGAAAGCAAATGACAATCAGCAATTTTCTCCCAAATGCCGGAAAATGGACAAAACTGTTGTTTGAATAAATTGTTTGGATCAAACATTTAAGAAACTTGTCTGACGACCATTTCCATCTGTTTTCTGGTATATAGGAGCAAATTGCTGATCATCAGTTACTCCCATACGTTTCCAGATTTTCATTGCAACCAATCAACTAGTTGGATGGTTGGACAGAAAATCTTTACGTGTGTACCCAGCCTAACAAGCCTCCAACAGTTCTGAGGATTTTAATAGTAAAGCTGCATACACACACAACGATTTTGTTACCAACGATTTTATGAACGATTTTCTGTCAGATTATCTGTCAGATTTTTTAAAGTGTAATGAACGATTTTTTTGAACTACAAACGACTTTTGCATATTCCCTTAATGAAAATCGTTGAGTTAACAAGTCTGACTGAACTACAAACTACAAACGTGCATGAACGATAATCATTTATCGTTTGACTCGGAAAGTGAATGATTTTTTCAAACGATTATCGTTAAATGATATCGTTTAACGATAATCGTTCAAAAAATCATTGTATGCAGCTTAAGGGGTGAAAAGCGTAGTAATATGCTTAAGTTTGGCTTGGAAAATGGCAACTGCTATTACTTTTGCTTTTGCTCTAATTCTAGTGCATTGTTTTCAATTACGTTTGGCTTTAGCATTTTTCTGTGGATATAAGTAAAAAAGAAAACTCAGAAAGAAAATTACTTTTGATCTTGTGCCATTTATTGGCTGCTGTGAATGATGTGAAGCACTGGCTAAGGGCCTAATTCAGCGCTGTGCACGTCTCTTCGGACGCATGCACCTTAGGCGTGCACAGGGCCACCAAGAGCCAAGGCGGGCCCCGGTAATAGGGGGTGTGGCCTAATCTCGGGAGGCGTGGCCATGCCCCTTGCAAGAAAAAAAACAAATAAAAAGATTTGCAGCGCCGCGAAGCGGGGAGGGGGGCGCTCTTAGGCCCCTCAGCCCAGCGCAAAGCCAGGGGGGGCGCGATCAGTGTGATCGCTCCCCCGCACAGGCATAGGAGACTGCTCGTGGCTGCTGCTCAGAAGCCACAAGCAGTCTCCAACTGCAGCTCAGCACACGCTGTGTCCTGGGCTGCTGTGAGGGAGGGGGGGGCGGCGTCGGACCCGGGCCCCCGCCGGGCCCCTCAGGAAGCCCGGGTAATCTGTCCCGCTCCCCCCCCTCTCTCGGCACCCCTGGGCGTGCACAGAGGGTTTATTTGCTGCACTGTTGTGACACCGACCCAAGTGACACCACTGCTAGATAATACTTTTTTTATTTTTATTTTTTTTAAATGAGAATCTTTTTTAATTAGTTTGAAATTATCATAGGCACTTCATAATGAACCACAGTGTATGGATGATATTGGAGAGAGGGGTGGACAGGGCACTTCCATTGTGTGGCTACTTGGTATATGGCAGTGTTTTGTACATGCCATATTCATTTTTTTACTCCTTGTATAGATCTAAGGGCCAGATTCAGCACGGATCGTAAGGCTGTGTTCACACGCACCCGTTAGCTGCGAAAATATGCTAATGAATGCAATCGCATGGCAACCGCGGCACTGTACCAAGACCCCCACCACTGTATAAAGCTGCCCACTTCCCATGACATGCATCCGCAAGTCAGCGAAAACATCGGTAACATTGAGTAACATCGGAACCATTTGCACAGTTGTGGTTGACCATGACCTCCCACACAAACTGCTAAACTTCCTGCCGCCATCTAGACCTCTGCCAGCGTGCTTTCACAGGGGCTTATTTTGCACGCCCCTGTAACCGCGTTCAAACGCACAGACACGCCTGTGTTTGCCCGACTACCCCCCATTACCACCCACAAACAGTTACTTCCTGTTAATAACTGAGTGATGGGACTGCGTGCTCACTGCGTTCGCTTCCCGATTGCAACAGCCAATTTGCACACGTGCACTGCGATGCATGCGCACACAGCCTTGCGATCCAACCTGAATAAGGCCCTAAGATCTCGGAAGATGGACATTATTTTTTGCACCCGTCAGCTGCTGTGGGGGGCAAATGGTTCCCCCGCGCAAATCATAGTAACTTTTTCCGTAGGGAGCTTGCCCATGCCCCCCTGATTTGGTCATGCTCCCCAGTACCCGGGCCCTGTTCAGCTCTTGGCTGCCCTGTTCATCTTTCATATTTCATTAACCCAGAAGTACAGCCTAATCATTTCCTACAGTGTGTCTTACTGGGGGAACAGTCATGCCTCAAATTTACACTACAGCATTGCATTTTGTGCCCTATATGCCCAAATATCTAATTACCACTTTGTCTCTTTGAACCCCCCCCCCCCACACACACACACAGACGCACACACACAGAAAATAAACACCCTGTAATCCAAACCAGATATTTCACTGGATGTATAGAATAGATAAACACACATAAATCTAGTAAAAAAATATTACCCTAATCAATATATACAATATATAGACTGTTGCATCTACTACCAGTCTCAATTACTCCTAACTAGTCACCATCATTAATCTTATTAATTGACATCTTGTTATTACCATTGTTACATCTGCTCATTCCTAATGCTGGGTACACACTGGCAGATGTATTGGCCGATTAATTGATCCAGTGTGTACTAGCGATATGTCTGTGAACAATATAGGGCCTGATTCAGAGCCACTCATAAACGGCAGCTCGTTCGCTCCGAGCGATGTTTGCCCAACTGCGCATGCGTACGGATCGTTATACGCATGCGCGAACCAGTCAGTGCGGTCGAAATTCATGTGCTCGCAAAATAGCGAATGCCTGCTATTTTGAGTGACAGAATGAGGCGTATGTGGGTGGTAACAGGGAAAGGTGCTTGAAAACGGGGAGTGGAAATCCGATCGCAGGCGTGCTTAAAGGTCAGAACGGGCGTTTTAAGGGAGTGCATAATTAATCCAGCAGCGTCATTGACCACGTCACTTGGTTTTTTTAACTCAGAACTGCTCGCAAAATAGTGGTTGAAAAAACCAACCACAAGAATAGCGAGCAGTTCATACGCTGGTCGATGTACTCGATTAATCTAATAAATAGCGGACATGACGTATGGTGCGAGCGGCCAGGGGGCGTATTTTTCAAATTTACGTTCGCATGTTTTGCTCGCTCGTTCAGACTTAGAGGCGTGAACAGTCCGCAAAGTGCGAACGGTTCATTTGAATAGCCACCCCTTTTAAGAAAACGAACGACCGCAAATAGCGAGCGGCTCTGAATGAGGGCCATAGTTCACAGACATATTGCATCGGCTGTGCTGCACAGCCGATGCCCAATAGATCTGCAGATCTATTGGGGCATCGCGCTGCATGTACAGGCTGTCAGCCGAATGCCCGTACACTTGCAGCGGCAGCCACACCCCTGGCCAGCGGGACACGCCCACCTCCAACACACAGAACACAGATGATGGTTGTTCAGTGTGTATGAACAACCATCAGCTGCAGATATATCTGTTCAGTGTGTACCCAGCTTAACCCAGACATGTTCTCTTCCACATATCTTCTTCGCTTGTTCTAGAGACTTTGATAAAGGCTAATATAGGGCCTGATTCAGAGCCGGACGCAATTAGCACTCGCTCGTCCAGAAAATAGGGGTGGCTATTCAAATGAACCGTTCGCTGTTTGCGGTCTGTTCACGCCTCTAGGTCTGAACGAGCGTACAAAACTTGCGGTCGTTTTTTGGGAAACTACGCCCCCTGGCCGCTCGCATCCTACGTCATGTCCGCTATTTATTAGATTAATCGAGTACATCGACCAGCGTATGAACTGCTCGCTATTCTTGTGGTTGGTTTTTGCTACCACAATTTTGCGAGCAGTTCTGGCTATAAAATAACCCAGTGACGTGGTCAATGACGCTGCTGTTTTAAATATGCACACCCATAAAACGCCCGTTTTGACCTTTAAGCACGCCTGCGATCGGATCTCCACTCCCCGTTTTCAAGCACCTTCCCCTGTTACCACCCACATACGCCTCTTTCTGTCACTCAAATTAGCAGGCATTCGCTATTTTGCGAGCACATGAATTTCGGCCGCACTGACTGGTTCGCGCATGCGTATAACGATCCGTACGCATGCGCAGTTGGGCAAACGTCGCTCAGAGCGAACGAGCTGCCGCTTACGAGTGGCTCTGAATCAGGCCCATAGGCCTCTCCTTATACATATTACGTATTGTTATTGCCATGTCTCTTGATAGTGTTGATAGTGTTGCATACTTGCCAACACTCCCTGATTCTGAGGGGGACTCCCTGAAACAGTAGCAATCTCCATGACTCCCTGAAGGGTCCAGCAATCTCCTTGATTGCACCTTACTCCCCAGTGGCGGGCTGGGCCGGGGGGCAGGGTGCCATGTGCCCTCCGGGCCGCAGCGTTATGCGGGCCGCGGGCCAGTGCAGTCTGTGACCGGACAGAGTTCGGTCAGCGCTACACTGACAAACACACAGCCGCCGGCTCCAGCAGCTGTGTGTTTGTTGTAAGCAGCAGCCAATGAGAGTCTGTCAGACTCTCATTAGCTGCTGCTGCGCCCACTGCGGGAGCCACTCCATCTTCCGGCTCCCGCAGTGGGCAATGGGAGAGACGTCATGATGTCATATGACGTCTCTCCCATAATGCAGAGCGGCCCGGCCCGGGAGGACAGACGGAGGAGCAGATGGCGGGAGCGGGCATTCAGGTAAGTGTTTTTTTTAATTTTGTTTTTTATATTACGTGTGTCTACTGGGGGGGGGGGTCTGGCACTGCTGGGGGCAATACAAGGGGGGGACTACTACTACTACAAAGGGGGGGACTACTACTACTGGGGGTAATACAAGGGGGATGGGGGACTACTACTACTGGGGGCACTACAAGGGGGAGGGGACTACTACTACTGGGGACACTATAAGGGGACTACTACTACTGGGGGCACTACAAGGGGGGTGGGGGACTACTACTACTGGGGACACTACAAGGGGGGGACTACTACTACTGGGGGCACTACAAGGGCGGGACTACTACTACTGGGGGCACTATAAGGGGACTACTACTACTACTACTGGGGGCACTACAAGGAGGGTGGGGGACTACTACTACTGGGGACTACTACTACTGGGGACACTACAAGGGGGGTGGGGGACTACTACTACTGGGGGCACTACAAGGGGGAGGGGACTACTACTACTGGGGACTACTACTACTGGGGGCACTATAAGGGGACTACTACTACTACTGGGGGCAGGGGGCAGTGGTGGGCTGGGCCGGGGGGCAGGGTGCCATGTGCCCCCCGGGCCGCAGCGTCATGTGGGCCGCGGGCCGCGGTGCAGACTGTGTCACTGTGACACAGACTGCACCGCGTGTGTAGCACTGACCGGACGGAGTTCGGTCAGCGCTACACAGCACAAACACACAGCCGCCGGAGCCGGCAGCTGTGTGTTTGCTTTAGCAGCTGATGAGAGTCAGACAGACTCTCATCGGCTGCTGCTCCCACTGCCAGAGCCGGACATCTTCCGGCTCCCGCAGTGGGTAAAATGGGAGTGACGCGTCACTCCCATGACGCGTCACTCCCATAATGCAAGGCGGCGGACGGAGGAGCTGATCTCGGCGGCGGGACCAGGAGCAGGAGCGGGTGTCAGGTAAGTGTGTTATTTTTTTTATTTTTTTTTATTATGTCTCAACTGCGGGGGGGGGGGACTACTGGGAGCACTACAAGGGGGGGACTCCTGAGAGCACTACAAGGGGGGGACTCCTGGGAGCACTACAAGGGGGGGACTCCTGGGGGCACTACAAGGGGGGGACTCCTGGGAGCACTACAAGGGGGGGACTCCTGGGGGCACTACAAGGGGGGGACTCCTGGGGGCACTATAAGGGGGGGACTCCTGGGAGCACTACAAGGGGGTGACTCCTGGGGGCAATACAAGGGGGGGACTCCTGGGGGCACTACAAGGGGGGGACTCCTGGGAGCACTACAAGGGGGGGACTCCTCGGAGCACTACAAGGGGGGGACTACTGGGAGCACTACAAGAGGGGGACTACTGGGAGCACTACAGGGGGGGAATACTACTAGGGGCACTACAAGGGGGGGACTCCTGGGAGCACTACAGGGGGGGAATACTACTGGGGGCACTACAAGGGGGGGGACTACTGGGAGCACTACAAGGGGGGGACTACTGGGAGCACTACAGGGGGGGAATACTACTGGGGGCACTACAAGGGGGGGACTCCTGCGAGCACTACAAGGGGGGGACTACTACTACTGGGGGCACTACAAGGGCAGGACTACTACTACTGGGGGCACTACAAAGGGGGTACTACTACTGGGGGGGACTACTACTAGGGGCACTACAAGGGGAGGGGACTACTACTAGGGGCATTGCATAGGGGGGAGGGGACTACCACTGGGGGCACTGCATCGAGGGACCACTGCTGGGGGCTCTATATAAAGGGCAATAGTGGGGGTACTGCAGAGGGGGAAGACTACAACTGGGGCCACTATTTAAGGGGCACTGCATAAGGGTTACCACTACTGGGGGCACTATATAAGGGGCTTACTACTGGGGGCACAAGGGGCACTGCATAGGGGGATCACTACTGGGGGCACTACTCGAGGCCTGCATAAGGGTGTCCTCCTGTGGCACAGGGTGGCACTGCATATGGGCACTACGACAGGGGGCTGCCCCATATCTTTATTTTTACCTTACATTAATCCCATATGGACCCGCCTCCTCCCTAGAACACTTGAGGGGGTGGGGGGGCGGCCTAGCACGCACGTTCTTTCGAGCACCCTGGCTACACGCTACTCCTCTGCCAGGGTCGCCTGCATGCATTTGTCCCCCAGGCTAAAAGTTGCCAGCCAGCCCCTGACTGGGGGCACTACAACGGGGGTGGGGGACTACTACTACTGGGGACTACTACTACTGGGGACACTACAAGGGGGGGGGACTACTACTACTGGGGACACTACAAGGGGGGGACTACTACTGAGGGCACTACAGGGGGGGACTACTACTACTGGGGGCACTACAAGGGGGGGACTACTACTAATGGGGGCACTACAAAGGGGGGGACTACTACTACTGGGGGCACTGCAAAGGGGGGGACTACTACTACTGGGGGCACTACAAAGGGGGGGACTACTACTACTGGGGGCACTACAAGGGGGGGACTACTACTGGGGGCACTACTGGAGGCCTGCATAAGGGTGTTCTCTCCTGTGGCACATGGGGGTACTGCATATGGGCACTACGACAGGGGGCTGCCCTAATCTTTATTTTTACCTTACATTAATCCCATATGGACCCGCCTCCTCCCTGGAACACTTGAGGGGGGCGCCGTAGCACGCATATTCTTCGGACACCCTGGCTACAGCTTACTCCTCTACCAGGGCCGCCTGCATGCATTTGCCCCCCAGGCTAAAAGTTGCCAGCCAGCCTCTGTTACCCCCATTATGGAGCTGTTACATAAAAGAAAAATCAGAGATATGTACATTCAAATGGGATCATTAGTAACATTTCCCTGCATTTGGGAATAAGGCACAATGATCCCTATGGCTACATGTATTTTCTGAAAAGTATCAGTGTGTTTACATCAACACGTAATAATACTAACTGCTATGGGGCTCATTTACATATAGATGTAAATCAATTTTATGACATGTAGCAGTAAGCGCCCACTTTAACACGTGCTTATAGGTGCTGCTTTCACAATCTCCCTGAAATGATTTTTCAAAAGTAGGCAAGTATGTAGTGTTGCTTATCAGGAAAGTTTATAGTGGGGAACTTGCCCTAATACACTCACGTGCTCATCTCTGGAGATGCAAAACCAAAACCATTTAATTCCTTTAAAATCACTGGGGCATTGGGTTCACTATGGTTGCATTAGGTTATTAAAAGGTCGTTGCTAGGGGCTCTAAGGGGTAAATTTTCTAAAGTGAGAGTTTTTAGAAGTGGGGATGTTGCCCATAGCAACCAGATTCTAGCTATTATCTTCTAGAAGGTGCTAGATAAATGTTAAGTAGAATCTGATAAGTTGCTATGGGCAACATCGCCAATTCTAAAAGCTCTCACTTTAGTAAATTTACCCCTAGGTGTTTAATACATTGCAGTTCTTAGATTTTGCAGAAGTGAAAATTTTTTGATACAAATATAAGGGTCCATGTACTAATAATCGCGGTACTGACACAATTATTATGTATCCATATCGCAGGGGATATTTACATTTTTAATGAAAATATCTCCACTATGTACAAAGGGGAATTCTCAGAGACAGCAGTTGCGGTAACTGCTGTCCCTGCGGGTTATGTCCCGGCAGATTGTAGAAGTCTTCGCGTTTGTGAAAAACGTCTCCTGTTGAAGCTGACACTGAGCATGCGCACAGTGTCAGCTTCTGGAGCCGGCCGGAGGCCTCCATAGGCTTAAAACAGTTTACACCACCTGAAGATGATATAAACTACCGGGGATAAACTCCACAAAGCTTTGCTTTTCTGAGTTTGGTACATAGAAGTCAGATCGTAGTCCTTATTAATAATAATGGGGACTGCGATCTGATGTGCCTCTGACGGAGATTTCTGTGATATCACATTGCATTGTGCCATTAGTACATATGTACAATACATAAAACTATGGAGAAACTGCAGTTTCTACATAATTTTATGTAAAGGACAGCTTGATAGATAGGCCCCATAGACATTATCACACAGAAAATTAGATTTTGATATTATTATATCTAAAATATCAGTAAGACAATGCTGAGTACAAATAAAAAGGGATCTAGAGCCTCACAATTTATCCATCAAAACAGGAGGTGGTGTGCTAATGAGTGACTTTGTACTTGGTAAGTAAATGTTCCCACTCTGACACTCACTAATACACAGGTATGCACAGGACAGCCTAAAACAAGGATAAAGGGAGTCGATTTACTAAAACTACTAAATAAGAAAAGTATGTGTTACTTTTTAATAGAATCTGGGGTACAATTGCACAGTTATTCCATTTAAGAATAATTTCAGGTTCCCTCACTTTCAGAGAATACCCACCAGAGTGCTTGCCACGGCACCTGCTAGAGCGAACCAAAAATGGCTGCTGCCACCTGCTGGGGAACAAGCAGAACACAGGAGTGCTGATTTGGTGCTGTATGTAAGTCAGCCCACATTGAGTGCAAGGAAATAAATCTTCGCTGTATGCAGAGTTGCACTCATCTATGCGACTGAACTGCCTCCATCCATCTGCTTGGGAAAATAGCCACCAATAATATCAGCGCACATTTGCACCAGGTAAAAGAGTTCCGTCCTAAATCATAGCCCACAATTCTGATTCCACACCCACAATACTCCTTCAGAACACTTGGCCTACATGTGAATAACCATTTGCCACTAAGTACAGACATTCAGCTGCAAGTGGCGATGCAACTGAGATGCGTATGACTCCAAATCACTCATAGTAGCGCACAGCCAGCCACGGAGAAAGGGCCTGATTCAGCAGTGCATGCAAGTGCAATGCCGATCGCAGATTCTCGTTTATCGGAATCTCCCTGTGTGCGCAGCACCCATTCTGCAAGTGTGCAGAATGGGTCCTGCGTAGTCGCATGCAGACCCTTTAATGCATCTTCCTGATTGACAGGCAGAGGCATTTAAAGAACGGTGTGGGGGTCGGCAGGCGTTCCCGGTAATGGGGTTGTGTCCACCCAGTTTCCCGGGAATGACCAGCCCAGGATCTGCTTTGATCAACCTGGGTCCTGGGCTCGCAAGCCGGCCAGTCTGAGTAAGCTGAGGTTTACTCAGCTGGCCGGAGGCCTGGTGCCAACCACCATCGTGACCATCGACCACCGATGGTCGTGATGGTGATTCCAGCATGCGACCTCCGCATCTGCAGGGATCGCTAATGCAGCAGGGGGTGTCATATACCTCCTGCTGGATTTGCATAATAGCAAGAATCGCAATTGCAAAGCTGCCTGCATACATATATCATTTATCTATAGCCTGCATACAGCTTTGCAATTGCGATCCTTGCTGAATCAGGCCCTATGTGCGGTGCTTAAATTCGCAATATCCATCAGCAATATCCATAGCTACACTACAGCTGGCCAATGGCGGAATTGTCAGGTCATTTCTCCTATTTAATTTCTGCCAATGACTCACTGTCAGATACACAGGAATGCTGAGGGCAGGTGCTTCCCCTATTTACTTTCTGCTAATTACAGTAAGGGACGGTATTTATAGTCCTGTATTGGTTATAAATCAGAAGTTACTATACATGTTTGGTTTCTATAGCAGAGAATGAAGTGGGCTAATGAAAGCAATGAATTATCCTATTAATAGTATGTGCAATGTAACATATTAACATATTCATTTAAATGTATTCAAAATATAAAAATGAGGGTGTGCAATCCCAGCCCCCTCCCCCTTTTCAAAATATGAAACATCCCAATTCCTATATGATTTTCCTAGAAGTATCCATATTATTTTTTTCCCATTGATCTGCTAAGTCAAGCAGCAACTAGTTATATATATTTGTATACGCGCTAAACAAAAAGTGTCATGTTACATTAAACACATCAACGCTGACGCAACTTTAATAACCTAGCACAGTGGCGTTGTGTTCAAAGTTTTACACTGTTTTTAAACTACCCCCATCCCCCCAGATTTTTCCCAGCATAGCATTTGTTACCGAGGATACTAAATGTCATGGCAACCTTTAGTGACGAAGGTCTCTGGGGTTGGGTTGGATCTGGTGTTAAATCTTTAAGCCTTCTCTTGTTTTCCCAATGTACAGTAGGCAGAAAAAATACTGTTCAGATTAGCAAATGTTTTTGTGCTAAATGCAAAGTAAACTTTATGGTTTAACCCAACTTTTGCTGAACTTTTTTTCTATATTCCTTAATGCCTAACAAATATTCTTCTAATACCCCTTTCATTGTTTAAAAACCCTTTTTTTTTAATGTGAATCGACCTGGTTTTTTTTTTGCTATGCGTGAATACGTCCCGGGTCCACCGGGGTCAGGATGAGACCCGAGAATTGGCCAGATTGTTAGACCCGGCAAATTCCCGGATCTTATATCTGAAAGTCGTATAACTAATCTCTTCTATTTCCCCAGCTAGATTATAATCCTGTGACAATAACAGAGAGATATCAGTAACTGCCCTAATCCCACAGCAAATTGCTACCCTCTCCACTTTTAATTAAAATATCTACTCACCTCTGCCAAAGAAAACAGGACGTCTGGTGGGTATACATCGGCGTTTATGCTTCTGTGAATTTTAGCCTTTGTAACTTAGCATGTCTTCACATAATGGGGGCTATGGGGGCTGTTTTTTGCAATAGAAAATGGGGGATCACAGTAGATATCTCTGATAGATATATTCAAGGGATACTTAATAAATGCTGGTACCCCCTGAAAACTGGTGTTATCGGGGGCTATCCTGTAAATCGGTCCCTATTTCACAAACTCACTGATTACTCTTAAGCTGGATACATACCTGAACGATACGTCAATCTAGCAATTGTCCGATACAATGTAACGATTTATCGTGTCTGCCTACTTACTACATGTATCAGCGGGTTCTTCACTCCTCTTTCGGGAGTCCTGCACATGCATGCACTACTGACCACACATGTGCGGTGCCCATAATTGCCAGGGAGAGTTCCAGGGAACTACTGTACAGCGGCCAACACTATCTTTCTATTCCGGAACTTGGTAAATCTGACAGCTCTCAGACCCCCATAGAAATCTTTATTGGCCAAATTAGGCTATATAAACCCTTCTATGTGCATGATTATTCATTGGGGGGGTTGTGCCAGAGGTTCTGCACTGTGGGCCTGATTCAGACCCGCTCGCTAGATGGAATCGCTCGCTCCCCGCGCATGGAAATTCAGTTAAGTGACGTCAAGGCAGCCGCTCGCAGGGCAAGTCATAAGCATACCCACTATGTATTGGCGAGTGATGACTTTTTGTTTGTTGATGGCCACCAGCCTGTCTCAATATGCCCACGTGCGTACGTCATCTCCAGGATGTGCAAGAAACCATTGGTACATCAAGCACCATCGGATGCGATCGCAGGGCTTGAGGTTGACTATACCCTGCCGCAAGATCTGCGAGCACTTCAGTGTAGATTTCAAGCAAGTGACGTGTCCTATGACGCTGCTTGTTAATTATGCACGCCTCTGAAACGGCGTTGAATTTCTCAGGAACGCCTGCGTTCGCATCTCCACTCCCCCGTTTCCAGTGGCCTGCCCCACAAACGGCTTGACCGGTCACTCATTCAGCTGGGCTGTCTATGCTTGGCGAGCGATAGTTTCCCCATTGCTCGTACAAGTTCACGCACACGCAATACGAAGCGTACGCAGATTGAAAAACATTGGTCGCTCCAAGCGAACGTCCGCTTGCAGCTTAACCCTCCGTCCTCTAGGACTGGCCTTAACAGTGAGGGTCCCTTCATCCGCCCAACCATCCTTACTGAGACATGAGCCTACAGGGTTTTGTTGCCACCAGTTCAGGCATCAGTGCCTAGTGAACTATCAAAGGTGGCAGGACTGTGTTGTCAGCATAGCAATACATGGTGGGCACTTCAGTGTCCGATAATGATAATGAAGGAACTTCTGTTTGAATTATTTATATATCTCAATGCTATGATAAAATAAAAGAACAGTCCTCTAATCTTGAGTTTGTTATTATTACAAAAATAAAATATAATTCCAAATGAAATAATTAACTTTGTTTTGGGTAGAAAATCATATTAAAATATGCTCCTTAAAGGCTACCTGCCTGGGACCCAGCATGCAGGCCATACATCCAGGGCTGCCATCAGAAATTGTGGGGCCGTGTACTGACAAAAAAAATTCTCAAAGTTTGGGCTGTGAGGGCAATTGTTAGGGAAGGCTGGTTGGACTGGGAGGGGCAAAGGGCAGGGAAGGTCGTCTGGACTGGGTGAGGAGCAGGGCAGGACAAGGGGGAGGCGCTGGGAAGGCTAGCTGGACTGGGGCAGGGAAGACAGGCTGGCTGGACTGGGGGGGGGGGCAGGGAAGGCTGGCTGGACTGGGGAGGTACAGGGTAGAGATGGCAGGCTGGGGATGGGGGGGTGCAGGCAAGGGAAGTCAGACTGGCTGGCTGGACTAGGGGGCTCAGGAAAGGCTGGCTGGACTGGGGGGGGGGGTACAGGGAAGGCTGGCTGGCCTAAAGGGAGGGCATAGGGCAGGGGCAGCATTCCTGGTTTCTTCATAAAATGAACACAGGCTCCGGCGGCTTTTCCTGATAGAGAGGGGGCCCTGGTGGTAGTGGTGCAGAATGCATAGGAGGCAGGCACTGGCAGGAATACTGCTACCGCGCTGCACTGATGCTCCTTCTCCCTGCCAGTGCCTGCCGCCTGTACATACCTTGCCGCTGCCACCAGGGCCCCTTCTCTCTCCGAGCCCGGAACTGGAGTCCCGGCAGTACTCCCCTGGTGGCAGCCCTGCATACATCTAGCGGGCCAATCCCCGATTCCCTGATGCCGATCCAATGTTCTGCGATATCTCGGGGAATCAGCAAAATACTACATGTTAAAAATCCTGACCCACAGATTCTGATCATTTTTGGGTCATAATAGGCGAATCGAGATTGTCCAACATGTCACCGAACCCAGACATTGGCAGAATAGGGAATCAACATTCTGGTGTCGATGTGTGAAAGAAATATTGACATTATGAACATGTCGACATTTTAACCATGTCAACATTTTTGAATCTCTCCAAATTTCCCACCCTCCCCCATTAAATGACACTTCTTTTTTTTAAACTCATTAATTATTGAACATTGCAGTAAGGATCAATAATACTATTACATAAACCAAACAAAAGGAGAGAGCAAAGAAATATACTAATAAGAGAAGGCAATTAAGAAAAACAGCAGTAACAAAACGGGTTGACCAGCAAGAATTACAAAACTAATGGCCCGTACACACGGTACGATAACATGTCAGATTTCAACGATAACGATCCTATAGTTATCGTTAAAATCTGACAGTTTCTGGGCCCTGCTAACGACATACGATGGACCATGCACGTCCACTTATGGTCGTTGACGACGAACTACCGTCGTCTGTGTAAGCAGGCAGATCTCGACGTTATCGACCAGGTTAGCCTGTTTACTATAGGGACCCGCAATCGTTGATCGCGGGTCGTTATAGTAGTGGGGGATCTGCTGCATGTGCTGGATGCTCGATCCAGCACATGCAGAACAATCAGACAATGATCTTCTGATCGTTATCTGATCGTTGCTGTCGTACCGTGTGTACGCAGCATAATGGAGCATACACACGGTCAGATTTGTCAGACTTGTCAGATTTGTCAGATGAACGATTGAACGATTTGAACGATTTTACCAAAGTTTTGAACGATTTGAACGATTGAACGATTTTTGACTGCATTAAAATGAATGGAATCGTCCAAGTCTGACTGCAAACCCATCAGATGTCAGAAATCGCTATCTGACCATCGGGAACGCGCATCGTTGATCGTCCATCGTTCAGGCATGTCAGATATGAACGATTTTCCTTCAGATATGAACGACTGAACGATTTTTAAATCGTTATCGTTCATATCTGAAGGAAAAATCTGACCGTGTGTATGCACCATAACACTTTTATTTTTTTTGTTATTCAGGTGTCCCTCTGGGTTAAACCTATTTATTACACCTATTAATGGACCCTGAATAGTGAGGAAATCCGTAGGTCAATATGGGCCTGCTTCAGAGTTGAACGCAGTTGCGTTTGCAACTGCAATTTCGGACGCAGCAGACTTGTGAAAGTATGGTAATGACTCAGTCACCCCCCCATTACCTCTCCAAAATGGTCACTACCTGTCACTTACTTTGGGAATAAATTCTCACTGCGTCTGTAATCAATCACCAAGTGTGCGCAGTGCGGCTGTCAAGCATGAGCCCCACTGCCTAGACATTGCATCCACCGCTGAATCAGGCCCTGTATCGTTATTATATATTTCCTTTTGTTAATTACATTGGTTACTTACTATAGCTTGGTATAGCGGGCAGAGGGCCTGATTCAGACCTGGTCGCAAGCGCTGAGCGCTCGCAACCGGGTCGATGGTGGCCCAGAGCGCATATGCACGACGGAGCCAGCTCCATCGTGCGCATGCGCGAGACCCGGATAACGACGGGCAATCCATCGCTCTGGGTCTCGCACCAAAGGGGGCGTGCTGTCGATGTTGAGTGACAGCACGCACCCTTTGGTGGGCGGGCCGGGAGGTTGGCTGCCCAGACGGAGGCGTTCCCATGAGAACGCCTACCGCTTAGGGCGGCCCCACTGACATCTCAAGTGATGTCAGTGGAAGAGTTTTCGGCTCTGTTTGAGCCGAAAGCTCTCTGGGGCTTGCGGCCACGAGAGCCTACCACAAGGGTCTCGTCGCAAGCACGATGGTCGCGATGGTCTTGACCATCGCAACCATCATCCTGGCCGCTCGCATTTAGCTGTGGGTGACAACCCACAGCAATGCGAGCGGACAGGAGGCCGCTCCATAAAAAAAAAAGACGCCCTGATTCAGAGCGAGCGCTCTGTCAGAGCGTCCGGCTCTGAATCAGGGCCAGAGTACCTTTGATAGAAAAGTGCAGAAACTTGCCAAATATACAAATAATTAGAGATGTGCCAGTCCTGTTCTCAGAGAATTGACAACTGAATTTAAGGATACCGAGTCCAACCGAGTCCTATTTCGGATTTTTCCGTAGATCAGAATTTAAAAAATGGATTTAATTAATGGATTTAAAAAACTAATTGCATGCAAACAGGTCAAAATGACGTCAGTTTAGCTGTTTTTTTATATATATTCTTATTTTTTTTTAAATACGGATCCAAAACCAAATCCAAAACACGTGAGGGTGGTTTTGCAAAACCAAAATCAAAACAGGAAGATTAATCCGGATCTAAAACCAAAACACGGGGGTTGGCGAACTCTACAAATAATACATTCTTAATAAGGAGCCCTTTGTATATGTACATTTTATAGTCTACAAGACCAGCAAAACTTAAGCATTTACTACTAACCCAATATTCACCTATCAAAAACAGCTGGATTAGTTACATAGATAAGATAAAAAAGCCACAAATCAATGATCACAGTATTTAGCAGTCCTCCCACATGGTCCCTTTAATATGAAACTTGTGCACTTACTGTACACTATAGGGAGGAAACCTGGGACATGCTTAGCCTGAGAACTGTCCTCTGTAGGCTGCACCCTGTACCACTCGTATACTACTGTATATATCACATGCATGCTCTATTTGCCGGGCACTTCCTGGTTATCTGATCCTAAGGTCACAAGGAGCATATTCTGCATGGTAAGGCGGCAGGACAATTATGTTACATTCAATTTATTAAACAGCTCATTATAGCAGAGGTGTATATAACTTACAGTACTGCATGATGAAGCTTAAGTTGTGTTTGTTTAGTCATTTTTAAAAGGTGATTAGTCTTCACCATTAGTCTTCTAGTATTTGTATAGTGCATGGAAATATCTCGCTGAGCTGCTCAGAGCAGTTATCACCATGGCCAGGCAGCAGCATTCTTACCTTCACTGACATGATAACATATTTGAAATGTATTTATTTATTTACTTTTTTATTTTAAGCGTAGATAAATCAATGTACTCTCCTTACCGTACATTGGCCCTGATTCAGAGCTGGACGCTCTGACAGAGCGCTCGCTCTGAATCAGGGCCGGGCTATTTTTTTTTTAGAGCGGCCTTCAGGCCGCTCGCATAGCTGTGGGTGACCACCCACAGCTATAGCGAGCGGCTAGGAAGATGGTCGCGATGGTCAAGACCAACGCGACCATCGGGCTTGCGATGAGACCCTTGTGGTAGGGTCTCGTTGCCGCAAGTCCCAGAGAGATTTCGCCTCAAACAGAGACCCGAAATCTCTCCCACTGACATCACTCGTGATGTCAGTGGGGCCAGCCCCAAACGGAGGCGTTCACATGGGAACGCCTCTGTTTGGGTAGCCACTCCCCCGGCCCGCCCACCAAAGGGGGCGTGCTGTCACTCAACATCGACAGCACGACCCCTTTGGTATGAGACCTGGAGCGACGGCTTGCCCGTCGCTATCCGGGTCTCGCGCATGCGCTCTGGGCCACCATCGACCCAATTGCGAGAGCTCAGCGCTTGTGACCGGGTCCTAATCAGGCCCATTATCCCCTCTAATCGCAGACCTGTCGCATTGAAGTATTTTTTTTATTTAATGTGAGATGGTAGGGAACATCGAGCCGTCAGTGTTATGGTGCGTACACACAATATGAACGATAACAATATCGGCCATATCATTATCATTCAGATCATTCATTTTTTGATGTCCAACAGCCAGCGATGCACGGGCACATATGGACAATAATGATATCGACCATCGCCCCTGCATGCAGGCCAACCTGGTCGATATCGACCAGGTTACATAGCGACCCACGAAAGCTGAATGCGGGTCGCTGGCCTGTCGCTGGTGGGTTGGTGGTGTACTGGGTGTACGATAACGATCATCCAGCACAACGGGAAGGTGCAGGACGATCAGTCAGCGATATCGTTATCGCTGACTGAATGTACCGTGTGTACGCACCAGGCAAATACGGCACAATAATCTACATTTGGTGCAGCTATCGTGTAGTTTTAGTTTAACCCTTCATGCCACAAAAGGAGCGCATTAAATAATTCAATTCATGTTCCAGTGGGAACTTAAATGTTAATATATGATGCTACAGTAAACCAAAGTTGTATAATTTAAGGTCCTGTAAGTGCCGTTCCTAATGTTCTCTCTTTGTATTCAACTTTCAATGTGCATACAGGGTATATATTTACCCCTCTAACCTCCAGATCTAATAGCAGCTGCATCCCCAGCAGTGGTGTTAGTGCCATCCCTGCATAGTCAGTATACCTCCATATACCCCATAGCCAGTATACCTCCATATAGCCTTTCTCAGTCCCACATAGCCAGTATACCTCCATGTAGCCTAGCTCAGTCCTACATAGCCAGTATACCTCCATATAGCCTAGCTCAGTCCTACATAGCCAGTATACCTCCATATAGCCTAGTACACCTCCACATAGCCAGTATACCTCCATATAGCCTAGTACACCTCCACATAGCTAGTATACCTCCATATAACCTAGTACACCTGCACATAGCCAGTATACTTCTATATAGCCTAGTACACCCGCACATAGCAGTATACCTCCATATAGCCTAGTACACCTCCACATAGCCAGTATACCTCCATATAGCCTAGCTCAGTCCTACATAGCCAGTATACCTCCATATAGCCTAGCTCAGTCCTACATAGCCAGTATACTTCCATAAAGCCTAGTACACCCGCACATACCCAGTATACCTCCATATAGCCTAGTATAACTCCACATAGCCAGTATACCTCCATATAGCCTAGTACGCCCGCACATAGCCAGTATACTTCCATATAGCCTAGTACACCCGCACATAGCCAGTATACCACCATATAGCCTTGCTCAGTCCCACATAGCCAGTATATCTCCATATAGCCTAGTACGCCCGCACATAGCCAGTATACTTCCATATAGCCTAGTACACCCGCACATAGCCAGTATACCTCCATATAGCCTTGCTCAGTCCCACATACCCAGTATACCTCCATATAGCTTAGCTCAGTCCTACATAGCCAGTATACTTCCATAAAGCCTAGTACACCCGCACATACCCAGTATACCTCCATATAGCCTAGTATAACTCCACATACCCAGTATACCTCCATATAGCCCAGTATAACTCCACATAGCCAGTATACCTCATATAGCCTAGTACACCTCCACATAGCCAGTATACCTCCATATAGCCTAGTACACCCGCACATAGCCAGTATACCTCATATAGCCTAGTACACCTCCACATAGCCAGTATACCTCCATATAGCCTAGTACACCCGCACATAGCCAGTATACCTCCATATACCTCCACATAGCCAGTATACCTCCATATAGCCTTGCTCAGTCCCACATAGCCAGTATACCTCCATATAGCCTAGCTCAGTCCTACATAGCCAGTATACCTCCATATAGCCTAGCTCAGTCCTACATAGCCAGTATACTTTCATATAGCCTAATACACCTGCACATACCTAGTACACCTCCACATAGCCAGTATACCTCCATATAGCCTAGTATACCCCCACATAGCCAGTATACCTCCATATAGCCTAGTACACCTCTACATAGCCAGTATACCTCCATATGGCCTAGTACACTTTTCACTTTTATGTGTATTTTCAGTTTTACATATTATGGGCAGGGAGGTACAATGCGTGTGCCTGCAGAATTTGCACCCGATCGGAGCAACAATTGAATTGCTCTGTCAGGGGCCCATTATTAACGGACGCACTAAAAACAACTGCATTCCCCCCATATGTATACTGTATCTATCGTTATGTAATTTTTTTGTGTTATAGTCCCCTGCGCTATGTAATATTCTTAGTGTGCTATGTAATGTTTAGTGCTTTATAAATAAGAGATAATAATGATATGTAATATTTTCCAGCTCCTTACCACACATGGCAGCAAGTTACTCAGTCCTAGTTACTGGTGCATTGGCTCCGCTGTGTATAGCAGTGGCATGGGCACTGTACAGATACCGCTCTCGGCCAGGGCATAAATGGAGTGTGGATGTAAAGAACCAGGTGGCCCTCCGTCATTATGTGTTATTTGAATCGACCCATGGAAAACCAGATAGCGTGCTGCAGGCATTTAAGGAATACGCCATACGAGATTCCTTGATAAAAGATTTACTGTTTACTGTGGAACAAGGTAAGTAAGAAACATTCTATCACACAGGTGTCAGGATATACCTACAATCCAATGTTACCCATAGCAACAAAGCAAATATTAGCTTTCATTTTATAAACTGCATTTGATAAATGACGAGTAGAATATGGCTGGTTGGTATGGGCATCAGCATTTTGTCAGTGGTTTTGTTTGCGAGTCTGCCTTAAACTAACAAACTGTTTAAAAGTAATAATTATTAAATGTGCCTCAAGCCTCAGGGGGAAATGTATCAAACCGTGTAGAGAGCTAAAATGGAGTGAGATACAGTACCAACCAATCAGCATCTAGCTGTCACTTTTTAAACATGGCATGTACAATGTCACAAGCTGATGGGTTGGTACTTTATCTCTCCCCACAATCTTTATCTAAAGTTTCATACATCTCCTTGTACAGTGAGGTCACTAATCACTTTTGTGATTATATAATTAAAAAGCCCAAAAATTGGATGTGCCTATGAAATGACTCCATGGTGAGTATGTAACTGGTACACTCCAGCTCTTAATTAGGGATTTCCCACCTCTGGGTAGATTAAAAGTGCCACAAAACTATAGCACTGTCTCTATACAAGACCTACTTAGAGCCTTCAGAAATGCATGTAATTGTTATACTGTATGTTTTTGCTACATACTTACTTCATTTTAATTTGTTCTCTCTTGGGAGGTATACGTTCATGATATGGACATTCAGACTGCCGGCATTAAGAACATGTCGACATTCTGAATGACGACTTTTTATTCTACACCCCTGGGAGATCCAGATGGGAAGGTAAAAGGGTGGGTGGTGCCCCCTCTCAGAGAATGGCATCATCATGGCTGTGAAATGACGCAAACAAGGCCTGAGAGGTTGGTCTACTATTTGTAGGCTTACCATACTATCCCTTTAAACCAAACACACATGAATTACACAGATTCTGTAGCTGGCTGACTTCAAGCCTGGATTTCACCTGGTTTTAATCAGACACAAAACCTGCGTAATCTATGAGTGATCCATGAGTGTCCCAGTTTACAGGGGTGATATGGTAAGCTTAACTATTTGGGGAGTCCGGAAGAGCTCCCTGAAATCCGTCAGTCTCCCGGACACTCCGGGAGAGCAGGAAAGTACAAACACAGGGCCTGATTCAGACCCGGCCACAAGCGCTGAGCGCTCGCAACCGTGTCGATGGTGGCCCAGAGCGCATGCGCACAACGGAGCCGGCTCCGTCGTGCGCATGCGCGAGACCCGGATAGCGACGGGCAATCCGTCGCTCCATGTCTCGCACCAAAGGGGACGTGCTGTCGATGTTGAGTGACAGCACGCCCCCTTTGGTGGGCGGGTCGGGGGGGTGGCTGCCCAGATGGAGGCGTTCTCATGGGAACGCCTACCGTTTGGGGGCGGCCCCACTGACATCACAAGTGATGTCAGTGGGAGAGCTTTCGGCTCTGTTTGAGCCGAAAGCTCTCTGGGGCTTGCGGCCACGAGACCCTATCACAAGAGTCTCGTCGCAAGCCCGATGGTCGCAATGGTCTTGACCATCACGACCATCATCCTGGCCGCTCGCATTAGCTGTGGGTGGCAACCCACAGCAATGCGAGCGGCCAGGAGGCCGCTCCATAAAAATAAAAAAAGCCCTGATTCAGAGCGAGTGCTCTGTCAGAGCGTCCGGCTCTGAATCAGGGCCATTGTGAGAAACTCTGAGGCTCTTATTGAGGAGGGATGCTAAGCAAGTGTGACAGCCTGGTAATGGTTATAGCTGCTTCCATTGGCCGCACACTGATGCCCAGGAAAGTAACCGCTGCAGTATTCAACATTTAATTTACTGTCACACACAAATGTACATTGGGCCTGATTCAGAGCCGAATGTTCTGACCAGAGCGCTCGCTCTGAATCAGGGCCCTCCTCCATGAAAATGGAGCGGCCTCCTGGCTGCTCGCATAGCTGTGGGTGACCACCCACAGCATATGCGAACGTCCATGATGATGGTCGCGATGGTCTTGACCATCACGACCATTGGGCTTGTGACGGAGACCCTGCGGTAGGGTCTCGCTTCCGCAAGCCCTGGAGTGATTTTGGCTCTATCAGAGCCAAAATCACTCCCACTGACATCACTAGTGATGTCAGTGGGGCCGGCTTCAGACGGTAGGCGTTCCCATGGGAACGCCTC
This sequence comes from Taudactylus pleione, assembly GCA_031769625.1. NCBI lineage: Eukaryota > Metazoa > Chordata > Amphibia > Anura > Myobatrachidae > Taudactylus > Taudactylus pleione. Next base: position 2,652,112 of record JAUIMM010000628.1, on the reverse strand, counting down.
CATCTGGCAGGCACGCCCCCGGCACGCCCACCAAAGGGGGCGTGCTGTCAATCAACATCGACAGCACGCCCCCTTTGGTGCGAGACCTGGAGAGATGGAGAGCCCGTCGCTCGCCGGGTCTCGCGCACGACGGAGCTCCCTCCGTCGTGCGCATGCGCAGTGGGGGAACATCGACCCGCTTGCGAGCGTCCTGCGCTCGCGAGCGGGTCTGAATGACCCCCATAGTGTATTACAAATACATTACCGACTATAGGTGATTTTATAATGTGATAAAAAAGGGGGGAGATAGCGCTCTGTGGTAAAGGATAAATGAATATATAAATGGGCAGAATTATTGTATGTATATATACCAGAGAATTAATATTAATGTATGACAAAGGTAAGTAAAGTAAACCAAAGTGCAATCAGGTGAGCAAAAACTTGAGGCTGGGAGTTGAATGATGATCCTTATATTGAAATAACATGTATTGCCAGATATAATAAATGAGTCTCTAAGCAGGACGAAAATTCCAGAGAATAATAAGTCTCTAAATAAATGCCAGGTCGCAATATCTTTAGGCTCCGGGTCTCGCACCAAAGGGGGCGTGCTGTCGATGTTGATTGACAGCACGCCCCCTTTGGTTTACTTTATTTACCTTTGTCATACATTAATATTAATTCTCTGGTATATATAATACAATAATTCTGCCCATTTATATATTCATTTATCCTTTACCACAGAGCGCTATCTCCCCCCTTTTTTATCACATTATTCTTGTTAAAGGAAGTAGGGACACTTCCTGGGAGAGCAGCTAGTGGTGTCATTCCATTCCCTTGTCTGAGAGCGCTGACTGCTATCCCCTTTTTTTCAGAATAGATGATTTTATATCCAGGAACTACACAAAGCAAATGTAGAAATACCTTATGCTCCTGCAATGACCTTGATGGAGTCTACAGCATGAATAAAGGGGTTAAATAAACAAAGTAGCAAAAGTACAAAGCCAAAAACAGTCATTTATCATCTGATGCTGTGTTGGAGCAAAGTTGATACAGCTGAGAGGTCAGGTAATAAATCACTGTTGGTGATTGTTTATGTAACTCAGAGAACTACACAAATGTATTTGGGGGGGATACTGACCGTGTACTGCGACATAATAGTGTGAGGAACCTACTTGTAGTATTCAATACTGTAAATGAAAAACACAAAACACCTTTTTACATAGAGGAATACATACAGTATTCTATAGGTTGTGTTGCTGACCTGGTACCGGAACTACACAGGTTCTCAGGCTTCCTGGTGTCTCCCTCATAAGAGACCCTAATTCCTGTTTCCAGCATAGGTGCCTCAGGGCCTGCAACACCAATTATACCCATACCTCCTTATTTCTGCACATCTTTCCACGGGTGAAACTCTCCACTGATATGAACCTGTCCTGATCACTAAGGGGAGATGTATCATACCTCTAAAGAGGACAGGAGGAGAATTTGCCCATAGAAACCAATCAGATTCCAGATATCCTTTTATACAATGTACTACATATGGTAGCTCGGATCTGATTAGTTGCTATGGGAAACTTCATACATCTCCCGTAAAACTGGCCATATACACCATGACCTGAAATAAACATTCACAGCGTTTCAGGAAATCAGTTTAGTCAGTCAGTCCATTGAAGACATAAATATCGGACCTGATTCGGCGATGCCGATGATTACACCACTGAGCGATTATCGGTAATCTGTTCCTTTTCCTAGTCCCCCACAGACAAGATTAACTTGCAAAGTGATTGACAGGCTGGGACCATTTGTGAGCGGCAAAGGGGAAGTGGAGACTCAAACGCAGGTACAGTATGTCGCCACCATTTTCAGAATGTGTCTCAGCCTGCAACTAGATCCCTTATGCAGTAAAAACAGCTCCGGCGTCTCAGTTTCAGCAGCCATTTTGAGTGACCATAGGGATACTGAGAAGGCTGAATATCGACTGCTCTGTTTCCAATGCTGCATCTTTGTACACAGTCGCTTGGATTTGCGAAGCTGCCGGTGGGCGTCTCAATGCAAATCCAGGTGGCTGTGACATTTCGTACAAATTCGGTGGCATTAGCGCCCATCTCTGGCTCAGGACCATTGTTTTTCTATTTTTCTTTTTATCCTGTGATGTGTCCCTTAATGTTTGATTAATGTTACTATTGTTATAGATATATTTCTGGAAGATGCGGTGACACAATCTGTACCGCTAATGACGCTGGTACTGGGCACACAATGTGGATATTCTGCCATAAGGCTGCTGTCCATTCTGCCCCCGGGAGGAAAGCTGTACGCAGTGGAAGAGGAGGACAGCATGGCTGAATCGGCGGAGGAGATGATTCTTATGGCTGGTTTTAAAAACCATCAGGTAGGATTGTGCTGTCAGACCCGTAACTAGACTTTTTGGTGCCCCCCTCATTTTTCAAAGGGACATAATGCACCCAAAAAAAGGGCCATGGCCTCATGGGGAAGGGCCAGGGAAGATATAGGAGAGGCCAGGAGATGCTGGGGATGAAATAAGAGGAAGCCGCAAGAATGATAGTAAACAGAAATTTGACAGACCCAAACAGCTCCCCCTGACCTGTGGTGCCCTGTGCGATGGCACCGGCCGCACTACCCTAGCTACGGCCCTGTGTGCTGTTATTGATTATTGCCAATAAACACTCCCTAAGGGCCTGATTCAGAGGTGGACGCTGACACAAGGTCGCAGCTGCATCATTTGGCGGTCGCCCTTTATGCAAATACCACAACAAAGCCCCTCCCCTGGTGTACATTCATGCGTATGAATGCGCAGGATAAGAGACGCCCACTTTCAGCGACCATCATTAGACACCACCATCAGTCGCACTACGAAACGTGCACCAGCCCAATTTACTGTCTGAGTATGGCCTCCAATGTGAGCGACTGAGCAAACACTTCAGTGAACACGACTTCGACACACCCATAAGGCGGACCATCTCTGTGATTCTGAATAGCCACCTCCCAGTCATCACCTAGGAACGCCCAGCACTTACAAAACACTTCTGATATTGTGTGTCCCAATCACAAAAACAGCGTATTTGTGCGTACGCACTGTGCAACGCATGCGCCGTAGGAGTATTTAGGGATTTTCGTGCACACGCATTAGCGTGAAATCCCTCAGTTCCGTGAACACTGGCATTACATGCGGCTCTGAATCAGGACTTACGTGACTACTTATATACCCAGTATTACTATGCACTGCTCAGGGGCGTATTAAGAGAGGAGGGGGACTGTGTGCACTCCCCGTCCGGTGCCCCCTCCTCTCTCCCCGGCAGCCGGCAGCAGACTGAAGGCTGACCACCGGCAGCCACAGCATCAGTAGACTCTGGGCACTAGTTTGTGCCCAGAGTCTACTGCGCAAGTGCAGGTTGCCGGGAAAATGGCCCAGCCGCCATTTTCCTGGCGATTTCTCACTGCGCATGCGCAAAATGCCGGAGAAATAGCCGCGGCAGACATTTTCGGCATTTTGTCCAGGGTTGAGACACCTGATGCGGGACCTCGGATAGGTATTAGAAAATATGAGTGCAGGGTGTGCGGTGTTGGCCCCCCCTGGACCCAGGGGCCCGTGTGCACCACACAGCCTGCACCCATTATAGATATGCCCCTGGTACTACTGTATGGGTGTACCAATACCAAATTAACCTTTTGTCTGTATAAGTTGTAATTGCTCTACAGGGTTAATAATTATAATCATATCTTTTGTGTCTCTGTGATACACGTTTAAATGTTTCCCCTTTTTGTAGCTTCACTGAACAATGGTTCATTTAGGAAATGTTTTACACAGATCTGACAAATATTGTGTTTGTGAGTTTGTTGCTGTAACTGTAATGTACTTAAATCATAGCCCTGTGTTCCTGAGCCCCCATAAGGGTGAAGCAGTCTCAGCAATGTCATGCTCTAGGTGGGTAATGCATAGAGCTGCTTTGTAAACAGCATTTAGTAAAAATGATATAAAGCTACAATTCATTGGCAATTAATACAAAGCACTTATAAATCAAACCAAACAGTGCGATTGTAACGTATTTGCAATGTATTGTTTTGTGTCAACTGTATTCTGCTTCTTTCTTCCAGTTTAAGTTGTTGTGTCATCATCCAGTGGACGCCATCCATGTCCTGAAAACCCAGTTTGGCCTGAAGGGGGTGGATTTGGTGTTAATGGACTACCAGTGTGACCAGTATATCCTTGGCCTGCTGGCTTTACTAGACGTCAGAGCCTTGCACCCTGGAACTTTAATACTAGCCAACAACACGGACCATCCAAAAGCCACAGACTTCATGAATCACCTTCATGGCGCTGCTGGTGGTTATAGAATTGTAGATAGCTGCAATGGATTACTGAAGGCTGAATATGTGGGTTCCTACTCACAGGATAGTCATTAGCTCGCATATGAACAACTGATGGAAATAACAATAAGAGAAAGTATACATCTACAGTATTATCGTCTATTCACTACATGGTGTAATATTGCACCAAAGCTCTATGTCATTATACCAGGACATAGCACTGCAATTAGCATTTCATTTCCATTAAATTTTCCTTCCAGCATTACTGCTGCTGTCAGTGTTCCAGGACAGCTATTTCTCAAACCCAGATATGTTCTGTGTGTATATGGTATCACATAATGTACAGGGCATCACAGGACGGACTATGGTATTATAGAACAGCACATTGGGGTGAAAGATGTCAGCTACACATACTATGAGCATCCCTTGGGGGAACAGTCATCCTCCCTCAGGGTCTAGTACTTACTCTACTCCCCTGGAATGGAGAAAACAATGACGTATTTTCGAAAATCTTGAATCATTTTAAAATTTGATCAAGTTTCACTGGTTTGAAGTTCATCACGTTACAATATTCAGTAGACACCAATTAATTTGCAGGTTCCCAATTTTCAGCCCACATTCGCAGTTTGTCTTTGCTTTTGTGTTCAGTTTGCAGAATAGGTTTGCCATTCCCCATTAAAAATAATTAAAATTGCTCAATTTAAGCACCAGTATGGTGAAATAGATCAAACCTATGCCGGCTGTTTCCCATGATCCTCCTCCAGTGGGTGGGGTGGGGGTTGGTAAACCCCTTCTTGATCGCGGAATTGGCTAAACCTATTGCTAGAATCATTATGCCTAATTGGACTTGCTTCCTCATTAACTTGCCCAAAATGTGCTAGACCTGATGCTTCCCTTTACCCCTGCTTGTGGGAATGTACTATTAATTAGTTAATTTTTTGCAGCTGACTACGGAATGGGATATTTTTGGTATACTGACAACTACCTCCAAAATTTCACCAGACTAACCGTAAATCACTTTCAATAATCTCAGCCATAATGAGGAAATGTATACTTCAGCAATGGATACAAACCTCTCCTCCTTCTATATAAATGTTTAAAGATAAACTCTTTCATGTATTCAAAATGGACTGGATGGAGACATTGGGCAAAATTTATTAAGCGGCGGTTTCTATTCTATTCCAAACCCGGCGGTTTGGTGGTGGTTTCTATTCTATTCTAAACCCCAGGGGTTTGGTGGTGGTTTCTATTCTATTCTAAACCCCAGGGGTTTGGTGGTGGTTTCTATTCTATTCTAAACCCCGGGGGTTTGGTGGTGGTTTCTATTCTATTCTAAACCCCGGGGGTTTGGTGGTGGTTTCTATTCTATTCTAAACCCCGGGGGTTTGGTGGTGGTTTTGCACTGGTTTCTAAATGACAGCCCTGTTCTATTCTATTCTAAAATGTGTTTAAAGAGGGGCGGCTCTACAGGCTGCTTTCACAGAGCTGTTTCTGCATTGTTATTGGACAGAATTAGTTTGATACAGACACCTTAGCCTGTTCACAGGGGTATGACAATACTCTTTTCTTAAACCGACAATTTTACCCTAGGCCAGGCCTGGCTAACCTGAGGCTCTCCAGCATGGTTTACCAGTTGATCAGTGTGAGGATATGCTGGACTTGTACTTTCACTATAGCTGTAGAGCTACAGGTTGGCCAGGACTACTCTAGAGCAAAGTTTCACAAACTCTGTGTGACCGGATGACCTTGCCCTGGTCATACCAAGTTTTATGCTTGGTCTGCACTTTTACAAGATTCGCTTGCGCAAGCCCCATGAGACCTTTCACTGATCTCTGAGCCTTAATACATACTCCACCACGGAAGCATACTGGCAAGTCAGCTCCCCTTCCCAAGACACTCGGAACAGGTCGAGGGCTCCACAGACTCTACAGCCATATAGTAACTCAAAGGGTGAGAAACCGGTGCATTCCTGTGACACCTCCCAATATGCAAACAAGAAGTGCAGCAGGTATCGCTCCAAGTTTCCCCCCCTCTAATTGCCTGTAGCATCTGCTTCAGAGTTTGATTGAACCATTTGCACAGTCCTTCTGGGGATGATAGGGGCAGTACAAAGTTGCTTCACTCCGCACCTTGCCCAGAGACACTGGGCCAGATCACTCATGAACTTCGTCTCTTGATTGATTAGGATATCACTGGGAAACCCTACTCGGCTAAATACGCCTAGCAGCACGTCTGCTATATTTTCCACAGTGATGACGGATAAATCTACAGCCTCTATAAACCTGGAGGCATAATCCACAATGGTGAGGATGTATCTCTTCCTCGATCTACTGGGCACAGGCAGTGGACCTATTATGTTCAAGGCCACTAGTTGGAAAGGTTCCCGACTATTGTGATATATCAACCTAATGGATTATTTACAGGTGCATGAAAGGGAGGGGTTTATTCTAGACTAGGAAAAAAAGTTCCCCAGCACAGTGCAATAGACCAGCAATAACATTTGAATACTACAGTACATGATAATAGTACTCCAGTGATCTTTGTTGCATATATTTGCAAAGATATGTTTAAGCACCGGACCGCGTCATGGCGTCTCTGTACCGGTGGTTCCTAACAGTACATGAAAATAGCACCCACTTTGGGTCATATAATTGCATACTGTAATGCCAAATGATAATAGCATATACATTAATATATCTCAGTTGAGAGTCAACTCACCTGGAGGCACCTCAGAATCCTTCAAATAGCACTACAAGAACCAACATACCATCCCAATGCTGGTCCCATCCAATGCCTCTCAGAACAGCAATATAAAATAGTGGCTGCTCACACTAATGGACTTTCACAGGTGCATGAAAGTGAGGAGTTTATTCTAGACTAGAAAAAGCGTTCCCCAGCACATTGTAATAGAGCAGCAATCTTATTGTTGGGCAATTGCAATGTGCTGGGGAACTTTTTCAATTCCCCCCCACCCCTCCCGACTATTGGCAAGGACCTAAGGGGAGCCCAAGTTCTGGGGCGTCCAAGCCTCTGGCACACGCCATAGGACCTGAAGTAGTCCCGGACATCATCCAACAAAAGTTCTGTGTCAGGCGCTTCAGTGTTCGGTCCCTCCCCTGGTGTCCAGCCAAAGAGATTTCATGTGCCACTGACATCAGTGGTGTTCGAAATCTCCTGGGAACCACCAGTTGAACTTGCTCACAAACTTGGATACCCGATGCAGTATCCCCTCCCACCAGGTCACAGTCCCTGCCCCAATCCCAGAAAGGCCGTTGCCAGCTTGGTGCCTCATGCCTTATAGGGATGAGTCAGTGAGCTAAGCTTCCCTAAACTCCTGCCTGCGGCCATCACTTTCTCCTAAGTTGGGACACTTTACAGGGGGTTCTGGAAGGGGATTGCTAGGGTCAGTCATAAGGAGGTCAGTGTGGTCATTCATACTCACCGCTGGAGTTGGCAAACCACTAGGGACAGGAGTATCACTGGGCACCCCCACAAGATCCAATAAGCCGGAACTGTCATCCTCTGCATTGCTTGGCGACGTAGGCATATCAGAGGCAAAAAGCATGCTGGGTAGAGATGATGATCTAGCCACTGTGGTCTTTTCCTCTGGGCTGGTTGATGCTGTGGTCTTTTCCTCTGGGCTGGGCTGTGTTGCGATAGATGACTGCAGTCAGGCCGCTTGGCTCCGGGTGATGGCGTTAGCAAAGACAGTGACAATTCCACCACCAAGATCATTCCCCAAGACTACATCAGTTGGGAGGCAATCCATAACCGCAACATCTCGCATTTCTTGGCAAGCTCACCAGTCCAGGTAGACTCTTGCCAGGGGAACCTCTCTCTCCAGTCCATCTGCCAAGGTCACCTTGGTACTGCGATCCTCCAATATCACAATAGGATCAATAAGGGTAGGGCTCACAGGCCTTCTCCCTGCAGTGGTCCCACTTGGACTGGCTGCAGGTGCTGCCACATATTTTGTGGTGGTCTCTTGGCCATGTAGGTCACTCTCTCTGCAGAGTCTGCCTGCTCCTTGACACATTCCATTATACTGACTGGAGGGAATCAGTCTCTTTGGGCAGTTCATCCTCAGATTGCCATAGCACTTTTTGTCCAGTCTTCTTGCTCCAGTGGTCTGTGTTTACTTGCAGGGACAGGACAGAGCGGTTGCTGGCCAAAAGCACCCAGGTTGTAAGATGCTGGTTTGGGGGGCAATGAGCAGAAAGAGGTGTCCCCCTATTTGTACAGTCTGTTGGGGTTGGCTGCTGGTTGGGCACTTTTGTCCTTATGGCCAAATTGCCACATATTTGTCAGCTAGCTGGACTGCCATCTTCAAGTTTGGTGGCTCGCAGTCTAGCACCCACTCCTCCACTCTGGGGCTCACCTACGATAGAACGTTTCTTGGCATATCAGGTCAATCAGGGTATCCTATGTGGTGGTACCAGATCCTTTTTTCCATTTCATCACGTACTGCCTCAGCAGCGTGGTGAACTGCTCATCAGTGCTGTTAGGGTACTGTACTTGGGTAAGTCCCGGGACTTTTTCCTGTAGGACTCAGGAGTAATAAAGTATCACTGCAGTGGTTACAACTCTGTCATAATCTCCACAGTCCTCCGTGGCCAATCCTAATAGACCTCCGGTGCCTGTATATGCAGAGTGGGCACTATGTTTCTAACTTTCAAGTTACAAAAACTTGTAAACGTCCATCAATGTCTCTATCACTGTTGATGGTTCCCCGGGTACCACAGCCGATGGTGCCCATTCATCATGCCAGCTCTAGATGATTAGCAGCGCTCATTCTTTGTTTCCTTGTTCTCCCAATTCCACCAGTGGTTCAGCTAGGGAACCTTGGAACAGTCCGCTGTTCTTATCCACCTGGATCATCCGGATGCTTTTTGCGAGCAGCTCTGAATCAGGGCCTCAGTGCAGGGTGCCGGCGGTGTTGGCAAATTGGGGGTGACAGCGGTGTCCTCAATGCATGTGTGCAGACAGTGTCGGCAGTGCATGGGTGCCGGTGGTATCCTCAATGCAGGGTGCCAAGAGTGTTGGCAGCAGGGGTGTCGGCAGCGAGGGGTGCAGGGCTGTTGGCAGCGTGGGGTGCCGGCGGTGTCAAGCAAGGGGGATGGGTGGCATCTTCGTAACTTCCTGTGCCCATTGAATTCACTGGGCTGAACGCTGATTGGCTGAGAGCCGTGACAGATGGCTCTCACAGCCAATAAGCATTAAGCCCATTGAATTTAATGGGACTTTCTAAAATGGCCGCTCGAAGCAAAACCTCAAGATCCGACAGCAGGATCACAAGGTTTTGCCTCGATTAGGGATGCGGGGCAGGCAGGGCCAAGCTGTGTCTCGGATCCCCCCAGATCCCCGAAATATGGGTGGATCTGGTTCCCGCTCATCTCTAATTATTATTAAAGTATATGATTGTTTATTATTTTCGCCGCTAGACAAAGTTTTGTCTCTGAAATTATTAGCATTTTTGACGCTCTAATTTTTGAGTATGTGCTCTGTTATTTTTCTTGGGCAGACTAAGGGGCATATGTATCAAAGCTTGATGTGAGATAAAATTGTGAAATATATATCACCAACCAATCAGCTCCAAACTATCATTTCTTAAACACAGCCTGCAAGGGACTTCCGGTTCCGGTCTCATGGAGTGAGGAGCCCCTGGCTTGAGCTCCGTCCTTGATCGCCGGGACATACCTTTTAAAGGCATTCGTTTGCCTCCAATCACCCCCAAGTGCCCTCTCTCCTCTCCCCGACGCCGCTGGCGTGCCATGGACCGCTTTGTCATCTCCACCCCTCTGACCTTGCAGCAGCAGACACGCCAGGAAAAACGCCACGCACCAGGCAATATGGCGCTGGACGGCTTCTCCCAGCTCCAAGAAGCCTGTGGCAGAGGCAGACATCACTGCAGGGACACAGGTATGCCGCTTGCCGGACTCCCCAGTTACATATGGGGATATAATGGAGGCAATACAGTCCACCAAGGCCCCACTTTTATCACAGGCTGTGCAGGACATAGCACAGCAAATGCATCAGCTCTCCCAGAGGGTTTCCCACGCAGAGAATCAAATAGGAGCAACAGCACATGAGGTAGAAAATCTCAAACAAGCTGTTAAGGAGCTCACTACAGAGAACGATCAGATTCACAACAAATTAGATGACATGGAAATCGTTCTCGCAGGAACAATATACGATTGGTAGGATTACCGGAATCAGTAAAGGGAGGTTCCCTAGCACATTTTGTACGTAATACCCTACCTTCACTATTGGGGAATGAACAAGAATGCAGTGACTTAGTCATTGAAAGAGGACACAGGGTTGGACCACCCCCCTCCCCGAATAAACCACATCTCAGAGTCACACTCTTCAAATGCCTGAATTACCTACGCAAAGTTACGTTCTGGACAGCTCCGCGTCGCATTAAAGATCTGACTTGGGAAGGTCACAGACTTTATGTATTCCAAGATTGTTCAGTAGAACTAAGGCGAGGAAAGCGTTTTCGCCCACATGCTCAAAATTGATTGCAGAAGGACGTAAATTTAGCCTAATGTATCCGGCTCGCCTTCGCTTTTATGATGGATCTTCTCACACAGATTTCACTTCCCTAGCTGATGCAACAGCATATTTGGAAGAACTAACCCAGGCTACACATGCTGACATCGCTGATCCCCCTAATTGCTGAGGCACATACTAATAACCTCACCTTACGCAGGGCCGCAACTAGGGGGGGGCTAGAGGTACATGTACACCGGGTGCCCGAAATGCAGGGGGTGAAAATAGGCTGACTCACGGTGGCTTGGCTGCAGATTCAGATAATGGCCATCCAAAAATGGCCACCGCCTAGGAGGAGACAGATGCTAGAGGTCCTTACTGGACCTCTAGTGTCTGTCTCCTTGGTGGTGGCCATTTTTGTATGGCCATTTTCAGCAGATTCCATGCGGACTAGCCATCCGCATGGACTCTGCTGAAAACGGCCATCCAAAAATGGCCGCCGCCAAGGAGCAGACAGACACTAGAGGTCCTACTGGACCTCTAGTGTCTATTAGGCCAGCGCAAGTGTCAGGAGAAGATGCTGAAAGCTGCATCTTCTCCCGTGAAACCCCCTGGCAACGAGCATAAACCCCATGGCAACGAGCGTGAAACCCCTGACAATGAGCAGGTAATTTTAAAGTAAAAGAAGCCTTACTGTGGGGCATAAAATGGTGTCGGGCAAATATGTAATTGGCACTTTGGTAATAGGCATTATCGTGTGTGGCATAATGTGTAATGGGCATTCTGGTGTGTGGAATAATGTAAGTCACTATACCAGGGACATTTGACTAGTGCACTGCCTTATGGAGGAACAAGGACAAAATCCAGGTACGGGAAGGGAGGGGGCGCAAAATTGCTGCCTTGCATCAGGTGACAGATATCCTAGTTTCGGCCCTGCCTTACGGATCCTCCACTGGTGAACGATGGATCTCATAGTCCATTGATAATCTTCACATTTCCATTTACATATTTTCTCTTTTATTTTATTTTGTATGCATATTCAAATTATCCTTAACCTCACCCGATACCTCAGAGGAGTTATATAATGTCTATTATATCATTTTGAATTGTTTGGTGTTCACATCTAATGGATCTCTATCCTCCACCTCATCACACCTACTGTTAAGATGTTGCTCACTGTCTCATCTGTAGAATAATCTTCTGCGGATGGGCACGGTTCAGTGATATGTGTTACTTGATGACACTCAATATTAAGACAGCATTGACTGTCATAGTTATAAAATGCTCCTATTACAAATGGGCTCAGTTTAATGATATTAGTTCAAACATTGTCTGAAGTCCTGGCGATCCTGCCGGGGCGCTCATTCTCACGACTACTGGTTGGTACACCTAGTTGGTGATTTATTGCTTGCACACTTACAGATTAGCAACCCTGAAGTACGGTATTGATACCGTCTCACTATAAAACTTATGTTACCATATATATGGTATTGTTTATGTTTTTCTTCCCCCTGTCTTGTCACTTATCCTCCCTGGATGCTCCCTGCCCATTTCCCCCCCCCCCCACTCCACGTTTAATATGCGCACTTTAGGCTATGGCTTGTCTGTGATATACACGCATCTTCTGATATTTTATGGCGGATCTGAGAATAGGTTCTTTAAACATGGGAGGTTTCAATATGCCAGCAAGAAGGAGGAAGATACTCCTATATCTCAATAAACATAAAGTAGACCTAGCGTTTCTACAAGAGACACATCTGGTTTCTGAGGAAATTAGGAAAACTTAATATGCTCAATTGGCGTGTATTGGGATCTAGCTCTTACAACTCCAAAGCACTGGGTATAGCCACTCTGATCAAATCTTATATCCTAGTAGAGGTCTTGCAGACACACATTGACCCAACAGGTAGGTTTGTGACATTGACTCTCAAAATCAGGGGATGCCTGTATCTACTCTCTAACATCTACGCCCCAAATAAGTATTCTAAAATATTTTTCCAAAAACTACTGGCTCATTTAACGCCACTCCTTCAAACTCCCTAATTCTATGCAGAGATTTCACCCTTATATCTTCAGAGATTTTGGACAAATCTCAACAAACATGCCATCCGCTTCCTTTGCCCAAGATGGGAATCCCCTCTATGTCAAAGAACCTTCAGCTAATAGTTGTTTGGAAAGGCCTCCATCCAATTGAGAGGGAATACTCATGCCTGTCTGCTGCACATCACAGTCTCTCCAGGATAGATTATATTTTCCTATCACAAACCATATTTCCTAATATTGCCAATTCCCAAATAGAATCAATTGCAGTGTCTGATCACGCATTAGTTTTAGCCACCCTATGTATTCCTGAGCTTTCTGGTGCTTCAAAACTTTGAAGGTTCCCATCCTACCTCTCCAAATCCACTACATTTAGGAAAAGACTAGAGACTGCATGGGAGGAATATAAAACTGACAATATCTCACATCTAGACTCAAATCCTCTTTTGTTTTGGCAGACAGCTAAAACTGTTATCAGAGGCGTGATAATCTCTTATGTCTCAGCCACAAACAAAAAATATGTAAAACATTATCTAGATTTCCAATCGGCACTTACAATGGCTTTTCAACAATTTAAAACTAACCCAACCTCCCACACTAAACAAACTTATGTCTTGGCTAAGACACACTTTGATGAACATATGGAAGGATTGGAGAACAGATATCTTTTTTCTATAAATCACCGCTTCTACAAATTCGGTAATAAAACTGGAAAACTCCTTACTAATTTACTCAATGGCTCTCGCACCCCCATGGAAGTACACCCACTTCAAACTACCCAGGGTATTCTTACATCATCTAATGAAGAGGTAGTTGAAACACTCCAATCTTTCTATGCCAAATCTTTACTTCTCACCTATAGCTAATATTTCCACGACGCCCCCAGCCACCTCATCTACCTCGGTTACCCCAGGATTTTGGGACACCCTGCCTTGCTCCCGAATTACACCTGAGATGGCTCAATCACTCCTAACCCCAATAACTTTAGAGGAAATTCAACATACCATCTTAAGAGAGCCATCTTAAGAGTGACAAAACCCCCGGTCCAGATGGATACAGCGGAAACTTTTACAAAATGCTACTCCCTAGAATAGGAGACTTGCTAGTACTGGTGCTTAATTCTCTGCTTAATTCAGTAAAATTACCCCCTCATTTTAACTCTGCTATTCTGAAAGTCCTTCCGAAACCTGGAAGAAATCTTTCACTCCCTGGTTCCTATCGCCCCATTTCCCTGTTAAACTTGGATTACAAATTGCTAACCAAAATCCTAGCAGATCACATAAAAGTCATTCTACCAAATATAATCCACACAGATCAAACAGGATTCATATGGGGCCGACATCCGGAATTCAACTTAAGAAAAGTTATGTCAGCTATACATACCTCCTCCTCTAACCAATGTCCTCAAACAAACATGATTTTATCCCTAGATGCCGAAAAGGCATTTGATCTAATAGAATAGGATCATTTATTCAAGACTCTTGCCTGGTTTGGATTCCCAGAACCCTTTATTGAAATTCTTGAAACGTTATACTTTCAACCCGACCCAAATCTCTTGTAACGGAATTATCTCTTCCCCCATTTCTATACAAAAGGAACAAGGCAGGGCTGCCCCCTCTCCCCTCTCTTATTTGCCGTTGCTTTAGAACCACTGGCGATAGCGTTACAAACCTCACCTCTTTATCAAGGCATTACAGTTGGGGATGTGGAGCTGAAAGTATCCCTCTGCTGACGACATGCTTCTATTCATCTCCAACCCAGCCTCTTCAATACCAGAGATTTTAAATTTAATCGATTCTTTCGGTAGGAAGGCCGGATATCATATCAACATCAACAAGTCGGAGATACTCCATCTGAATAAACATGATTCTACACCTTTTACACATGCGTCATTATCTTCATTCAAAATCGCCCCCTCCAAAATTACCTACCTAGGGGTACAGGTCACCGCGGATCCATCCAAACTATACGAGGAGAACTTTTCCCCTATGATATCAAAAATTATAACATTGTTACTTAGTTGGAACCTACTCCCACTCTCCATATTAGGCAGAGTAGGAGTCCTCAAAATCATTATATTCCCCAAAATTTTCTACTTAATGCGGATGTTACCAATATCCCTGACCAAAAAAGATATTGCTAAATTGCGCAAGGCAATGACTACTTTCATTTGGCAGGCTAAAAAATCAAGGATCGCTATGACTAAACTTATAACACCAAGAACGGCGGGAGGCGCGGGGGTACCAGATTTTGCCTCTTACTCACTCTCTGTATTATTTAGATATGCATGCAATAGACACATTTCTAGACACTAAACTGGATAAGGCTCTTTTTTTCCCATATTCCCCAAGTGCCTTACTTCATTACAAATGCTCAGAGATTCGAAAAAACATTCTTCGGAATTTATTATTCCACGATATATACTATGCATGGCTCTCACTAAATAAAAGATTAAAGAGATCCCCATTATCCTCCTCCCATGTTCCGTTTTGGGGAAACCCAGCGTTCCCCCCATCTCTGACTAACGCTAACTTTCTGTCCTGGAGTGAGAAAGGTTTGACGGACTCATCCAAAGTCTTCGATCCCGGGGGGCAACTATACCAATTCTCAGATATTAGAGAGAGATACGATCTTCCTAAATCACACTTTTACATGTTCTTACAGATGAGACATTATCTCTTTTCACTATGTCCTAATACACACACATTATCCTCTAAATCTGATCTCCTACAGTCAGTTATAACTTTATGTGATAAGGTCACTTACCGAATTAAATATATATACCTGCCACTAGTGGAAACCTTCTCCAAGATTGGTGGGACCAGAATAGTCGCTCAGTGGCAGAAAGATATTCTGAACCTAACCCTCCCAGATCAATTATTTCACTATAATTCTACAATGAAGATCCTTAATTCTCCCTATCTACAAGAAGTACATCTCCGTACAGTGCAGAGGGCATATATTTTGCCTTCAAAACATGCTCATTTTTCTTCACATATGACTGGAGAGTGCCCAAAATGTCACTGTGCATCTGCATCCTTTTTTCATTGCTTCTGGGAATGCCGGAAAATTAATTGTTTCTGGAATAAAGTTGTAGCCTTTATTAATGACCTATTATCCACACATTTAATACCAGACCCTCTAGCATGTTTATGCACAAATTTCTCCAACTGGAACCTAGAGTCTTTACAAGCCTACACTATCCAATTATACTATGATCGTCACGGTATATGATCGTCACGGTATCAAAAAAAATCATATTGACACATTGGATCTCTCCAAATATTCTCCTTCTCTATCAGAAGTCAAAACAAAATTGCTAATATTTCTATATTATGATAGAAAATCTGCTCAACCACATATTGAAAAAGGAGTGGTGACTTTTTACAAGGAATGGGGTATATATATATCGAAAGTCTAGACCAAACCACCCAATCTCAAATCTATAAGATCTTTGAAACGACGGAATGGCATCTTCATAGACAAATACTATTGAATCCATGATCATTCATATCATAATTCTATTCTCAGAAGCCTCCTATGTCACAGACAAAGCTTTAGATTGTACTCAAACAAAATGCTCTTGAAAACTTAATCATCAATTCTACCACCCTCACCCTCCCCTCTTCCCTTCATGTTCTCCACCCCCCCACCCTATATATCCATTCTTTTTTTTTTATCTATATATAATATAGCTCTGTTTAAACTGGTGGAATGTTTTCCTTATTATTTTTGAGTGTACTGTGATTTCCACCACTCAAGGTTTATATGTATATTACGGAAGTCTCGCATTTCTTTAAAAATGACTAAGATGCATTATTATCGACTATAGAGGGTTGTTCTCAAATATTCTGATGTCTCAGTACACTAACATTGTCATTGTCATAGCTCGATGAAGTTATAATAGTTACACATCTATTTTACAATGTTGTCTTTCCACAATGTCTTCTTTATTTGAAATCTCAATAAAAAGAATTAACAAAAAAGTAAAAAACACAGCCTGCAAAATGTAAGTTAGGAGCTGATTGGTTGGTGATATATATCTCACAATTTTATCTCACATCAAGCTTTGATACATATGCCCCTAATAGTTTAAAATAGTCTGGATATTCTATTTTAAATAAAGTGAAAGAAAATATATGTTTTAATTAGCAAATTATACAACTACATAAATAAAAGTGTCCCAAAAAGGTCTCATTCTCTTTATTAGCCTAGGCTAATTCTCTTTTCCCGAGTAGGCGTAGAGGGATCACAAGATTGCATTCAATAGGTTACTGTCATCTGAAGATGGCGTCAGCCCACCTATGCAAGATAGCAAAGCTTTGCGGATCTTGTTAAATACCGTCACCAAATAAAACTATAGTGTCTGCGGCGGGATAAGGGACATGTAATTCTGCCCTTAACATGTGGAAACAGCAGTTTCTGTATATTTTAAGGGTAGAATTGATTAATCAATAAGCCCCTTAGAATATTAGTAGCCGTCATCCTGGTTCAGCCCTGCTCACATTTTGGGAAGCATTGAATGGTAAGCACACACCAAGCAGGAGGACCCTGGGGAAGCTCAGCACATCTATCAGTTCTCAGGAGGGGTCAGTTTCTGGGTGTGCTGCATAGGTCCTGCTATCAGGCTACAGAGTCCCTTATATCACATCAGAGTCCCTACCTTTAAATGTCCATTCATCCGATACACAGGTTATTATTATTATCTCATATGTAGGCCCCCATTTATTAACGAGTTTTATCACCAAAACGAGTGATAAATGCATATGATAAATGGTGCTCCAGCCAATCAGCTCCCAACTGTCATTTTTCTAACAGTTGACAGTTGGGAGCTGATTGGCTGGAGCACCATTATCATACACAGTGACATTTATCACAATTTTGGTGATAAAACTCATTAATAAATGAGGCCCATAATGTGCTGACATCCTACACAGCGCTGTACACTGATAGGATCATGATCTAAACAAATGACACTCCATTGAGTGTAAGCTCTATTCTAAGAGGTTTGAGGAACACCTGATACATATATATGGGAAATGGTTTTCTTGCTGTTTATGGGCCCACACAAACATGTACTGATGCTATATAAACGTGGTAGGTAGGGCACAGAGCTGATCTAAGCGGCAGCCATCTCTAACTGCTGCCTGCAGGCATTGTGATGTCACAATCCAGGCCACAGCCCTATATAAAGGATGCCCAGCTACTGGCAGCCACTTTGTGGTGACATTCCGTCTCACATTGCTACTCACTGAGTAATTCCTGATTATTTTAGTTAGGCGACTTTGGAAAACGAATATTGATTAAGGACCTTGGATTAACATCTTCTGATGAGTCCTGATTAACATCTTCCGATAAGGTCCTGATTGACATCTTTGAATAAGGACTCAAAAAAGACTGAGGATCATCTTTTGGGTAAGGATGAAATAACAACGTTTGGCCTGTCACACTTACCCCCCTCAGACACCTCCCTCCCTGGTATCTGCAGTATCTAATTTCCACACGATGGACAGCAATTCATCTGATGTGACGCTGCATAAGGGAGGAGAGGGTAACAAAAAATTACCGGCCATGCTGCCCCCCGGGGAGGTTACCGATAACACCAAGGCGATCCTCCATAACACCAAGCTCCTCTACTCTCCGGTGCTACGCGGATGTTTGCCTGAAATCATTGCCGTTATGCCACTGGAGAACCTTGTGCGCAGGATTAACGTGATCAATGATGTCCTCACAAAGGAGATGGAGAAGTTGGCCATTATTGAGACGAACAACAAAAAGAAGAAGACTGCCAATATGCCACTGGTAAAAACTGTGTGTTGGGTGAACATGATAAATGATGTCCTCAGCAAGGAGCAGCTGCCCATTACTGAGGTGAATATGATCTATGATTTTCTGTGCCACGTCTTGGGGGTGAGGAGGGATGTAAGTGGCTTATTTAAAAATATGATCCCTGTTATTACAAAAGCAATGACAGCATCAGAGCACTGTAACACTGAGTGCAAGTGGCTACCAGCAAGCAAAGTGCTATTCTACCTGGCCAAGGACTACATGGAGACCACCATTGTGGAGCTGGTGACTACTATTCAGGTACACGGGTACTCCCCTCCACTGTCTGCATTTACCACACTGGCAGCTATAATGTCTTATACCACCGTGCCCTTCACTCAGAAGGTGTATCTATTATCTCTGATATGTCCTCATATGGAGACTGTAACTGATCCCTGCACCCGGATCGTTCTTTCCATCTTCATTAATAATGCTGCTGTGGCCTTTGGGAGTCCTGCTATACAAGAGCCAAATATTAAGCTGTTATTTACAAAGGCCTGCAATATACTCACCAGCTGGAAAATACAAAACGGGAACAGCGCTGAGGATAAAAGGATCATCATTACCACCATACACCAAGTGAATTCCTTGCTGGTTGGCCATTGCAGCAGCTTTACACCCTGCAGAAGTCATGTGAAAAGCACAAACCAGGAGGTAACACCAAAACCACTAACAACTTTTGGCCCTGAAGTGATATATAAGACCGTTGTATCTGACAGGGCGTGTGATGAATACGAAGATGCTGACAACTTTGTTAAAACTATTGTCCAGACCGGAGACTGGAGAGAGATTCTGGGTCTTCTTAGGTCACTATATAGATCACATAATTTACAAACCAAAGTTGCCAGTGTTACAATTTGTGCGGGTCTTATGGCATATCCTGATTGTGTCTCTGGCGACCTACCTAATGCATTTGTTAACAACATATTGCCCATGATGGATGAACTCGATAACAATACTCGCCTCAAGGTCATAGAGTGCGCTGAACATTTCACAAAGGCCTTACCAAACATGGCTATGCAATTCAGGAATGCGTTAATGAAGACACTTCTGCGGGAGATGAAGAAAGAAGATCCGGCCTCGCTTCCCGTCATCCTAAGAACTTTGTTGTCCATTGTTCAAACGTATGGAGAGAAAACTTGGTGCAAATATAATAAAATCCTCCGCTACACTGCAAGACATCTAACTAATGCAAACCACGTGCTCCAACGCCATGCAACCAAGCTGTTTGGGGAGCTAGTTCAGCGCTGCAGAGTATTTCCATTTAGTCCTGCCACCAGACTAGTTAAGGAGCATTGCCTGTCACTGATGGTAAATCTGCACAGTCCTAACTCAGATGTGGTATCGGCCGCCGTGGTCTGCCTCATCCAGTGCTTGACCCATCTTGGCTGCAAGGCCATCATACTGGAAGAGGGCAGCGAGTGTAGGGACAGTGAACACATACAGGCCATTTACCGTACCCTAGCTGATAGACACCTTCTAAAGGCAATGCTATGCCAAGCAGCAAAAGCTCCGACCACATCCGCAGATCCCGAGGCACTAGCGAGGCATATTAGCGCTCTGAAAGTTTTATAATTGTAAGTAAAACAATAGGGATAAAAGCACAACCCCCCTATATACTCGGTCATGTGTTTAGAGGAACTGGGGGTTAGAAAGAAGGGAGGTATAGTATATAAATATATGGTATATAATATGCAATACTACATACAGAAGATACAAATATAACAGCAAATGTGTAATACCTGCAAATGAGTGTAATATTCACATGGTAAAAAAAACTAAGATCAGTAATTTCTCCTTTCCTGAAGACAGACCTGTGGTACCTGAGCACCCAGGGGACATTGGCGACCAGCTGCCCCTCTCTGTGTGTGTATGCCATTATACTGGTGGTTCTAAATCTACTTCTTTCTGCAAACTATAGTAGGAAAACCACATTTACATCATCTGACTACACTTCTGATACAGATGAGCTGAGGATACTAGCACTTTGGAGAATATAATTTAGATAGATTATCTTTTTCTCTCAGACAGGTAGCAACCATGTTAATCTTAGGCAAACTTACCCACTTTTGAAAAAACATTTCAGGCAGAGGAGCCCATTCAGACCCGCTCGCAAGATGTGGTTGCTCGCTGGCAAAAAGGGGCCTGATATTTAAATTAAGCGATCGCAGTGCGTCGCGTAAGGACGCCCACTATGTATTTGCGAGCTACGGCAATGAGCGCTCGCTAGTGTATAAAGACGCCTCCTTGCCACTCGCAACACACGTCATCTCCGGAAATTGTAGGATTAATTGGTAACATCGAGAGCCATCGGAGCTGCTCGCAGCCATTGAGGTTGCCTTTCCCCACTGCAAGCAAGCACTGCGATCAGTGCGGGCTGAAATAAATGCAGGTGACGTGTACAATGACGCTACTTTGGTAATTATGCACGCCCTTTAAACAGCGTTTTGGCGGCCTGACACGCCTGTGTTCGCTCCACCACTCCCCCATTCACATGCACCTTCCCCGGTTACCACCCACAAACGGCACTATCTATCACTCAAAGTAGCAATCAGATCGCAAAGACTGGCTTGCGCACACGCACTGCAAATGAATTATACGCATGTGCAGACAGACGAAAATCATTCAGAGTGAGCGCAACTTAGCGAGCGGGTCTGAATCAGTTCCAGAGTGTGAAAGCAGCACCTATGAGCGCTGTGGTAAAGTGGGCGTGTACTGCTACATCTGAGAGGCGTGTCATAAAGCTGACTTACATCCAAATGTAAATGAGCCCCAAAGCAGTTAGTAAGAACTACGTGTTAATGAAAACACACTGATACTTTTCAGAAAATGCATGTAGCCATAGGGATCATTGTGCCTTATACCTAATGCAGGGAAATGATACTAATAATGATCCCATTGGAATGTATGGGATGCAGTCAGAATGCCGGCAGACGGGATCCCGAACATCAATATACCGACGCTGGAATCCCGACGCCCGTCAGAATGCCGACGCTGCTATTTTGAAGAATTCAAGATACCGACGTCGGTATCCTGACCGCCGGCATCCCGAAGGTAAGTATGTGGGTTAGCATTAGGGATAGGCCGGGGATGGGGGGGTTACATTTCGGGACCTCCCGGGGTGGGTTAGGGTTAGACACCGACTGGGGAGGGTTAGGTTAGGCTACAGGGAGAGGAGGTTAGAGTAAAGGTGCGTACACATGGGACAACTACAGTGTAGGTTAGTGACAGAGGGGCCTCCATACAGTGCAAGTCAGTGAAATAGGGGCCCCAATATAGTTTATAGCTCAGTGAAAGAAGGGCCCCCATGCAGTGTATAGCTCAGTGACAGAGGGGCCCCCATACAGTGTATAGGTCAGTGACAAAGGGGCCCCCATACAATTTATAGATCAGTGACAGAGTAGCCCCCATACTGTGTATAGGACAAGACAGAGGACAGGGTGCAGTTACCTCAGGAGGCCCTGGGGGGCACCAAGGAGCCAGAGTTTTCCCATTACCAGGAAGTGACAGGAGAAGGGAGGCTGCTGTCTGACCCCGGGCCCGGGTAACATGGCGATGCCCACCATCCTGGTGTTGATCCAGGCCAGCCGGGAGGCTGTGGGGAGAGGCCGGGACAATGTGCTGCTGCAGCTCAGTGTGGAGGCCGAGAGCATCAGGGATTTCCGCCTGTATTATATATATTTTTTAAGTATTTTGTAGTGAACTTTTTGGTTGTAAAGAAATCTTGGTTGTTGGTGGCATACAGCAATGCGCATAAAGAAGTTCCACACTCCACTGCACAAAGAAACAGGGGCCAAATGCAATGGAGCTAGGGCCTGGGAGTTTGTGGTGAGTTGAATATGTTTGTAGGTCTAAATTTCTGTTCTTCGTCATCTTTTCACCTGGCAGGAGCTGTTGCAGGACAGCCAGGAGCTCACGGTCCAGCCTAATGGTGGGATTTAAGGGTTCGGTCTACGAAAAAGAACATGGTAGGCCGGCATAGAGCAGTACTGGCGCAGAGCAGACGGTAAGTACATTGTGATGAGTGCTTGTGTGTGTTTGTATTATTTTTCTGTTCGACTTGTCTTTTTTCCAGTGTACATTTAGAAACAAGGGCCAAATGGAATGGAGCTAGGGCCTGGGAGTTTGTGGTGAGTTGAATATGTTTGTAGGTCTAAATTTCTGTTCTTTGTCATCTTTTCACCTGGCAGGAGCTGTTGCAGGACAGCCAGGAGCTTACGGTCCAGCCTAATGGTGGGATTTAAAGGATCCTGTCTACGTAAAAGAACATGGTAGGCCGGCAAAAAGCAGTACTGGCGCAGAGCAGATGGCAAGTACTTTGTGATGAGTTCTTGTGTGTGTTTGTATATTGTTTTGTTTTTCTTGTCTTTTTTCCAGTTTACTTTTAGGAACAGGGGGCCTGATTCAGAGCCGGACGCTCTGACCAGAGCGCTTGCTCTGAATCAGGACCGGCCTACCTAAAGTTGGAGCGGCCTCCTGGCCGCTCGCATAGCTGTGGGTGACCACCCACAGCTTATGCGAGTGGCCAAGAAGATGGTCGCGATTTTCAAGACCATCACGACCATGGGGCTTGCAACGAGACCCTTGTTGTAGGGTCTCGTCTGCCGCAAGCCCGGAGTGCTTTTGGCTCTATCAGAGCCAAAAACACTCCCACTGACATCACTAGTGATGTCAGTGGGGCTGGACCCAGACGGTAGGCGTTCCCATGGGAACGCCTCTGTCTGGGCAGCCACGCCCCTGGCATGCCCACCAAAGGGGGCGTGCTGTCAATCACCATCGACAGCACGCCCCCTTTGGAGCGAGACCCCGAGCGACGGCTTCCCCATCCCTCGCCGGGTCTTGCGCATGCGCATGACGGAGCAGCCTCCATCATGCGCATTTGGGTAACATCGACCCGCTTGCGAGCGTACAGCGCTCGCGAGCGGGTCTGAATGAGACCCAGGGGCCAAATGGATGGGAGCTAGGGCCCTGGAGTTTGTGGTGAGTTGAATATGTTTGTAGGTCTAAATTTCTGTTCTTTGTCATCTTTTTACCTGGTAGGAGCTGTTGCAGCCCAGCCTAATGGTGGCATTTAAAGGGTCCGGTCTATACAAAAAAGAACATGGTAGGCCGGCATAGAGCAGTACAAGCACAGAACAGACGGCAAGTACATTGTGATGAGTGTTTGTGTTTGTTTGTATTATTGTTCTGTTCTTCTTTTCTTTTTTCCAGTGTACTTGTAGGAACAGGGGCCAAATGGAATGGAGCTAGGGCCTGGGAGTTTGTGGTGAGCTGAATATGTTTGTAGATCTAAATTTCTTTTGTTTGTCATCTTTTCACCTGGCAGGAGCTGTTGCAGGACAGCCAGGAGCTCGCGGCCCAGCCTATTGGCGGCATTTAAAGGGTCCGGTCTACGAAAGAAAACATGGTAGGCCGGCATAGAGCAGTACTGGCGCAGAACAGATGGCAAGTACATTGCGATGAGTTCTTGTGTGTGTGTTTGTATTATTGTTCTGTTTTTCTTGTCTTTTTTCCAGTGTACTTGTAGGAACAGGGGCCAAATGGAATGGAGCTAGGGCCTGGGAGTTTGTGGTGAGCTGAATATGTTTGTTGGTCTAAATTATGTTCTTTGTCATCTTTTCACCTGGCAGGAGCTGTTGCAAGACAGCCAGGAGCTTGTGGCCCAGCCTAACGGCAGGATTTAAAGGGTCCGGTCTATGAAAAAGAACATGGCAGCCCGGCATAGAGCAGTACAGGCGCAGAGCAGATGGCAAGTACATTGTGATGAGTTTGTATTATTGTTCTGTTTTTCTTGTCTGTTTTCAAGTGTAAGTGTAGGGGGTGTGAGACGGCATGACACCAGTCAAAAGACCGACAACAGCATCCCAATCACTAGCATGCTGAGGGGGGCTCCAAAAGTGCACTAACCCTTCACCCCCTAAACCTCCCCATTAGTGCCCTAACCTAATTCTCCACCTTAGTTCGTAAAAGTAACCCTCCCCCTAGTACCTAACCCTAACCCCCCCGTGATGCCTAAATCTAAACCGCCCCCCTGCAGCATGAAATTATACTTTCACACTGTAATTTAGTTGAGGATGTCGGCTGTCGGATTCAGGCGTCGGCAACTCATACCAGGTCTGGATACTGGCATCTGTCTTTAGCCATGGTTCGGGATTCAGGTGTCAGGATTTCGACAGGCGGCATCCCGAAAGTGGGTAAATTAACTACAGTACATCCGGTTTTGAAGGGTTGTGTAAAAATGTGTTCAAGTTTATCAAAGTATTAGATTTACAATGTAGGATAACTATTCTTTAAAAACACGGTATATTTTAAATAATTTATACCAGGAGGGAGGCAATTGTTGGACCATTTAGTCTTGTCAAGACGACATTGAAAAAACAAAATAGACAGGTATCCCACCAATGCAAAGTTTATACACAAATGCATGGTGTAGCAAACTCCCACCCCACAAGACAAATTTAAAAACAAAATAATAATAATTTTAAACAAAATTTGAATAACCTGTTCCACTAGTTTTGTTCAAATATATTGTAATAATACATAATTCAAGAAAATTGTGTTTTTTAATGTTTAATTTGTTTCTTTTTTTGACAGCTTTCGACATCTTAACAAACTAAAGACCCTTCTTCACAGATGATAATTTGCTGGATCCTGTTATTAAAATCTTCAAAATTATGCTGTTGTCATCATCTTACTTCAGGAATGTTGCTGGAGTGCCTACTGATGTACCCGAGTAGCTGGTGTTGTTTGATGTAACTAATATCACGTCTGTGAGATACTAAAGGGGTTATTTACTAAGTAGCATTTTTTTAAATTGGAGATGTTGCCTATAGTAACCAATTACAATCTACTTATCATTTATCTAGCACCTTCTAGAAGATAACAGGTACAATCTGATTGGTTACTATGGTCAACATATCCATTTTTAAAAACACGCACTTTAGTAAATATGCTCACAAGGGACTAGACTGAGCCTGCAAAACTTATGCAAAGTCAGGACAAAGCTGCTCTTCCAGTCTCACTTAATGATATTTACACAATACTCCCCTGTGTAATCTAATCCAGCACCTTGCAAAGCCCTTATACTGTATTAAGCCTGATTAAAAAAAAAAACGGCAGTCTCCCATAGAGAATTCCCGAGGGGGTGGGCACCTCAAAAGCTATTGGACATACTGAGCTGAAATTTGGCATGGAATGGTAGAACTGTCGCTCAGTGCTGCATGACAAATTTCAGGGCAAAAAAAATGAGGATTTGGGAGTAATCTAAAGTTAAAACTGTCAGGTTTTTCTGACACTTTCAGTTAGGACCACTTTCCTCCTTTAGTCTATGAGGGATTTTTGGGAAGGCATAACTCAAGGTAGAGGACGAATTAAGACTTGGGGCCAAATGTAACAGGGTTCGAGTTTTAGATAAAATCCAACTCATAAGTTCTCGCATATTTTAAAGGTGCGATTGGTGCCGGGATTCTCAAATGTAATATCCTGCAAACTTTTGAGCTCAAGGCTACTACACTATGCAAATCTGTGCGAGTATTTCCCTATGTAAACTCACACCTTTTAATGCGACTAGCATTAAAAGGTTCGAGTTATACAGAAGCCTTCACAGATCAGTGAGATCCATGAAGCTTCTGTCTGTTAAAAAAAAAAAAGAAGTGATACTCACTTTTAAAAAATAAAATAAATTACGTGCCCCCTCCCCCAGAAGTATAACCAGCCCTGGGCTGTGTACAGCCTGTGCTGGTTTTTAAAATACAGGGGACAAAATACGCAGTGGTGGTCCTGTATTTTAAGAACCAGCACAGGACTATGTAAAGCCTGTCCTGGTTCTAAAAATACAGGGGTCAAAATGCATAGTGTTCCCCTGTATTTTAAGTACGAGCACAGGGCTTTGCTGAGCCAGTCCTGGTTGTGGAAATACAGGGGACAAAAGGAGTAGGGGTCCCCTGTAATTTCCATTACCAGCACCGGACTCTTTCTAGTGGGTGGGTAATGCCACAGCCAGGGGAGCCCTTTCACCGGATCCTCTGGTCAAAGCTTTAAACTTGACTACTAGTCAGACCAGACTGGGAATCCCTGGGGAGCTGGGGAACCCCCAATAAAGGGGTCCTTCTCTCCAGGGCTCCCCAGGCTTGGGCTGATAGCCCTGGGCTATCCCTGGCACCCCTGGCCGGTGGGTGCCAGGTTGATAGTGTAAATATGGTGTGAAAAACTAGAGTTATGGTAAAACTTACCTTGGTTAACTCTCCTTCTTTGAAGTCCATAGGGTCCACAGGGAGACAATGGGGTGTAGGTGAAACCTGGAGGACTGGATACCAAGAGCAATCTTTTCAATCCCAGGATGTTCTGGTCCTTGCCCCTATACTCTGCCCACCGAATGAGGGCACTTCAGTTTTGTTAACAAGCACTAGGCAGAAGCAGGATAGGAGAGAAGGAAGACTGGTACACTGAGGAATCACACTCTCACACAGAGAAGGAAACAAGTGACTAGTAGCAGAAACCCATAGAAGCTAGGAGCATTAGGGCAGGTGCCATGTGAACCCTTATAGATTTCAAGAAAATAGAGTTAACCATGGTAAGTTTTACCATAACTCTTGTTTTTTATTCAGGGTCCATAGGTCTCCACAGGGAGACAATGGGGATGTTCCAAAGCAGTTGTTCAAGTACTGGAATGCTCCTGAACAGACAGGAGAACCTTACGCCCAAAAGAAGCATCCTGAGAGGCAAATGTATCAAAGGCACAAAACCTAAGAAAGGTGTGGACAAAAGACCAGGTGTCCGCCTTGCATAGCTGTTCAGCTGAGGCACCACGCTGGGCTACCCTCGAGCGACCCACAGAGCGAGTAGAATGAGCAGATACTGTAGTCGGCACAGGAAGGCCAGTCTGCATATAAGCCTGTGAGATAGTCATGCGAATCCATCTGGCCAGAGGCTGTTTTTTAGCTGGCCATCCATTCTTGTTGAATCCATATAGGACAAAGATGGAGTCTGATTTCCTGATGGAAGTAGTATGGTCCACGTATATCTTCAGAGGAAGGACCACATCCAAAGAGGCCTCATCTGCCAGGAGGTCTGGTGAATTAAAGGCCAGAACCACAATTTCCTCATTCAGGTGGAAGCGAGGAACCACCTTGGGAAGGATAGTTGGGCATGTTCAAAGAACAGCCCTGCCCTGATGAAATATTAAAAAGGGGAAGTGACATGAAACTGCTCCTAAATCCTATACCATATGGGCAGATGCAATAGCCAGAGGAAAAAGAGTCTTCGTACCTGACATCCACTGATTCCAGGGGTTCGAATGGAGGTTCCTGAAGTGCGTGGAGAACCACTGACAAATTCCATGGAACCATAGAAGAGACAAAAGAATGTTGTATATGTAGAACACCCTGCATGAAAGTGTGAAAATCCGGAATAGGAGCAATTCTACACTGAAACCAGATAGACAAAGCAGAGACCTGCACTTTCAAAGATGCTTGGTGGCAAATTAGATGCAGTCCAGCCTGAAGAAAGGCAAGAATTCCAGAAATTTTAAAGACCTGGGGAGCACACCATTGGAAATATGTATGCCATAGTCTGTAGTAAATCCTGGCTAAGGCCAGTATACATGCCCTGAGCATGGTCTGGATCATAGAACTGTAGAAACCCTTAGCCATTAGGAGGGATGTCTCAAGAGCCAAGCCATTAAAGACAGACGGGCTAGGTCTGGATGTAGACATGGACCCTGAGACAACAGGTCTACTCCTAGAGGAAGTTGAAGAGTAATGTCTATGGAGAGCCTCTGAAGATCGGAGTACCAATGGTGTCTGGGCCAAGCCGGAGCTATCAAAGGGACTGTGCACCCATCCTGCTTGAACTTTCAAAGAACTCAAGGAAGCAGGGATAATGGTTGAAGATATGCCAAATGAAAGTTCCATGTCACAGACAGTGCATCTATGAAGGCCACGTCGGGTCCTTTGGTTTGGTTCCATAAATTGGAAATTTGTTGTTGGGTCTCGAGGACATGAGATCCACTTTTGGAAGACCGCATTTGTCTAATAGAAGCTGAAAGACTTATGGATGTAGAGACCATTCTCCTGCATGCACGTCACGACAGCTGAGGAAATCTGCTTCCCAATTTAGAATCCCTTGGATGAACACTGCTGAGATGGCTGGGAGATTGTGTTCGGCCCAGGTGAGAATGCGGGACACTTCTGTAATTGCTGACTGACTTTGAGTGCCCCCTTGATGATTGAGGTAGGCCAGAGCCGTGGCATTGTCAGACTGTACTTGTACTGGCCTGTTTTTCAGAATATTCTGAGCCAGAGTGAGTCCTCTATAGATGGCTTGAAGTTCCAGGATGCTGATTGGCAACACTGCCTCAACGGCCCTGGAAGAAGTGCTGGGCAGTTACTGCGCCACATCCTCGGAGGCTTGTGTCCGTGGTGAGGAGAGCCCAGTCTGGGATCCAAAAGGGATAGCCCTTGTTGAAATGGGAAGTCTGTAGCCACCAGACTAGAGACAGGTGACCCTCCGGGGGAAGACTCCTCATCTGGGATCTGAGCAGATGGTGTAGCCTGCTCCACCTGGAGAGGATCTGGTGTTATGTTGAAAATGGATACCATTGATCCCAAGGCCTGCATTGCAGAGTGAATTGACACTTTACGGCTGTGGAGCAATCTGCGTAGTCTGTGCTGTATTGCTGAAATCTTGTCTGCCGTTAGAAAGATTCTCTGAACTCGAGAATCCAGGAGGGGCCCCAAATGTACCATCCTATGACAGGGTATTATGGAAAACTTTTCCAGTTGATCAGCCAACCGTGCATTTGTAGAAAGGTGGTTAAGAGTCTCTGGGGAGATTGCCAATAGCAAGAAATCATCCAAGTATGGCAGCAGTTTGATCCCTTGACGACAAAGAGATGCCTCCATAACTGTCATGATCTTGGTAAATGCTAGGGATGAGCGGGTTCGAGTCTCAGAGATCCGAAACCGCCCGAACTACGGGGGTCCGAGGCAAACCCGAGTCAGATCGGATTTTCCCACCTGACTCGGATCTGAAAACAAGGCAAAATGTCATCATCCCACTGTCGGATTCTCGTGGGTTTTGGATTCTATAAAGGTCCTGTGATCGCCACCATTTTTCATTCTGGCTGTGGAGAGTGAAGAGGGAGGGAGCTGGGATCTGTGCTATTGCTCTTGCCCACTGACGCTGTGCATAGGGCTGGCTACTGTTGTCTATATAGGAGCTGGCTTATCCTGTCCATAAGGGCTGGCTGTTGTCTATAGTGAGTCTGGCTGTTGTCCTATCCATAAGGGCTGGCTGGCTGTAGTGCTGTGTTGTCCAGGTGGTGCTCTGTCCATCATGGGTGCTCTTCACCTACCCCTAGTGTGAAAATAAATAAATACATTTTGTGTGTGCGTGTTAGCCACACTTGTCATCAGCGCAGGGGTGCTGTGCTGCTGTCTGTCAAGGGGCTGCTGCCCCCCCCAAAAATAAACAATTTTTTTCGTGTGGGTGTTAGCCACACCTGTCATTGGCGTAGGTGCGCAGGGGTGCTGTGCTGCTGTCTGTCTAGGGTCTGCTGCCCCCCAAAAAATAAACTATTTTTTTGTGTGCATGTTAGCCACACCTGTCATCGGTGTAGGTGTGCAGGGGTGCTGTGCTGCTGTCTGTCAAGAGGCTGCTGCCACCAAAAAATAAATAAAATTGTGTGCATGTTAGCCACACCTGTCATTGGCGTATATGTGCAGGGGTGCTGTGCTGCTGTCTGGCAAGGAGCTGCTGCCTCTTTCAGGGGTTCACCCCACTGTTAAACAACAATTTTTTTGGTGTGCGTGTTAGCCACACCTGTCATCGGCGTAGGTGCATAGGGGTGCTGTGCTGCTGTCTGTCAAGGGGCTGCTGCCTCTTTCAGAGGTTCATCCCAGTGAGTATGGAGGACAGTCACATGACCAGAGAGCAAGATCCACATACCAGTCTTGTAGCTGCCAGCAGCAGTCATGATGTTGGCGATGCAAGGCTGTCAACGTCATCTATGAAGGCTAAAAAAATCAACTTTTACCCTGTTAAAGCAAAAAAAATTTAAAGGTAAGTGAGCTTTAGAGAAACAAAAAATTGGCATACCTTGTGTCTTTCTTTCCGATGGACATAAATCTGAAAAGATGCAAAGAGCTGGTGGTGAAAAAACTGTCAGCTCAAGCGGAACGTGACACAGCAGCATCTCCTCCTTCAGTTTCTACAGCTGCCAGGAAAAAACTACATTTTCCTAAGAGACCCACTGCTGGTGGTGATGCAGATCAGTCAGCAAAATCTAATGGCATCTGGTTGGGTCTGAAAGAACTGCCTACAATGAGTGACATGTCTACCGTGACTTTGTCTGATACAGTCACCATTTAGAGAATGGTGGATGACTATTTTAGGGATAGCATCCAAATAGGCATGTCAGACAGTCCTTTTCACTACTGGCAGGAAAAAGAGGCAATTTGGAGACCCTTACACAAACTGGCTTTGCTGTACTTAAGTTGCGCACCCTCCAGTGTGTACTCTGAAAGAGTTTTCAGCGCAGCCGGGAACATTGTCAGTGATCATCGCAGGAGGTTACTTACCCAAAATGTGGAAAAGATGATGTTCATTAAAATGAATTACAAATTCTACGAGGAAGACCTTTACCAGCACTTAAGTCCAAAAAATACAGAAGAGTCTGACTCTATAATGGTGGAGTCCAGCGGGGACAAATTCATATTGTGTGAAGAAGTGGAGGTTGCACACACTGATGGGATGACAATGACGATCACGACAGCTAATCTACTGTATTGTAAAGCCAGTCTGTGTATGGGATCATTGTCACCAATGTCCACTGCACATTGGCAGCTTGTTTTGTGGGGGGTCCAAACAAACCAATCATTTCAGCCACAAGTGGCAGTCACTGTCGCTGAAGTGATTGGCTTGTTACACTGAATGTCTTGTTTCATATATAAAACATAAGGGTGGGTTTGAGGGCCCAAGGACAATTCCATCTTACACATTTTTCCTTTCCATTATGTGCTGGTTGGGGCATTGCTGCCTGACATTTTAATGTTGTGGTTTATGAATGTCCAGAAATTGTAATGGCCACAGACAGCATCTCCTGCATGCCCCTTTCATTTTTTTTTAAAGAAAATTCTGAACAAATTGCTGCTTGTTGTGTCAACCCGATGGCACAAGTCGCACAACAGTGACATTCAGCCAAGGGTTCTCAGCCCTTAAGGCTGCTGACGGGCCCAAAGGCCGCATCCTGCTTCATGGCCCAAAGGCCAGCTGTCGTCACTCCTCACCAGCCCTCAAGGCTGTAATGGTCGCAATTTGCCAAGAGTTCCAGGCCTCAAGGCTGTTGCAGGACTAATCATAGCTCTGTATTCCACTACTACTCAACATCAACAATTAACTATCAACTATCAATTCTTCATCCAGGGGCTGCACCAATTATCAATTATTCAGCCAGGGGCTACACCAATTATCAATTCTTCAGCCAGGGGCTACACCAATTATCAATGCTTCAGCCAGTGTCTACGTCAACTATCAATTCTTCAGCCAGTGGCTGCACCAATTATCAAGTATCAACTCTTCTTACTTCAGCCAGTGGCTACAACAACTATAAATTCTTCAGCCAGTGGCTGCGCCAACTATCAACTATCAAATCTTCAATCCTCAAGGGGTACCCCAACCATCACTTTGCACAGTCCTCAACTCTATTTATCAATCAGTTTTGAACCAGCTAGCTGGATGCAACCTTTTGGCCCTTTAACTAGATGAAAAAATCAATATTGTGAGCTGTGAGGTGGTTAAAATTGACTGGAAATTAGTGGAAATACATGTTATTGAGGTTAATAATACTGTAGGAACAAAAAAGGCCCATTTTATGTGATTGTAGCTCTTTTTAAGATTTTTTAAGAAAAAATCCAGATCCAAAACCAAAACCGAAAAAAAACAAAACACGGAGGTGAGGTTTTGGCAAAACCTATCCAGATTCAAAACCAGGGGAGATCCAGATCCAAAACCAAAACACTGGGGTCAGTGCACATCTCTAGTATAATCTACTGGATATACTGTAAGCTGCAGGACAGGGGCATAACTAAGTATTTCAAGGCCCCATAGCAAATGTTTTATGGGCCCCTATCTACCACCAATGGTGGAAAATGTATATAACTAATTTTGACAAGGAAGCTAGGTAAACGCAGGCATGTCGGGACTGCTGAATTCCGTTTCATGGGCGTGCATAAAGTAGCCATTGTGATCTCCTTCGCAGCATGAGAGCCCACTGCATGAGAGCCCACTGCATGAGAGCCCGATACATGACAGGATAGCTGGGCTGTGCTTTGGAGACATTCGCATATTTTAGCATCTACGATCCGAGAGAGTGTGCAGCTGCATCTTCACAAAAACACACTCTGCGGCACTCACAGGACTTTCTCAGCTTTGATGATAAAACTGATGACACTGCACCTAGTTACTCCAAAAGCTGTCTATGTTTCAGTTTAATGTAAAACATTCGTAAGGGCGAGAGTATAGTACAAATATGTCTTACCTTTATAGGAAGAATCACCCGGTGCGTGCAGTCCCGTATCCATGCAACCGCCGTCGAGTTCACACGACATCACTGCAAGTGCAATGTGCGCCCGCAGCGCTACCCATGGATCCCCGTGGCGGCAAACTAAAGTGCTTAAAACCAAAAAAGAACCATCACCACAGAAGCAATAATACAAAAAGCCACAAGATGGCAACAGCTACATATCTGATACAAAGTACACATTAAACATTCATCGCTGGACATATAACAAAAGGTACGTTGCAATTACAATTGAAAATACTGGACGTGTACCAATTGTAGAATAATACAATATGTTAAGAAGCTAAATAATTAGTATCCACAAGTTATCATAACTGAGCGCACAAGGATAGTAGTCCATATTTGTTACAAAATTACCAAGAAAATCTTTTTTTGCATATACCAATACAGAAAACCAGGCTACTAGAAGGGCACTGGCACAAAAAATAAAATTGCCTATTTAGAGCACATATGTTAACACAAAGATTTTTTTTTTTTAAGTATTTTTTATATTGAACAACAAGTAGCATAAAGACCAACAGAACAGATATACAAAAACAAGGGCATCACATGGCCCAGGATAGTCAATTAAAATAAATACATACAATCGCAACAGTGCAGATCAATATTTAGTAAAGTGTACAAATTGTTAGGCATCAGTGCAAAACACAGGTAGACGTGTATATACATTAAATGGTCTAAGATATCAATAGGTCATAAAATAATTAAGCCCAGTACAAATAGCAAACACCCTGTTGGTATATCGAGGAGGACGTCCCTGGCAACGCCATGATCAAGACCCCCGGAGAACTTCCCTTATGGCCGTAAGATGACGTTAACAGCTCTGGACGCCGGGTTGTCTAGGACGCCTAGTAACCCAGGCAACCAAACAGTGTTACCGGATGTGTATAATGCCGGTTCTGAAAAAGTGAATGAGTACATATATAATTACAGTGCCAGCCATTGCATGTAGTAATAAAGTGACCAAGTGCCTATTGTAGGTAATGGAGCTTCTATAAAAGCGTGTAATGAAAAGAGGTAGAGCAGTGGATACAAAAGGTGAACAAGGAGAGGCTAAGAAGACATGATATAATGCATAATGCTATAACAAGCATAACATAATGGAATTACTATCTTAAACCTTGGAGAAAAAATAGTGGCAGAAAGATATCACATATTAAAGGTACTACTAACAATATAGGTACATAATGTAGTAACTATTTGGCTCTACTGGAATTCAGACCAACCATAGAGATCTTAGGTCCAAAGGTATGCAAACAACCGTGGTAATCATCTGGGATTTCGGAAGGCCCTTAATTAAGGCTTTAGAGTGGTGACTATTTGCTCGTAAGATGGTCTTCTTGTCCGTTGGTTTTGTGTACACTGTTGGTACTGAGCTTATTATCCTTTAACGTAATTTGAACATCCAAGTAGTTAATTGTTTCTGGATCTAATAAGTTAATTTTATTGGTGATGACCTAGCATTGATTCTTTCCGTAAGATTGATAAATGATGAGGTTCCTTCCGTCCATAAAAAAAACAAACAGGTCATCTATGCAGAGGCGTAGCGTGTTGCCAGGGCACCTGGAGCATGTACATGCTATGGCGTCCCTCCCCCCCCCAAGTGTTCCAGGGAGGAGGTATGTCCAGCATATGGGGTTAAATTAAAGGGATGCAAAAATAAACATTATGAGAGGTATTGAAATGATATATTCCAAGCTACTAAAATAAATCCATTAATAAAATAATAAAATAATGGTGGTTTCTCTGCAATGGGGAACCTCTAATGGGTCTCCTCCCCCTAACTGAATTTATGAGGCCCCCATTCACTATAATACTCATTATTACACCCTCACTGACCACATCATATATCAGTGCTCCAGATCTCACTGATTGTAGCAGCCCCCATTGTTTATAATACTCATTACACCCACCATACTCACTGACTGCATTATATATCAGTGTCACCCCTCCCTCCAGGGGCATATCTATAATGGATGCAGGGAGTGTGGTGCACACGGGTCCAGGGGGCCCCGCACCGCACACCCTGCACCATATTATTAAAAACTTACCTCTCCGAGGTCCTGTGTCAGGTGTCTCAGTGCTGCACAAAATGCTGGAAAATGGACGCCGAGGCCATTTTTCCAGCATTTTGCGCATACGCAGTGAGGAAATTGCAGGGAAAATGGTGGCTGCGCCATTTCCCCGGCGATCTACGCATGTGCAGTAGACTCTGGGCACACTTTCGTGCCCATAGTCTACTGATGCTGCAGTGGGACCAGGCGACAGGGAGCGAGGAGGGGGCCACAGAGGGGGAATGTACACAGGCCCCCTCCTCTTTTAAGATGCCCTTGCCTCCCACACATATCCCCCCATCCTCTCTTATACACCCCTCAATTACTGACCACAATACAGTATATATGTGTGCCCTGTACTCACACCCCCCTAACTTATTTTAGCAGGCTCCATCCCCTATAAAACTCCTTAGCCATTAACTTATTATATGTGTCTCCACACACATACATTGGCCCCCACAGAAAACAAAACGCACACATACATTGGCCCCCACAGAAAACACAATGCACACATACATTGGCCCCCACAGAAAACAAAACGCACACATACATTGGCCCCCACAGAAAACAAAGCACACATACATTGGCCCCCGCAGAAAACAAAGCACACACATACATTGGCCCCCGCAGAAAACAAAACTCACATATACATTGGCCCCCGCAGAAAACAAAGCACATACATACATTGGCCCCCGCAGAAAACAAAGCACACACATACATTGGCCCCCACAGAAAACAAAACTCACACATACATTGGCCCCCACAGAAAACAAAACTCACACATACATTGGCCCCCACAGAAAACAAAACACGCACATACATTGGCCCCCACAGAAATCAAAACGCACACATACATTGGCCCCCACAGAAAACAAAGCACACACATACATTGGCCCCCACAGAAAACAAAGCACACATACATTGGCCCCCACAGAAAACAAAACGCACACATACATTGGCCCCCACAGAAAACAAAACGCACACATACATTGGCCCCCACAGAAAACAAAACACACAAATACATTCGCCCCCACAGAAAAAAACAATTACATTAGCTCATGAGGGTATTACAGATAGTAATACATTTTTAAAACCAGAGAGAGAGAGAAAACAAGACACACAAACATGGGGGGTGAGAGGTGGGATAGGGAAAAAATTTGAAATGCATATGTACACTCACCTAAGTTGTAGTGTGAGTGGGATCCGCGCTGTGTGATCTTCAGGTGGGCATGAATCAGTGGTCCCTTTTAGAAGCCCACGCCTGCACTGCAGATGTAAGGGATAGTGCGCAGCAGTGATTGGCTGCTTCAGAGCTCCTTCTTCTGGCAGCCTCATCATGACATAACAGGGGCTGCTGCTGTACCAGGAAACCCAGTTTCTGGCCTCCAGTCTATCCTGCATAAGCCGGATGTTCTCCACCAAACCCACGTCAGAGGGCTCTGGATCAGTGATGATGGCCTGTCTTCGGCCATTCACTCTGACATTCCCCGTCGGCACAGCTCTTGCTGATGGGGTTATGGTGGGTAACATGGTTCCCGCTAGGTCCCCGCTGCGCTGCATGTCCGGCGGCGCGGCTCCTCTTCATAGTATGCGCGACATGACATCATGACATCACGTTCACGTCTTACAACAAGCAGTTTGCAGAGCAGAGCTCTAGGAGGCGGAGCTGCTCAGCCTCCGAGCATGCTGCTGTAGCTGCTCTGCTCTGTGTCTGTCACTGTCCGCTGGTGGGGCATGTGCCTCGGTCCCCCCCCCCTGAATCTTCCACTGCCGTCACGCCCCATATCTAAAAAGGTCACGTCCAGGGCACGCATGAGCCTCCCATTCCCAAAGAGCCAGCGCTGCCCGGGCCCATTTTATCGGAGTCTATGTTCGGCCAGCAGGCGCAGCGGGTGGCGCCTTCTGACAATTCCGGCGCCTGGAGCATGTGCTCCACTGGAACCGCCCTCCCTATGCCCCTGCGTCTATGTAATGTGAATATTCTATAATATATAGCTTGTATTTTTTATTACATCCCTGCAAAAGAGTCAAGAAACCACAAGATATAATAATATAAAGAATCCCAGGTACTGATGATCGGAGGTCCAGGTGGACGTGTAGGCTGCTTGTGTATTTTTCGGGATGGTGCATAGTATTGGAGCTTTAGGCCACTCTTGGCTATGGAGGGCAAAGAACAGGAACAGCCTGTTGCCAGACATTTTAGAAAGTTTAAACATCTGCTGGCAGCAATCTGATATAAAATTGACGATCATCTACCTAAAAATTTCAGGGGGGAGCAAAAGAGGTAAATCATCTCCTCCAATTATAAGCCCAAAGGAGTCATAAATGAAATACCATCATGCCCAATGGACTGATTTGGACTGTTTTCCGTGAGGAGTTCTGTGACCGTGCTTATCCTTTAATCCAGTGGTTCCCAAACTTTTTCGAATCATGGCGCCCAAGAGTATCAGCATTTTTTCCACGGCGATCCTGGGGCAAAAGTTCCTTATTGAGAAATACAGCAAAACTTAAATGAATTAAATTGTGCTTATATTTCACCCTTCGGTTCAGTCACGTGGTGGGTGACAGGGCTCCGCGTTTTTTTGTCCACATATTTTTTGGTTGGCAGCAGCCAGCACAGGTTTTACCTATCACACTGACTAAAAATAACTTTATTTGTACTGGACCACCAACCCGAGGCACCCCTGCAAGTGCCCTGAGGCACCCCAGGGTGCCACGGCACCCAGTTTGGGAACCACTGCTTTAAACTTTTTTTTTTTAATCTTTGTGTTAAGAAAATTGCCTCTTAAGCCGGGTACACACTAGACGATATGACGTCTGATCCGGCAGATCGGACAACATATCGTCCACATCGGCCAGTTTGTACACGCTATGTTGCTGACGATGTGCGCTCCTGCAGGTCCGACGGGCGATATCGCCAGTGGAGGCCATGATGTCGAATGCAGCATGGCCCCCACTGTTGTGCCATCCCACCCGACATCTGCAAATGTGTATGCACTTGCCGATGCCGGGACCCGCCGCCTACGATATCGTACTGGGTACACATCGGCTAATGTGTATCCAGCATTAAGAACACATATGTTTTTTGTAAATAACACAAAGTAAAGTTCCAGCGCTTCCTTCTAGGTTAACGTCCTTAAGTTCTTAAACCAACATCACTTCCATTATCTTTGTTATTTGATAATCTCATGTATTAAGAAAGCTGTATAGATCTCCTCTTATTCCTCATGGAGGCATCCAGTACATATTCCCCATGGAGGACCAAGGGTACATAAGGAGAGAAAGATCAAATATAGTGAAGTACAGCTTTTATTTCAAAATATTTAAACAATATATCCAATCCAGGGATACGAGCAGCGTACCAGATATGGAGGTGTATATATATGTACACCAGCAAACACTTATGACAATGTTTCAGTTTTATAATTGTTTTCAGGTATCCACCAATCATCCTGAACACAGTTAGAAAACTGAAACGTTGATATTTCTATCCATCTTTAAGAGTACTTTCTTATGCTATGAGTGCTGCACCTCCGTCTATCTATATATATACATTTTATATACACATACAGTATACATATATACAGTGGTGCTTGAAAGTTTGTGAACACTTCAGAATTTTCTATATTTATGCTGAAATTTGGCCTAAAGCTACCTCTGATTTTCACACAAGTCCTAAAAGTAGGTAAAAAGAGATACAAATCAAACAAATGAGACACAAAAATTAGACTTGTGGGTACACACTTGACAGATATATCTGCAGATGATGGTCGTTCATACACACTGAACGGACATCATCTGCTGCTGCAGCAGCATGGGCCGGACTGGGGGTGGGTAGGGGGTGTGACCTAATCACAGGAGGCGTGGCCACAAAAAACCCACATCTGCGGCACTGCGCGCTGGGGAGGGGCACTGTGTGCCCCTCAGCCAAGCGCACAGCCAAGGGGGGGCACGATCAGCATGATCGCTCTCCCCCTTTGGCATAGGAGACTGCTTGGGCTGCTGCTTTGGCAGCCTTGGACAGTCTCCCAGTCCAGCCCAGCATATAGCAGCGTGTGCTGGGCTGCTGTGGATG
This sequence comes from Taudactylus pleione, assembly GCA_031769625.1. Taxonomy (NCBI): domain Eukaryota; kingdom Metazoa; phylum Chordata; class Amphibia; order Anura; family Myobatrachidae; genus Taudactylus; species Taudactylus pleione. The sequence goes on along the minus strand of JAUIMM010000628.1, from coordinate 2,612,742 downwards.
GGGAGTTGTGCCAGACCCGGAAAAGTAGTACCCGCTCGCGGCTCCCCCCCCCTCTCTGCACCCCTGTGTACGGACGATCGGCTTATTAAAAAAACCATACAGTACGATTAATTGAAAAGTCTTTTTTAGTAGAGGTTGCTTCCTAAAGTGCCCCTTTTTCTGAACGAGCGGCCGCAAATAGCGTCCGGCTCTGAATCAGGCCCAGAATGCATTTATGTGTTATATACACCTCATACACACAGCCTGCAGCTCATTTTATACAATATTTTCAATAATTTTGTGGCTCAAGCAAAGTTTGTGTACATACATTAATTTATGTTTCATATACACCCTATACACACAGCCTGAAGGTAATTTTTTTTTTTACAAAATTTATTTTGAATTTTACATAAATAAGGTACAACAATATGTGCATGGATAAGATAAATATTTAGCATATTACAGAGACAAAAATACAGGATAATGAAGTATCCAAAATACACATATAGCAATAAACCAATCTGAAAACAGATGAAACATAAAAGATAAAAGATTGCTATATATCACAGCACATATTCAAAATAGATTGTAAACAGTAGTATGAAATACACAATAGAACAACTAGGAAATAGAAAAACGTGTAAAAGAGAGAAGGGAGAAATGAAGAGAAAAGAAAAGGAAGAAAAAAGAGAAAGCATAAGACGGGGGACAGGGTAAGTGGGAAAGAGGCCGAATCCGGGTCTACATTGTATATTGGGAAAACTTAAATAGAAGTCGCCATAGTAAAATGGAGAGAAAATAAACAAATAACTAATATAAATTAATTATGAACTTTAAAATAGGAGGTTCGAAAAGCCTGAGGGCAGGGTCCCATATGGCTTGGTGTTGTTATAGAGGAACCAATCACACCAAACCATGAGGAACCTAGGAGAGGTATTGCTGATATTTTCTCCATGGCCGCCACGTGCCAAATTTTATTTATAAGTTGTTGGTGAGGAGGAGGGTCAATATCTTTCCAGTGTCTAGCAATTAGACATCAAGCTGCATTCAGAATATGTGAAGAGAGCTTAACGGCACGTTTATTAAGGCCCTCAAGTGGACAGCCAAAGAGAAAAGACCAGGGAGACTTAATCAGTGGTATTTTAAAAATTTCCGAGAGGAGACTGGCAACCCCATCCCAGAATTGGACTATTTTAGGGCATGACCACCAAATGTGTATGAAAGTGCCTATCTCGCCATAACCTTTCAAACATTGATCAGAGGCCAAATGATACATTTTGTGCAAACGGGCAGGTACCAGGTATCATCTATAATACACCTTGTAGGCATTTTCCTTAATTAAGGAAGAAATAGAGGACTTAGACACCCTCTCCCGCAGACCACGTATTCTCATCAGGTGGACTCCCTAAATCTTTTTCCCATTGAAGTTCATGATTTGGCGTAGCTGGGAGTTTAACAGAGAGCAAAAAGTTATAGATAACAGATATGATACCTTTCATGAGAGGATTATGGAGACAAAAAGACTCAAATGACGTTAAAGATCTAACAATTGAATTAGATGGGAGGGAATTGATAAAGTGTTGAACTTGAATATAGGTAAAAGTGTTGATAGAAGATATGTTGAATTTATTCTGTAAGGAACCCAGAGAGACGCACCCACCCAAGTCGAGGATATCAGCCTGAAGGTAATTTTATAGCATATTTTTAATAATTTGTGTCTTAGACAAAGTTTGTGTACATTGAACCATCAAAAATCAAAGGTTTTATTATCTCAGTCATGCCAAAATTATTCCGTATTTCGGAATATTCCGTATTGTGGAATATTTGGATATGGGAGACTCAACCTGTATATATATATATATATATATATAAAATGTGCAAAAGTGTATATATATGCAAAAGAAATGGCGGCACTCCAGGCGGTTAATTGCATTAGGTGCAGAAGCTTAATCCATCCTTCCGTAGTATTTTTACCCCATGGAGGGCACCTACATCAACGATTCACTAACGTTAGAGTGCCAGGGACATTGGAGCATATATATATATATATATATATATATATATATATATATATATAATTATATATATATATATATATATTGGGGCTAAAAAGTATTTGGACAGCCACCGATTGTCCAAGTTGTTGAGTTCTGTAATTTCCATCATAGGTACACTTCAATCAGAACAAAAAATTCCAGAAATCACATTGTATGATATTTAAACAATTTATTTGTATATTCTTGCGGAAAAAAAATATTTGGACAATCAAAAAGTTTAACTCAATACTTTGTAGAGTAACCTCGGTTGGCAATTACAGAGGTCAAACGTTTCCTGTAGCTCTTGACCAGGTTTGCACACACTGCAGCAGGTATTTTGGCGCACTCTTCAATGCAGATCTTCTCTTGATGTGTCATGTTTTGGGGTTGTCACCGGGCAACACGTACGTTTAACTCCCTCCACAGATTTTCTATTGGGTTGAGGTCTGGAGACTGGCTAGGCCAATCCAGGACCTTGAAATGCTTCTTCCGGAGCCACTCCTTAGTTGCCCGGGTGGTGTGTTTGGGGTCACTGTCATGCTGGAGACCCAGCCATGTTGCATCTTCAATGCTCTTACTGAGGGAAGGAGGTTTTTGCCCAAAATGTCACGATACATGGCCCCATTCATCCTCTCTGTAATACGGATCAGTCGTCCTGTCCCCTTTGCAGTAAAGCATCCCCAAAGCATGATGTTTCCCCCCCAATGCTTCACAGTGGGTATGGTGTTTTTGGGATGCCACTCATCATTCTTCTCCCTCCAAAAACGGCGTGTAGAGTTTATACCAAAAAGTTCTATTTTGGTCTCATCTGACCACATGACATTCTCCCAATCCTCCTCTGGATCATCCAGATGGTCACGGGCAAACTTTAGAAGGGCCTGGACATGTGCTGGCTTAAGCAGGGGGACCTTTCGGGCACTGCAGGATTTGAATCCATGACGACGTAGTGTGTTACTAATGGTAACCTTTGTGACTGTGGTCCCAGCTCTCTTGAGGTCATTGACCAGGTCCCCCCGTGTAGTTCTGGGCTGATCCCTCACCGATCATTGATACCCCAGGAGGTGAGATCTTGCATGGAGCCCCTGGTCGAGGGAGATTGTCAGTGATCTTGTATTTCTTCCATTTTTTAATAATTGTGCCTGCAGTTGATCTCTTCTCACCAAGCTGCTTGCCTATTGCCGAGTAGCTCATCCCAGCCTTGTGCAGGTCTACAATTTTATCCCTGGTGTCCTTAGACAGCTCTATGGTCTGGTCATGGTGGAGAGCTTGCAGTCAGACTGTTTGAGGGTGTGGACTTTTATACAGTTAACCAGTTCAAACAGGTACAATTAATACAGATAACGAGTGGAGGATAGATGAGTTTCCTAAAGAAGAAGTAACAGGTCTGTGAAAGCCAGAATTCTTGCTGGTTGGTAGGTGTCCAAATATTTTTTTTCCGCAAGAGTATACAAATAAATTGTTTAAAAATCATACAATGTGATCTCTGGAATTTTTTGTTCTGATTCTGTCTCTCACAGTTAAAGTGTACCTATGATGGAATTACAGACCTCTCTCATCTTTTAAAGTGCAACAACTTGCACAATCGGTGGCTGTCCAAATACTTTTTTGCACCACTGTATATAATAAATATATATCCCTATATAGCTGCAGGGATCCGGCACTCGTGAATGAAAAAGATTAATTCATCTGAATAAATCTGAATTACACTGCCTTGACCGAGCAGTTTTGGAGTGCCGGCTCTCCCCCTTACCGATATATGTTTACCTGTGCGTGTGTGTGTGTATATAGATATAGGTGTGTCTATATATATATATATATATATATATATATATATAGTAAAAAATATACAAACTAGCTGCACATACCACATAAATCAATCCATCAGTGCTTGGCACATAATGGTGGTTTTCAATATGAGTTAAAGAGCATCACATCAGTCAATAAATGCAAAAAAAGTCTTTATATAAATATAGCAGCACAAGTGAGCCAGGGCGTCCTATACACACCTTCCTCATGAGGAAGGTGTACGCCGAAACAGCTGACAGTCCTTTGGATGTTCATACTGGCATTTTTTTATCCTAATTCACTAAATGCTGCCCCTTTATTATGGGTTACGTGAGTGAACGCACTGTTGTATTTACTTGTGCCGCTATATTTATATAAATATATAAATACTTTTTTTGCATTTATCGACTGATGTTCTGGCTCTTTAACTTATATATTATACAGTGTATATAATATATATATATATATATATATATATATATATATATAGTAATAGGATATTAGCGAACAGTGTTGTTATTCCACACAGATGAAAGTTCCAATGTTATGAGATATGTCCTTCTCTTCAGGGTAAATTTCAGATAGTCCTCACATTCAGTTTAAATCATGCCCCTCAACTCCAAATATATAGGGGTATTCCTGCTATCTTTCAGTTCAGTTTTGTTGTGCTGACACTGTTGCGCTTCTATTTCATTTATATTGTATAGTTCTGTAGTATTTATATTGCTGTTTGGTTCATTTATATTTATACTATAATCTGTGCATTTAGCACATGTTCCTTTAACAATAAGAAATAACACTAAGATTGGTGGTGGGATTATCTGCTAGGGGCCACCAGCCAAAATTTTGCCAAGGGCACCAAAATGGCTAGGTCCGACCCTGCTCTCCATGTACCCTTTATACAGCAAACTGATTTTCTAAGTCTGGGGGGTTGTTATCATTGTGTACATACCTATCCCATGCAGTGGATCCCGCACAACATGCAGAAGAGGTGGGGGGCTCCAGAGCTGGTGGTGGTAGTGGGTCACTCCGGACATGCTTTGCAACACCTGTCGAGGCAAATCGGGAATGTCAACAGCCCACCTACTTCTCTACCATCCCCACTGTCATGGTCTCCCGCTGGCTGCAGCTGCTTGGACTGGATAACACTGCTGGGGTCCGGAGGGGTATTCTGTGCTGAGCTCGGAGGCAGTCGGCATCAGGTCAGCACTTGGTCCTGTGCACCTCTGGCGTTCACACACTATCTTGTGGAGCCCAGTCCTCCTGCCTCTCCATTTCATATTGCACAGGCTGCCGGCTTGTAAGCAGCGGCGGGTCTGTGCCACTGCCAGCAATACTGAGCAGGTCAGTTGGATTACCGAAAACCTCCTTCTTATTCTTTGATTGGTGTGTGGCCTGCCTCCTGGGGACTAGGTTATGGTGCGGCACCTGGCTCGTCTCTCCGCCTGCTCACAGACTGTTTGTTTATGTCGGCTTGCTCCAGGAAAGTGCAGATGCAGGGCGCAAACCAGCACTCTGTATCCGGGTAGGGTGCATATCCCAATGTGAAAAATGCGGTGACCCGGTAAATCAGCCTTCATCAGGTGTCTTCGAGCTGCTTCCAGGAGGGGCAAGACCATGCCCCCTTCTCCGAGGCAGCCTCAGCAGGCCGCCCCCTGAGGTCCAGCGCTCTTAGGCAGCTGCCTAAAGCTGCCTAATAGAAGCGCCAGCCCTGCTGGGGAGGCCGTGTTTGTTTGTGTTCGGACACCCCTGCACTGATTTTGATGAAACCAACGTGAGGTGTTCGATCATGGCAAGGTTTTATGGAGGTTAAGATCCCAGTTGCACCTCCCGTTGGTGTATGCTGGGCAGGACATTGACCCAGGGAGCCTGTTCTGAGCCTTCCACTGGATGGATTTGGACGAAAACTTCACCAGAGTGGTAACATTGGATTCCAGAAGACATACTATGGGGTTGAGGTCCCGGTCGGACCTCCCGTTGGTGTACAATGGGCAGAACTTTGACCCGTGGAAGCTGGGCAGAACTTGACCCGGGGACCCTATTCTAGGACTAATCAAGTGGTTGGAGTCTCGGTCGGACCTCACGGTAGGGTGCGCCGGGTAGAACTTTGATCTTTGACCCAGGGAGCCTGTTCTGGGCCTTCCTCTGGATGGACTTGGATGACATCACATAATAAAAAGTAATATCTTGAAGATTTAAACCTGGGCAATGCCAGGTACTTCAGCTAGTCACTAATATATATATACCACGAACCATCAAAACTTTGCTGTCCAAAAGCGGAGATTACTAGATTGGAGCAGAGGCGTGTTTATGTGTGTAGGAATGAGTGTGTGAGTGTATGTGTGAGTGTGTTTATGTGTGAGTGAGTGTGTGTGTGTGTGTGTGTGGTTTTATGACTCCAAACTGGTTTCTTGCCTAGGGTCCCATAGGGTCTAATTATGGCTCTTGTGAGAACAGTGATGGAAACCAGGAAAAATTACTGTGTGGCTCTAGTAGAGGATGAATGCACAGAGTGATTTTTCCCCCCCCTCTAAACAGGACAAAATAAGAAAAGTGAAGTAAAGGTATTACATATAGCATACAGGTAGAAGGAAGGAAAGTGATATTCATGGTACGGTAGGTGAACTCTACCCACATTGTAACAGTAAGTTTAGTTTTAGTTATCTGGGTTTGTGACATTCTCCAGGTCTGGCAGGTACAATAATTGGCCGACATAGCTGGCAATATTGAAGCGTGCGAGGACCTGTGGTCAGCTTGATTGATTACCTCTGTACCTTTAGCTTGGAGCAGGAAAAGTGCACATACACCATAGGCCAAGTGCTCACTGCATTCTGAGGACACAGATGACAGGATTATAAATGAGTGACTCAGGTCTAACCAGTAGATGGCAGATTCTCCTAGCGGAGGACATGGCGAGAGTAAATACCACACTTTGGTCATATGTGCCAATGCTGAATAATGTGGGAAAGCCAAAATTTATGCTAGGTTTATTGTGTATTTAATGTTTCCTTCTGATGTTTTCTTGAATTCACAATGTAAAGGTTTGCCAAAGCCAAATGAATGGAGGAATAGGATAGCACTTAAATAGTGGTCCTCTGTACACTGCAAATATTTGTTTTGGCTTAACCAGTGTATACTGCAAAAAGTATACCATATCCCACCTAAGCAAATAGTTGTTAGCCCTCTCTAGTGGTGGGCAACACATTATGGCAAGTACCGCATTTTTAATAAGTACCAACTGCTTGTGCTGGGTTGCAATTGGCTAATTTCTGCCAGGGTTGCCAGGTTTCTTGGATTTTTCAGAATTTTGTCCTGTCTACTAATCTCATGGTGGTCAGCCCCAATTGTTCATGTCTTTTTTATTTCTCCAGTAAACAGGGTTGAATTTCTCCCACCCTCACTTAATTAAAGTATTTAGATGTACAGCACAGGTCACTAAATATGTTTTCAAAAGCAACCAGTGCTCGTTACTGGTACAAGTGCCTGTCATATATCAACCAATGGTCAGCAGCTCATTTCTGAGTATCCCTGGCTTCCATTAGTACAGTAGTCTCTAGAAGTCAATAGTCAATTGAACAGGAGTCAATTAGTGCTATTTAATCAATTGCTCTGGTTCTCATGCCCACAGTACTGTCCCTAGAAAGGTGGATCCAACAGTAAAACCTTGGCCTGTGATTGCTAATTAACCAGCCACCAGTCATTTGCTTAGTAACCAACAGACATTGGGGTCCGCTACATTCTAATCTTCCAATGATTTACTTTACTCACCTCCCAAAAAATAGTAACTATCACAATATTTTACAAACTCATCTCTCGAGGAGAGGGGGGCCTGTGATTAAACATTGTTAGTGGGTCCATCATTTTTAATTGCCGTCTTGGGGTTGATAGTTTCTACGAGATTCTGGAGACTGAATTGTGCATTTGCCACCAGATTGTGGTGATCCTCATAACGTGTCCACTAGAAATTGGAACCTGTATTGCACAGTAAACACAAGATTGTAGTCTATGGTGCATGGTGACAAATTTATCACTACAGTAATTTCTAGTCTTCTGTATGTTTTTAGAGCTATGTAGCAGTGTATAAAACCATACGCTATTCTTTTATTATGCCAGTCCTTAGGGAGCCATCAATCAACCCTGACTATTTGAAATTATTGGAGATATCTGTCAATAATGATAGTTGCTTCCAAATGCGACTATTAAGGGAACAAAGATGGAGACTAGCACTCTAGTGGGAGGTATAGCCATGAATGCTGTAACATGAGATCAAAGAACAGTTTCTTTAAAAAAAAATATATATATATTTCCATGATTGCATTTCCATAACATCAGACTGTGAAGGCAGCTAGTGGTCCGTGTCAGGGTTTAGAACATACTTGACATCATTTGAGAGCAGTATTACCTGTGCATTGATCTGTACTGTGACTATTCTGGTATATTACAGTATCCTGTTTTTCATTCTGAGGTATTTTTTTACAGTTTCTTTTCCAACAATATACATCCTTACTCAATTTCCTTTCACCTGGGGGAAGTATTTTCCATTACCCTACTTAGTTCCTGAATAGACTGTTGTCCAATACCCTCCTAAAGTAGATGCACAAATAAATTTATTGGATTAGGGTTTTAGCCCTGATTTAAACACCAAGCAATGTATATTTTAAATGGAAATTAAAATATAATAATAATAATAATAATAATAATAATAATAATACATTTATTTATATAGCGCTTTTCTCCTAAAGGACTCAAAGTGCTTTACATTTGCCTTTACAGTACAAAATACAAAATAAGCTTAAACAAGTGACATTAGTGAAATGCTTGGGTGAATAGGTGAGTCTTGAGTCTATTTTTGAAGGATTCTAGAGTGGAGGCCTCTCAAACTGTGCGGGGAAGTGAGTTCCATAAGGTTGGAGCCACAAAACTAAAAGCTCGACCTACAGACGAATTCCGGGAGATTCTAGGTACTGTTAATAGTCATTCATCAACGGATCGCAGTAATCGAGTGGGACGGTAAGGAATCAGAAGCTGCTTTAGGTACCTTGGGCCATGGTCATGTAGGGCTTTGTAAGTTAATAAGCCAATCTTGAAAACAATTCACCATCTGACAGGAAGCCAGTGAATGGAGTAGAGAGTGGGTGTTATGTGGCTGGTTGGTTAATAGCCTGGCAGCTGCATTTTGTACCATCTGCAAGTGGTGCAATTCTTTTTCTGGGAGTCCAAGGTAGAGGGCGTTGCAGTAGTCTAGGCGTGATGCTATAAATGCATGTATGACTTTAGGCAGATCTTCTGAGTGAATTAAGTGCTTGATTCTGGCAATATTCCTCAGATGAAGAATGAGGATTTGATTGTGGCTGATACCTGATGTTTAAGTGTCAAGCCACTATCCAGGACAACACCAAGATTCCACACATGTTCAGTGGTTTGTAATTCTGATCCCCCAAGCGTAAGTCCTGTTGGTTGGCTATGCTGTAGCCCTGACTTGTGACCTATCATAAGGACCTCTGTTTTATCAGGGTGCAGTCGCAGCCAACTGGCACTCATCCACTCCTGAAGCTCAGCTAGGTAGCCATTTAGGGTTGTTATGGGGGTCTTTTGTACCTGGAGCAAAGGACAGGTACAGTTGTGTATAATCTGCATAGCAGTGTTAGACCAGGCCATGATGTCTGACTATTTCACCCAATGGTAGCATGTATACTGCAAAAAGCATGGGAGATAGTATAGAACCCTGTGGGACACCGCATGGAAGTGGCACTGGTGCTGAAGAGTTTACTCCAGAAGAAACTCTCTGTGACCTGCCAGTCAGACCACAGAAATTATTCAGGCGTTCAATTAGAATCCCATGGTCCACAGTATCAAATGCTGCTGAGAGATCCAGAAGGATTAAGGTTGAACAATCACCTCTGTCTCTTGCCATCAGAAGATCATTAAGCACACATACTAGAGCTGTTTCAGTGCTGTGTCTTCTCCTGAATCCTGACTGGAATGGATCATAAATATCATGGGTAGACAGGCGGGTTTCCAGTTGTATTGCCACCACTTTCTCAATGACCTTTCCTAGAAAAGGAAGGTTTGATACTAGTCTATACAGTAGTTGGTCATGCAGTCGGGGTCTAAATTAGGTTGTTTAGAAGTGGTCTAACAATTACTTCCTTTAGTGGTTCCTGTTTGCAAAGAGCATTGAACTATTTTTGCAAGTACAGGGCCAATCATGTCCATGCACCCCATGAGAAACTTGGTTGAGGCAGGGTCCAGATCACAGGTGGTGGGTCGCAACATTCTGATAATTTTGGCAATGTCTTTTACATCCATTATGTCAAAGCTGTTCCAGGGAGACAGGTGGCTTACCTTGGCAGGCGTGGTAGTTTGGCAATCCTTTGATGGCACTGTGGGGATTCCAGCCCGGATGGAGGACACTTTATCTGCAAAGAATTTTGCACTTATTGCATCTTGACTGGGAGAAAGTTTCATGAAGCTGCAGGCATGCTGGTTTGCAAGCATCTCTACTATACAGAAAAGCTGAGCTTGCCTATTGTTTGCTGCCTTGATCTCATTTGAAAGGAACTTTGTGTTCTTATGGGTGATTGTTGATTGATATTCTCCAATATTTTTGATTAGTGTTAACTTATCCTTTAGCAGGTTAGTCTTCCTCCATCATCTTTCAAGTCTATGCCCCCTTTTCTTGAGTTCACTAACAGTATTGTCAAACCAAGGGGCATGATGGTGTGGTATGCAGGGTCGTATACGCACAGGGGTGACAATATCCATTGCAGCTATCACATTTCTGTTATAGTAATGGACTAGAGAACAAGAATCTTCACAGGCCCCCATTATCGCAGAAAGATCCAGGTTTGCTGCAAGAGCCTGGGGGGTCATGCCCCTCCTTGGACGATACCTTGTCAACTCCATGGATAAAGTTCTAATTTGAGGGGTTGCAACTGAGAAGCGAATTGAGTGGTGGTCTGACCATGTGACTGGGGTTATATTTAGGTCAGAGACTTCTAATCGAATCTGGAAGACAAGATCAAGAGTGTGACCACTTATATGAGTAGCTGAAGGAATGACTTGTGTAGGCCCAGAGTATTCATTGTGCACAGGAGATCTTGGCCAAGGTGAGAGAGCTCATCATCAACCCATGCATTGAAATCCCCAAGGATCAGCCATCTTTGATGTTCCATAACTAGTCCAGCAACAATATCTACAAATTCTTGTTAAAATATCTTTCCATCTCCAGGGGGCGATAAATGAGAAGTACTCTGAATCCTAAATCTGTAGAACTGCGAGCAGCAATGCACTCAAATGAGTGAGTAATTTCCATTGGGTGGACCCTAAGTTTAAGTTCTTTGTTAAAGCAGATTGCCACTCCCCCTCCCCTGCAGTTAAGTCTTCGGTTGTGAACGACATAGTAATTTGTTGGAACTGCAGCTTCCAAAATAGGAGCTGCATTTTCGTCTAGCCAAGTCTCTGTAATACATGCAAGATCTGAAGATCAATAAGGTCAGCAATTGTTGCAGTCTTGTTTCTTATAGATCTGGCATTACAAAGGACGGACCTGATTGGGCATACCAGTGGGCCTGTAGTTTTCTTTATATTGAGTGTGGGGGCTCTGGGGATGTCAGTCACAGAGCGAGAGTTTACAGGTCTGTTCTTCCAAGCACAGGGCCGTTTGTTATGTACCACTTCTATTTGTCTCCTATATGAAACTGGTGAACCTGAAGGCAAGGAACTTATGTGGTTACAGCGGATAAGAGACCTTCGTCCTCGGTTCCCACGACTGCCCCATTGAGTTTTTTTGAAAATGCCAAAGTATTTAAGAATGGAAGCCTGTGCTGGATCAATAGGAAATGCTGCTCGTGGTGGGCGGAGTGAAAGCATAAAGCTGGAGGTGTAAAAATACATCGGGTCATCGATGAGAGAGCATGAATTGCATTTGATGATAAGAGAAGATCAAGCAGTTTTTATTTTTCTGTTTTCTCAACTCTGTATGTGATCCAGAAGTTATAATGGGATTAATGAGCAGTCTAATTTAATTTGGCTATTACTATGTCCAGTTGCTTCTCTCTTTTACAAAAGGTATATTTTGAATAAGGGTTATCTAAATAAGATAACTTGTCTTTTCAGTTAATGATTTAGTCACACAAAGTATTCCAGGGCAAAGCAGGCTTGTGGAAAGGTGTTAGAAGCCATTCCTATTATATAGGTGTGAAAATCCCAGTGTGAGACTCCTTTTGAAGTGGATATTCTGTGCAAGGGTAAAGATAGCATGTCTCCAGTGAAAACAAAAATTCGACATACTTTACAGAGAATAGATTTAATAGAACCACATATGTTAATTAGAGATGTGCACCAACCTCCTTTTTTTGGGGTCTTCGATCCGGATTCATCTTTGTGTTTTGGTTTTGCAAAACCACCCTCACGTGTTTTGGTTTTGGATCCGTATTTAAAAAGAAAAAACAGCTAAAATGACGTCTTTTCACCTGTTAGCATGCAATCCAAAACCCAAGTTCGTTTTAAATATGAGTTCCGAACTGCTGGAGGACCTGAACCGGGACTCCGTTCGACTTGGTAATCCAAAGTGATTCCGAATTCAGACTCGGTTCAGCTCGCAACCCATTAATTCAGTTGTTGTCGCTTCTCTGCGAACCGGACCCCCACATCTCTAATTTTAATGGATAGTTAAGATTGTTTTGGGTAACAACGTGACCTAGTCTGGAGCAAACAAAAAGAACAAGGTCATCTATAATTCCATATTAAAAACAGATGAATGGCAGGACACCTAATAGCCATCTAAGATAGAATGAGCAGAGGTAAATAAACTTTATCCTAATTTGCACAGAATCAGATAATTGGATTAAATGACATTGTCACATCCTGTATACAGCCATATCACATGTTTCTGTTAACTAAAATAAATAATGTATTAACAAATTTAAACAGAAGCAATAATTAATACAAAAGTGAGTTTGTGTTGTATGCCATGAATTGTATAAGAGTGAAAGTGTGCCCTGCTCCCCCTGCCATTTTGTAGGCTGAAACAATATTGATGAGAACACAGCCTATGAATTTACTAGAATTAGTGAGGTCACATACCTCAATTATGTCACCGATACCTGGAAAATGAATATTTTGCATATTCATCAATACTGGTATAGCTGACAAAATGGCGGCCTCCACTATGCCTCAGTGATGCTGTTCATAAAAAAGAAAGCTGTATTATCATAAATATTCTAGCCCTTGGTTTTGGATCTGTATCTCCTTGTGTTTTGGATCTGGATTTGGTTTTGCAAAACTGCCCCTTGCATGTTTTGTTTTTGGTTTTGGATATGTATTTTTTATCAAAAAATGATAAAAACAGCTAAAAATCACATAATTTGGGCTTTTGTTTGTTCCTACAGTATTATTAACCTCAATAACATTAATCTCCACTCATTTCCAGTCAATTTTGACCACCTCACATAATATTGTTCACCAACATAGGCCAAACCAACTCACAAGTACGTTCAATAGAAAACAATACAACACAGAAATTTACTAAAAATCGTACATGGAATATCCTTGCTCAAAACAATTAAACGTAGTTAACAAGCAGCAAACAATAAACCCTAAACCATGTGTGAATAGCAGCAGCAGACATGAATGCCCCCTATACAAGTGCACATGCCCCCAGCACATACTGGGGGCATCTCTCTGTCCAATCTGTATTTTGCTCCACGGGGAGCTGGGCCACCGATGACTGGCCCATGTAAAGCCCCGATCAATCAGCCTTTTTGTTGAGCAGTTCCCCAAAATCTCCCCAACCATTAAAAACAGTGCTCTAGTCTGTGCCTGCGAGTCAGAAACAGTGCAGGTCGGATACAGTGCACAGTACAGTGCAGGTCGGATACAGTGCGGGTCGGATACAGTGCAGTTTATAGTGCAGGTCGGATACAGTGCGAGTCTGGTATAGTGCAGATCGGATACGGGCCCTGGTCAGAGCCGGACGCTCTGACAGAGCGCTCGCTCAGAATCAGGACCGTCCCTCTGTTTTTTTTGTGTGGCCTCCTGGCCGCTCGCATAGCTGTGGGTGACAACCCACAGGTATAGCGATCGGGCCAAAAAGATGGTCGCGATGGTCAAGACCATCGCGACCATCGGGCTTGTGACGAGACCCTTGTGGTAGGGTCTCGTTGCCGCAACTCCTGGAGTGCTTTCAGCTCTATCAGAGCAAAGAGCACTCCCACTGACATCACAGTGAGTGCCTGCTAATTTGAGTGACAGGATGAGGAGTTTGTGGGTGGTAACAGAGGAAGGTGCTTGAAAACGGGGAGTGGTGATCCGAACGCAGGCGTGCCAAACGGTCAAAACGGGCGTTTTTAGGGTCTGCATAATTAACAAAGCAGCGACCATGTCACTTGGTTGTTTCTTAGCCTGAACTGTTCGCATGATTGTGGTAGGAAAATCCAACCAGAAGCACTGCGAGCAGTTCAGATGCCTTTCGATGTACTCGATTAATCTAATAAATAGCGGAGATGACGTATGATGCGAGCGGCCAAGGGACGTCTTTACAAAATAGCAAGCGCATGTTTCGTTCGCTTGCTCAGACATAGAGGCGTCAACAGACCGCAAAGAGCGAGCACTCAATTTAAATAGCCGGACCCTTTTTCTGAACGAGCGAGCACAAATAGCGTCCGGCTCTGAATCAGGCCCACAGTGTTGTTGGAAACACCAATAGTGCACTTAGTGCAGGGTGTTGGCGGTGTCCTCAACACGAGAGTGTCAGTGGTGTCCACAATGCGAAAGTGCCGGCGGTGTTGGCAGTGTGGCAGTGTTGGCAGAGTGGGGGTGCTGGCAGTGTTGGCAATGCAGGGGGGACCCTCGGTGTGGGAAAGGCGGCAGTGGCGGCAGTGGGGGGTTGCTGATGGCATTCTCAATGCATGGGGTAGCAGTGCTGGCAGTGTCCTCCTCAGTGCAGGGCACTGGCGATGTTGGCAAAACTGATGCCGATGGTGCATTCAGTATGTGAGGAGTGCAGGGGGGGGGTTCTGGCAGTGTCCTCAGTGCAGGGTGCCGGCAGTGTCAGCAGTGCGGGGATGCCCTTAGTGTTGGAGTGGCGGCAGTGATGGCAGTGTGGGGTTGCTGACAGCATCCTCAATACGTCGGGCAGCAGTGCGGGGGTTCTGGCAGTGTCCTAAGTGCAGGGAGCTGGCGGTGGCAGCAAAGCTGGGGCACCAGCGGTGTCCTCAGTGCACATGTGCTGACAGTGTCGGCAGTGCAGGGGTGCCGGTGGTGTCCTCAGTGTGGGAGTGCCAGTAGTGTCGGCAGTGTAGGGTTGCTGACAGTGTCCTCAGTACGTGGGGAGTGCGGGGGTGCTGGCAGTGTCCTCAGTGCAGGGCCGTATTAAGGTTTGTGGGGGCTCCTGGGCAACAAACTTGTGGGGGCCCTTATACATGTAACCCTAGTGTGTATATATATATAGATCCAATGGCGGCACTCCGGGGAAATAACATCACACAAGTACTTGGCTTGATAAAAGCGCTAATAAAAGCGCTGAAACGTTGCTTAAAGCTATGTTGTTGGAGTGATGTTATTTCCCCTGAGTGCCGCCATTGGATCTATACATGTCAGTGTTTCTTGACTCTAGAGTTACATTGTGGAGGGCACCCGGACCAGTCATTTCCTATTATCCTAAGGAGTGCCGGTATTTGGATGTATATATATATATATATATATATATATATATATAGACACTGTACATGTACACATACATGCATATATATATATATATATATATATATATGTATATATATATATATTCACTACCGTTCAATAGTTTGGGGTCACCCAATTTCGTGTTTTACATGAAAACTGACTTTTATTTATCAAATGAGTTGCAAAATGAATAGAACATATAGTCAAGACATTGGCAAGGTTAGAAACAATGGCCCTCATTCAGAGCCGTACGCTCTGAGCAGAGCGCACGCTCTGAATGAGGGCCGGTCTCCATGAAAATGGAACGTCCTCCTGGACGCTCGTATAGCTGTGGGTCACCACCCACAGGCAATACGAGCGTGCATTGTGATGGCCGCGATGGTCGTGACCATCGCGACCATCGTAACTGCGAGCCGGAGCCTGCGGTTGAGGTTTTCAACCGTAAGCTCCGGAGTGATTTTGGCTCTATCAGAGCCAAAATCACTCCCACTGACATCACTAGTGATGTCAATGGGCCGGCTTTTGACGGGAGGCGTTCCCATGGGAACGCCCTGTCAGGGAGGCACGCCCCCGGCACGCCTACCAAAGGGGGCGTGCTGTCAATCAACATCGACAGCACGCCCCCTTTGATCAGACACAACGAGCGAAGGACTTTCCTTCGCTCGTCGCGTCTGGCGCATGCGCACGACGGAGCTCCCTCCATCATGCGCATGCTCAGTCCAGAACATCGACCCACTTGCGAGCGGACAGCCGCTCGCGAGTGGGTCTGAATAAGGCCCAATGTTTTCTATTTGAAATAATAATTTTGTCCTTCAAACTTTGCTTTCGTCAAGAATGCTCCTTTTGCAGCAATTACAGCATTGCAGACCTTTGGCATTCTAGCTGTTAATTTGTTGAGATAATCTGAAGAAATTTCACCCCACGCTTCCTGAAGCACCTCCCACAAGTTGGATTGGCTTGATGGGCACTTCTTGCATACCATACGGTCAAGCTGCTCCCACAACAGCTCAATGGGGTTGAGATCTGGTGATTGCGCTGGCCACTCCATTACAGACAGAATACCAGCTGCCTGCTTCTTCCCTAAATAGTTCTTGCATAATTTGGAGGTATGTTTTGGGTCATTGTCCTGTTGGAGGAGGAAATTGGCTCCAATCAAGCACTGTCCACAGGGTATGGCATGGCATTGCAAAATGGAGTGATAGCCTTCCTTATTCAAAATCCCTTTTACCTTGTACAAATCTCCCACTTTACCAGCACCAAACCAGCCCCAGAACATCACATTACCTCCACCATGCTTGACTGATGGCGTCAGGCACTCTTCCAGCATCTTTTCACTTGTTCTGCATCTCACAAATGTTCTGTGTTATCCAAACACCTTAAACTTCGATTCGTCTGTCCATAACTCTTTTTTCCAATCTTCCTCTGTCCAATGTCTGTGTTCTATTGCCCATATTAATCTTTTCCTTTTATTGGCCAGTTTCAGGTATGGCTTTTTCTTAGCCACTCTGCCTAAAAGGACAGCATCCCGAAGTCGCCTCTTCACTGTAGACGTTGACACTGGCGTTTTGCGGGTACCATTTAATGAAGCTGCCAGTTGAGGACTTGTGAGGCATCTATTTCTCAAAGTAGAGACTCTAATGTACTAGTCTTCTTGCAAAGTTGTGCACTGGGGCCCTCCCACTTCTCTTTCTACTCTGGTTAGAGCCAGTTTGTGCTGTTCTCTGGAGGGAGTAGTACACACAGTTGTAAGAAATGTTAAGTTTCTTGGCAATTTCTCGCATAGAATAGCTTTCATTTCTAAGAACAAGAATAGACTGTCGAGTTTCACATGAAAGTTCTCTTTTTCTAGCCAATTTGAGAGTATAATCGAACCCACAAATGTGATGCTCCAGGTACTCAACTAGCTCAAAGGAAGGCCAGTTTTATAGCTTCTCTAACGAGTAAACCCGTTTTCAGCTGTGCTAACATAATTGCACAAGGGTTTTCAAATCATCCATTAGTCTTCTAACGCGTTTAGCAAACACAATGTACCATTAGAACACTGGAGTGATGGTTGCTGAAAATGGGCCTCTATGCACCTATGTAGATATTCCTTTAAAACCCAGACGTTTGCAGCTAGTATAGGCATTTACCACATTAACAATGTATAGAGTGTATTTCAGATTAATTTAATGTTGTCTTCATTGAAAAAAACAGTGCTTTTCTTACAAAAATAAGAAAATGTCTAAGTGACCCCAAACTTTTGAACAGTAGTGTGTATATATATATGCTCCACTGCTTGCACTACAGGAAATGACCTGGACCTTTATTAGATTAGAATACAAATCAGACTACAAAAGCCTACATACCCTGGGGGGAGAGGGGAGGGAAGAACGCCTGCTGCAGGGGCAGATAC
Organism: Taudactylus pleione; assembly: GCA_031769625.1. NCBI lineage: Eukaryota > Metazoa > Chordata > Amphibia > Anura > Myobatrachidae > Taudactylus > Taudactylus pleione. The sequence continues at coordinate 2,594,862 of JAUIMM010000628.1, read as the reverse complement.
AACCGGGAGTTTAAAGACCCGGGAAGGAGTGCAGTATACTCACTGCAGGAGTGCTGACTAGGATCTCCAGCGACTCCACTTCCTCCGCTGGGGCCGGGAGCAGACCGTCAAAGGATAGCGGGGACAACGAGGGAAGCAGGAGGATGGCCGTCGGAGCCTACCATTGTGACACAGCCGCACATGTGCACCTGACTTGTGTCTCCAGCCTTAGCCTGAGAGAGACAGACAGTCTGGGGAAGAAGGTGACCAATGGTCGCAGCTGCTACTGTGGAGGGGGCGGGGACTGCGTGGAGGTGAACTGGAGTGCAGGCAGTGAAATGCTGTTTTGTCCTCTATTAATGTAAGTGTTGCGACTGTGTGGGGGCCCCCCATGTGTGTAGCCCCCGGGACGACCACCCCTTTCGCCCCCCCTATAATCCGGCCCTGCCTCAGTGCAGGGTGCTGGCGGTGTCGGCAAATTGGGGGTGCCAGCGGTGTCCTGAGTGCATGTGTGCTGACAGTGTCGGCAGTGCATGGGTGCCGGTGGTGTCCTCAATGCAGGGCACCAGCAGTGTTGGCAGAAGGGGTGTCGGCAGTGTGGGTGCCGCCAGTGAGGGTCGGCAGCGGGGGGTGCAGGACTGTCGGCAGCGTGAGGTGGTGACGGTGTCAAGCAAGGGTGATGGGTGGCATCTTCATAACTTCCTGTGCCCATTGAATTCATTGGGCTGAATGCTGATTGGCTGAGAGCCGTGACAGACGTCTCTCTCAGCCAATAAGCGTTAAGCCCATTGAATTTAATGGGGCTTTCTAAAATGTCCGCTCGAAGCACAACCTCAAGATCCGACAGTAGGATCACAAGGTATTGCCTTGATTAGGGATGCGGGGCAGGCAGGCAGATCCGAGCTGTGTCTCGGATCCCCCCGGATCCCCGAAATTTGAGTTTGTCCGGTTCCCACTCATCTCTAATTATTATTAGAGTATATGATTGTTAATTATTTTTACTGCTAGACAAAGTTTTGTCTCTGAAATTATTTGCATTTTTGATGCTCTAATTTTTGAGTATGTGTTCTGTTATTATTCTTGGGCAGACTCTGGGGCCTATTCATCAACACTAAAATAACGTTTTTAAGGACATTTTCCTTAAATAACGTTATTTTGGTATTCATGAACAGACTTAACACAGGAGATATCACAGATATCTCCTTGCTAAGTACCCCTGCGTTAATTTCCACACTCCCCATACATTAGTATGGGGATGTGGAAATTATGGTATTCATCAAATTCCGAAAATTATCAATTTTCGGAATTTGATGCAGTTACTATTCGCCACTGTGAGGTGGCGAATAGCAGAATCCACTTACCTGTATCAGCGTGTGCAGGTCCCCCGACGAGTCCCTCCAGCGCTCTGCTCCGTCCTCAGGCTCCGGAGGCTGGTCTGTCATGTGTGCTCCCCAGCAGAGCACAAGAAAGTTTAGAAAAAGAAAACATTTTTTTTTTTTTTTAATCTGTCATGTGGTCTGCTGGGAAACCACATGACAGACCAGCAGGACGGAGCCGGAGGCTGCTGCGCGGACAGGTAAGTCGGGGGGGGGAAGGTGAGCGGAGGGGGGAGGGGGGTGGAGGGGGATCGGGGGGGGGCGAAACTTAACGCATCTGTAGGCAGTGCTGCGCATGCGCTGGTTTTACAGATGTAACAGCGCATGCGCAGCACTGTTTCCAGACGCGATAAGGTAGTGTAGGCAGGGAAAAGTATCTATTTCCCGAAAAGCTGTCATCGCAAAAATGACAGCTTTTCAGAATAGATACTTATGGAGAGGTGGAATGATGAATTCCACCTATAATTAGCTAGAACTCCATGAGAGTTCTAAAGCTAATTATCTCCATTGAATTTTTATGTTTAATGAATAGGCCCCTCAGGGGCATATGTATCAAAGCTTGATGTGAGATAAAATTGTGAAATATATTAGGGGTGTGCACCGGCCACTTTTCGTGTTTTGTGTTTTGGTTTTGGATCTGGATCTTTCTTCGTGTTTTGGATCTGGATTGGTTTTGCCAAAACCACCCTTGCGTGTTTTGGGTTCTGGGTTTTGTGTTTTGGATCTGTATTTTTTTGAAAAAAAGCATAAAAACAGCTAAAATCACAGAATTTGTAGGTTTTTCTGCTCCTATGCTATTATTAACCTCAATAACCTTAATTTCCACTCATTTCCAGTCTATTCTGAATACCTCACACCTCACAATAGTGTTTTTATGTCCAAAAGGTTGCACCGAGGTAGCTGGATGACTATGCTAAGCGACACAAGTGGGCGGCACAAACACGTGACCCATCTAGGCGTGAAACTGCAGTGGCAGACAGGATGGCATTGAAAAACTAGGCCCCAAACTGTACATAATGCAAAGAAAAAAAAGAGGTGCAAGATGGAATTGTCCTTGGGCCCTCCCACCCACCCTTATGTTGTATAAACAGGACATGCACACTTTAACAAACCAATCATTTCAGCGCCAGGGTCTGCCACACAACTGTGGCTGAAATGATTGGTTCGTTTGGGCCCCCACAAAACAAGCTGGCAATTTATCTGTCCCTGCACAAACTGGCTCTACGGAGGCAAGATGTCATCCTCATCCTCCTCATCCACCGATTCCTCACCCTCTTCAGTGTGTACATCCTCATCCTCACAGAGTATTAATTCGTCCCTGCTGGAACCACAGGTCCCTCTGTACGTTCTGGAGGCTGGTCTCCCTGGAAGAGTTGATAATTCATTTTATGAACATCATCTTCTCCACATTTTGTGGAAGCAACCTCCTACGCCTTTCGCTGACAAGGTTCCCGGCTGCACTAAACACTCTTTCGGAGTACACACTGGAGGGGGGGCAACTCAGGTAAAATAGAGCCAGTTTGTACAGGGACCTCCAAATTGCTTCTTTTTCCTGCCAGTACAGGTACGGACTGTCTGACATGCCTACTTGGATGCTGTCACCGATGTAATCCTTTAACAGACAGACGCACGCTTGTCGCTGCTGCTTTGAGGATTCAAGTGCGGCTACAGCCCACACAATTCACAAAGACAGAAAAAAAAAAGAATATTTTTATTGTTTGTGGAGCACACTTTGAGGGTTACACCACCCTTTAACAGACAGACGCACGCTTGTCGCTGCTGCTTTGAGGATGCAAGTGCGGCTACAGCCCACACAATTCACAAAGACAGAAAAAAGAAGAAGAATATTTTAATTGTTTGTGTAGAACACTTTGAGGTGTCACCACCCTTTGACAGACAGACGCACGCTTGTCGCTGCTGCTTTAAGGATGCAGGTGCGGCTACAGCCCACACAATTCACAAAGACAGAAAAAAGAAGAAGAATATTTTAATTGTTTGTGTAGAACACTTTGAGGTGTCACCACCCTTTAACAGACAGACGCACGCTTGTCGCTGCTGCTTTAAGGATGCAGGTGCGGCTACAGCCCACACATTTCACAAAGACCAAAAAAAAAAGAACAATATTTTAATTGTTTGTGTAGAACACTTTGAGGTGTCACCACCCTTTAACAGACAGACGCACGCTTGTCGCTGCTGCTTTAAGGATGCAGGTGCGGCTACAGCCCACACAATTCACAAAGACAGAAAAAAGAAGAAGAATATTTTAATTGTTTGTGTAGAACACTTTGAGGTGTCACCACCCTTTAACAGACAGACGCACGCTTGTCGCTGCTGCTTTAAGGATGCAGGTGCGGCTACAGCCCACACATTTCACAAAGACCAAAAAAAAAAGAACAATATTTTAATTGTTTGTGTAGAACACTTTGAGGTGTCACCACCCTTTAACAGACAGACGCACGCTTGTCGCTGCTGCTTTAAGGATGCAGGTGCGGCTACAGCCCACACAATTCACATAGACAGAAAAAAAAAGAACAATATTTTAATTGTTTGTGTAGCACACTTTGAGGGTGTCACCACCCTTTAACAGACAGACGCACGCTTGTCGCTGCTGCTTTGAGGATGCAAGTGTGGCTACATCGCACACAAGTCACAAACACATTAAAAAAATAGTTTTTTATTTTTTGGAACACTTTGAGAGTTACACCACCCTTTAACAGACAGACGCACGCTTGTCGCTGCTGCTTTAAGGATGCAGGTGCGGCTACAGCCCACACATTTCACAAAGACCGAAAAAAAAAGAACAATATTTTAATTGTTTGTGTAGAACACTTTGAGGGTGTCACCACCCTTTAACAGACAGACGCACGCTTGTCGCTGCTGCTTTAAGGATGCAGGTGCGGCTACAGCCCACACATTTCACAAAGACCAAAAAAAAAAGAACAATATTTTAATTGTTTGTGTAGCACACTTTGAGGGTGTCACCACCCTTTAACAGACAGACGCATGCTTGTCGCTGCTGCTTTGAGGATTCAAGTGCGGCTACAGCACACACAATTCACAAAGACAGAAAAAAAAAAGAATATTTTTATTGTTTGTGGAGCACACTTTGAGGGTTACACCACCCTTTAACAGACAGACGCACGCTTGTCGCTGCTGCTTTGAGGATGCAAGTGCGGCTACAGCCCACACAATTCACAAAGACAGAAAAAAGAAGAAGAATATTTTAATTGTTTGTGTAGAACACTTTGAGGTGTCACCACCCTTTAACAGACAGACGCACGCTTGTCGCTGCTGCTTTAAGGATGCAGGTGCGGCTACAGCCCACACAATTCACAAAGACAGAAAAAAGAAGAAGAATATTTTAATTGTTTGTGTAGAACACTTTGAGGTGTCACCACCCTTTAACAGACAGACGCACGCTTGTCGCTGCTGCTTTAAGGATGCAGGTGCGGCTACAGCCAACACATTTCACAAAGACCAAAAAAAAAAGAACAATATTTTAATTGTTTGTGTAGAACACTTTGAGGTGTCACCACCCTTTAACAGACAGACGCACGCTTGTCGCTGCTGCTTTAAGGATGCAGGTGCGGCTACAGCCCACACAATTCACATAGACAGAAAAAAAAAGAACAATATTTTAATTGTTTGTGTAGCACACTTTGAGGGTGTCACCACCCTTTAACAGACAAACGCACGCTTGTCGCTGCTGCTTTGAGGATGCAAGTGTGGCTACATCGCACACAAGTCACAAACACATTAAAAAAATAGTTTTTTATTTTTTGGAACACTTTGAGAGTTACACCACCCTTTAACAGACAGACGCACGCTTGTCGCTGCTGCTTTAAGGATGCAGGTGCGGCTACAGCCCACACATTTCACAAAGACCGAAAAAAAAAGAACAATATTTTAATTGTTTGTGTAGAACACTTTGAGGGTGTCACCACCCTTTAACAGACAGACGCACGCTTGTCGCTGCTGCTTTAAGGATGCAGGTGCGGCTACAGCCCACACATTTCACAAAGACCAAAAAAAAAAGAACAATATTTTAATTGTTTGTGTAGCACACTTTGAGGGTGTCACCACCCTTTAACAGACAGACGCACGCTTGTCGCTGCTGCTTTAAGGATGCAGGTGCGGCTACAGCCCACACAATTCACAAAGACAGAAAAAAAAGAACAATATTTTAATTGTTTGTGTAGCACACTTTGAGGGTGTCACCACCCTTTAACAGACAGACGCACGCTTGTCGCTGCTGCTTTAAGGATGCAGGTGCGGCTACAGCCCACACATTTCACAAAGACCAAAAAAAAAAGAACAATATTTTAATTGTTTGTGTAGCACACTTTGAGGGTGTCACCACCCTTTAACAGACAGACGCACGCTTGTCGCTGCTGCTTTAAGGATGCAGGTGCGGCTACAGCCCACACAATTCACAAAGACAGAAAAAAAAAGAACAATATTTTAATTGTTTGTGTAGCACACTTTGAGGGTGTCACCACCCTTTAACAGACAGACGCACGCTTGTCGCTGCTGCTTTAAGGATGCAGGTGCGGCTACAGCCCACACAATTCACAAAGACAGAAAAAAAAAGAACAATATTTTAATTGTTTGTGTAGCACACTTTGAGGGTGTCACCACCCTTTAACAGACAGACGCACGCTTGTCGCTGCTGCTTTGAGGATGCAGGTGGAATCTAGACGGGATTTGGAACCGAGGACACACTACCTCCATCAATTGTCTAAATCCCACTGCACTAATGTCGGATACCGGACGCACGTCTAACACCAACATAGCAGTCAAGGCCTCAGTTATACGTTTTGCTTCAGGATGACTGCTGTCGTACTTCATCCTCATCGCTAGGGACTGTTGGAGGGTCAATTGTTTAGTAAAAGTAGTGATGTTCCTACTTCCTCTCTGGGATGATGAACAACTCCCAGCAGCAGCAACAGCACTAGGAGGAAGTGGTTCTTGATCTTTCCCTATTTTATTTTTATCGGAGAAAGTTTGGTCCTCCATTTATGTTATATTGATATATATACGTGCGGCTAAAGCGCACACAAACACAGAAAATATTATTTTATTTTTGCTGGAGAGTAGTGCACTTTGTGGGTTACACCACCCTTTAAGAAATGAGCCAGCCGGCTCTTTACTTATGGGACACAGGCGCACGCTTGGCGCTGCTCCTTTGTTGATGCACGTGCAGCCACAGTGCACACAATTCACAAACACAGAAAATAATTTTTTTTTTGGTTTGGACTGGAGTGTACTTTCGGGGGTTACAGCACCCTTAACGGTCAAGCCAGCCGGCCCTTTACTTATGACACAGGTGCACGCTTGGCACTACTTTGTTGATGCACGTGCGGCTACTGCGCACACAATTCACAAACACAGAAAATAATTTTTTTTTGGTTTGGACTGGAGTGTACTTTCGGGGGTTACAGCACCCTTTAACGGTCAAGCCAGCCGGCCCTTTACTTATGACACAGGCGCACGCTTGGCACTACTTTGTTGATGCACGTGCGGCTACTGCGCACACAATTCACAAACACAGAAAATAATTTTTTTTTTGGTTTGGACTGGAGTGTACTTTCGGGGGTTACAGCACCCTTAACAGTCAAGCCAGCCGGCCCTTTACTTATGACACAGGCGCACGCTTGGCACTACTTTGTTGATGCACGTGCGGCTACTGCGCACACAATTCACAAACACAGAAAATAATTTTTTTTTTGGTTTGGACTGGAGTGTACTTTCGGGGGTTACAGCACCCTTAACGGTCAAGCCAGCCGGCCCTTTACTTATGACACAGGCGCACGCTTGGCACTACTTTGTTGATGCACGTGCGGCTACTGCGCACACAATTCACAAACACAGAAAATAATTTTTTTTTTGGTTTGGACTGGAGTGTACTTTCGGGGGTTACAGCACCCTTAACGGTCAAGCCAGCCGGCCCTTTACTTATGACACAGGCGCACGCTTGGCACTACTTTGTTGATGCACGTGCGGCTACTGCGCACACAATTCACAAACACAGAAAATAATTTTTTTTTTGGTGTGGACTGGAGTGTACTTTCGGGGGTTACAGCACCCTTAACGGTCAAGCCAGCCGGCCCTTTACTTATGACACAGGCGCACGCTTGGCACTACTTTGTTGATGCACGTGCGGCTACTGCGCACACAATTCACAAACACAGAAAATAATTTTTTTTTTGGTTTGGACTGGAGTGTACTTTCGGGGGTTACAGCACCCTTAACGGTCAAGCCAGCCGGCCCTTTACTTATGACACAGGCGCACGCTTGGCACTACTTTGTTGATGCACGTGCGGCTACTGCGCACACAATTCACAAACACAGAAAATAATTTTTTTTTTGGTTTGGACTGGAGTGTACTTTCGGGAGTTACAGCACCCTTAACGGTCAAGCCAGCCGGCCCTTTACTTATGACACAGGCGCACGCTTGGCACTACTTTGTTGATGCACGTGCGGCTACTGCGCACACAATTCACAAACACAGAAAATAATTTTTTTTTCGGTTTGGACTGGAGTGTACTTTCGGGGGTTACAGCACCCTTAACGGTCAAGCCAGCCGGCCCTTTACTTATGACACAGGCGCACGCTTGGCACTACTTTGTTGATGCACGTGCGGCTACTGCGCACACAATTCACAAACACAGAAAATAATTTTTTTTTTGGTTTGGACTGGAGTGTACTTTCGGGGGTTACAGCACCCTTAACGGTCAAGCCAGCCGGCCCTTTACTTATGACACAGGCGCACGCTTGGCACTACTTTGTTGATGCACGTGCGGCTACTGCGCACACAATTCACAAACACAGAAAATAATTTTTTTTTTGGTTTGGACTGGAGTGTACTTTCGGGGGTTACAGCACCCTTAACGGTCAAGCCAGCCGGCCCTTTACTTATGACACAGGCGCACGCTTGGCACTACTTTGTTGATGCACGTGCGGCTACTGCGCACACAATTCACAAACACAGAAAATATATTATTTTTTTAGCACTTGGGGGGAGCACCCCTGATGGACAGAGCACCCCCTGGACAACACTGCAGCACTCCTTTAGGACTGGGACACTGCACAGGACTTTGGAGTGGACACAGCCCCTATGGAGAACTGACTGCACAACACAGTCCAGCCAGCCCCTATGGACTTTGAAGTAGTGGACACAGCCCCTATTAACAACAGCAGCACAGCACAACACAGCCAGCCCCTATGGACTTTGAAGTAGTGGACAACAGCAGCACTACACTACACTACACAGCCCTAACTCCCACCCTCCCTCTTCACTGTCCACAGCCGAGTGAGAAAATGGCGCCGACGTGGGTACCTTATATAGGATCCAAAACCCGCGAGACTCGGAAGGCGGGATGATGACGTTTTGCCTCGATTTCAGATCCGAGTCAGGCGGGAAAAGTCGAGCCTGATTCGGATCGGACTCGGATCGGGGGGGCTCGGGGGGGTTCGGATTTCAGAAATCCGAAGCCGCTCACCCCTAAAATATATATCACCAACCAATCAGCTCCAAACTATCATTTCTTAAACACAGCCTGCAAAATGTAAGTTAGGAGCTGATTGGTTGGTGATATATATCTCACAATTTTATCTCACATCAAGCTTTGATACATATGCCCCTAATAGTTTAAAATAGTCTGGATAATATTATATTTTAAATAAAGTGAAAGAAAATATATGTTTTAATTAGCAAATTATACAACTACATAAATAAAAGTGTCCCAAAAAGGTCTCATTCTCTTTATTAGCCTAGGCTAATTCTCTTTTCCCGAGTAGGTGTAGAGGGATCACAAGATTGCATTCAATAGGTTACTGTCATCTGAAGATGGCGTCAGCCCACCTATGCAAGATAGCAAAGCTTTGCGGATCTTGTTAAATACCGTCACCAAATAAAACTATAGTGTCTGCGGCAAGATAAGGGACACGTAATTCTGCCCTTAAACATGGAAACAGCAGTTTCTGTATATTTTAAGGGTAGAATTGATTAATCAATAAGCCCCTTAGAATATTAGTAGCCGTCATCCTGGTTCAGCCCTGCTCACATTTTGGGAAGCATTGAATGGTAAGCACACACCAAGCAGGAGGACCCTGGGGAAGCTCAGCACATCTATCAGTTCTCAGGAGGGGTCAGTTTCTGGGTGTGCTGCATAGGTCCTGCTATCAGGCTACAGAGCCCCTTATATCCAGGGGCGGATTGGGCCGCCGGGCCGTTTCCTGCTGGGCCGGTCCCTTTGTTCCCCTTTTGTGGCCGCTACCCTTTAGTCACCCCTGCACCGCTGGCCGGGCTGCCACGATCAGAGCTCAGCTCCGATCGGGCAGCTCACTGAAGTAAACAAAAAAAATGGCCGACGGGGGAGCTGCTGCGCATGCCCAACTGCAGCAGCTCCTCCCATAGGCCATTGCGGAGTCCGTCAGTAACCACTGATGGCTCCGCTTGCAGCCCGCCCTCTCTCCGGCATGTACATCAGCCGTTCCCCTCTCCGGTGGCTACATCAGCCCGCCCCCCTCTCCGGCATTTGCATCAGCCCGCCCACCTCTCTGGCAGCTACAACAGCCCGCCCTCTCTCCGGCATTTACATCAGCCCGCCCTCTCTCCGGCATTTACATGACCCTGCCCCCCTCTCCGGCGACTACAGCAGCAGCAGCGGCAGCCATCCCCTGCACAGTGCACAGTACAGCACGCACAGAGCACAGGTTCAGGAGGAGCTTTGTATTATAAACTTTATAATATATATATATATATAGAAAATCTGCCTGCCTGTTTATGATAGCGTATCAATCTGTAAATAGTATATAGTAGCTCAGCTACTGTGGCAAGAAAAGTAGTGTGTATGTATATATATACATGTATATATATATATATATATATATATATATATACTACTTTTCTTGCCACAGCAGCTAAGGTATTATATACTATATTAAAAATAAGATATATATATATATATATATATATATATACACACATGCCCCCCTCCACAAACCCCGCCCCCTCAATAGACCCGCCCCCATTAGGGCTGCTACCGGAATTTTCCCAGGCTGGTTTTCGATCCCAATCCGCCCCTGCTTATATCACATCAGCGTCCCTACCTTTATGTGTCCATTCATCCGATACACAGGTTATTATTATTATCTCATATGTAGGCCCTCATTTATTAACGAGTTTTATCACCAAAACGAGTGATAAATGTCACTGTGTATGATAAATGGTGCTCCAGCCAATCAGCTCCCAACTGTCGTTTTTCTAACAGTTGACAGTTGGGAGCTGATTGGCTGGAGCACCATTATCATACACAGTGACATTTATCACTAATTTTGGTGATAAAACTCGTTAATAAATGAGACCCATTATGTGCTGACATCCTACACAGCGCTGTACACTAATAGCATCATGACCTAAACAAATGACACTCCATTGAGTATAAGCTCTATTCTAAGAGGTTTGAGGAACACCTGATACATATATATGGGAAATTGTATTCTTGCTGATTATGGGCCTACACAAACATGTACTGATGCTATATAAACATGGCAGGTAGGGCACAGAGCTGATCTAAGCAGCAGCCATCTCTAACTGCTGCCTGCAGGCATTGTGATGTCACAATCCAGGCCACAGCCCTATATAAAGGATGCCCAGCTACTGGCAGCCACTTTGTGGTGACATTCCGTCTCACATTGCTACTCACTGAGTAATTCCTCATTATTTTAGTTAGGCGACTTTGGAAAACGAATATTGATTAAGGACCTCGGATTAACATCTTCTGATGAGTCCTGATTAACATCTTCCGATAAGGTCCTGAATTACATCTTTGAATGAGGACTCAAAAATGACTGAAGATCATCTTTTGGGTAAGGATGAAATAACAACGTTTGGCCTGTCACACTTACCCCCCTCAGACACCTCCCTCCCTGGTATCTGGAGTTTGTAATTTCCAGACGATGGACAGCGATTCATCTGATGTGACACTGCATAAGGGAGGAGAGGGTAACAAAAAGTTACCGGCCATGCTGCCCCCCGGGGAGGTTACCGATAACACCAAGGCGATCCTCCATAACACCAAGCTCCTCTACTCTCCGGTGCTACGGGGCTGTTTGCCTGAAATCATTGCCGTTATGCCACTGGAAAACCTTGTGCGCAGGATTAACGTGATCAATGATGTCCTCACAAAGGAGATGGAGAAGTTGGCCATTATTGAGACGAACAACAAAAAGAAGGAGACTGCCAATATGCCACTGGTAAAAACTGTGTGTTGGGTGAACATGATAAATGATGTCCTCAGCAAGGAGCAGCTGCCCATTACTGAGGTGAATATGATCTACGATTTTCTGTGCCACGTCTTGGAGGTGAGGAGGGATGTAAGTGGCTTATTTAAAAATATGATCCCTGTTATTACAAAAGCAATGACAGCGTCAGAGCGCTGTAACACTGAGTGCAAGTGGCTACCAGCAAGCAAAGTTCTATTCTACCTGGCCAAGGACTACATGGAGACCACCATTGTGGAGCTGGTGACTACTATTCAGGTACACGGGTACTCCCCTCCACTGTCTGCATTTACCACACTGGCAGCTATAATGTCTTACACCACCGTGCCCTTCACTCAGAAGGTGTATCTATTATCTCTGATATGTCCACATATGGAGACTGTAACTGATCCCTGCGCCCGGATCGTTCTTTCCATCTTCATTAATAATGCTGCTGTGTCCTTTGGGAGTCCTGCTATACAAGAGCCAAATATTAAGCTGTTATTTACAAAGGCCTGCGATATACTCACCAGCTGGAAAATACAAAACGGGAACAGCACTGAGGATAAAAGGATCATCATTACCACCATACACCAAGTGAATTCCTTGCTGGCCGGCCATCGCAGCAGCTTTACATCCTACAGAAGTTATGTGAGCAGCAAAAACCAGGAGGTAACACCAAAACAACTAACAACTTTTGGCCCTGAAGTGATATATAAGACCGTTGTATCTGACAGGGTGTGTAATGAATACGAAGATGCTGACAACTTTGTTAAAACTATTGTCCAGACCGGAGACTGGAGAGAGATTCTGGGTCTTCTTAGGCCACTATATAGATCACATAATTTACAAACCAAAGTTGCCAGTGTTACAATTTGTGCGGGTCTTATGGCATATCCTGATTGTGTCTCTGGCGACCTACCTAATGCATTTGTTAACAACATATTGCCCATGATGGATGAACTCGATAACAATACTCGCCTCAAGGTCATAGAGTGCACTGAACATTTCACAAAGGCCTTACCAAACATGGCTATGAAATTCAGGAATGCATTAATGAAGACACTTCTGCGGGAGATGAAGAAAGAAGATCCGGCCTCGCTTCCCATCATCCTAAGAAATTTGATGACCATTGTTCAAATGCATGGAGAGAAGACTTGGTGCAAATATAATAAAATCCTCCGCTACACTGCAAGACATCTAACTAATGCAGACCACGTGCTCCAATGCCATGCAACCAAGCTGTTTGGGGAGCTAGTTCAGCGCTGCAGAGTATTTCCATTTAGTCCTGTCACCAGACTAGTTAAGGAGTATTGCCTGTCACTGATGGTAAATATGCACAGTACTAACTCAGACGTGATATCGGCCACTGTGGTCTGCCTCATCCAGTGCTTGACCCATCTTGGCTGCAAGGCCATCATACTGGAAGAGGGCAGCGAGTATAGGGACAGTGAACACATACAGGCCATTTACAGTACCCTAGCTGATAGACACCTTCTAAAGGCAATGCTATGCCAAGCAGCAAAAGCTCCGACCGCATCCGCAGATCCCGAGGCACTAGCGAGGCATATTAGCGCTCTGAAAACCTTCATACATTAATTGTAAGTAAAACAATAGGAATAAAAGCACAACCCCCCTATATACTCGATCATGTGTTTAGACGAGCTGGGGGTTAGAAGAAAGGGGGGTATAGTATATAAATATATGGTATATATTATGCAATAAAGCATACAGAAGATACAAATATAACAGCAAATGTGTAATACCTGCAAATGAGTGTAATATTCACATGATAAAAAAACTAAGGCCCTGATTCATACCCGCTCGCTGTTTTCACCCACAGCTTTAGCGAGCGGCCTGGTGGTCCCGACCATCGGGCTTGTGACGAGACCCTTGTGGTAGGGTCTTGTCTGACGCAAGCCTCAGGAGGGCTGCCCACAAACGGCAGGCATTCCTTCGGGAATGCCTCTGTTTGGCAAGCCACTCCCCCTGACCCGCCTACAAAATGGGGCGAGCTGTCGATCAACATCGACAGCTGCCCCGTTTGTAGCGAGCCCCGGAGCAAGTGAATTTCTCACTCGCTCCGGGGCTCGTGCGTGCGCACTGCCCGGCCATCGACCCGCTTGCGAGCGCTATGTGCTTGCGAGCGCTATGTGCTTGCGAGCGGGTCTGAATCGGGTCCCAAGATCAGTAATTTATTTTTTCCTGAAGACAGACCTGTGGTACCTGAGCACCCAGGGTATATGAGCGACCAGCTGCCACTCTCTGTGTGTGTATGCCATTATATTGGTGGATCTAAATCTACCTCTTTCTGCAAACTATAGTAGGAAAACCACATTTACATCATCTGACTACACTTCTGATACCAATGAGCTGAGGATACTAGCACTTTGGAGAATATAATTTAGATAGATTATCTTTTTCTCTCAGACAGGTAGCAACCATGTTAATCTTAGGCACACTTACCTACTTTTGAAAAAACATTTCAGGCAGAGGAGCCCATTCAGACCCACTCACAAGATGTGGTCGCTCACTGGCAAAAAGGGGCTTGATATTTAAATTAAGCTCTCGCACTGCGTCGCGTAAGGATGCCCACTATGTCTTTGCGACCTACGGCTATGAGCGTTCGCTAGTGTATAAAGACGCCCCCTTGCCACTCGCAACACACGTCATCTCCGGGAATTGTAGGATTAATCAGTAACATCGAGAGCCATCGGAGCTGCTCACGGCATTTGAGGTTGCCTTTCCCCGCCGCAAGCACTGCGATCAGTGCGGGCTGAAATACATGCAGGTGACGTGTACAATGACGCTACTTTGTTAATTATCCACAGCCTTTAAACAGCGTTTTGGCGGCCTGACACGCCTTCGTTCGCTCCACCACTCACAAGCACCTTCCCTGGTTTCTATCCACAAACGGCACTATGTGTCAGTCAAAGAAGTGAGCTGATAGTGGCTTACGAGCAACCAAAATCAGATCGCAAAGACTAGCTTGCGCATGCGCACTGCGAATTATACACATGCGCAGACGGATGAAAATCGTTCAGAGTGAGCGCAACTTAGCGAGCGGGTCTGAATCAAGTCCACAGTGTGAAAGCAGCACCTATGAGTGCTGTGGTCAAGTGGGTGTGTACTGCTACATCTATGACGCGTGTCATAAAGCTGACTTGGAGTACATCCAAATGTAAATGAGCCCCAAAGCAGTTAGTAAGAGCTACGTGTTGATGAAAACATACTGATACTTTTCAGACAATGCATGTAGCCATAGGGATCATTGTGCCTTATACCCAATGCAGGGAAATTATACTAATAATGATCCCATTGGAATGTATGGGATGCAGTCAGGATGCCAGTGGATGGGATCCCGAAAATGAATATACCGACGCTGGAATCCCGAAGGTAAGTAGCTGGGTTAGCATTAGGGCTAGGCTGGGGATGGGGGGTTAGGTTTCGGGACCTCGCGGGGTGGGTTAGGGTCAGACCCTGACTGGGGAGGGTTAGGTTAGGCTACGGGGAGAGGAGGTTAGAGTAAAGGTGCATACGCACGGGACGACAGCACAATGGCTGCGGCTTGGGGGTCACTGCGACTGCTATCATAGACACAGATTGGTACATGCGCAGTACAGATCCTACATCAGTGACAGAAGGTCCCCCATACAGTGTTGGGCAGTGACAGAGGGGCCCGATACAGTGTAGGTCAGTGGCAGAGGGGCCCCCATACAGTGTAGGTCAATGACAGAGGAGCCCCCATACAGTGTAAGTCAGTGACAGAGGGGATACCATCCAGTGTAGGTCAGTGACAGAGGGGCCCCATACAGTGTAAGTCAGTGACAGAGGGGATACCATCCAGTGTAGGTCAGTGACAGAGGGGCCCCCATACAATGTAAGTCAGTGACAGAGGGGCTACCATCCAGTGTAGGTCAGTGACAGAGGGGCCCCCATACAGTGTAAGTCAGTGACAGAGGGGCCCCCATACAGTGTAGGTCAGTGACAGAGGGGGCCCCATACTGTGTAGGTCAGTGACAGAGGGGCTCCCATAATGTGCAGGTTAGTGACAGAGGGGCCCCCATACAGTGTAAATCAGTGAGAAGCCCCAATACAGTTTATAGCTCAGTGAAAGAAGGGCCCCCATACAGTGTATAGCTCAGTGACAGAGGGGCGCCGATACAGTGTATAGGTCAGTGACAAAGGGCCCCCATATAATTTATAGGTCAGTGACAATTTATAGGTTTCAGGACCTCCCGGGGTGGGTTAGGGTTAGACACTGACTGGGGAGGGTTAGGTTAGGCTACGGGGAGAGGAGGTTAGAGTAAAGGTGCGTACGCATGGGACAACAGCTGTGGCTTGGGGGTCAGTGTGACTGCCGTCACAGACACAGATCGTTACATGTGCAGTACAGATCCTACATCAGTGACAGAGGGGCTCCCATACAGTGTAGGTCAGTGACAGAGGGGCCCCCATACAGTGTAGGTCAGTGACAGAGGGGCTCCCATACAGTGTAGGTCAGTGACAGAGGGGCCCCCATACAGTGTAAGAGTAGCCCCATACTGTGTATAGGACAGTGACAGAGGAAAGGGTGCAGTTACCTCAGGAGGCACCAGGGGGCACCATGGAGCCAGTTTTCCCATTACCAGGAAGTGACAGGTGAAGGGAGGCCGCTGTCTGACCCTGGGCCGGTGTAACATGGCGATGCCCACCATCCAGGTGTCGGTCCAGGCTAGGCGGAAGGTTGTGGGGAGAGGCCGGGACAATGTGCTGCTGCAGCTCAGTGTGTAGAACGAGAGCATTATGGATTTCCGCCTGCATTATATATATTTTTTAAGTATTTTGTATTAAACTTATAGGTTTTAAAAGAAATCTTGGTTGTTGGTGGCGTACAGTAATGTGCATAAAGAAGTTCCACACTCCACTGCACAAAGAAACAGGGGCCAAATGCAATGGAGCTAGGGCCTGGGAGTTTGTGGGGAGTTGAATGTTTGTAGGTCTAAATTTCTGTTCTTTGTCATCTTTTCACCTGGCAGGAGCTGTTGCAGGACAGCCAGGAGCTCGCGACCCAGCCTAATGGCGGGATTTAAAGGGTCCGGTCTACGAAAAAGAACATGGTAGGCCGGCATAGAGCAGTACTGGCGCAGAGCAGATGGCAAGTACATTATGATGAGTTCTTGTGTGTGTTTGTATGTTGTTCTGTTATTCTTGTCTTTTTTCCAGTGTACTTGTGGGAACAGGGGCCAAATGGAATGGAGCTAGGGCCTGGGAGTCTGTGGTGAGTTGAATATGTTGGTAGGTCTAAATTTCTGTTCTTTGTCATCTTTTCACCTGGCAGGAGCTGTTGTAGGACAGCCAGGAGCTCGCGGCCCAGCCTAATGGTGGGATTTAAAGGGTCCGGTCTACGAAAAAGAACATGGTAGGCCGGCATAGAGCAGTACTGGCGCAGAGCAGATGGCAAGTACATTATGATGAGTTCTTGTGTGTGTTTGTATGTTGTTCTGTTATTCTTGTCTTTTTTCCAGTGTACTTGTAGGAACTAGGGATGTGTAGGCTCGGATAGGTTCGAGTTTGCACGTTGAGTTCGGATTTTTCCCTCCAAAAAAACGGAACTCAGAAAGAGGCAAAACGTCCTCTTACATGGACGAACATCATCATTCCTGGACTTTTGTCCAGGAATGATGATGTTCGTCCATGTAAGATGACGTTTTGCCTCTTTCTGAGTTCCATTTTTTTGGAGGGAAAAATCCGAACTCAACGTGCAAACTCGAACCTATCCGAGCCTGCACATCCCTAGTAGAAACAGGGGCCAAATGGAATGGAGCTAGGGCCTGGGAGTTTGTGGTGAGTTGAATATGTTTGTAGGTCTAAATTTTTGTTCTTTGTCATCTTTTCACCTGGCAGGAGCTGTTGCAGGACAAGCAGGAGCTTGCGGACCAGCCTAATGGCGGGATTTAAAGGGTCCGGTCTACGAAAAAGAACATGGTAGGCCGGCATAGAGCAGTCCTGGCGCAGAGCAGATGGCAAGTACATTGTGATGAGTACTTGTGTGTGTTTGTATTATTGTTCTGTTTTTCTTGTCTTTTTTCCAGTGTACTTGTAGGAACTAGGGATGTGTAGGCTCGGATAGGTTCGAGTTTGCACGTTGAGTTCGGATTTTTCCCTCCAAAAAAACGGAACTCAGAAAGAGGCAAAACGTCCTCTTACATGGACGAACATCATCATTCCTGGACTTTTGTCCGGGAATGATGATGTTCGTCCATGTAAGATGACGTTTTGCCTCTTTCTGAGTTCCATTTTTTTGGAGGGAAAAATCCGAACTCAACGTGCAAACTCGAACCTATCCGAGCCTGCACATCCCTAGTAGAAACAGGGGCCAAATGGAATGGAGCTAGGGCCTGGGAGTTTGTGGTGAGTTGAATATGTTTTTAGGTCTAAATTTTTGTTCTTTTTCATCTTTTCACCTGGCAGGAGCTGTTGCAGGACAGCCAGGAGCTTGCGGCCCAGCCTAATGGCGGGATTTAAAGGGTCCGGTCTACGAAAAAGAACATGGTAGGCCGGCGTAGAGCAGTCCTGGCGCAGAGCAGATGGCAAGTACATTGTGATGAGTACTTGTGTGTGTTTGTATTATTGTTCTGTTTTTCTTGTCTTTTTTTCAGTGTACTTGTAGGAACAGGGGCCATATGGAATGGAACTAGGGCCTGGGAGTTTGTAGTGAGTTGAATATGTTTGAAGGTCTAAATTTCTGTTCTTTGTCATCTTTTCACCTGGCAGGAGCTGTTACAAGACAGCCAGGAGCTCTCGGTCCAGCCTAACTGCGGGATTTAAAGAGTCCGGTCTACGAAAAAGAACATGGTAGCCCGGCATAGAGCAGTACTGGCACAGAGCAGACGGCAAGTACATTGTGATGAGTACTTGTGTGTGTGTTTGTATATTGTTCTGTTATTCTTGTCTTTTTTCCAGTGTACTTGTGGGAACAGGGGCCAAATGGAAGGGAACTAGGGCCTCAGAGTTTGTGGTGAGTTGAATATGTTTGTAGGTCTAAATTTCTGTTCTTTGTCATCTTTTCACCCGGCAGGAGCTGTTGCAGGACAGCCAGAAGCTCGTGGTTCAGCCTAATGGCGGGATTTAAAGGGTCCGGTCTACAAAAAAGAACATGGTAGGCCGGCATAGAGCAATACTGGCGCAGAGCAAACGGCAAGTACATTGTGATGAGTTCTTGTGTGTTTTTGTATTATTGTTCTGTTTTTCTTGTCTGTTTTCAACTGTACGTTTAGGGAGTGTGAGACGGCATGCCACCATTCAAAAGACCGACAACAGCATCCCAATCATCAGCATGCTGAGGGGGGCTCCAAAAATGCACTAACCCTTCCTCCTTCATCCCCTAAACCTCCCCATTAGTTCCCTAACCTAATTCTCCCCCTTAGTTCGTAAAACTAACCCTCCCCCCTAGTACCTAACCCTAACCCCCCCATGATGCCTAAATCTAAACCGCCCCCTGCGACATAAAACTATACTTTCACACTATAATTTGGTTGAGGATGTCGGCTGTCGGATTCAGGCATCGGCAACTCATACCAGGTCTGAATACTGGCATCTGTCTTTAACCGTGGTTCGGGATTTAGGCGTCGGGATTTCGATGGATGGCATCCCGAAAGTATGTAAATTAACTACAGTACATCCAGTTTAGAAGGGTTATGTAAAAATGTGTTCAAGTTTATCAAAGTATTAGAATTACAATTTAGGATAACTATTCTTTAAAAACACGGTATATTTTAAATCATTTATACCAGGAGGGAGGCAATTGTTGGACCATTTAGTCTTGTCAAGACGACATTAAAAAGCAAAATAGACAGGTATCCCACCAATGCAAAGTTTATACACAAATGCATGGTGTAGCAAACTCCCACCCCACAAGACAAATTTAAAAACAAAATAATAATAACTTTAAACAAAATTTGAATAACTTGTTCCACTAGTTTTGTTCAAATATATTGTAATAATACATAATTCAAGAAAATTGTGTTTTCTAATGTTTAATTTGTTTCTTTTTTTGACAGCTTTCGACATCTTAACAAACTAAAGACAGTTCTTCACAGATGATAATTTGCTGGATCCTGTTATTAAAATCTTCAAAATTAAGCTGTTATCATCACCTTACTTCAGGAATGTTGCTGGAGTGCCTGCTGATGTACCCGAGTAGCTGGCGTTGTTTGATGCAACTAATATCATGTCTGTGAGATACTAAAGGGGTTATTTACTAAGTAGCATTTTTTTTAAATAGGAGATGTTGCCTATAGTAACCAATTACAATCTACTTATCATTTATCTAGCACCTTCTAGAAGATAACAGGTACAATCTGATTTTTTACTATGGTCGACATATCCATTTTTAAAAACACGCACTTTACTTAATATGCTCACAAGGGACTAGACTGAGCCTGCAAAACTTCTGCAAAGTCAGGACACCATGCTGGGCTACCCACGAGGGACCCACAGAGCGAGTACAATGAGCAGATACTGTATTCGGCACAGGAAGGCCAGTCTGCATATAAGCCTGTGAGATAGTCATGCGAATCCATCTGGCCAGAGGCTGTTTTTTAGCTGGCCATCCATTCTTGTTGAATCCATATAGGACAAAGACGGAGTCTGATTTCCTGATGGAAGTAGTATGGTCCACGTATATCTTCAGAGCAAGGACCACATCCAAAGAGGCCTCATCTGCCAGGAGGTCTGGTGAATTAAAGGCCAGAACCACAATTTCCTCATTCAGGTGGAAGCGAGGAACCACCTTGGCAAGGAAGCCTGGGCATGTTCGAAGAACAGCCCTGCGCTGATGAAATATGGAAGTGACATGAAAGTGCTCCCAAATCCTATACCCTACGGGCACATACATTAGCCAGAGGAAACAGAGTCTTCGTACCTGACCCACTGATGTCAGGTACGAATGGAGGTTCCTGAAGTGCATGGAGAACCACTGGCAAATTCCATGGAACCATAGGTGAGACAGAAGAAGGTTGTATATGTAGAACATCCTGCATGAAAGTGTGAAAATCCGGAATAGGAGCAATTCTACACTGAAACCAGATAGACAAAGCAGAGACCTGCACTTTCAAAGATGCAAGGTGGAGGACTAGATCCAGTCCAGCCTGAAGAAAGGCAAGGATTCGAGAAATTTTAAAGACCTGGGGAGCACACCATTGGAAATATGTATGCCATATTCTGTAGTAAATCCTGGCTAAGGCCAGTTTACATGCTCTGAGCATGGTCTGGATCATAGAGCTGGAGAAACCCTTAGCCATTAGGAGGGATTTCTCAAGAGCCAAGCCTGTAAAGACAGACAGGCTAGGTCTGGATGTAGACATGGACCCT
This sequence comes from Taudactylus pleione, assembly GCA_031769625.1. Taxonomy (NCBI): domain Eukaryota; kingdom Metazoa; phylum Chordata; class Amphibia; order Anura; family Myobatrachidae; genus Taudactylus; species Taudactylus pleione. Next base: position 2,573,887 of record JAUIMM010000628.1, on the reverse strand, counting down.
GAGACAACAGGTCTACTCCTAGAGGAAGTTGAAGAGTAACGTCTATGGAGAGCCTCTGAAGATCGGAGTACCAATGGTGTCTGGGCCAAGCCGGAGCTATTAAAGGGACTGTGCACCCATCCTGCTTGAACTTTCAAAGAACTCAAGGAAGCAGGGATAATGGAGGCAAAATATGCCAAATGAAAGTTCCATGTCACAGACAGTGCGTCTATGAAGGCCACGTCGGGGTCCTTTGGTTCGGTTCCATAAATTGGAAGTTTGTTGTTGTGTCTTGAGGCCATGAGATCCACTTTTGGAAGACCGCATTTGTCTAATAGAAGCTGAAAGACTTATGGATGTAGAGACCATTCTCTGCATGCATGTCGCGACAGCTGAGGAAATCTGCTTCCCAATTTAGAATCCCTTGGATGAACACTGCTGAGATGGCTGGGAGATTGTGTTCGGCCCAGGTGAGGATGCGGGACACTTCTGTCATTGCTGACTGACTTCGAGTGCCCCCTTGATGATTGAGGTAGGCCAGAGCCGTGGCATTGTCAGACTGTACTTGTACTGGCCTGTTTTTCAGAATATTCTGAGCCAGAGTGGCTGGTTGGCTGGTTGTTGTCCTGTCCATAGGGGCTGGCTGTTGTCCTGTCCATAGGGCTGGCTCACTCTATAGATGGCTCGAAGTTCCAGGATGCTGATTGGCAACACTGTCTCAACGGCCCTGGAAGGAGTGCTGGCCAGTTACTGCACCCCATCCTCAGACGCTTGTGTCTGTGGTGAGGAGAGCCCTGTCTGGGATCAAAAAAGGGATAGCCCTTGTTGAAATGGGAAGTCTGTAGCCACCAGACTAGAGACAGTTAAACCTCCGGGGGAAAACTCATCATCTGAGATCTGAGCAGATGGTGTAGCCTGTTCCACCTGGAGAGGATCAGGTGTTATGTTGAAAATGGAGACTATTGATCCCAAGGCCTGCATTGCAGAGTGAATTGACACTCGACAGCTGTGGAGCAATCTGCGTAGTCTGTGCTGTATTGCTGAAATCTTGTCTGCCGTTAGAAAGATTCTCTGAACTCGAGAATCCAGGAGGGGCCCCAAATGTACCATCCTTTGAGAGGGTATTATGGAAGACTTTTTCCAGTTGATCAGCCAACCGTGCATTTGTAGTAAGGTGGTTAAGAGTCTCTGGGGAGATTGCCAATAGCAAGAAATCATCCAAGTATGGCAGCAGTTTGATCCCTTGATGACAAAGAGATACCTCCATAACTGCCATGATCTTGGTAAATGCTAGGGATGAGTGGGTTCGGGTCTCAGAGATCCAAACCCGCCCGAACTACGGGGATCCGTACAGGTCCGAGTCGGATTGGGTTTTCCCACCTGACTCGGATCTGAAAACAAGGCAAAACGTCATCATCCCGCTGTTGGATTCGCATGGGTTTTGGATTCTATAAAGGTCCTGTGATCGCCACCATTTTTCATTCTGGCTATGGAGAGTGAAGAGTGAGGGAGCTGGGATCTGTGCTATTGCTGTTGCCCACTGATGCTGTGAATAGGGGCTGGCTACTGTTGTCCATATAGGAGCTGGCTATTATCCTGTCCATAAGGGCTGGCTGTTGCCTATAGAGAGTCTGGTGGTTGTCCTGTCCATAAGGGCTGGCTGTTGTCTATAGAGGGGCTGGCTGTTGTCCTATCCATAGGGGCTGGTTGGCTGGTTGTTGTCCTGTCCATAGGGGCTGGCTGTTGTCCTGTCCATAGGGCTGGCTCACTCTATAGATGGCTCGAAGTTCCAGGATGCTGATTGGCAACACTGTCTCAACGGCCCTGGAAGGAGTGTTGGCCAGTTACTGCACCCCATCCTCAGACGCTTGTGTCTGTGGTGAGGAGAGCCCTGTCTGGGATCAAAAAAGGGATAGCCCTTGTTGAAATGGGAAGTCTGTAGCCACCAGACTAGAGACAGTTAAACCTCCGGGGGAAAACTCATCATCTGAGATCTGAGCAGATGGTGTAGCCTGTTCCACCTGGAGAGGATCAGATGTTATGTTGAAAATGGAGACTATTGATCCCAAGGCCTGCATTGCAGAGTGAATTGACACTCGACAGCTGTGGAGCAATCTGCGTAGTCTGTGCTGTATTTCTGAAATCTTGTCTGCCGTTAGAAAGATTCTCTGAACTCGAGAATCCAGGAGGGGCCCCAAATGTACCATCCTTTGAGAGGGTATTATGGAAGACTTTTTCCAGTTGATCAGCCAACCGTGCATTTGTAGTAAGGTGGTTAAGAGTCTCTGGGGAGATTGCCAATAGCAAGAAATCATCCAAGTATGGCAGCAGTTTGATCCCTTGATGACAAAGAGATACCTCCATAACTGCCATGATCTTGGTAAATGCTAGGGATGAGTGGGTTCGGGTCTCAGAGATCCAAACCCGCCCAAACTACGGGGATCCGTACAGGTCCGAGTCGAATTGGGTTTTCCCACCTGACTCGGATCTGAAAACAAGGCAAAACGTCATCATCCCGCTGTTGGATTCGCATGGGTTTTGGATTCTATAAAGGTCCTGTGATCGCCACCATTTTTCATTCTGGCTATGGAGAGTGAAGAGCGAGAGAGCTGGGATCTGTGCTATTGCTGTTGCCCACTGACGCTGTGAATAGGGGCTGGCTACTGTTGTCCATATAGGAGCTGGCTATTATCCTGTCCATAAGGGCTGGCTGTTGCCTATAGAGAGTCTGGCTGTTGTCCTGTCCATAAGGGCTGGCTGTTGTCTATAGAGGGGCTGGCTGTTGTCCTATCCATAGGGGCTGGTTGGCTGGTTGTCATCCTGTCCATAGGGGCTGGCTGTTGTCCTGTCCATAGGGCTGGCTGGCTGGCTGTAGTGCTGTGTTGTCCAGGGGGTGCTGTGTCCATCATCGGTGCCCTTCACCCACCCCCAGTGTGAAAATAAATAAATACACTTGTCATCAGCGCACGGGTGCTGTGCTGCTGTCTGTCTAGGGTCTGCTGCCCAAGAAAAAATAAACTATTTTTTTGTGTGCGTGTTAGCCACACCTGTCATTGGTGTAGGTGTGCAGGGGTGCTCTGCTGCTTTCTGTCAAGGGGCTGCTGCCACCAAAAAAAATAATTAAATAAATTGTGTGCATGTTAGCCACACCTGTCATTGGCGTATGTGTGCAGGGGTGCTCTGCTGCTGTCTGTCAAGGAGCTGCTGCCTCTTTCAGGGGTTCACCCCACTGTTAAACAACAATTTTCTTTGTGTGCATGTTAGCCACACCTGTCATCGGCGTAGGTGCACAGGGGTGCTGTGCTGCTGTCTGTCAAGGGGCTGCTGCCTCTTTCAGAGGTTCATCCCAGTGAGTATGGAGGACAATCACATGACCAGAGAACAAGATCCACATACCAGTCTTGTAGCTACCAGCAGCAGTCATGATGTTAGCGATGCAAGGCTGTCAACGTCATCTATGAAGGCTAAAAAAATCAACTTTTACCCTGTTAAAGCAAAAAAAATTTAAAGGTAAGTGAGCTTTAGAGAAACAAAAAATTGGCATACCTTGTGTCTTTCTTTCCGATGGACATAAATCTGAAAAGATGCAAAGAGCTGGTGGTGAAAAAACTGTCAGCTCAAGCGGAACGTTATACAGCAGCATCTCCTCCTTCAGTTTCTACAGCTGCCAGGAAAAAACTACATTTTCCTAAGAGACCCACTCCTGGTATTGATGCAGATCAGTCAGAAAATTCTAATGACATCTGGTTGGGTCTGAAAGAACGGCCTACAATGAGTGACATGTCTACCGTGACTTTGTCTGATACAGTCACCATTCAGAGAATGGTGGATGATTATTTTAGGGATAGCATCCAAATAGGTATGTCAGACAGTCCTTTTCACTACTGGCAGGAAAAAGAGGCAATTTGGAAACCCTTACACAAACTGGCTTTGCTGTACTTAAGTTGCCCACCCTCCAGTGTGTACTCTGAAAGAGTTTTCAGCTCAGCCGGGAACCTTGTCAGTGATCATCGCAGGAGGTTACTTACCCAAAATGTGGAAAAGATGATAAATATACAAATTTTGTCAAACCTTAGCGCAAAAATAGTTACAGCCGGAAATTCCTTTCCAGCGTTATCAGACTGGATACATAAAATACAAACAGATATAAATAAAAATTTTGCGCTCCAATGAGGGGATATACGATAAAATCTTATAAAATGCAATATTACCCTCCTTCTTTGTTCCAAAAATTCTTATTTGAATCCTGAATTTTCTGAGGGGGGGTTTCCTTTCCCAAATATGCAAATAAAGGTACACAAACAAAAATCTTGTAGTGTAGTAAGTTCAGATAATAATTTCTTAAAAGGATAGATAAAAAAAAGTCCAGGTACTACAGCAGGGGTACCTAATACCGAGATTAGATGTCAGGAAGAATACCTAGAGGAAATACTTTATAAATTAGAAAAAACGTTATTGAAAGAGAGTAAGGTGTGGTGGGAGATTGCTACATTAGAAAAATATAGGGCTGAGGATTTAATACCCAAAGGCCTTACAATAACAAAAGAACCGTCAAATCAGGCGGAGTCTGAAGAATTTAAATTTGCTTGGAATCAATGCCTGTGCATTTTCCCTAATGGAATTAATAATAAATGAATGTAAGAACTCTCTATTGGTTCTAGAGGAAGAGATCATAGATCTAAAACTATTGAACCACTTCGGAATTTAGAAGAGTATAAAACTTGGAAACCTCGTTGGAGGAAAAGATTAAAACTAAAGAAAAAGAGATAATATTGCGTAAGCAGAGAAATATTTTAGGGATAAACAACTCGTAGAGAAAAGGAGTAGAGAGGAGGAAATTAGGGGAAACTACAGAGAGCGAAGTTGTAGTTGTACTTCCAGCATGTATAGTGAGGAACCGAGACATATTGAATCAAGGAAAAAAGAAATTTGGAAGGAACCTAAAATTTTCCCATATAGGAATAAAACATATAAGGAAGATACAAGAGATACATGGGAGATACCAAAATACAATAGGAAGAAAGATGAAAGAAACCACAAGTATGGGAGAAATGATAAATATGATTAAAGGTATAAAGAAAAACCAAAGGAGCAGACTAATAGGAAAAGGAATGACAATTATTCGTCTACGAACAGAAGATCTAGTTTAAAAACCTTCCTTGTGACAGACGAATGGAATGAAAGTGATCAAGACTCATATACTCCCTTTTGAAATAAAAACAGATTTGAAGCCCTAACAGAGAGGGATTTTTTAGGGAGAAACAGGAGGAGGACTTATCAAAGAAGGTAATATATTATAAAAGAAAGAGGAGAGGAAAGAGAGGGAAAGGTAAGGGAAAATTAAATACAAGTGTAGATCGAAATCCAATTATATCTTCTCACTCACAAACCACCTCTGGATCAAATAGAGTTTTACCGGATAATAGAGTGTTTAATCTAAGTAACAAAATTTTGAGCAAAGACGAATTGTCTGTTCTACAAAAAGGCTTGAAATATGCCCCTGATAATAAAATAAATACATTTAATACATATGTGGATTTGCAGAAATTCACAAGAAATGTGACTTTAAAACAATATTTTCTCACCCAAAAAGAGGCTATTTCAGAAATACGTGATATTTTTAAACCCAAATCTTCATTCAACCCGACTCATATGAGAGTTTGTTTCATTGAAACATTTAAAAAATTGGTTGGAGAAGATCTGGAGAAAATGAAATCAGGATGGAAAAGATATCCAAACCTGAGTAAATCGGAACGGGAAGCAATAAAAACCTTGGAGAAAGATGAAAGCATTGTGATCAAACAAGCTGATAAGGGAGGGAGTATTGTGGTTTTAGATAAGAATAATTATGAAAAAGAAGCTTTGAGACAGTTAAATGATAGGACGACTTATAAACTCCTAAGAGGTGATCCAAGTAATAAAATAGAACGGACTTTAGATCAGATTGTTAATAAATATGTGAAATTTGGGTATCATTTTGGAAAAGGAAAAAGGATTTATTATCAACAGTAATCCTACAATACCTGTATTTTATATACTTCCCAAAATTCATAAGGATTTAATTAATCATACGGGTAGGCCTATTGTGGCAGGCACGGATTCTGTCTGAGCCAATTTATCAAAATATGTGGACCATCATCTCCAACCAGAAGTGGTCAAAATAAAATCGTACCTCAAGGATACAATTAATATTATAAACTGCCTTAAGGATGTAATTTGGGAAGAGGGAGATATATTGGTGACTGCAGATGTACGCTCCCTCTACTCGATTATAAATCACCAACAAGGTTTGGAAGCAGTTAAATACCATTTACAAAAGACTAATATGACAGAAGGAAAAATTATGTTTTTGGGAGAAGCAATTAATTTTATTTTAAAGAATAATTTATTTTGGTTTAAAGGTCGCTTCTACCAACAGATCGAGGGGACTGCTATGGGCACACGGTTTGCCCCAGCGTACGCTAATATGTTCATGTCCTTCTGGGAAGATAATCATATCTGGACCAATATTTTATATCAAACAAATGTAAAATTATGGAAACGCTATATAGATGATATCATCTTTATATGGCATGGCAAAGAAAGTGATTTAAATATTTTCTGTGATGAACTTAACAGCAATACATATAATATATCTCTTACATTTGCTAAAAGTAATGAGAAGGTCAATTTTTTGGATTTATGTATATATATAAAGAATGGGAATATACAGACCAATAACTATATTAAATCAACAGATAACAATACCTATATTCCAGTCTCTAGCAATCATCATCCTATATGGCTCAAGGGGGTACCCAAAAGCCAAATACAGAGAGTAAGAAGGAACTGTTCTGAACCTGAAATATTCAATATTCAGGTGGGTGAGATGAAGAAGAGATTTGTGGACAAAGGCTATGCTGCAAATGAAATAGAGGAGACAGTAGAAGTAATAAAGAATCAAGATAGGTCAAGCCTTTTAGAATATAAAGAAAAAGAGAATACGTCAAAAAAGATGATGTTGCCATTTATTACCCAGTTTAATGGACAATATAAAAATATAGAAAAAATCGTAAGGAAACATTGGCACATCTTAACAAGAGACCCGATTCTTAAACAAGTTATCCCGGAACATCCTTCTTTTATTTATAGAAAAGCCCGAAATTTAAAAAACCGACTGGTAAAAAGTGCCATACCAGAAAAACGTAATGGACGTATTAAAACAATTGGCTTCCATAGATGCGGGGATTGCATTATGTGTAAAGCCCATAACAAAACACCCCATAAAGTAATGGACTTTAAATCTACATCCAATGGACATCTACATCTTTAAGATAGTAGGTTTTATCTACATCTTTAAGATAGTAGATTTTATGGCCTGCAATAGTAAAAACTGTATTTATTTGATACAATGCAGTTGTAATCTCCAGTATGTAGGAAGAACATCATGCCCGTTACGTGAGAGATAGGGAGAACACTGTAGAAGTATTAAAAAGGGCTTTGAGAAGCACAGTTTGTCTAATCATTTTAGAGAAGTCCATACATGTTCTATTGATTCCATCTCACTAGTAATCGGGATTAAAAAAATAGAAGGTAATTGGAGGAAGAAAAATATTAGTACATCTTTAGCTCAAAGTGAAATTAAATTCATTCATGATATTAAAACTTTGGTCCCTTCTGGCCTGAACGCTGATCTTGAAATCAAGTGGTTTTTGTAAATTGGTTTTAATAATGCTTATATTGTTTTTTTAATTATATTTATTCATGTAGAACAGAGAGGCAGAAGTATTACATGTTTGATTATGATAGCCGCCGTTTGTAATATTAATATGTTTGTTTTAAATATGAGATGTAATATTGACTCTTTTTAAAGTCCCTTAGTTTACAATGCGGGTTGCCTAGACAACCACGTACCGTTATCAAACTCACGTTCCACCAGATGAGAAGGTGGAACGCATACCGGAAGTTCCTGACCGCTAGAATTAAAAGTGATTGCATTTTCTTATTTGGTTATTTACGCGGGTTGCCTGGACAACCGGGGACCCACGTCATATTAAAGTAGACATCCGGCAAGTGTTACATACAATGTAATAGAATTAAAATCTACTATCCGGTGATTGACGCGGGTTGCCTAGACAACTGGGGACCCGCGTCATACTGATGTAATATCCGGTTGATCGTTAGGAAACACTAGAGGCAAAACATACCTAATCCCTAATCCTAGTGATGATAACGTAGTGAAAAAGGATTGGTTGGTAATCCGGGTTGCTATGACATCCGAAATTGCATATTAAGTAAGAAAAGTTTTTTAAGAATACTTTTTTATGGGATTTATTTTATGTTATTCATTGAATGATATGCCAGTTAAGATGTTTTAATATGATTGATTTTATGAAGAGGGTTTATTGAGAATAATCATGAGAATTGCGGGGTTCTAACCCCAATTGGAGAGGCGGGACCTATTATAGAATAAAAGGAGCATCCGACCACTACACTTCCACCTTGATAAAGACTAAGAAAAGTCGAAACGCATTGGTGGTGAGGTGTTTTATTGTTCATTTGGAAGAGAACAACCCGAGTACTTCCATCTGATGATACAGGGTGAGAACAGTGGGGCCTCCTTTTTCATCTTTTGTGTATCCAAGACGTTGTTTTTTGTAAAATTGGTACTGACATGGTTTGTTCATATCAATAGCAGGCAGTCGAATTTTATTGTCATTTTATAATTATTTTTGTACTTGAAATATTTCTTTGGAGATGTTGGTCTTAATAAATAATCAATAATACTCTTTTGGATTTTGAGTACCATTTTTTGGAGTCTTTTTGGACCGGTGCATAAAGAAACCTTTATGAGAATTTACAGTGCTTGATTTATGTAAGCATTCAAGTGAGTTGTGTACTCTTTGTTATTTACACGAGGTGTCTTAAAAGGTACCTGTAAAGAAGACACGGGGATAAAGAAACCTTTATATAAACGGAGCGGTGTGTTATATGTAAGCATTAAAGTGAGCATCACATCCGTCTGATATGGTCACGTTTGGGTGATTTTCCTATTCAGAATTGGACACACACAGCACCTGCTGTAGTACCTGGACTTTTTTTATCTATCCTTTTAAGAAATTATCTGAACTTACTACACTATAAGATTTTTGTTTGTGTACCTTTATTTGCATATTTGGGAAAGGAAACCCCCCCCTCAGAAAATTCAAGATTCAAATAAGAATTTTTGGAACAAAGAAGGAGGGTAATATTGCATTTTCTAAGATTTTATTGTATATCCCCTCATTGGAGCGCAAAATTTTTATTTATTTATATCTGTTTGTGGAAAAGATGATGTTCATTAAAATGAATTACAAATTCCATGAAGAAGACCTTTACCAGCACTTAAGTCCAAAAAATACAGAAGCGCCTGACTCTGTAATGGTGGATTCCAGCGGGGACGAATTCATATTGTGTGAAGAAGTGGAGGTTGCACACACTGATGGGATGACAATGACGATCACGACAGCTAATCTAATGTATTGTAAAGCCAGTTTGTGTATGGGATCATTGCACCAATGTCCACTGCACATTGGCAGCTTGTTTTGTGGGGGGTCCAAACAAACCAATCATTTCAGCCACAAGTGGCAGTCACTGTCGCTGAAGTGATTGGATTGTTAAACTGTGAATGTCCTGTTTCATATATACAACATAAGGGTGGGTTGGAGAGCCCAAGGACAATTCCATCTTGCACCTTTTTCCTTTCCATTATGTGCTGGTGGGGGCATTGCTGCCTGACATTTTAATGTTATGGTTTATGAATGTCCAGAAATTGTAATGGCCACAGACAGCATCTCCTCCATGCCCCTTTCATTTTTTTCTAAAGAAAATTCTGAACCAATTGCTGCTTGTTGTGTCAATCTGACGGCACAAGTCGCACAACAGTGACATTCAGCCAAGGGTTCTCTGTATTCCACTACAACTCAGCCCGGAGGTTGCATCAACAATTAACTATCAACTATCAATTCTTCAGCCAATGTCTGCGCCAACTATCAATTCTTCAGCCAGTGGCTGCGCCAACTATCAACTATCAAATCTTCAGTCCTCAAGAGGTACCCCAACCATCACTTTGCACAGTCCTCATCTCTATTTATCAATCAGTTTTGAGCCACCTAGCTGGATGCAATCTTTTGGCCCTTTAACTAGATGAAAAAATCAATAATGTCAGCTGTGAAGTGGTTAAAATTGACTGGAAATGAGTGGAAATAAATGTTATTGAGGTTAATAATACTGTAAGAACAAACAAAGGCCCATTTTATGTGATTGTAGCTCTTTTTATGATTTTTTAAGAAAAAATCCAGATCCAAAACCAAAACCGAAAAAAAAAAAACACGGTGGTGAGGTTTTGGCAAAACCAATCCAGATCCAAAACCAGGGGAGATCCAGATCCAAAACCAAAACACGGGGGTCAGTGCACATCTCTAGTATAATCTACTGGATATACTGTAAGCTGCAGGACAGGGGCGTAACTAAGTGTTTGAAGGCCCCATAGCAAATGTTTTATGGGCCCCTATCTACCACCAATGGTGGAAAATGTATATAACTAACTTTGACATGGAAGCAAGGTAAACGCAGGCATGTCGGGTCTGCTGAATTCCGTTCCATGGGCCTGCATAAAGTAGCCATTGCGATCTCCTTCGCAGCATAAGAGCCCACTGAATGAGAGCCCACTGCATGAGAGCCCGATACATGACAGGATAGCTGGGCTGTGCTTTGGAGACATTTGCATATTTTAGCATCTACGATCCGAGAGAGTGTGCAGCTGCATCTTCACAAAAACACACTCTGCGGCACTCACAGGACTTTCTCAGCTTTGATGATAAAACTGATGACACTGCACCTAGTTACTCCAAAAGCTGTCTATGTTTCAGTTTAATGGAAAACATTCGTAAGGGCGAGAGTATAGTACAAATATGTCTTACCTTTATAGGAAAAATTACCCGGTGCATGCAGTCCCGTATCCATGCAACCGCTGTCGGGTTCACAAGACATCACTGCAAGTGCAATGTGCGCCTGCAGCGCTACCCATGGATCCTCGCGGCGGTATACTAAAGTGCTTAAAACCAAAAAAGAACCATCACCACAGAAGCAATAATACAAAAAGCCACAAGATGGCAACAGCTACATATCTGATACAAAGTAACAATTGTAGAATACGATATGTTAAGAGGATAAATAATTAGTATCCACAAGTTATCATAACTGAGCGCACAAGGATAGTAGTCCATATTTGTTACAAAATTACCAAGAAAATCCTTTTTTTGCATATACCAATGCAGAAAACCAGGCTACTAGAAGGGCACTGGCAGAAAAAATAAAATTGCCTATTTAGAGCACATATGTTAACACAAAGATTTTTTTTTTTTTTTTTTAGATAAAGTATTTTTTTATCTTGAACAACAAGTAGCATGAAGACCAACAGAACAGATATACAAAAACAAGGGCATCACATGGCCCGGGATAGTCAATTAAAATAAATACATACAATCGCAACAGTGCAGATCAATATTCAGCAGAGTGAACAAATTGTTAAGCATCAGTGCAAAACAATGTGTATATACAATAAATGGTCTAAGATATCAATAGGTCATAAAATAATTAAGCCCAGTACAAATAGCAAACACCCTGTTGGTATATCAAGGAGGACGTCCCCGGCAACACCATGTTCAAGACCCCCGGAGAACTTCCCGTATGGCCGTAAGATGACGTCGACAGCTCCGGACGCCGGGTTGCCTAGGACGCCTAGTAACCCAGGCAACCAAACAGTGTTACCGGATGTGTATAATACCGGTTCTGAAAAAGTGAATGAGTGCATATATAATTACAGTGCCAGCCATTGCATGTAGTAATAAAGTGACCAAGTGCCTATTGTAGGTAATGGAGCGTCTATAAAAGAGTGTAATGAAAAGAGGTAGAGCAGTGGATACAAAAGGTGAACAAGGAGAGGCTAAGAAGACATGATATAATGCATAATGCTATAACAAGCATAACATAATGGTTTACATATTTTAGCATACTTCGCACTCTATACAAAATATGGAATTACTATCTCAAATCTTGGAGAAAAAATAGTGGCAGAAAGATAACACATATTAAAGGCGCTACTAACTATATAGGTACATAATGTAGTAACTATTTGGCTCTACTGGAATTCAGACCAACCATTGAGATCTTAGGTCCAAAGGTACGCAAACAAACCGTGGGAATCCTCGGGTGCCAAAACTGATCATAAAAACTGACTACATACTGTAGACAAAAGAAATAAGAGAGAGAAAGATTGAGACTAAGGACCTATCCTAGATTACTAACCACCATATTTAAGCAAAAATTATCTTATTAGAGAATGGTCTCTAGAGATACTCACTATTACATATGATTTAAAACAGGCGCATAATCGTTCATTTAAAGATGTTCCATGACATTTTTTCATTCAGACGATTCGGGTGAATGGTATTTAAAATGAATATCCAACGTGCTTCAACTTGTAAGAGTCTATTGCCTCTATCTCCACCTCTCACAGTATTGGGAACATAGTCATATATATTTTAAAGTGGTCAATGGATGCTTGCGATTTGCAAAATGCCTGCCCACAGGCTGGTCCAATGGCTTGCCGGATAATGCTGATTTAATGGTGGAACGATAAAGAGCAATCCTTTCTTTCAGCATTCTGGTGGTTTTCCCTACGTAATAAAAGCCACAAAAGCATATGATCAAATATATAATGTAAGAGGTAGAGCAAGTGAGAACATGTTTGATCTGCAAGTTCCGACTAGAGTGGGGGTGTTTGAAAGTAGACCCTGTGATTGAGGACCTGTGCGTTAGGCAGCCCAGGCATCTATAGCATCCTGGGGGATTAGATAAAAAGGTTGTATTTGATTGTTCAGAAAAATTTGTCAAATCTGTATAAACTAAAGTATCTTTCTGGCCCATGTTAAACAAGTCATAGGTCTGTTATATGCAAAACATGGTAGGACTTATCTATTTTATTTTTTACTATCGGCCATAGGGCTCTTGTAGCGCGCTGGAGAATGGGCCTTGCAGTACTAAATTTACTTTTCCAAGGGATAATCTGCTTGTAGTCCCTTTTCTTAGGTTTCATTAAATCTTCTCTGGACAATAGGATGACTTCCTGATTTTGGGTGGATACATTTTTTAGAGCATAACCTCTGTGAAGATATTTGGAGATGACTTTGTCCAATTCCCTACTCAATATGGATGGTCACTATTCATTCTAGCAATATGGATCATCTGTGATTTCGGAAGGCCCTTAATTAAGGCTTTAGAGTGGTGACTATTTGCTCATAAGATGGTCTTCTTGTCCGTTGGTTTTGTGTACACTGTTGGTACTGAGCTTATTATCCTTTAATATAATTTGAACATCCAAGTACTAAATTGTTTCTGGATCTGATATGTTCATTTTATTGGTGATGACCTAGCATTGATTCTTTCCATAAGATTGGTTAATGATGAGGTTCCTCCCGTCCATAACAAAAAAACAGGTCGTCTATGTAACGTAATTATCCTATAATATGTAGCTTGTAGCTTGCAAAACAGTCAAGAAACCGCAAGATATAATAATATAAAGAATCCCGGGCACTGATGATCGGGGTCCAGGTGGACGTGTAGGCTGCTTGTGTATTTTTCGGGATGGTGCATAGTTTTGGAGCTTTAGGCCACTCTTGGCTATGGAGTGCAAAGCACAGGAACAGCCTGTTGCCAGATATTTTAGAAAGTTTAAACATTTGTTGGCAGCAATCTGATATAAAATTGACGATCATGTACCTAAAAATATCAGGGGGGAGCAAAAGAGGTAATCATCTCCTCCAATTAGATTCATAAATTAAATTAAAGGATTCATAAATTAAATACCAGCGCCATCCCACCCGGCATCTGCAGATGTGTTTGCACTTGCCGATGCCGGGACCCGCCACCTACGATATCATGCTGGGTACACATCGGCTAATGTGTATCCAGCATTAAGAACGAACACATATGTTTTTTGTAAATAACACAAAGTAAAGTTCCATCGCTTACTTCTAGGTTAACGTCCTTAAGTTCTTAAACATACATCACTTCCATTATCTTTGTTATTTGATAATCTCATGTATTAAGAAAGCTGTGTAGATCTCCTCTTATTCCTCATGGAGGCATCCAGTACATATTCCCCATGGAGGACCAAGGGTACATCAGGAGCGAAAGATCAAATATAGTGAAGTACAGCTTTTATTTCAAAATATTAAAACAATATATCCAATCCAGGGATACAGGCAGCGTACCAGATATGGAGGTGTATATATATGTACACCAGCAAACACTTATGACAATGTTTCAGTTTCATAATTGTCTTCAGGTATCCACCAATCATCCTGAAGACAGTTAGAAAACTGAAACATTGATATTTCTATCTTTAAGAGTACTTTCTTATGCTATGAGTGCTGCACCTCCGTCTATCTATATATATATATATATACATTTTATATACACATACAGTATACATATATACAGTGGTGCTTGAAAGTTTGTGAGCACTTCAGAATTTTCTATATTTATGCTGAAATTTGGCCTAAAGCTACCTCAGATTTTCACACATGTCCTAAAAGTAGGTAACAAGAGATACAAATCAAACATGTGACACACAAAAATTAGACTTAAGGTGGGTACACACTTGACAGATATATCTGCAGATGATGGTCGTTCATACACACTGAACGGACATCATCTGCTGCTGCAGCAGCTTGAGCCGGACTGGGGGCTGGTAGGGGGTGTGACCTAATCGCAGGAGGCTTGGCCATGCCCCCTTCGGGGGAAAAAAAAACACATCTGCAGCACTGATGGCTGGGGAGAGGGCACTGTGTGCCCCTCAGCCAAGCGCACAGCCAATGGGGGCACATTCAGCATGATTGCTCCCCCCCTTTGGCATAGGAGAGTGCTTGGGCTGCTGCTTTGGCAGCCTCAGACAGTCTCCCAGTGCAGCCCAGCACATAGCAGCGTGTGCTGGGCTGCTGTGGATGGGAAGCTGTGCTGGACCCGGCTAAGTAGTACCCACTCGCAGCTCTCAGCCCCTCTCTGCACCCCTGTGTACGGGTGATCGGCTTATTAAAAAAAAACATACAGTACGAGTAATTGAAAAGTCTTTTTTAGTAGAGGTTGCTTCCCCAAGTGTGGTCCTTTGCCAGTATGGACCAGAAGGGTTCTACGGAATGGTGATCTTGGGGAGCACCAAACTCCAATTATGCAGGTTCAAGCTGTCACAAGCCGCCGCTGTGGCTTGCATCCTGCCACAGGGACTGCCTCCCGTTGATTGGAGCTTGTGCTAGACATGCATCATCACAGCTGCTTTTATTCAGTCATCAAGAGTCCCGTCTTTTCAGGCTGCAGTGATTGGTGGATCTCCTTGTTATAAGGCAGTCAGGCCAGCTCCTCCTTGCCGGCTATAGCTTATGCCTTGCGTGCAAAACCCTGGTCCTTGTTCGTGAGGAATCTCTGCCAGGCAGAACTTCTGCCTTGACCCTGTGAACGTCATTCCTGTGTTCCAGTTTAGTAATCGCTGCAGTCGCGGCCAGCTGCAGTTTTCCACCTCAGTGTAGCATTCCAGCCAGCTACCCTGCCCCTCCACTCCGTATCCAGTTTATGGCCCAGTCGCATCTATTAGTATCTGAGTTCATAACACCTGTCTCCAGTCAGATCCCTAGCCGCACACATCTCCTGTGATAATCTGAACTACTGTGTAAGCCTATACTGCCCCGAGCATAAGACCAGGTGGCAACTTAAGTACCGGTGAGTGTGTTCAGCTCTAAGGGAACAACTGGGGGCTGTTATTGGCTTGAAGACCTCACCAGTGTGACTCTAGAGGGCTTACATAAAGTAGTTCAGGTCATCATAACACAAATTTCCCTTAGAATTCCTGTTTTAGTGTCCTTTTATGGGGATGAAGAACGGATCCACTTTCAGTTTCTACAATGAGACCCTCAACCAAAGTACACCCAATGACAATCAATCAGTTTCTATCTGATTCATTAGCATTTGGTTTTATTTATAACAAATACGTTTAAAATGAATGAAAACCTTACATCACACATATATCATGGCCATTGTGGGTTAGATGTTGTTAAAAACTCACTGTAACCTCTTAATGGGGCGAGCTCATTGAGCCCACTTTTCGGTCATGGAAACAAGTCCACCAATGCATTTCACCAATAACGACTTCTTCAGTGGTGTTTAATTCAAAATGTATGAACTTCCCGACCAAACTTTAGTCCTCAAACAGGGTGGCAAATAGTACATCCTTTAAAAAGCACTTAAACATCATTTGACCTGAAAACTGAATATATATTGTGATAGGAGCAGCCATTTACCTTAGTCTTACAGCATTAACCACACCCCTTTTGTGGTAAGACCACGCCCTCCTTTTGTGGGCTGATCTGGAGCCCCAGATATCCTATATAAATAAAGGTCACACAGTGTTTGAAACATGCACCTCCCGTCAGGTCCATGTGATGTCACAAGCCTGCAATGCACACTCCCATGATTCCTGGCGGTATCCAGGAAGTGTGTGCAAAAAGAGTCGTCAATCTATTGAAATCTGAAAAATATATTTTGGCGACCATTCTGGATCCTAGGTTTAATTCCTACCTTTTTTTCCAACAGACCGAAATCTAAAACTATGCAAAGAGCTGTTGGTAAAAAATTGTCAGCTGCAGCCGCACGTGAAACGCCATCATATTCTCCTTCAGTTTCTGCAGCTGCAGGGAAAAAACTCAATTTTCCTTACAGAATGCCTGCTGGTCATGCAGATTGTTCACCAAAAAATTACATCTGGTCAGGCCTGAGAGAACTGCCTACTAGTAACATGTCTTCTACCGTGACTATGTGTGATACGGTCTCCATTCACAGAATGGTGGAGGACTATTTCAGAGATAACATCCTAATAGGCATGTCAGACAGTCCCTTTCAGTACTGGCAGGAAAAAAGAGGCAATTTGGAGTCCCATACACCAACTGGCTTTGCATTACTTAAGTTGCCCACCCTCCAGTGTGTACTCTGAAAAAGTTTTCAGTGCAGCCGGGAACCTTGTCAGTGATCGGCGTAGGAGGTTACTTCCTCAAAATGTGGAAAAGATGATGTTCATTAAAATGAATTACAAATTCCACAAGGAAGACCTCTACCAACAATTACATCAAAAAATTACAGAGACGCCTATGGTGGATTCCAGCGGGGACAAATTAATATTGTGTGAAGAAGAGGATGCACACACTGATGGGGATGACGAGGACGACGACAACTTGTAATGTAAAGCCAGTTTGTGTATGGGATCATTTTCATTTCCATGTCCAATGCACATTGGCAGCTTGTTTTATGGGGGTCCAAACAAACCAATCATTTCAGCCACAGTTGGCAGTCCTTGTCACTGAAATGATTGGTTTGTTAACTGTGAATGTCCTGTTTCGTATACAACATAAGGGTGGGTGGGAGGGCCCGAGGACTATTCCATCTTGCACCTTTTCCCTGTCCATTGTGTGCTGGTTGGGGCTTTGCTGCCTGACATTTTTTTTTTCAAATTCTTTATTTTGAATGGTCAGTCATAACAGAAAAATAAACAACAAAACCATGTCATTGACAGCAGAACAAAAAACAATACAAATATCAAATGTCTCTGCACAATCAAAAATAAAATCAATTAGAGAAAAAGAAAAAAAAACAAGATATAATACAATTTGTGAATAGTGACACCGCAGCTACCACTCACGGGTCTCCGCAAGTGCTCATCCCTCAGAAAAAGACGGGGGCCAAGGTCTATGTTCAGCAGAAAGCCAGGAAGCCCATACTTGGGTAAATATGTGTCCTCTATCATGGAGGTAATAGGTTATCTCCTCCAGAGCAGCTATGTAGCAAATCTGTTGTTTAAGTGCAGGAAGAGATGGTGGGGAAGTATTCTTCCAATTAAGGGCTATCAGGGACTTGGCCACCGATAGAATATGCATAAGTAATTTCTTTGAAAATGTATGAAGATTTGGGGGTGAGCAACATAACAAAAATACCCAAGGGTCCTTTGTTACTCGGCATTCCAAGAGAGAGTTCAAAAGGTCAAGAACCAAATCCCAGAAGGGGATAATATTTGGACATGTCCACCAGATATGTAGCATAGTGCCTCTATGGCCACAGCCTCGCGAACAGTCAGGTGACGAGGAGGGAAACATCTTATGGAGTCGCACAGGAGTATAGTACCATCGATAGTAGATTTTATATGAGGTTTCTTTAATGTTAGTGGAGATGGAGCATTTAGCGATGTTATTGAGGTTATTAATACTGTAGGAATTAAAAAAGGGCCCATTTTAAGTGATTTTAGCTGTTTTTTTTATTTTATAAGAAAAAATCCAGATCCAAAACCAAAACCCGAAAACAAAACATGGAGGTGACGTTTTGGCAAAACCAATCCAGATCCAAAATCAGGGGCGACCCAGATCCAAAACCAAAACACGGGGGTCGGCGCACATCCCTATATATATATATATGTGGTGAGACACTGTGATGACATTCAATGCACCTTGTGCCAAGTGCATAAATAGCATAAGATGAACATTATCAAGTAATACATACAGTGTGACAATGTACCCCAAATTGTCAGGCATGACGCACTCATACCATATGATGCTGAAAATGATAATAAAACGATAAATGTATTTATGATCCTACCTCCTCTCCTTTTCGGCAGTCTGACTTGTATCAGAGACAGAGTAACAATATTATAGATTGCAGCAATTCTGTGCCTCTGCCAAGGGTCCCAGAGGGTGAGGGCAATCAGTGCTGCCCTGGCCCGGGGCTATAGGGGCCACAAAGCAAACAGCCCAAAAACAAAAATAACAAAAATGTGTGAAAAGTAAGAAAAATGCGATAAAAGTAGAAGACAGATTGGGGCAGCGGGTCCTCGGCGTGTGGGCTCCAGGCTGGCCGTACAGTCTCAGGGCACTGCTGAGGATTGTACAGCCACCCAGGCAGGGGCAGGATCTCTGACAGAGCGGTGCAGCACCTCGTATCTGGGCCCGGGTAGCGAGCTCTATGCTGGGCTCTAAGCTCCTCCTGCTCTTCGGGGTAGAGGTGGGTGGAAGCAACTTTCCCTGTTCCAGCAGAGGCAACAAAACATATAGTGTTCCCTCTAGGATATTTTTAGGGCAGGGTGCTGATCACCAAGGAGGGCACTTTTTCAATTTTAAGGGCCCATTTTTTCTTCCATGCTCATTTGACGTGCTCAAAAGGGGTGTGGTCTCACTCTAAGGCATGCCCAGCTTTTGACCACCCCACATGCCCCATCAATGCCTCTCAGACTACCCCACATACCCATCAATGCCCCTCAGACCCCCAAATACAGCCTTACCAATATTCCTTCACTACCTTCGATGATCTCTTGTGTATAGTCACAAACATAAGTTAGTTATGCTGGTCACTAATATGCTATGCAATGACTGTACCTTGCAGTGATTATATAAACTTTGTGAACACTGTAAACTTGTCAGACACACATTTTACAGTGATAGTTCTCATGACAAATTGGAAACTAGCAGAAGTAACATGCTGGGGTCAGTATGTGATGGTGATGGTGACCTTTTACACTCTCCAGGTACCCTTTATACAGCCAACTGATTTTCTAGGTCTAGGGAGACTTTTATCATTTGTGTACATACCTGTCCCATGCAGCGGATCCCGCACAACATGTAGAAGAGGTGGTGGGCTCCAGAGCTGGTGGTGGTAGTGGGTCACTCCGGACATGCTTTGCAACACCTGTTGAGGCAAATCGGTAATGTCAACAGCCCACCTGCTTCTCTACCATCCCCACTGTCATGGTCTCCTGCTGGCTGCTGCTGCTTGGACACTGCTGGGGTTTCGGAGGGGTATTCTGTGCAGAGCTCGGAGGCAGTCGGCATCAGGTCAGCACTTGGTCCTGTGCACCTCTGGCATCCGCACAGTAACTTGTGGAGCCCAGTCCTCCTGCCTCTCCCTATCACGGTTGCACAGGCTGCCGGCTTGTAAGCAGCAGTGGTTCTGTGCCACTGCCAGCAATACTGAGCAGGTCAGTTGGATTACCAAAAACCTCCTTCTTATTCTTTGATTGGTGTGTGGCCTGCCTCCTGGGGGCTGGGTTATGGTGCGGCACCTGGCTCTTTGCTCCGCCCATTCACAGACTGATTGTTTGTGTCGGCTTGCTCCAGGAAAGTGCAAATGCAGGGCGCAAACCCGCACTCTGTATCCCGGTAGGGTGCATATCCCAATGTGAAAAATAGTCAGGGAGCAGCTCCCCGCTAAATCAGCCTTCATAAGGAGTCTTCGAACTGCTTCCAGGAGATGCAAGACCATGCCCCCTCTCCGAGGCAGCCTCAGCGTGCCGCCCCCTGAGGTCCAGCGCTCTTAGGCAGCTGCCTAAAGCTGCCTAATAGAAGCGCCGGCCCTCCTGGTGAGGCCGTGTTTGTTTGTGTTCGGACACCCCTGCACTGATTGGGATGAAACCAATGTGAGGTGTTCAATCACGGCAAGGTTTTATGGAGGTTAAGATCCTGGTTGGACCTCCCGTTGGTGTACCCTGGGCAGGATATTGACCCAGGGAGTTTGTTCTGAGCCTTCCACTGGATGGATTTGGACAAAAACTTCACAGAGTGGTAACATTGGATCCCAGAAGACATTCTAGGGGGTTGAGGTCCCGGTCGAACCTCCCACTGGTGTACACTGGGCAGATCTTTGACCCGTGGATGCTGGGCAGAACTTTGACCTGAGGACCGTGTTCTAGGACTAATCAAGTGGTTGGAGTCTCGGTCGGACCTCGTGGTGGGGTGACCCAGGTAGAACTTTGATCTTTGACCCAGGGAGCCTGTTCTGGGCCTTCCTTTGGATGGACTTGGATGACATCACATAATAAAACGTAATAACTTGAAGATTTAAACCTGGGCAATGCCAGGTACTTCAGCTAGTCACTAATATATATATATACCACCAACCATCAAAACTTTGCTGCTCCAAAAGTGGAAATTTCTAGATTGAAGCAGAGGCGTGTTTATGTGTGTAGGAATGGGTGTGTGAGTATATGTGTGAGTGTGTTTATGTGTGAGTGAGTGTGTGCGTGTGTGGTTGTATGACCCCAAACTGGTTTCTTGCCTAGGGTCCCATAGGGTCTAATTATGGCTCTTGCGAGAACAGTGATGGAGACCAGGACAAATTACTGCGTGGCTCTAGTAGAGGATGAATGCACAGAGTGATTTTTTTTTTCCCCTCTAAACAGGACAAAATAAGAAAAGTGAAGTAAAGGTATTACATATAGCATACAGGTAGAAGGAAGAAAAGTGATATTCATGGTACGGTAGGTGAACTCTACCCACATTGTAACAGTAAGTTTAGTCTTAGTTATCTGGTTTTGTGACATTCTCCAGATCTGGCAGGTTCAATAATTGGCCGACATAGCTGGCAATATTAAGGCGTGCGAGGACCTATGGCCAGCTTGATGGATTACCTCTGTACCCAGGGCTGCCAAGAGAAATCCTGGGCCCTGGTACAGCAACTTCCCATGCCCCCCCCACCCCCCCTATCATTTTGCAGCTTATGACATTTCTATTGTCTACTGGAGAGGGAGACAGGACAAGATATTATTGGCTGCAGCACAGAGCAGCCGGATTAGTGTTTCCGCTAGACCGTGGGCGGGGCAGGGAGTCCGTGTGCGCGTTCCCAAAAAGTGGGTGTAGCTAACCAGGAAGGGCGTGTGCCCGGCACTTACCGAGGTCCTGGGCTTCCCACAAGCTCTTCCCTCACGGTATAAATATGCTGGGCGCCGTTAAAAGTCCAGGGTGCAGTTTGTCCTTTTAAAATCGGGCAGGGTACGGCACCTCACTAAAACAACCTAGCAGGAACACTACCGAATGCTATCGTCATGCTGTGCATCTCATCCGTCATTGGATTGGTTGCATAGCACATCCCCCAGGACCCCTAAATATATCTATTATATATACACACACTATATATATATATATATATATATATAAGCACTCCTCCCTCTCAAGAAAGACATGGGCGGTACTCCGGGTCGTTTCAGAGCTCCACCGGCTCTGTGGAGTGCCGCCTGTGACTTTCTTGCGAGCACTAGCGGCTCCAGACACGGGCAAGCTGGTCAGTCGCCGGAGCGCCGTGAGGTTGCAAGAAAAGCCCTCCCACCCGCCGGCGCTATGTTGATGATATACGCACAGGGGAGGGAGTGGAGGAGGGGAGGGGCCGTAACACAGGACGGCGCAGCAAACCCTAGCGCCGGCCATGCTTGCGAGGGACAAGTGTTTCTTATGGCTGGGGAAGGCACCAGGGCATCAGGTTACCATTTGGACATTTGAGTGCCGATCCTATAAAGTGGTGTCATAATATATATATATATATATATATATATAAATATATATATATATATATATACACACTTATATACTATATATATATATGTATATAAATAGAACACACGCCTATATACAAACGCTAATACACACATATTTGCACACATATATACATATTTATATATATATATATATTACACATATTTAAATTTACACACATATATATATATATATATATATATATATAGTACACTGAAGGATGAATACATTTATTATATATATAAAATAAAAATATGGCAACTGCAATACCAGTGTCATAGGCACTCACAGTCTGCAGTCAGCGGGGCACTCCTGGGCTCTTCCCTTTCCTCCATACACTACTGACACCACTCTGACTCTGTGTCTGAGCCTAGGATACATGGATCAGCCATCCAGCCCTCCAGCCCTCCTTCCTGTTGTCCCTCCTAGTCCAGGCAGAGTGAGAGAGCCCCGCTAGATGATGATGTCATCATCATCTCGCAAGACCTTTAGCTCCGCAGCGGCGCGGCAGCTAGGACTAGAAGTGAGTGATGCACTGTCCAGGAGTCCGGCGTTCCCCCCCCCCCCTTTCCCACTAACACCTGCACCCGAATGAACTGCCGCCTCCTGCAGCGGAGGTTTAATAAAGGGTTGTTGTTTTTTAATAAAAAGATAAAAAAAAGTAACAAAAAAGTTACTTTTGTGCTGCAGACCGGGCCCCCTGACATGGCCGGGCCCGGGTAATCAGTACCCGCTCCCCCCCTCTCTCGGCGCCCCTGTCTGTACCTTTAGCTTGGAGCAGTGAAAGTGCACATACACCATAGGCCAAGTGCTCACTGCATTCTGAGGACACAGATGACAGGATTATAAATGAGTGACCCAGGTCTAACCAGTAGATGGTAGATTCTCCTAGCGGAGGACATGGCGAGACTAAATACAGTGCTTCGGTCATATGTGCCAATGCTGACTAATGTGGGAAAGCCAATATTTATGCTAGGTTTATTGTGTATTTAATGTTTCCTTCTGATGTTTTCTTGAATTCACAATGTAAAGGTTTGCCAAAGCCAAATGAATGGAGGAATAGGATAGCACTTAAATAGTGGTCCTCTGAACACTGCAAATATCTGTTTTGGCTTAACCAGTGTACACTGCAAAAAGTATACCTTATCCCCCATAGCAAATAGTTGTTAGCCCCCTCTAGTGGTGGGCAACACATTATGGCAAATACCACATTTTCTAATAAGTACCAACTGCTTGTGCTGGGTTGTAACTTGCTAATTTCTGCCAGGGTTGCCAGGTTTCCTGGATTTATCTGAATTGGTCCTATCTAATAATCTCATGGTGGTCACCCCCAATTGTTCATGTTTTGTTTTTTACTCCAGTAAACAGGGTTGAATTTCTCTCACCCTCACTTAATTAAAGTATTTAGATGTACAGCACAGGTCACTGAATATATTTTCAAAAGCAACCAGTGCTTGTTACTGGTACAAGTGCCTGTCATATATCAACCAGTGGTCAGCAGCTCATTTCTGAGTATCCCTGGCTTCCATAGTACAGTAGTCTCTAGAAGTCAAGAGTCAATTGAACAGGAGTCAATTAATGCTACAATATTTAATCAATTGCTCTGGTTCTCATGCCCACAGCACTGTAGGTGCGTCGAAGAGTAGACCTTTGTCAGTGATTGCTAATCAACCAGCCACCAGTCATTTGCTTAGTAACCAACAGACATTGGGGTCCGCTACATTCTAATCGTCCAATGATTTACTTTGCACACACCCCAAAAAATAGTAACTATCACAATATTTTACAAACTCATCTCTCGAGGAGAGGGGGGCCTGTGATTAAACATTGTTAGTGGGTCCATCATTTTTAATTGCCGTCTTGGGGCTGATAGTTTCTACGAGATTCTGGAGACTGAATTGTGCATTTGCCACCAGATTGTGGTGATCCTCATAACGTGTCCACCACAAATTGGAACCCGTATTGCACAGTAAACACAAGATTGTGGTCTACGGTGCATGGTGACAAATTTATCACTACAGTCATTTCTAGTCTTCTGTATGTTTTTAGAGCTATGTAGCAGTGTATAAAACCATTTATTATCCCAGTCCTTAGGGAGCCATCAATCAACCTAGACTATTTGAAATTATTGGAGATATCTTTCAATAATGATGGTTGCTTCCAAATGAAACTATAAAGGGAACAAAGATGGAGACTAGCACTCTAGTGGGAGGTATAGCCATGAATGCTGTAACATGAGATCAAAGAACAGTTTCTTTAAAAAAATATATATATTTCCATGATTGCATTTCCATAACATCAGACTGTGAAGGCAGCTAGTGGTTCGTGTCAGGGTTTAGAACATACTTGACATCATTTGAGAGCAGTATTACCTGTGCAATGATCTGTACTGTAACTATTCTGGTATATTACAGTATCCTGTTTTTCATTCTGAGGTATTTTTTTTACAGTTTCTTTTCCAACAAAATACATCCTTACTCAATTTCCTTTCACCTGGGTGAAGTATTTTTCCATTACCCTACTTAATTCCTGAATAGACTATTGTCCAACACCCTCCTAAAGTAAATGCACAAAGAGATTTATTGGATTAGGGTTTTAGCCCTGATTTAAACACAAAGCAATGTATATTTTAAATGGAAATTAAAATATAATAATAATAATAATAATAATAATAATAATAATAATTTTATTTATATAGCGCTTTTCTCCTAAAGGACTCAAAGTGACTTTAGGCAGATCTTCTGAGGGAATTAAGTGCTTGATTCTGGCAATATTCCTCAGATGAGAGAATGAGGATTTGATTGTGGCTGATACCTGATGTTTATGTGTCAAGCCACTATCCAGGACAACACCAAGATTCCACACATGTTCAGTGGTTTGTAATTCTGATCCCCCAAGCGTAAGTCCTGTTGGTTGGCTATGCTGTAGCCCTGACTTGTGACCTATCATAAGGACCTCTGTTTTATCAGGGTTCAGTCGCAGCCAACTGGCACTCATCCACTCCTGAAGCTCAGCTAGGTAGCCATTTAGGGTTGTTATGGGGTCTTTTGTACCTGGAGCAAAGGACAGGTACAGTTGTGTATCATCTGCATAGCAGTGTTAGACCAGGCCATGATGTCTGACTATTTCACCCAATGGTAGCATGTATACTGCAAACAGCATGGGAGATAGTATAGAACCCTGTGGGACACCGCATGGAAGTAGCACTGGTGCTGAAGAGTTTACTCCAGAAGAAACTCTCTGTGACCTGCCAGTCAGAAATGATTTGAACCAGCTAAGGACTGTGTCATCCAGTCCACAGAAATTATTCAGGCGTTCAATTAGAATCCCATGGTCCACAGTATCAAACGCTGCTGAGAAATCCAGAAGGATTAAGATTGAAAAATCACCTCTGTCTTTTGAAATCAGAAGATCATTAAGCACACATACTAGAGCTGTTTCAGTGCTGTGTCTTCTCCTGAATCCTAATTGGAATGGATCATAAATATCATGGGTAGACAGGCGGGTTTCCAGTTGCATTGCCACCACTTTCTCAATGACCTTTCCTAGAAAAGGAAGGTTTGATACTGGTCTATAGTTGGTCATGCAGTCAGTGTCTAAATTAGGTTTTTTTAGAAGTGGTCTAAGTATTGCTTCCTGTAGTGGTTCTGGAAAAATGCCTGTTTGCAAAGAGCATTGAACTATTTTTGTAATTACATGGTCAATCATGTCCATGCACCCCATGAGAAACTTGGTTGAGGCAGGGTCCAGATCACAGGTGGTGGGTAACAACATTCTGATAATTTTGGCAATGTCTTTTAAATCCATTATGTCAAAGCTGTTCCATGGAGACTGGTAGCTTACCTTCTCAGGCTTGGTAGTTTGGCCAACCTTTGATGGCACTGTGGGGATTCCAGCTCGGATGGAGGCCACTTTATCTGCAAAGAATTTTGCACTCATTGCATCTTGACTGGGAGAGGGTTTCATTAAGCTGCAGGCATGCTGGTTTGCAAAGCATCTCCACTGTACGGAAAAACTGAGCTGGCCTATTGTTTGCTGCCTTGATCTCATTTGAAAGGAACTTTGTGTTCTTATGGGTGATTGTTGATTGATATTCTCCAATATGTTTGATTACTGTTAACTTATCCTTTACCAGGTTAGTCTTCCTCCATCGTCTTTCAAGTCTACGCCCCCTTTTCTTGAGTTCACTAACACTATTGTCAAACCAAGGGGCTTGACGGTGTGGTATGCGGGGTCGTATATGCACAGGGGCGATAATATCCATTGCAGCTGTCACATCTCTGTTATAGTAATGGACTAGAGAACAAGGATCTTCACAGGCCCCCATTACCGCAGAAAGATCCAGGTTTGCTGCAAGAGCCTGGGGGGTCATGCCCCTTGTCGAAACTGGATTATTGGCTGAGACAAGATCAGTTTAAAATTGAATCGCAGTGACACCATCTTGCGACTGGCCGCAAGACGCCATTTTGCGAAATGGCCGCCTAAGCGCCATTTTAGATAAACTCACACTTTAGTACATGTGGGATAATACTATTCGCATCATGCGAATGCATCTGTGACCATCGCCATAGGTTACGGCGATTCACCAAAAGCCTATTTCATTACTTTACATATTATAAAGGATATATATTTCAGAAATGACTTTACAGTATGCCAAAATTGCATTAGCTGAATAGAGCAAATGGCCAAGTGACAACTAGCCTGTGTAGATAAGCTTCCTGGAATAACGTCTGCTCTCACTCCAGGTGGTCCGGCTAGAATACACACCTTACATTAGCAGGCTTCCTGCAATGACATGATTTCAAAGACTAGAGTGTCATCTTAGGTCTGTCTCTTGTAGCTGGGCTATTTGCATTTCACACAAGAGACTGGGAGAATAAAGAGTTTTTTTCTTTTGAAGCCTAGGACAGGTGGGGGGGACTGCTGACAGAGTGGGCATGTGGAACTATGCTCAGCATGTCAAACTGCTAACATGTTCACTTAGTGAGAGTTAAGTGCATCCTTCCTCATACACACATTAATACGTCTTTATATCAAACATCGAATACTCACACATTACATATTCACACATAAGGTTTAATAAGCTTTAAAGTATATGATTTAAGTTGGTTCAGTTAGTTTAAATGCTGAGAAATAAAGATATTTTATAACTAAGGTTTTATACATGTTAAGACAGCCGTGTTTGGGTTCGTACTGATGCATACTCTTTCAAAAGATTTCCGGTACTACCGGTGTGGAAATCCCATCATGCATTCTCAACTTATGGACCGCAGAAACTACAAGCAACAAAATGTATATTTTATGAACAACTGTTAGGATGTAGCATGGGGAGGCGGGAGGGAAAAGACCCTCAGTTGTTAGAGGCTGGGCGAGTCTATTTGAACCAGCCTGTTAAATGCACTGTAACATATGCTTCTCCCCTGGGAACCAATGGCATAAGCAAGAAAATTCTCTATTGTCCTGTCTATTCTGGGGGGGTATAAACATGTGTGCTCAAACACTGGGTCTTTAGTCTTCTTGCTGAATGCTGATTGACGGAGGTTTTCTTTCTGAATGCGGGATCTGGTCCAGAGGCGCTGCGTATGTATACTGTATTTGGGTCTGTATAATTCCTTTGCGCTAAATTGTACACAGATCATAGCGTGTAACTGACTGTACTTTTACTTGAATAATACTTTGTGCTTCGGAACCACATGTTCTGAGTCTGGAGTCTCTATTTATTGTATGACTGCGTATGCAAATTAGCGTCATCCTTAGAGGTTTATAGGAAGGATTTTAGAAGGTACAGGCAGGGGTATATTGAGGTTCATTTTAATATCAACACCCTCCTTGGACGATACCTTGTCAACTCCATGGATAAAGTTCTAATTTGAGGGGTTGCAACTGAGAAGCGAATTGAGTGGTGGTCTGACCACGTGACTGGGGTTATATTTAGGTCAGAGACTTCTAATCGAATCTGGAAGACAAGATCAAGAGTGTGACCACTTATATGAGTAGCTGAAGGAATGACTTTTGTGAGGCCCAGAGCATTCATTGTGCACAGGAGATCTTGGCCAAGGTGAGAGAGCTCATCATCAACCCATGCATTGAAATCCCCAAGGATCAGCTATCTTTGATGCTCCAGAACTAGTCCAGCAACAATATCTACAAATTCTTGTAGAAATATCTTTCCATCTCCAGGGGGACGATAAATGAGAAGTACTCTGAATCCTAAGTCTGTAGAACTTCGAGCAGCAATGCACTCAAATGAGTGAGTAATTTCCATTGGGTGGACCCTAAGTTTAAGTTCCTCTTTAAAGCAGATTGCCACTCCCCCCCCCCTGCTGCGGTTAAGTCTTGGCTTGTGAACGACATAGTAATGTGTTGGAACTGCAGCTTCCAAAATAGGAGCTGAATTTTCATCTAGCCAATTCTCCGTAATACATGCAAGATCTGAAGATTCAATAAGGTCAGTAAATGTAGCAGTCTTGTTTCCTATAGATCTGGCATTACAAAGGATGGACCTGACTGGGCATACCAGTGGGCCTGTAGTTTTCTTTATATTGAGTGTGGGGGCTCTGGGGATGTCAGTCACAGAGCGAGAGTTTACAGGTCTGTTCTTCCAAGCTCAGGACCGTTTGTTATGCTCAGGACCGTTTGTTATGTACCACTTCTATTTGTCTCCTATATGAAACTAGTGAACCTGAAGGCAAGGAACTTATGTGGTTACAGCGGATAAGAGACCTTCGTCCTCGCTTCCCATGACTGCCCCGTTGAGTTTTTTTGAAAATGCCAAAGGATTTAAGAATGGAAGCCTGTGCTGGATCAATAGGAAATGCTGCTCGTGGTGGGCGGAGTGAAAGCATAAAGCTGGAGGTGTAAAAATACACTGGGTCATCGACAGGGCCGGATCAATAATGGGGCTGATGGAGCTACAGCTCCAGGCCCACTATCAGAATAGGCCCACAGACAGAAGCATCTATTGTGCGCAGCTGTAGAGAGGAATTTATTTCTCCTTCTACAGCAGACAGAGCAGCCTGCCAGAAGACGTCCGAGGCCCCGCCCACAGGCTGCACCCCTCCCCCTTCCTTGCCCGGATCAAAAGCTGAATACATAAACATAGCGGCGCATGGAGGGCTTCATTAGACCTCTCAGTGCCGCTTGTGTGCCCATGACCTGGCGCGCCGTGTGACATCACTACGTGTGATCTCACATGGGTACCGCCCACCAGCACTGCATCTCCTGAAGCACCCCGGCCCCTTCTGTTTATCCACCAGCACAGCAGCTCCGTGAAGGCGGCCTGGACCTGACAGCAGGGGAACGGAGGTGAGGTCAAGATGCTTGTCAGTCCTGCTGTGGCCAGGCTGTCTGGCTGCTGACATATAGTAGTCAAATTTTATTCATAATACAGGGCAGGCAACAGGCATTGCATTAGCTACTTATAAAAGTTTAATAATATACTCCTAATATTTATAATATATACACTTATGTATGTACACACTGTGGATGTGTATATATATATATATATATATATATATACTCATACTTTGTATATATATATATATATATGTGTGTATATATATATATGTATTTATATCTATATATATTTATATCTATATATATATTTATATATCTATACACACGCTATATATATATATATATATATATATATATAGTGTTCACTCTAAGTCCGGCAGTAGGCAGGGCGCCGGACCTAGAGTTAAGACACTTTAGCGCAGCGGCTGAAAAGGGGGCATGGCTAAAGAAATGGGGGCGTGTCTTTATGAAGCGTCCCCTTTTCGTCAGTCACTCCTGGTGGCGTGCCCGGCACTTACTGAAATGCCGGGCAGCTCCCAAGCTCTGCGGTCACTGTGAATGGATGCCGGGCACATGCGTCCGGCACCATTTACCGGCTGTGACCGCTGCACCGCTGTTTTGACCACCCGCGGGACACAGCAACCCGTGGGTGGAGGCAGAACCTGCAGGCAGTCTCAGCGGGCCGCCGCGATGGAGGGCAAGGCTCATTCTGCCCTTCAGAAATTGGGCAGGGCGCGACGCCCCGCTGAAACAGCCTAGCGGGAACACTATATATATCTATTTATCTATCTATATATGTGTATATATATATATATATATATATATATATACAGTACACATCTGTATATCTTTCTACAAATATGTATGCATATCTATATATATTAAATAAAATCTATCTGTTTGTAAATAAATATATATATACTGTATATAGAGAGCATATATATATATATTATTTATAAATATGCGTGTTTGTAGGTTTGCTATTATATGCTATAGCACATCTTTTACACAATATAGGGTTGTAGAGACTTTTTCAACATGAGTTGGTTCCGTAGAAAACGTCAGTCAATAAGATTATTCAATTATTTATTACCAGTTATTTATACAGCGTACACATATTCCGCAGCGCTGTGGGGAGAATATTTGCCAATTCACATCAGTCCCTGCCCCAGTGGAGCTTACACTCTATGGGCCTGATTCAGAGCTGGACGCAATTAGCGCTCGCTCGTCCTGATAATAGGGGTGGCTATTCAAATGAACCGTTCGCTGTTTGCGGTCTGTTCACGCCTCTAGGTCTGAACGAGCAAACAAAACTTGCGGTCGTTTTTTGGGAAACTACGCCCCCTGGCCGCTCGCATCCTACGTCATGTCCGCTATTTATTAGATTAATCGAGTACATCGACCAGGGTATGAACTGCTCGCTATTCTTGTGGTTGGTTTTTGCTACCACAATTTTGCGAGCAGTTCTGGCTAAAAACAAACCCAGTGACGTTGTCAATGACGCTGCTGTTTTAATTATGCACACCCATAAAACGCCCGTTTTGACCTTTAAGCACGCCTGCGTTCTGATTTCCACTCCCCATTTTCAAGCACCTTCCCCTGTTACCACCCACATACGCCTCATTCTGTCACTCAAATTATCAGGCATTCGCTATTTTGCGAGCGCATGAATTTCGACCGCACTGACTGGTTCACGCATGCATATAATGATCCGTACGCACGCGCAGTTGGCCAAACATTGCTCGGAGCGAACGAGCTGCCGCTTACGCGTGGCTCTGAATCAGGCCCTATATTCCCTAATACATGCTCACACACATACACACTAGGGGTGATTTTTTTGTGTTGGGAGCCAATTAACCTATCAGTATATTTTTGGAGTGTGGGAGGAAACTGGTGAGAATCAAACCCATGACCTCACTGCTGTGAGGCAGTAATGCTAACCATTACATCATCTGTGCTGCCCCAGATCTTGCTGTGTTACTCTCCAGCCAATTGCAGATGAGTTGATTTGCTTTGCACAAGCATTGGCAGGTCTGTGAGCACGGAGGATGGTGCTGTGCTGGCAGGGTGAACCCCACAGAGAATCAGCTGGCCCACCGCAGTATAAAAGCAGCTTCAAGGACCAGGGGGGGTGGCTCCATCCTGTTGTGGACTTAAAGTAAGTACTCAGGGACACATACTTGGGCAAACTTTTAAACTTGTTTCCTTAACCACCCTTTTTCCCCACACTCACTGCTGTCAGTGGCTGAGATGTGTGCCACAAGCTGGCATTCCAGCTGATGCCCTGCAGAACTGTTGTGACATTCAGTTATTTCCACAACAGCTGTGAGTGGGTGGGGATTCTAACTTGGATTGATATGGAAAGTCTCCAGATAAAGTGGGTTCTGCTTTTCATTGTGTCAATTGACATTGTGTATTGGCGACATTGCAATATGGCATAATGTGTTTTGTGGGGTCACCACAATGTGGCATACTGTGTATTGGGGATATTACAATCTGGCATAATGGTTATTGGTGGGCATTACAATGTGGCATGATGTTTATCGTGGACCTTAGGATGAAATATTGTTTTGGGGCCCTACAATGTGGCATAATATATATTGGGTGGTAACTACAATGTGACTTAGAGCCGTATTCATTTAGAAGCGAAAAGTCCTGTACTTTTCGCATGCCAGACTTTTCGCCGACATCGCTGGTTTTGCATGGGAAAAAGTATCACCTGTCCCCGCTTATCCCCGTATTCAACTCCAAAGGATGCGAAAACGCATCCCGGCGAAACGCAAACAGGCGAAAAGTGCTGGCATATATGGGGAAATCAGCCTGACACCCCGCAAAAGATGCACTAACATGGGAGATCACTATGGATACCCCCGAATAGCCCTGCTGGAGGTATTTGGGGTGCTTAATTGCTCTCAATTAGTGCTATTTTGTGTCTTTGCACAAGTGGTGAAGAATAGCATTTTGCAGTTTTTTTTGCCAAAAATAAGTAGTCACTGAAAATTTGGGGTACGTGAAAATGGGTGCAGCATGGTTAAAAATTGCTAAAGTGAGGTCTTAAAAAGCGTTAAAAATGCACCTTCAGCAAGCACCTGCAATCAACAAAACCTCTCCCCCATACTTGCAGACCCCCCAAAATCTATTTTGCTAGTTTTTAAGTTTGTACCCCAACTTTGAGCTTTTTTCGCCCCCTTTTTCAAATTCCTTTTTTGGGGTGTTCTTTCATTTTGGGGGGGGATTTTTTTTCATGTAGTTTACCTTTGGGGACCTGTCCTAAGAATGCATGGTGGTTTCCCCACCTTTACACCTCAAAACCGCAATTCTTAGGCGAAACTTTTCCGCTGGGTACATTGCATTGCGTTTTCGCACTGGCAAAGAGTCGCAACAATTGAATACGGGGATAACTTTCTGCTGGCGAAATGATGTCACCGGCAAAACTTTTTTACAAACAATGGCTTTTTTGCCGCCAATTGAATACGGCCCATATTGTGTTCCAGGGCACTAAAATGTGGAATAGGGCCTGATTCTGAGTCGGATGTAGAAGCACATGCAGCAGCGTCTATTGGTGGTCACCCACCGGCCGCTTTATGCAAATGTCTCTACAAACTGTTCCCCTTCTGTACATCCGTGGTGCCAAATGCACTTTCAAGCACCCGTGCACTCTGCAATACAGAGTGGTGCATACGCCACCATCGGTCACACCAATCCTATGGCAGGTGCTGTTTCGCCTATGTCCTCTTATGCCTGCGGCTGTGCGGCTGCGTACACTGACACTCACGTCAAACTCTCATAACACACCCATTACACAAACCAGTCACCACACAGGATCACTCATCACTTTTCCACAGCATTTCTGATACTGTGAGTCTCCATCACAAAAGCACCTTTTTCTGTGCGTACCGTATGCTCCGTAGGGGTGTTTAGAAATTTTGGAGCATACGTAGTTGAAAAAAATTGTTTAACTTCGTGATCATCTGCATTGTGCATGGTTCTAAGTCAGGTACAGACTGTGTACTGGGGTACTTCTATTTGGCATAATGTGTATCGCAATGTGGCATAATATTGTATGACAGTGGTTCCCAAACTGTGCGCCGTGTGTCCCTGGGGTGCCTCAGGACACTTGCAGGGGTGCCTCAGGTTGGTGGTCCAGCACCAAATCATATTATTTATGGTCAATGTAATATAAATATGTGCACAAACAGAAGCACAAACCTGTCCACCACAATATAACCAAACCTAAGGATGACAGGTCAGCACAATTTACTTCACTGTACTACTTCACTACATTTTATTCTGAATTTTCTCAATAACAAACGTTTGGCTTAGGGGTGCCGTGAAAACAATGCTGATACACTAGTGCGACCGTGATTCAAAAAAGTTTGGAAACCACTGCTGTATTCATTGGTGTCACACTGACAACTACATAAAACGGATGGTGATTGTTTTAACATCTTCAGTGTGTTGAAAGGGAAAAAGTGAGATTTGGTGGCGGCAGGACGGCTGTATGTGCACAGATTTGGTGCTTCTGTTTCACCTTTGGAAAGTGATATAAATAGAAATTAAATTGCGGATGTCTTACCTTCCATCCAGGGCCATCCATTATTCCCCCCTAACTGTCCTCTGCCCTGCATGCATGCAGTGTGTGTATATGATTTACTGCTCCTCTTGTGTGCTCCGGAATGTTTGTATAAAATGTTGTGCACTAATTAAATTAAGCCTCTGCACTGTGCTCTACAGGAACGTTTGTTACACTATTGTTTTTCTCAAATGTTTTACATTATGATGGGACTCTGAAACCGTGAGGTAGGACCTCAAAGTTTATACATTTTGGGACCCTTGGACTGTGGTTGACAGTAGGCAGCAGCTATGCCTTCCATGGTGCTAGCCACACCCCCTGTGCAGACCACACCCTCATAGCACTGGTTACACCCGCTACCCACATCAGAAGTCACACCCCCACCATGCTGGTCACACCTTCTGCGGAAGCACAAGTAGGCCCATCAGAAAGGTCAGCTCCAGGCCCATGTGGACCTTAATCTGGCACTGGTCATCGATGAGAGAGCATGAATTGCCTTTGATGATAAGAGAAGATCAAGCAGTTTTATTTTTCTGTTTTCTCAACTCTGTGTGTGATCCAGAAGTTATAATGGGATTCATGAGCAGTCTAATTTAATTTGGCTATTGCTATGTCCAGTTGCTTCTCTCTTTTACAAAAGGTATATTTTGAATAAGGATTATCTAAATAAGATAACTTGTCTTTTCAGTTGATGACTTAGTCACACAAAGTATTCCAGGGCAAAGCAGGCTTGTGGAAAGGTGTTAGAAGCCATTCCTATTATATAGGTGTGAAAATCCCAGTGTGAGACTCCTTTTGAAGTGGATATTCTGTGCAAAGGTAAAGATAACACGTCTCCAGGGAAAACAAAAATTCGACATACTATACAGAGAATAGATTTAATAGAACCACATATGTTAATTAGAGATGTGCGCCGACCTCCTTTTTTTTGGGTCTTGGATCCGGATTCATCTTTGTGTCTTGGTTTTGCAAAACCACCCTCACGTGTTTTGGTTTTGGATCCGTATTTAAAAAGAAAAAATTGCTAAAATGACGTCTATTTCACCTGTTAGCATGCAATCCAAAACCCAAGTTCGTTTTAAATATGAGATCCGAACTGCTGGAGGACCTGAACCGGGACTCCGTTCGACTTGGTAATCCAAAGTGATTCCGAATTCAGACTCGGTTCAACTCGGAACCCATTAATTCAGTTGTTGTCGCTTCTCTGTGAAACGGACCCCCACAACTCTAATTTTAATGGATAGTTAAGATTGCTTTGGGTAACAACGTGACCTAGTCTGGAGCAAACAAAAAGAACAAGGTCATCTATAATTCCATATTAAAAACAAATGAATGGCAGGAAACCTAATAGCCATCTAAGATAGAATGAGCAGAGGTAAATAAACTTTATCCTAATTTGCACAGAATCAGATAATTGGATTAAATTACATTGTTACATCCTGTGTACAGCCATATCACATGTTTCTTTTAACTAAAATAAATAATGTATTAACAAATTTAAACAGAATAAATAATTAATACAAAAGTGAGTTTGTGTTGTATGCCATGAATTGTATAAGAGTGAAAGTGTGCCCTGCTCCCCTGCCATTTTGTAGGCTGAAACAATATTGAAGAGAACACAGCCTATGAATTTACTAGAATTAGTGAGGTCACATACCTCAATTATGTCACCGATACCTGGAAAATGAATATTTTGCATATTCATCAATACTGGTATAGCTGACAAAATGGCGGCCTCCACTATGCCTCAGTGATGCTGTTCATAAAAAAAAAAGCTGTATTATCATAAATATTCTAGCCCTTGGATTTGGATCTGTATCTCCTTGTGTTTTGGATCTGGATTTGGTTTTGCAAAACTGCCCCTTGCATGTTTTGTTTTTGGTTTTGGATCTGTATTTTTTATCAAAAAATGATAAAAACAGCTAAAAATCATATAATTTGGGCTTTTGTTTGTTCCTACAGTATTATTAACCTCAATAACATTAATTTCCACTCATTTCCAGTCAATTTTGACCACCTAACACAATATTGTTCACCAACATAGGCCAAACCAACTCACAAGTACGTTCAATAGAAAACAATACAACACAGAAATTTACATGGAATATCCTTGCTCAAAACAATTAAACGTAGTTAACAGGCAGCAAACAAAAAACCCTAAACCATGTGTGAATAGCAGCAGCAGACATGAATGCCCCCTATACGAGTGCACATGCCCCCAGCACATACTTATTCTCTATGTCCAATCTGTATTTTCCTCCACAGGGAGCTGGGCCACCGATGACTGGCCCATGTAAAGCCCCGATCAATCAGCCTTTTTGTTGAGCAGTTCCCCAAAATCTCCCCAACCATTAAAAACAGTGCTCCGTACCTGCGAGTCAGAAACAGTGCAGGTCGGATACAGTGCACAGTACAGTGCAGGTCGGATACAGTACGGGCCGGATACAGTGCGGGTCGGATACAGTGCAGTTTATAGTGCAGGTCGGATACGGTGCAAGTCTGGTATAGTGCAGATCGGATACGGGCCCTTATTCAGAGCCGGATGCTCTGACAGAGCGCTCGCTCTGAATCGGGGCCGTCCCTCTGTTTTTTTTGTGCGGCCTCCTGGCCGCTCGCATAGCTGTGGCCACCCACAGCTATAGCGAACGGCCAAAAAGATGGTCGCGATGGTCAAGACCATCGCGACCATCGGGCTTGCTACGAGACCCTTGTGGTAGGATCTTGTTGCCGCAACTCCCACTGACATCACTTGTGATGTCAGTGGGGCCGGCCCCAGACGGTAGGAATTCCCATGGGTACGCCTCCATCTGGTCAGCCATGCCCCGGCACGCCCACGAAAGGGGGCGTGCTGTCACTCACCATCGACAGCACGCCCCATTTGTTGTGAGACCCATAGCGACGGCTTGCCCGTCGCTATCCGGGTCTCGTGCATGCGCACGACGGAGCCACCTCCGTCGTGCGCATGCGCACTGGCATGTGCACTGGCCCAACATCGACATCTGAATTAGGCCCACAGTGCAAGTCTGATATAGTGCAGGTCGGATACAGTGTTGGTTGAATACAGTGTGGGTTGGAAACACCAATAGTGCACTTAGTGCGGGGTGCTGGCGGTGTCCTCAACACGAGAGTGTCAGTGGTGTCCTCAATGCGAAAGTGCCGGCGGTCTTGGCAGTGTCGCGGTGTTGGCAGAGTGGGGGTGCTGGCAGTGTTGGCAGTGCGGGGTGCCCTCGGTGTGGGAATGGCGGCAGTGGCGGCAGTGTGGGGTTGCTGATGGCATTCTCAATGCATGGGGTAGCAGTGCTGGCAGTGTCCTCCTCAGTGCAGGGTGCTGGCGATGTTGGCAAAACTGATGCTGATGGTGCATTCAGTATGTGAGGAGTGCGGTGGGGTGTGCTGGCAGTGTCCTCAGTGCAGGGTGCCGGCAGTGTCAGCAGAGCAGGGGTGTCAGCGGTGTCCTCGGTGCAGGGGTGCTGACAGTGTTGGCAGTGCGGGGGAGCCCTTGGTGTTGGAGTGGCGGCAGTGACGGCAGTGTGGGGTTGCTGACAGCATCCTCAATATGTCGGGCAGCAGTGTGGGGGTTCTGGCAGTGTCCTTGGTGCAGGAAGCTGGCGGTGTCGGCAAAGCTGGGGCAACAGCGGTGTCCTCAGTGCACATGTGCTGACAGTGTCGGCAGTGCAGGGGTGCCGGTGGTGTCCTCAGTGTGGGAGTGCCAGTAGTGTCGGCAGTGTGGGGTTGCTGACAGTGTCCTCAGTATGTGGGGAGTGCGGGGCTGCTGGCAGAGTCCTCAGTGCAGGGCCGTATTAAGGTTTGTGGGGGCTCCTGGGCAAGAAACTTGTGGGGGCCCTTATACATGTAAGTCTAGTGTGTGTATATATATATATATATATATATATATATACAGGGGCTGGCTGGCAACTTTTAGCCTGGGGGGCAAATGCATGCAGGCGGCCCTGGCAGAGGAGTAGTGTGTAGCCAGGGTGTCCGAAGAATATGCGTGCTACGGCACCCCCCCCTCAAGTGTTCCAGGGAGGAGGCGGGTCCATATGGGATTAATGTAATGTAAAATTAAAGATTACGGTAGCCCCCTGAAGTAGTGCCCATATGCAGTGCCCCCGTGTGCCACAGGAGAG
Organism: Taudactylus pleione; assembly: GCA_031769625.1. NCBI lineage: Eukaryota > Metazoa > Chordata > Amphibia > Anura > Myobatrachidae > Taudactylus > Taudactylus pleione. The sequence continues at coordinate 2,535,500 of JAUIMM010000628.1, read as the reverse complement.
AACACCCTTATGCAGGCCTCCAGTAGTGCCCCCAGTAGTAGTCCCCCCCTTGTAGTGCCCCCAGTAGTAGTAGTCCCCCCCTTTGTAGTGACCCCAGTAGTAGTAGTCGTCCCCCTTTACAGTGCCCCCAGTAGTAGTAGTCCCCCCCTTTGTAGTGCCCCCATTAGTAGTAGTCCCCCCCTTGTAGTGCCCCCAGTAGTAGTAGTCCCCCACCCCCCTTGTAGTGTCCCCAGTAGTAGTAGTCCCCAGTAGTAGTAGTCCCCCACCCCCCTTGTAGTGCCCCCAGTAGTAGTAGATGTAGTAGTCCCCTTATAGTGCCCCCAGTAGTAGTAGTCCCCAGTAGTAGTAGTCCCCTCCCCCTTGTAGTGCCCCCAGTAGTAGTAGTCCCCCACCCCCCTTGTAGTGCTCCCAGTAGTAGTAGTATTAGTCCCCTTATAGTGCCCCCAGTAGTAGTAGTCCCCAGTAGTAGTAGTCCCCTCCCCCTTGTAGTGTCCCCAGTAGTAGTAGTCCCCCACCCCCCTTGTAGTGCCCCCAGTAGTAGTAGTAGTAGTCCCCTTATAGTGCCCCCAGTAGTAGTAGGCCCCAGTAGTAGTAGTCCCCTCCCCCTTGTAGTGCCCCCAGTAGTAGTAGGCCCCCACCCCCGTTGTAATGCCCCCAGTAGTAGTAGTCTCCCCCTTTGTAGTGCCCCCAGTAGTGCCAAACCCCCCCCGTAGACACACATAATATAAAAAACAAAATAAAAAAAAACACTTACCTGAATCCCTGCTCCCGCCGCCACAATCTGCTCCTCCGTCTGTCCTCTCGGGCCGGCCCGCTCTGCATTATGGGAGAGACGTCATATGACATCATGGCGTCTCTCCCATTGCCCACTGCGGGAGCCAGAAGATGGAGCGGCTCCCGCAGTGGGCGCAGCAGCAGCAGCTAATGAGAGTCTGACAGACTCTCATTGGCTGCTGCTTACAACAAACACACAGCTGCCGGAGCCGGCGGCTGTGTGTTTGTCAGTGTAGCGCTGACCGAACTCTGCATGACGCTGCGGCCCGGGGCACCCTGCCCCCCGGCCCAGCCCGCCACTGTATATATATATATTATATATATATATATATATATATATATATTATATATATATATATATATATATATATAGATCCAATGGCGGCACTCTGGGGAAATAACATCACACAAGTACTTGGCTTGATAAAAGCGCTAATAAAAGCGCTGAAATGTTGCTTAAAGCTATGTTGTTGGAGTGATGTTATTTCCCCTGAGTGCCGCCATTGGATCTATACATGTCAGTGTTTCCTGGCTCTAGAGTTACATTGTGGAGGGCACCCGGACCAGTCATTTCCTATTATCCTAAGGAGTGCTGGTATTTGGATGTATATATACATATATATAGACACTGTACATGTACACATACATGCATATATATATATATATATATATATATTCACTACCGTTCAATAGTTTGGGGTCACCCAATTTCGTGTTTTACATGAAAGCTGACTATTATTTATTTTTGCCACTCTGCCTAAAAGGACAGCATCCCGAAGTCGCCTCTACACTGTAGACGTTGACACTGGCGTTTTTTGCGGGTACCATTTAATGAAGCTGCCAGTTGAGGACTTGTGAGGCATCTATTTCTCAAAGTAGAGACTCTAATGTAATAGTCTTCTTGCACAGTTGTGCACCAGGGCCTCCCACTTCTCTTTCTACTCTGGTTAGAGCCTGTTTGTGCTGTTCTCTGGAGGGAGTAGTACACACCATTGTAAGAAATGTTCAGTTTCTTGGCAATTTCTAGCATGGAATAGCTTTCACTTCTAAGAACAAGATTAGACTGTCGAATTTCACATGAAAGTTCTCTTTTTCTGGCCATTTTGAGAGTATAATCGAACCCACAAATGTGATGCTCCAGATACTCAACTAGCTCAAAGGAAGGCCAGTTTTATAGCTTCTCTAACGAGCAAACCCGTTTTCAGCTGTGCTAACATAATTGCACAAGGGTTTTCAAATCATCCATTAGTCTTCTAACGCGCTTAGCAAACACAGTACCATTAGAACACTGGAGTGATGGTTGCTGAAAATGGGCCTCTATAAACCTATGTAGATATTCCTTTAAAACCCAGATGTTTGCAGCTAGTATAGGCATTTACCACATTAACAATGTATAGAGTGTATTTCAGATTAATTTAATGTTATCTTCATTGACTAGGATCTCCAGCAACTCCGCTTCCTCCGCTGGGGCCGGGACCAGACCGTCAAAGGATAGCGGGGACAACGAGGGAAGCAAGAGGATGGCCGTCGGAGCCTACCATTGTGACACAGCCGCACATGTGCACCCGACTTCTGTCTTCAGACTGAGCCTGAGAGAGACAGACAGTCTGGGGAATAAGGTGACCAGTGCTCGCAGCTGCTACTATGGAGGGGGCGGGGACGGCGCGGAGGTGAACTGGAGTGCAGGCAGTGAAATGCTGTTTTGTCCTCCTTCGCCCCTTTCGCCCCCCCTGTAATCCGGCCCTGCCTCAGTGCAGGGTGCCAGCGGTGTCGGCAAATTGGGGGTGCCAGCGGTGTCCTCAGTGCATGTGTGCTGACAGTGTCGGCAGTGCATGGGTGCCGGTGGTGTCCTCAATGCAGGGCACCAGCATACCCTCCAACTCTACCGATTTAGCCGGTACAGTACCGTTTCTTAATGGTCTGTACCGGCAAACTGGGGCTGTACCGTTTGTACCGAGTTCCTGATTCTTTTAGCAGCGCTGCTGGGACACAGGACTCCCGCAGCGCTGCTGAGTGACAGGCGGCTCTGCTACTCTCCCCATGGCTCTCTGCAATGCAATTGCAGTCTGTACTGATTCTGCCATAATCACCCCAGTGCCGCTGTACCTCCGGACCCCAGTTACTGTACCCGTGGACATGCCCCCTTTATACTTTGCCACGCCCCTTTTATCCTTTGCCACGCCCCTGTACCGGATTCTATATGAGAAATGTTGGAGGGTATGCACCAGCAGTGTTGGCAGAAGGGGTGTCGGCAGTGCGGGGTGCCGCCAGTGAGGGTCAGCAGCAGGGGGTGTAGGACTGTCGGCAGCGTGAGGTGGCGGCGGTGTCAAGCAAGGGGGATGGGTGGCATCTTCATAACTTCCTGTGCCCATTGAATTCATTGGGCTGAATGCTGATTGGCTGAGAGCCGTGACAGACGTCTCTCTCAGCCAATAAGTGTTAAGCCCATTGAATTTAACAGGACTTTCTAAAATGACCGCTCGAAGCAAAACCTCAAGATCCGACAGTAGGATCACAAGGTTTTGCCTTGATTAGGGATGCGGGGCAGGCAGGCAGATCCGAGCTGTGTCTCGGATCCCCCCGGATCCCCGAAATTAGAGTGTGTCCGGTTCCCACTCATTTCTAATTATTCTAGAGTATATGAGTATATGATTGTTAATTATTTTTGCCGCTAGACAAAGTTTTGTCTCTGAAATTATTTGCATTTTTGACGCTCTAATTTTTAAGTATGCGCTCTGTTATTTTTCTTTGGCATACTAAGGGGCATATGTATCAAAGCTTGATGTGAGATAAAATTGTGAAATATATATCACCAACCAATCAGCTCCAAACTATCATTTCTTAAACACACCAACCAATCAGCTCCAAACTATCATTTCTTAAACACAGCCTGCAAAATGTAAGTTAGGAGCTGATTGGTTGGTGATATATATCTCACAATTTTATCTCACATCAAGCTTTGATACATATGCCCCTAATAGTTTAAAATAGTCTGGATAATATTATATTTTAAATAAAGTGAAAGAAAATATATGTTTTAATTAGCAAATTATACAACTACATAAATAAAAGTGTCCCAAAAAGGTCTCATTCTCTTTTTTAGCCTAGGCTAATTCTCTTTTCCCGAGTAGGCGTAGAGGGATCACAAGATTGCATTCAATAGGTTACTGTCATCTGAAGATGGCGTCAGCCCACCTATGCAAGATAGCAAAGCTTTGCGGATCTTGTTAAATACCGTCACCAAATAAAACTATAGTGTCTGCGGCGCGATAAGGGACACGTAATTCTGCCCTTAAACATGTGGAAAACAGCAGTTTCTGTATATTTTAAGGTTAGAATTGATTAATCAAAAAGCCCCTTAGAATATTAGTAGCCATTATCCTGGTTCAGTCCTGCTCACATTTTGGGAAGCATTGAATGGTAAGCACACACCAAGCAGGAGGACCCTGGGGAAGCTCAGCACATCTATCAGTTCTCAGGAGGGGTCAGTTTCTGGGTGTGCTGCATAGGTCCTGCTATCAGGCTACAGAGCCCCTTATATCCAGGGGCTGCTGGGACGCTGGGACGCCGGGCCATTTCCCGCTGGGCCGGTCCCTTTGTTCCCCTTTTGTGGCCGCTACCCTTTACTCACCCCAGCACCGCTGGCCGGGCTGCCGCGACAGGGGAGCTGCTGCGCATGCCCAACTGCAGCAGCTCCTCCCATAAGCCATTGCGGAGTCCGTCAGTAATCACTGATGGCTCCGCTTGCAGCCCGCCCTCTCTCCGGCATGTACATCAGCTGCTCCCCTCTCCGGCAGCTACATCAGCCAGCCCCCCTCTCCGGCATTTGCATCAGCCCACCCACCTCTCTGGTGGCTACATCAACCCGCCCTCTCTCCTGCATTTACATCAGCCCGCCCTCTCTCCGGCATTTACATCAGCCCGCCCTCTCTCCGGCATTTACATCAGCCCGCCCTCTCTCTGGCATTTACATGACCCCGCCCCCCTCTCCGGCGTCTACAGCAGCAGCAGCGGCAGCCTTCCCCTGCACAGTTCACAGTACAGCACGCACAGAGCACAGGGTCAGGAGGAGCTTTGTATTATAAACTTTATATTTTATATATATATATATATATATTAGGGGTGAGCGGGTTCGGATTTCTGAAATCCAAACCCCCCCGAGCCCCCCCGATCCGAGGCAGATCCGAGTCAGGCTCGACTTTTCCCGCCTGACTCGGATCTGAAATCGAGGCAAAACGTCATCATCCCGCTTTCTGGGTCTCGCGGGTTTTGGATCCTATATAAGGTACCCCCGTCGGCTCCATTTTCTCACTCGGCTGTGGACAGTGAAGAGGGAAGGTGGGAGTTAGGGCTGGCTGGGCTGTGTAGTGTAGTGTAGTGTAGAGTAGTGTTGTGCTGTGCTGTGCTGCGCTGTGCTGCTGTTGTCCATAGGGGCTGTGTCCACTAATTCAAAGTCCACAGGGGCTGGCTGTGTTGTGCTGTGCTGCTGTTGTTAATAGGGGCTGTGTCCACTACTTCAAAGTCCATAGGGGCTGGCTGGACTGTGTTGTGCAGTCAGTTCTCCATAGGGGCTGTGTGCACTCCAAAGTCCTGTGCAGTGTCCCAGTCCTAAAGGGGTGCTGTAGTGTTGTCCAGGGGGTGCTCTGTCCATCAGGGGTGCTCTCCCCAAGTGCTAAAAAAATTATATTTTTTCTGTGTTTGTGAATTGTGTGTGCAGTAGCCGCACGTGCATCAACAAAGTAGTGCCAAGCATGCGCCTGTGTCATAAGTAAAGGGCCGGCTGGCTTGACCATTAAAGGGTGCTGTAACCCCCAAAGTACACTCCAGTCCAAACCCCCAAAAAAATATTTTCTGTGTTTGTGAATTGTGTGCGCAGTAGCCGCACGTGCATCAACAAAGTAGTGCCAAGCGTGCGCCTGTGTCATAAGTAAAGGGCCGGCTGGCTTGACCGTTAAAGGGTGCTGTAACCCCCAAAGTACACTCCAGTCCAAACCAAAAAAAAATATATTTTCTGTGTTTGTGAATTGTGTGCGCAGTAGTCGCACGTGCATCAACAAAGTAGTGCCAAGCATGCGCCTGTGTCATAAGTAAAGGGCCAGCTGGCTTCACCGTTAAAGGGTGCTGTAACCCCCAAAGTACACTCCAAACCAAATAACAAAATATTTTTTCTGTGTTTGTGAATTGTGTGCGCAGTAGCCGCACGTGCATCAACAAAGTAGTGCCAAGCGTGCGCCTGTGTCATAAGTAAAGGGCCGGCTGGCTTGACCGTTAAAGGGTGCTGTAACCCCCAAAGTACACTCCAGTCCAAACCAAAAAAAATATATTTTCTGTGTTTGTGAATTGTGTGCGCAGTAGCCGCAAGTGCATCAACAAAGTAGTGCCAAGCGTGCGCCTGTGTCATAAGTAAAGGGCCGGCTGGCTTGACCATTAAAGGGTGCTGTAACCCCCAAAGTACACTCCAGTCCAAACCAAAAAAAAAATATTTTCTGTGTTTGTGAATTGTGTGCGCAGTAGCCGCACGTGCATCAACAAAGTAGTGCCAAGCGTGCGCCTGTGTCATAATTAAAGGGCCAGCTGGCTTGACCGTTAAAGGGTGCTTTAACCCCCAAAGTACACTCCAGTCCAAACCCCCCCAAAAAATATTTTCTGTGTTTGTGAATTGTGTGCGCAGTAGCCGCACGTGCATCAACAAAGTAGTGCCAAGCGTGCGCCTGTGTCATAAGTAAAGGGCCGGCTGGCTTGACCGTTAAAGGGTGCTGTAACCCCCAAAGTACACTCCAAACCAAATAACAAAATATTTTTTCTGTGTTTGTGAATTGTGTGCGCAGTAGCCGCACGTGCATCAACAAAGTAGTGCCAAGCGTGCGCCTGTGTCATAAGTAAAGGGCCGGCTGGCTTGACCGTTAAAGGGTGCTGTAACCCCCAAAGTACACTCCAGTCCGAACCAAAAAAAAAATATTTTCTGTGTTTGTGAATTGTGTGCGCAGTAGCCGCACATGCATCAACAAAGTAGTGCCAAGCGTGCGCCTGTGTCATAAGTAAAGGGCCGGCTGGCTTGACCGTTAAAGGGTGCTGTAACCCCCAAAGTACACTCCAAACCAAATAACAAAATATTTTTTCTGTGTTTGTGAATTGTGTGCGCAGTAGCCGCACGTGCATCAACAAAGTAGTGCCAAGCGTGCGCCTGTGTCATAAGTAAAGGGCCGGCTGGCTTGACCGTTAAAGGGTGCTGTAACCCCCAAAGTACACTCCAGTCCAAACCCAAAGAAAATTTTTTTTCTGTGTTTGTGAATTGTGTGCGCAGTAGCCACACGTGCATCAACAAAGTAGTGCCAAGCGTGTGCCTGTGTCATAAGTAAAGGGCCGGCTGGCTTGACCGTTAAAGGGAGCTGTAACCCCCAAAGTACACTCCAGTCCAAACCCCCCCAAAAAATATTTTCTGTGTTTGTGAATTGTGTGCGCAGTAGCCGCACGTGCATCAACAAAGTAGTGCCGAGCGTACGCCTGTGTCATAAGTAAAGGGCCGGCTGGCTTGACCGTTAAAGGGTGCTGTAACTCCCAAAGTACACTCCAGTCCAAACCAAAAAAAATATATTTTCTGTGTTTGTGAATTGTGTGCGCAGTAGCCGCACGTGCATCAACAAAGTAGTGCCAAGCGTGCGCCTGTGTCATAAGTAAAGGGCCAGCTGGCTTGACCGTTAAAGGGTGCTGTAACCCCCAAAGTACACTCCAGTCCAAACCAAAAAAAAAAATATTTTCTGTGTTTGTGAATTGTGTGCGCAGTAGACGCACGTGCATCAACAAAGGAGCAGCGCCAAGCGTGCGCCTGTGTCCCATAAGTAAAGAGCCGGCTGGCTCATTTCTTAAAGGGTGGTGTAACCCACAAAGTGCACTACTCTCCAGCAAAAATAAAATAATATTTTCTGTGTTTAGCTGCACTTATATATCAAATCGATATAACATAAATGGAGGACCAAACTTTCTCCGATAAAAATAAAATAGAGAAAGATCAAGAACCACTTCCTCCTAGTGCTGAAGCTGCTGCCACTAGTCATGACATAGACGATAACATGCCATCAACGTCGTCTGCCAAGGCCGATGCCCAATGTCATAGTAGAGGGAACATACAATCCCAAATGACAAAGTTCAGGAAAATGACCTTGAAAAAAACATTTAAATCATCTGAAGAGAAACGTAAACTTGCCAATATGCCATTTACGACACGGAGTGGCAAGGAACGGCTAAGGTCGATCCCTAGTATGTTCATGACTAGTGGTTCAGCTTCACATGACGATGGAAGCCCTCCTCCCACTAAAAAAATCAAAAGAGTTAAGCTGGCAAAAGCACAGCGAAGAACTGTGCTTTCTAAGAAGATATCACAAATCCCCAAGGAGAGTCCAAGTGTTGTGGTGGTTGCGATGCCTGACCTTCCCAGCACTGGACGGGAAGAGGTGGCTCTTTCCACCATTTGCACACCCCCTGCAAGTGCTAAAAGGAGCACCCACAGTCCACTTGCTGATATGCAAATTGAAGATGTCACTGTTGAAGTACAACAGGATGAGAATACTGGTGTAGCTGGCGCTGAGGAGGAAGTTGGCGAGGAGGATTCTGATGGTGATGTGGTTTGTTTAAATCAGGCTCCGGGGGAGACAGTTGTTGTCCGTGGGATGAAAAAGCCCATCACGGTCATGCCTGGGCAGAAGACCAAACATTCCACCTCTTTGGTCTGGCAATATTTCTATCCAAATCCGAACAACAACTGTCTTGCCATATGTACCATATGTAAAGGTGGAATAAGTAGGGGTAGGGACGTTAACCACCTAGGAACATCCTCCCTTATACGGCACCTGCAGCGTGTTCTTAATAAGTTACTGTCAAGTTCAGAAACTTTGGCTAAGACCGTAAGCAGTCCAGGGACACCTAAATCCCATTGTCCTGTTGTATCCAAGCGCCTGCAAACCACACCGTCAACTCCCTCCTCGTCAATTTCCTCCTTAGTCAGGATCGGAAGTAGTCCTGCAGGCCATGTCACTGGCATGACTGACTCTCCTATCCGGGATTCCTCCGGAGGATCCTGCATTGCTACGCCTCCTGCTGCCACTGCTGCTGTTGCTGCTGCTGGGAGTCATTCATCATCCCAGAGAGGAAGTAGGAACACCACTACTTTTACTAAACAATTGACCCTCCAACAGTCCTTAGCGAGGAGGATGAAGTACGACAGCAGTCATCCTGAAGCAAAACGTATAACTGAGGCCTTGACTGCTATGTTGGTGTTAGACGTGCGTCCGGTATCCGCCATTAGTGCAGTGGGATTTAGACAATTGATGGAGGTAGTGTGTTCCCGGTTCCAAATCCCGTCTAGATTCCACTTCACTAGGCAGGCGATACCGAGACTGTACAGAAACGTCAGAAAAAGTGTCCTCAGTGTCCTGAAAAATGCCGTTGTACCCAATCTCCACTTAACCACGGACATGTGGACAAGTGGAACAGGGCAGACTAAGGACTATATGACTGTGACAGCCCACTGGGTAGATGTATCACCTTACGCAGCAAAAGCAGCAGCGTCACCAGTAGCAGCATCTCAGAAACGCCAGCTCGTTCCAAGGCAGGCTACGCTGTGTATCACCGGTTTCAGTAAGAGGCACACCGCCGACAACCTCTTAGAGAAACTGAGGGAAATCATCGCCCAGTGACTTACCCCACTTAGACTCTCCTGGGGATTTGTGATATCTGACAACGCCACCAATATTGTGCGGGCATTACATCTGGGCAAATTCCAGCACGTCCCATGTTTTGCTCACACAATAAACTTGGTGGTGCAGAATTTTCTGAAAAGTGACAGGGGCGTGCAGGAGACGCTTTGGGTGGCCCGAAAAATTTCTGGCCACTTTCGCCATTCAGCGACTGCGTGCCGAAGACTGGAGCGCCAGCAAACACTCTTGAACCTGCCCCGCCATCACCTGAAGCAAGAGGTTGTGACGCGGTGGAACTCAACCCTCTATATGCTTCAGAGGATGGAGGAGCAGCAAAAGGCCATACAAGCCTATACATCCACCTATGACATAGGCAAAGGAGGGGGTATGCACCTGACTCAAGCGCAGTGGAGAATGATTTCCGTGTTGTGCAAGGTTCTCCAGCCCTTCGAACTTGCCACACGTGAAGTCAGTTCAGACACTGCCAGCTTGAGTCAGGTCATTCCCCTCATCAGGCTTTTGCAGAAGCAGCTGGAGAAAGTGAAGGAGGAGCTAAGACAGAGAGATTACGCTCGGCATGTGGGACTTGTGGATGAAGCCCTTCATTCGCTTTGCCAGGATTCCAGGGTGGTCAATCTGTTGAAATCAGACCACTACATTTTGGCCACCGTGCTCGATCCTAGGTTTAAAGCCTATGTGGTGTTTCTCTTTCCGGCCGACACAAGCCTGCAGAGGTGCAAAGACCTGCTGGTGAAAACACTGTCAGCTGAAGCAGAACGTGACACGTCAACAGCTCCTTCTTCATTTTCTCACGCAACTGGGGCTGCCAGGAAAAAACTTAGGTATCCTAAGCAACCCGCTGGCGGTGATGCAGGGCAGGCAGGACCAAGTTTGGACATCTGGCCCGGACTGAAGGACCTGGCAACAATTTCTGACATGTCTACTGTCACTGCATATGATACTGTCACCATTGACAGAATGGTGGAGGATTACATCGGTGACAGCATCCAAGTAGGCATGTCAGACAGTCCGTGCCTGTACTGGCAGGAAAAAGAGGCAATTTGGAGGCCCCTGTACAAACTGGCTCTATTTTACCTGAGTTGCCCCCCCTCCAGTGTGTACTCCGAAAGAGTGTTTAGTGCAGCCGGGAACCTTGTCAGCGAAAGGCGTAGGAGGTTGCTTCCACAGAATGTGGAGAAGATGATGTTCATCAAAATGAATTATCAGCTCTTCCAGGGAGACCAGCCTCCAGAACGTACAGAGGGACCTGTGGTGGTGGATTCCAGTGGGGACGAGTTAATACTCTGTGAGGATGAGGATGTACACAACACTGAAGAGGGTGAGGAATCGGTGGATGAGGAGGATGAGGACGACATCTTGCCTCCGTAGAGCCAGTTTGTGCAGGGACACATTAATTGCCAGCTTGTTTTGTGGGGGCCCAAACGAACCAATCATTTCAGCCACAGTCGTGTGGCAGACCCTGGCGCTGAAATGATTGCTTTGTTAAAGTGTGCATGTCCTGTTTATACAACATAAGGGTGGGTGGGAGGGCCCAAGGACAATTCCATCTTGCACATCTTTTTTTTCTTTGCATTATGTACAGTTTGGGGCCTAGTTTTTCAAACTGCCATCCTGTCTGCCACTGCAGTGTCACTCCTAGATGGGTCACGTGTTTGTGCCGCCCACTCGTGTCGCTTAGCATAGTAATCCAGCTACCTCGGTGCAACCTTGTGGACATAAAAACACTATTGTGAGGTGTGAGGTGTTCAGAATAGACTGGAAATTAGTGGAAATTAAGGTTATTGAGGTTAATAATAGCATAGGAGCAGAAAAACCAACACATTCTGTAATTTTAGCTGTTTTTATGCTTTTTAAAAAAAAAATACAGATCCAAAACTCAAAACCCAGAACCCAAAACACGGAAGGGTGGTTTTGGCAAAACCAATCCAGATCCAAAACACGAAGAAAGATCCAGATCCAAAACCAAAACACAAAACACGAAAAGTGGCTGGTGCACACCCCTAATATATATAGTGAAAATCTGCCTGCCTGTTTATGATAGGGTATCAATCTGTAAATAGTATATAGTAGCAAGAAAAGTAGTGTGTATGTATGTATATATATATATATATATATATATATATATATCGCACATATACAGGAACCGGCACTATATTGGCAGCTGATACCAACTATAACTGGCTGGGGTGCCTTCCTCTATGGTAACAGAGATCCATACATACTCCAGTAAGAACAAACAGGCGTCACTCCCAGACTGCTGTGCAAAACGAGTGTATTGACAGATCGACGTTTCGGGGCCTTTCACCCCTTCATCAGGACATGATGAAGGGGTGAAAGGCCCCGAAACGTCGATCTGTCAATACACTCGTTTTGCACAGCAGTCTGGGAGTGACGCCTGTTTGTTCTTACTGGTATATATATATATATATATATATATATATACTACTTTTCTTGCCACAGCAGCTAAGCTATTATATACTATATTAAAAATAAGATATACATATATATATCTATATATATAGAGATATATATATATATATATAGCAACAGAACCAAAAGCTTACCCACCAGGATAAACTAAAGGAACCAGCACACCACCATGTATATATCAATCAAGTATATTGAATTTTTAATAGAAAAAACATATTAAAAAAGAGCCATCATCAAATAATAATGTACTGTATAATGAGGCTTAATATAGCACAAGTAATCAGTAATATGTCATAATCAGTAACTTAGTCTCAATGGCTTAATAGCTTACAATGTGCTAGTATCTTTATTAATACACATATATTTATCTAGTAGAAACTACATTATCTGGTTATGATCCGCACCCCTTAGAAGGGTTTATTTTTGGGATTGTATATATTATGTGTTATTTGTTTAGTATGTTGTCTGTTTGTGTACGTGCTGTCGTCTTGACCACCGGTTAACTCCCCCCTGAGTGAGCCTGGACACTCCCCTTGCTTCTGTTGTAGGCTATACTGGGTTCCGTCTGACCGGATGTTGACAAGCGGCGATCCCGTCGCGTCACTTCCAGTTCAGCGGAATCTTCAGTGAGTCCTCTGGAAACAATGGTGTGTACATTGGTTCCTTGTGGGTGATGTTTCCAGGTGATGGCACTTGACGACAGGTGAGTATGATGTCCACTGATTACTTGTGCTATATTAAGCCTCATTATACAGTACATTATTAAGGCTGACCCTTTAAAAAGGTTATATGTGCCGAAACGGCCCGTCGGGATGGCCAGTTCTCATCTCTTGTTACACTATCTGAAGTTTCCAGTTGTGGATGAGTACTTATGACTTTCTGTTTTTTCTATTAAGAATTCAATATACTTGATTGATATATACATGATGGTGTGCTTGTTCATTTAGTTTATCCTGGTGGGTAAGCTTTTGGTTCTGTTGCTGGACTTATAATTACCTGGCACCCACAAACATTTATTTAAAAGTGTGTGCGACCTGAAACTTGGATCTATATATATATATTAGGGGTGTGCACCGGCCACTTTTCGTGTTTTGTGTTTTGGTTTTGGATCTGGATCTTTCTTCGTGTTTTGGATCTGGATTGGTTTTGCCAAAACCACCCTTCCGTGTTTTGGGTTCTGGGTTTTGTGTTTTGGATCTGTATTTTTTTGAAAAAAAGCATAAAAACAGCTAAAATCACAGAATTTGTAGGTTTTTCTGCTCCTATGCTATTATTAACCTCAATAACCTTAATTTCCACTCATTTCCAGTCTATTCTGAATACCTCACACCTCACAATAGTGTTTTTATGTCCAAAAGGTTGCACCGAGGTAGCTGGATGACTATGCTAAGCGACACGAGTGGGCGGCACAAACACGTGACCCATCTAGGCGTGAAACTGCAGTGGCAGACAGGATGGCATTGAAAAACTAGGCCCCAAACTGTACATAATGCAAAGAAAAAAAAGAGGTGCAAGATGGAATTGTCCTTGGGCCCTCCCACCCACCCTTATGTTGTATAAACAGGACATGCACACTTTAACAAACCAATCATTTCAGCGCCAGGGTCTGCCACACAACTGTGGCTGAAATGATTGGTTCATTTGGGCCCCCACAAAACAAGCTGGCAATTAATCTGTCCCTGCACAAACTGGCTCTACGGAGGCAAGAAGTCGTCCTCATCCTCCTCATCCACAGATTCCTCACCCTCTTCAGTGTTATGTACATCCTCATCCTCACAGAGTATTAATTCGTCCCTGCTGGAACCACAGGTCCCTCTGTACGTTCTGGAGGCTGGTCTCCCTGGAAGAGTTGATCATTCATTTTATGAACATCATCTTCTCCACATTTTGTGGAAGCAACCTCCTACGCCTTTCGCTAACAAGGTTCCCGGCTGCACTAAACACTCTTTCGGAGTACACACTGGAGGGGGGGCAACTTAGGTAAAATAGAGCCAGTTTGTACAGGGACCTCCAAATTGCTTCTTTTTCCTGCCAGTACAAGGTACGGACTGTCTGACATGCCTACTTGGATGCTGTCACCGATGTAATCCTTTAACAGACAGACGCACGCTTGTCGCTGCTGCTTTGAGGATTCAAGTGCGGCTACAGCCCACACAATTCACAAAGACAGAAAAAAAAAAAGAATATTTTTATTGTTTGTGGAGCACACTTTGAGGGTTACACCACCCTCTAACAGACAGACGCACGCTTGTCGCTGCTGCTTTGAGGATGCAAGTGCGGCTACAGCCCACACAATTCACAAAGACAGAAAAAAGAAGAAGAATATTTTTATTCTTTGTGTAGCACACTTTGAGGGTGTCACCACCCTTTAACAGACAGACGCACGCTTGTCGCTGCTGCTTTAAGGATGCAGGTGCGGCTACAGCCCACACATTTCACAAAGACCGAAAAAAAAAGAACAATATTTTAATTGTTTGTGTAGCACACTTTGAGGGTGTCACCACCCTTTAACAGACAGAGGCACGCTTGTCGCTGCTGCTTTAAGGATGCAGGTGCGGCTACAGCCCACACAATTCACAAAGACAGAAAAAAGAAGAATATTTTTATTGTTTGTGTAGCACACTTTGAGGGTGTCACCACCCTTTAACAGACAGACGCACGCTTGTCACTGCTGCTTTGAGGATGCAAGTGCGGCTACATCGCACACAAGTCACAAACACATTAAAAAAATAGTTTTTTATTTTTTGGAGCACTTTGAGAGTTACACCACCCTTTAACAGACAGACGCACGCTTGTCGCAGCTGCTTTAAGGATGCAGGTGCGGCTACAGCCCACACAATTCACAAAGACAGAAAAAAGAACAATATTTTAATTGTTTGTGTAGCACACTTTGAGGGTGTCACCACCCTTTAACAGACAGAGGCACGCTTGTCGCTGCTGCTTTAAGGATGCAGGTGCGGCTACAGCCCACACAATTCACAAAGACAGAAAAAAGAAGAATATTTTTATTGTTTGTGTAGCACACTTTGAGGGTGTCACCACCCTTTAACAGACAGACGCACGCTTGTCGCTGCTGCTTTGAGGATGCAAGTGCGGCTACATCGCACACAAGTCACAAACACATTAAAAAAATAGTTTTTTATTTTTTGGAGCACTTTGTGAGTTACACCACCCTTTAACAGACAGACGCACGCTTGTCGCTGCTGCTTTAAGGATGCAGGTGCGGCTACAGCCCACACAATTCACAAAGACAGAAAAAAGAAGAATATTTTTATTGTTTGTGTAGCACACTTTGAGGGTGTCACCACCCTTTAACAGACAGACGCACGCTTGTCGCTGCTGCTTTGAGGATGCAAGTGTGGCTACATCGCACACAAGTCACAAACACATTAAAAAATTTTTTTTGATTTTTTGGAGCACTTTGAGAGTTACAACACCCTTTAACAGACAGACGCACGCTTGTCGCTGCTGCTTTGAGGATGCAAGTGCGGCTACAGCCCACACAATTCACAAAGACAGAAAAAAAAAGAACAATATTTTAATTGTTTGTGTAGCACACTTTGAGGGTGTCACCACCCTTTAACAGACAGACGCACGCTTGTCGCTGCTGCTTTAAGGATGCAGGTGCGGCTACAGCCCACACATTTCACAAAGACAGAAAAAAAAAGAACAATATTTTAATTGTTTGTGTAGCACACTTTGAGGGTGTCACCACCCTTTAACAGACAGACGCACGCTTGTCGCTGCTGCTTTGAGGATGCAGGTGGAATCTAGACGGGATTTGGAACCGAGGACACACTACCTCCATCAATTGTCTAAATCCCACTGCACTAATGTCGGATACCAGACGCACGTCTAACACCAACATAGCAGTCAAGGCCTCAGTTATACGTTTTGCTTCAGGATGACTGCTGTCGTACTTCATCCTCATCGCTAGGGACTGTTGGAGGGTCAATTGTTTAGTAAAAGTAGTGATGTTCCTACTTCCTCTCTGGGATGATGAACAACTCCCAGCAGCAGCAACAGCACTAGTAGGAAGTGGTTCTTGATCTGTCCCTATTTTATTTTTATCAGAGAAAGTTTGGTCCTGCATTTATGTTATATTGATATATATACGTGCGGCTAAAGCGCACACAAACACAGAAAATATTTTTTTATTTTTGCTGGAGAGTAGTGCACTTTGTGGGTTACACCACCCTTTAAGAAATGAGCCAGCCAGCTCTTTACTTATGGGACACAGGCGCACGCTTGGCGCTGCTCCTTTGTTGATGCACGTGCAGCCACAGTGCACACAAGTCACAAACACAGAAAATATTTTTTTTTTTTGGTTTGGAGTGTACTTTGGGGGTTACAGAACCCTTTAACGGTCAAGCCAGCTGGCCCTTTACTTATGACACAGGCGCACGCTTGGCACTACTTTGTTGATGCACGTGCGGCTACTGCGCACACAATTCACAAACACAGAAAATAATTTTTTTTTTGGTTTGGACTGGAGTGTACTTTTGGGGGTTACAGCACCCTTTAACGGTCAAGCCAGCCGGCCCTTTACTTATGACACAGGCGCACACTTGGCACTACTTTGTTGATGCACGTGCGGCTACTGCGCACACAATTCACAAACACAGAAAATAATTTTTTTTCGGTTTGGACTGGAGTGTACTTTGGGGGTTACAGCACCCTTTAACGGTCAAGCCAGCCGGCCCTTTACTTATGACACAGGCGCACGCTTGGCACTACTTTGTTGATGCACGTGCGGCTACTGCGCACACAATTCACAAACACAGAAAATTATTTTTTTTTTGGTTTGGACTGGAGTGTACTTTCGGGGGTTACAGCACCCTTTAACGGTCAAGCCAGCCGGCCCTTTACTTATGACACAGGCGCACGCTTGGCACTACTTTGTTGATGCACGTGCGGCTACTGCGCACACAATTCACAAACACAGAAAATAATATTTTTTTTGGTTTGGACTGGAGTGTACTTTGGGGGTTACAGCACCCTTTAACGGTCAAGCCAGCTGGCCCTTTACTTATGACACAGGCGCACGCTTGGCACTACTTTGTTGATGCACATGCGGCTACTGCGCACACAATTCACAAACACAGAAAATAATTTTTTTTTTGGTTTGGACTGGAGTGTACTTTGGGGGTTACAGCACCCTTTAACGGTCAAGCCAGCCGGCCCTTTACTTATGACACAGGCGCACGCTTGGCACTACTTTGTTGATGCACGTGCGGCTACTGCGCACACAATTCACAAACACAGAAAATAATTTTTTTTTTGGTTTGGACTGGAGTGTACTTTCGGGGGTTACAGCACCCTTAACGGTCAAGCCAGCCGGCCCTTTACTTATGACACAGGCGCACGCTTGGCACTACTTTGTTGATGCACGTGCGGCTACTGCGCACACAATTCACAAACACAGAAAATAATTTTTTTTTTGGTTTGGACTGGAGTGTACTTTCGGGGGTTACAGCACCCTTAACGGTCAAGCCAGCCGGCCCTTTACTTATGACACAGGCGCACGCTTGGCACTACTTTGTTGATGCACGTGCGGCTACTGCGCACACAATTCACAAACACAGAAAATAATTTTTTTTTTGGTTTGGACTGGAGTGTACTTTCGGGGGTTACAGCACCCTTAACGGTCAAGCCAGCCGGCCCTTTACTTATGACACAGGCGCACGCTTGGCACTACTTTGTTGATGCACGTGCGGCTACTGCGCACACAATTCACAAACACAGAAAATATATTATTTTTTTAGCACTTGGGGGGAGCACCCCTGATGGACAGAGCACCCCCTGGACAACACTACAGCACCTCTTTAGGACTGGGACACTGCACAGGACTTTGGAGTGGACACAGCCCCTATGGAGAACTGACTGCACAACACAGTCCAGCCAGCCCCTATGGACTTTGAAGTAGTGGACACAGCCCCTATTAACAACAGCAGCACAGCACAACACAGCCAGCCCCTATGGACTTTGAAGTAGTGGACAACAGCAGCACTACACTACACTACACAGCCCTAACTCCCACCCTCCCTCTTCACTGTCCACAGCCGAGTGAGAAAATGGCGCCGACGTGGGTACCTTATATAGGATCCAAAACCCGCGAGACTCGGAAGGCGGGATGATGACGTTTTGCCTCGATTTCAGATCCGAGTCAGGCGGGAAAAGTCGAGCCTGATTCGGATCGGACTCGGATCGGGGGGGCTCGGGGGGGTTCGGATTTCAGAAATCCGAACCCGCTCACCCCTAATATATATATATATATATATATATATATATATATATACACACACACACATGCCCCCCTCCACAGACCCCGCCCCCTCAATAGACCCGCCCCCATTAGGGCTGCTACAGGAAATTTCCCGGGCTGGTTTTCGATCCCAATCCGCCCCCGTTTATATCACATCAGAGTCCCTACCTTTATGTGTCCATTAATCCGATACACAGGTTATTATTATTATCTCATATGTAGGCCCTCACTTATTAACGAGTTTTATCACCAAAACGAGTGATAACTGTCACTGTGTATGATAAATGGTGCTCCAGCCAATCAGCTCCCAACTGTCATTTTTCTAACAGTTGACAGTTGGGAGCTGATTGGCTGGAGCACCATTATCATACACAGTGACACTAATTTATCACTAATTTTGGCACTCCATTGAGTGTAAGCTCTATTCTAAGAGGTTTGAGGAACACCTGATACATATATATGGGGAATGGTATTCTTGCTGTTTACGGGCCTACACAAACATGAACTGATGCTATATAAACGTGGCAGGTAGGGCACAGAGCTGATCTAAGCGGCAGCCATATCTAACTGCTGCCTGCAGGCATTGAGATGTCACAATCCAGGCCACAGCCCTATATAAAGGATGCCCAGCTACTGGCAGACACTTTGTGGTGACATTCCGTCTCACATTGCTACTCACTGAGTAATTCCTGATTATTTTAGTTAGGCGACTTTGGAAAACGAATATTGATTAAGGACCTTGGATTAACATCTTCTGATGAGTCCTGATTAACATCTTCCGATAAGGTCCTGATTGAATAAGGACTCAAAAAAGACTGAAGATCATCTTTTGGGTAAGGATGAAATAACAACGTTTGGCCTGTCACACTTACCCCCCTCAGACACCTCCCTCCCTGGTATCTGCAGTATCTAATTTCCACACGATTGACAGCGATTCATCTGATGTGACGCTGCATAAGGGAGGAGAGGGTAAGAAAAAATTACCGGCCATGCTGCCCCCCGGGGAGGTTACCGATAACACCAAGGCGATCCTCCATAACATCAAGCTCCTCTACTCTCCGATGGTACGGGGCTGTTTGCCTGAAATCATTGCCGTTATGCCACTGGAAAACCTTGTGCGCAGGATTAATGTGATCAATGATGTCCTCACAAAGGAGATGGAGAAGTTGGCCATTATTGAGACGAACAACAAAAAGAAGAAGACTGCCAATATGCCACTGGTAAAAACTGTGTGTTGGGTGAACATGATAAATGATGTCCTCAGCAAGGAGCAGCTGCCCATTACTGAGGTGAATATGATCTATGATTTTCTGTGCCACGTCTTGGAGGTGAGGAGGGATGTAAGTGGCTTATTTAAAAATATGATCCCTGTTATTACAAAAGCAATGACAGCGTCAGAGCGCTGTAACACTGAGTGCAAGTGGCTACCAGCAAGCAAAGTTCTATTCTACCTGGCCAAGGACTACATGGAGACCACCATTGTGGAGCTGGTGACTACTATTCAGGTACACGGGTACTCCCCTCCACTGTCTGCATTTACCACACTGGCAGCTATAATGTCTTACACCACCGTGCCCTTCACTCAGAAGGTGTATCTATTATCTCTGATATGTCCACATATGGAGACTGTAACTGATCCCTGCACCCGGATCATTCTTTCCATCTTCATTAATAATGCTGCTGTGGCCTTTGGGAGTCCTGCTATACAAGAGCCAAATATTAAGCTGTTATTTACAAAGGCCTGCGATATACTCACCAGCTGGAAAATACAAAACAGGAACAGCGCTGAGGATAAAAGGATCATCATTACCACCATACACCAAGTGAATTCCTTGCTGGCCGGCCATCGCAGAAGATTTACACCCTGCAGAAGTCATGTGAGCAGCACAAACCAGGCGGTAACACCAAAACCACTAACAACTTTTGGCCCTGAAGTGATATATAAGACCGTTGTATCTGATAGGGTGTGTAATGAATACAAAGATGCTGACAACTTTGTTAAAACTATTGTTCAGACCGGAGACTGGAGAGAGATTCTGGGTCTTCTTAGGCCACTATATAGATCACATAATTTACAAACCAAAGTTGCCAGTGTTACAATTTCTGCAGGTCTTATGGCATATCCTGATTGTGTCTCTGGCGACCTACCTAATGCATTTGTTAACAACATATTGCCCATGATGGATGAACTGGATAACAATACTCGCCTCAAGGTCACAGAGTGCACAGAACATTTCACAAAGGCCTTACCAAACATGGCTATGAAATTCAGGAATGCGTTAATGAAGACACTTCTGCGAGAGATGAAGAAAGAAGATCCGGCCTCCCTTCCCATCATCCTAAGAACTTTGATGACCATTGTTCAAATGCATGGAGAGAAGACTTGGTGTAAATATAATAAAATCCTCCGCTACACTGCAAGACATCTAACTAATGCAGACCACGTGCTCCAATGCCATGCAACCAAGCTGTTTGGGGAGCTAGTTCAGCGCTGCAGAGTATTTCCATTTTGTCCCGTCACCAGACTAGTTAAGGAGCATTGTCTGTCACTGATGATAAATATGCACAGTACTAACTCAGACGTGGTATCGGCCGCCGTGGTCTGCCTCATCCAGTGCTTGATCCATCTTGGCTGCAAGGCCATCATACTGGAAGAGGGCAGAGAGTGTAGGGACAGTGAACACATACAGGCCTTTTACCGTACCCTAGCTGACAGACACCTTCTAAAGGCAATGCTATGCCAAGCAGCAAAAGCTCTGACCGCATCCGCAGATCCCGAGGCACTAGCGAGGCATATTACCGCTCTGAAAACCTTCATACATTAGGACCCGCTCATTGCCATGATACGCGGACTTGCCAAGAAGCGAAGGTAAGACACAGTGAAGGTTTTTTGCAAGTTTTATAATTGCAAGTAAAATAATAGGAATAAAAGCACAACCAGTGGCGGGCTGGGACGGGGGCAAGGTGCCATGTGCCCCCCAGGCCGCAGCGTCATGCGGGCCGCGGGCAGTCTGTGTCACTGTGACACAGACTGCACCGCATGTGTAGCGCTGACCAGACGGAGTTCGGTCAGCGCTACACAAGTGACAAGCACACAGCCGCCAGCTCCGGCAGCTGTGTGTTGTTGTAAGCAGCAGCCAATGAGAGTCTGTCAAACTTTCATTAGCTGCTGCTGCGCCCACTGCGGGAGCCGCTCCATCTTCCGGCTCCCGCAGTGGGCAATGGGAGAGACGTCATTACGTCATATGACGTCTCTCCCATAATGCAGAGCAGCCCGGGACAGACGGAGGAGCGGATGGCGGCGGCGGGAGCGGGGATTCAGGGAAGTGGTTTTTTTTATTTTGTTTTTTATATTACGTGTGTCTACTAGGGGGCGGGTCTGGCACTACAATGAGGAGACCACTTCTGGGGGCACTACAAAGGGGGAACTACTACTACTGGGGGCACTACAAAGGGGGGGACTACTACTACTGGGGGCACTACAAAGGGGGACTACTACTACTGCTGGGGGCACTACAAAGGGGGGGAACTACTACTACTGGTGGCACTACAAGGGGAGTGGGGGACTACTACTACTGGGCGCACTACAAGGGGGGTGAGGGACTACTACTACTGGGGGCACTACAAGGGGGGGACTACTACTACTGGGGGCACTACAAGGGGGTGGGGACTACTGCTACTGGGGGCACTACAAGGGGGGGACTACTACTGGGGGTACTACAAGGGGGGGACTACTACTACTGGGGGCACTACAAGGGGGGGACTACTACTACTGGGGGCATTACAAGGGGGGGACTACTACTACTGGGGGCACTACAAGGGGGGGACTACTACTACAGGGGGCACTACAAGGGGGGTACTACTACTACTGGGGGAACTACAAGGGGAGGGGACTACTACTAGGGGCACTGCATAGGGGGAAGGGGTCTACTACTAGGGGCACTGCATAGGGGGGAGGGGACTACTACTAGGGGCACTGCATAGGGGGAGTGGACTATGACTGGGGGCACTGCATCGAGGGACCACTGCTGGGGGCTCTATATAAAGGGCAATACTGGGGGTACTGCATAGGGGGGAGACTACAACTGGGGCCACTATTTAAGGGGCATTGCATAAGGGTTACCACTATTGGGGGCACTGCATTGGGGGTGGACTGTTACTGGGGGCACTATATAAGGGGCACTGCATAGGGGGTACCACTATTGGGGGCACTATATAAGGGGCTTACTACTAGGGGCACTGCACAGGGAGGACCACTACTGGGGGCACTATATAAGGGGCTTACTACTGGGGGCACAAAGGGCACTTCATTGTGGGGATCACTACTGGGGGCACTATATAAGGGGCTTACTACTGGGGGCACAAGGGGCACTGCACAGGGGGGACCACTACTGAGGGCACTATATAAGGGGCTTACTACTGGGGGCACAAAGAGCACTGCATAGGGGGGATCACTACTGGGGGCACTACTGGAGGCCTGCATAAGGGTGTTCTCACTACAACAGGGGGCTGCCCCATATCTTTATTTTTACCTTACATTAATCCCATATGGACCCGCCTCCTCCCTGGAACACTTGAGGGGGGGCGGTGCCGTAGCACACACGTTTTTTGGGCACCCTGGCTACACGCTACTCCTCTGTCAGGGCCGCCTGCATTCATTTGCCTCCCAGGCTAAAAGTTGCCAGACAGCCCCTGAGCACAACCCCGCTATACACTCGGTCATGAGTTTATAGGAGCTGGGGGTTAGAAAGAAGGGGGGTATATGGTATATATTATGCAATAAAGCATACAGAAGATACAAATATAACAGCAAATGTGTAATACCTGCAAATGAGTGTAATATTCACATGATAAAAAAACTAAGGCCCTGATTCAGACCCGCTCGCTGTGACCACCCACAGCTTTAGTGAGCGGCCAGGTAGTCCTGACCATCAGGCTTGCGACGAGACCCTTGTGGTAGGGTCTCGTCTGCCGCAAGACCCAGTGAGCTGCCGGCTCTAATAGAGCCGGAAACTCACTACTGACATCACTCTTGATGTCAGGAGGGCTGCCCCAAACGGCAGGCATTCCTTCGGGAACGCCTCCGTTTGGCAAGCAACTCCCCCCGACCTGCCTACAAAATGGATCGAGCTGTCAATCAACATCGACAGCTGCCCCGTTTGTAGCGAGCCCCAGAGCAAGTGAATTTCTCACTCGCTCCGGGGCTCGCGCGTGCGTACTGCCCGGCCATCGACCTGCTTGCAAGCGCTATGCGCTATGCGCTTGCGAGCGGGTCTGAATCAGGCCCCAAGATCAGTAATTTCTCCTTTTCTGAAAACAGACCTGTGGTACCTGAGCACCCAGGGGATATGAGCGACCAGCTGCCCCTCTCTGTGTGTGTATGCCATTATACTGGTGGATCTAAATCTACTTCTTTCTGCAAACTATAGTAGGAAAACCACATTTACATCATCTGACTACACTTCTGATACCAATGAGCTGAGGATACTAGCACTTTGGAGAATATAATTTAGATAGCTTATCTTTTTCTCTCAGACCGGTAGCAACCATGTTAATCTTAGGCACACTTACCTACTTTTGAAAAAACATTTCAGGCAGAGGAGCCCATTCAGACCCGCTCACAAGATGTGGTCGCTCACTGGCAAAAAGGGGCTTGATATTTAAATTAAGCTCTCACACTGCGTCACGTAAGGATGCCCACTATGTCTTTGCGAGCTACGGCAATGAGCGTTCGCTAGTGTATAAAGTGTATAAAGACACCCCCTTGCCACTCGCAACTCACGTCATCTCCGGGAATTGTAGGATTAATCAGTAACATCGAGAGCCATCGGAGCTGCTCGCAGCACTTGAGGTTGCCTTTCCCCGCCACAAGCACTGCGATCAGAGCGGGCTGAAATACATGCAGGTGACGTGTACAATGACGCTACTTTGTTAATTATCCACGGCCTTTAAACAGCGTTTTGGCGGCCTGACACGCCTGCATTCGCTCCACCACTCACAAGCACCTTCCCCGGTTACCATCCACAAACGGCACTATGTGTCAGTCAAAGAAGTGAGCTGATAGTGGCTTACGGGCAACCAAAATCAGATCGCAAAGACTGGCTTGCGCATGCGCACTGCGAATTATACACATGCGCAGATGAACGAAAATCGTTCAGAGTGAGCGCAACTTAGCGAGCGGGTCTGAATCAGGTCCAGAGTGTGAAAGCAGCACCTATGAGTGCTGTGGTCAAGTGGGTGTGTACTGCTACATCTATGACGCGTGTCATAAAGCTGACTTGGAGTACATCCAAATGTAAATGAGTCCCAAAGCAGTTAGTAAGCGCTACGTGTTGAAGAAAACATACTGATACTTTTCAGACAATGCATGTAGCCATAGGGATCATTGTGCCTTATACCCAATGCAGGGAAATGATACTAATAATGATCTCATTGGAATGTATGGGATTCAGTCAGGATGCCGGTGGATGGGATCCCGAACATCAATATACCAACGCTGGAATCCTGAAGGTAAGTAGCTGGGTTAGCATTAGGGTTAGGCCGGGGATGGGGGGTTAGGTTTCGGGACCTCCCGGGGTGGGTTAGGGTTAGACACTGAATGGGGAGGGGCAGGTTAGGCTACGGGGAGAGGAGGTTAGAGTAAAGGTGTGTACGCACGAGACGACAGCACGATGGCTGCGGCTTGGGGGTCACTGCGACTGCCATCATAGACACAGATCGGTACATGCGCAGTACAGATCCTACATCAGCGACAGAGGGGCCCCAATACAGTGTAGGTCAGTGACAGAGGGGCTACCATCCAGTGTAAGTCAGTGACAGAGGGGCCCCCATACAGTGTAAGTCAGTGACAGAAGGGCTACCATCCAGTGTAGGTAAGTGGCCCCCATACAGTGTAAATCAGTGAGAGGCCCCAAAACAGTTTATAGCTCAGTGACAGAGGGGCCCCCATACAGTGTATAGCTCAGTGACAGAAGGGCCCCCATACAGTATATAGCTCAGTGACAGAGGGGCGTCGATACAGTGTATAGGTCAGTGACAAAGGCCCCCATACAATTTATAGGACAGTGACAATTTATAGGTTTCAGGACCTCCCGGGGTGGGTTAGGGTTAGACACCGACTGGGGAGGGTTAGGTTAGGTTACGGGGAGAGGAGGTTAGAGTAAAGGTGCGGGACACATGGGACGACAGCACGATGGCTGCGCCTTGGGGGTCACTGTGACTGCTGTCACAGACACAGATCGTTACATGCGCAGTACAGATCCTACGTCAGTGACAGAGGGGCCCCCATACAGTGTAGGTCAATGACAGAGGGGCTCCCATCCAGTGTAGGTCAGTGACAGAGGGCCTCCCATAGAGTGTAGGTCAGTGACAGAGGGGCCCCCATACAGTGTAAGAGTAGCCCCATACTGTGTATAGAACAGTGACAGAGGACAGGGTGCAGTTACCTCAGTAGGCACCAGGGGGCACCATGGAGCCAGAGTTTTCCCATTACCAGGAAGTGACAGGTGAAGGGAGGCCGCTATCTGACCCTGAGCCGGGGTAACATGGTGATGCCCACCATCCTGGTGTCAGTCCAGGCTAGGTACGGGACAATGTGCTGTTGCAGCTCAGTGTGGAGGACGAGAGCATTAGGGATTTCCGCCTGTATTATATATATTTTTTATTATTATTATTATTATTATTATTATTATAAGTATTTTGTATTAAACTTATTGGTTTTAAAAGAAATCTTGGTTGTTTGTGGCGTACAGTAATGCGCATAAAGAAGTTCCACACTCCACTGCACAAAGAAACAGGGGCCAAATGGAATGGAGCTAGGGCCTGGGAGTTTGTGGTGAATTGAATATGTTTGTAGGTCTAAATTTATGTTCTTTGTCATCTTTTCACCTGGCAGGAGCTGTTGCAGGACAGCCAGGAGCTCGCGGTCCAGCCTAATGGCGGGATTTAAAGGGTTCGGTCTACGAAAAAGAACATGGTAGGCCGACATAGAGCAGTACTGGCGCAGAGCAGATGGCAAGTACATTGTGATGAGTTCTTGTGTGTGTTTGTATATTGTTCTATTGTTCTTGTCTTTTTTCCAGTGTACTTGTAGGAACAGGGGCCAAATGGAATGGAGCTAGGGCCTGGGAGTTTGTGGTGAATTGAATATGTTTGTAGGTCTAAATTTATGTTCTTTGTCATCTTTTCACCTGGCAGGAGCTGTTGCAGGACAGCCAGGAGCTCGCGGTCCAGCCTAATGGCGGGATTTAAAGGGTTCGGTCTACGAAAAAGAACATGGTAGGCCGACATAGAGCAGTACTGGCGCAGAGCAGATGGCAAGTACATTGTGATGAGTGCTTGTGTGTGTTTGTATATTGTTCTGTTTTGTCTTTTTTCCAGTGTACTTGTAGGAACAGGGGCCAAGTGGAATGGAGCTAGGGCCTGGGAGTTTGTGGTGAATTGAATATGTTTGTAGGTCTAAATTTATGTTCTTTGTCATCTTTTCACCTGGCAGGAGCTGTTGCAGGACAGCCAGGAGCTCGCGGTCCAGCCTAATGGCGGGATTTAAAGGGTTCGGTCTACGAAAAAGAACATGGTAGGCCGACATAGAGCAGTACTGGCGCAGAGCAGATGGCAAGTACATTGTGATGAGTTCTTGTGTGTGTTTGTATATTGTTCTATTGTTCTTGTCTTTTTTCCAGTGTACTTGTAGGAACAGGGGCCAAATGGAATGGAGCTAGGGCCTGGGAGTTTGTGGTGAGTTGAATTTGTTTGTAGGTCTAAATTTCTGTTCTTTATCATCTTTTCACCTGGCAGGAGCTGTTGCAGGACAGCCAGGAGCTTGCGACCCAGCCTAATGGTGGGATTTAAAGGGTCCGGTCTATGAAAAAGAACATGGTAGGCCGGCATAGAGCAGTACTGGCGCAGAGCAGACGGCAAGTACATTGTGATTAGTTCTTGTGTGTGTGTTGTATATTGTTCTGTTTTGTCTTTTTTTCCAATGTACTTGTAGGAAAAGGGGCCAAATGGAATGGGGTTAGGTCCTGGGAGTTTGTGGTGAGTTGAATATGTTTGTAGGTCTAAATTTCTGTTCTTTGTCATCTTTTCACCTGGTAGGAGCTGTTGCAGGACAGCCAGGAGCTTGTGGCCCAGCCTAATGGTGGGATTTAAAGGGTCCGGTCTATGAAAAAGAACATGGTAGGCCGTAATAGAGCAGTACTGGCGCAGAGCAGATGGCAAGTACATTGTGATGAGTTCTTGTGTGTGTTTGTATATTTTTCTGTTTGTCTTTTTTCCAATGTACTTGTAGGAACAGGGGCAAAATGGAATGGGGTTAGGTCCTGGGAGTTTGTGGTGAGTTGAATATGTTTGTAGGTCTAAATTTCTGTTCTTTGTCATCTTTTCACCTGGCAGGAGCTGTTGCAGGACAGCCAGGAGCTCGCGGCCCAGCCTAATGGCGGGATTTAAAGTGTCCGGTCTACGAAAAAGAACATGGTAGGCCGGCATAGAGCAGTACTGGCGCAGAGCAGATGGCAAGTACATTGTGATGAGTGCATGAGTGTGTTTGTATTATTGTTCTGTTTTTCTTGTCTGTTTTCAAGTGTACGTGTAGGGGGTGTGAGACGGCATGACACCAGTCAAAAGACCGACAACAGCATCCCAATCATCAGCATGCTGAGGGGGGCTCCAAAAGTGCACTAACCCTTCCTCCTTCACCCCCTAACCCTCCCCATTAATGCCCTAACCTAATTCTCCCCCTTAGTTCATAAAACTAACCCTCCCCCCTAGTACCTAAGCCTAACCCCCCTGTGATGCCTAAATCTAAACTGCCCCCCCTGCGGCATAAAACTATCCTTTCACATTATAACATCATTGAGGATGTTGGCTGTCGGATTCAGGCATCGCCAACTCATACCAAGTCTGGATAGTGGCATCTGTCTTTAGCTGTGGTTCGGGATTCAGGTGTTGGGATTTCGACAGGCGGCATCCCGAAAGTGGGCAAATTAACTACAGTGCATCTGGTTTAGAAGGGTTGTGTAAAAATGTGTTCAAGTTTATCAAAGTTTTAGAATGACAATTTAGGATAACTATTCTTTAAAAACACGTTATATTTTAAATAATTTATTCCAGGAGGGAGGCAATTGTTGGACCATTTAGTCTTGTCAAGACGATATTGAAAAACCAAAATAGACAGGTATCCCACCAATGCAAAGTTTATACACAAATGCATGGTGTAGCAAACTCCCACCCCACAAGACAAATTTAAAAACAAAATAATAATAATTTTAAACAAAATTTGAATAACCTGTTCCACTAGTTTTATTCAAATATATTGTAATAATACATAATTCAAGAAAATTGTGTTTTTTAATGTTTAATTTGTTTCTGTTTTGACAGCTTATGACATCTTAACATACTAAAGACAATTCTTCACAGAAGATAATTTGCTGGATCCTGTTATTAAAATCTTCAAAATTATGCTGTTGTCGTCATCTTCAGGAATGTTGCTGGAGTGCCTACTGATGTACCCGAGTAGCTGGTGTTGTTTGATGCAACTAATATCACGTCTGTGAGATGTTGCCTATAGTTACCAATTACCTTGTAATCTACTTATCATTTATCTAGCACCTTCTAGAAGATAACAGGTACAATCTGATTGGTTACTATGGTCAATATATACATTTTTAAAAACACGCACTTTAGTAAATATGCTCACAAGGGACTAGACTGAGTCTGCAAAACTTCTGCAAAGTCAGGACAAAGCTGCTTTTCCAGTGTCACTTAATGATATTTAAGGTGCGTACACACGGGCAGATATATCGTTGCGATATGAACAATAACGATATCGTTTAACGATATATCGTTCATATAGTTCAATTTTATGCAGTGAACGACCAACGGTGCAAGTTCCGGCATGAACAATAACGATATCTATGATCGTCCATGCATGCAGGCCAATCTGGACGATATCGTCAACTTTGCATGTTCAGAGATGTGGCAGGATGACTCACTGAAAGATATCTTTCATGTCGTTGGTGGTACAGATCATCCCGTGTGTATGCACCTTTACACAATACTCCCCTGTGTCATCTAATCCAGCACCTGCAAAGCACTTATATTAAGGCTGACATAAAAAAACGGAAGTCTCCCATAGAGAATTCCTGAGTGGGTGGGCACCTCAAAAGGTATTGGGCATACTGAGCAGAAATTTGGCATGGAAGGGTAGAACTGTGGCTCAGTGCTGCATTCCAAATTTCAGGGCAAAAACACTTAAAAATGAGGATTTGGGAGTAATCTAAATTTCCAACTGTCAGGTTTTTTTGACACTTTCAGTTAGGACCACTTTTCTATTTTAGTCTATGGGGGATTTTTGGGAAGGCATAACTTAAGGTAGAGGACGAATTAAGACCTGGGGCCAAATGTAATAGGGTTCGAGTTTTAGATAAAATACAACTCATAAGTTCTAGCATTTTTTAAAGGTGCGAGTTGGTGCTGGGACTCGCAAATATAATAGCCTGCAAACTTTTGAGCTCTACTACACTATGCAAATCTGTGCGAGTATTTCCCTATGTAAACTCACACCTTTTAATGCGACTAGCGAGTTATACAGAAGCCTTCACAGATCAGTGAAATCCATGAAGGCTTCTGTCAAAAAAAAAAAGAAGTGACACTGACATTTAAAAAAAAAAATTAATTACGTGCCCCCTCCCCCAGAAGTATAACCAGCACCGGGCTGTGTACAGCCTGTGCTGGTTTTTAAAGTACAGGGCACAAAATGCATAGTGGTGGTCCTGTATTTTAAGATCCAGCACAGGACTATATATAGCCTGTCAGTTGGGGAAAGGGGAATGGAGAAACTTCTGCACCAGTTAGTGTACTATTTATTTTTACTCATATATAGGCCCCAAATTGTAAATACACCGATTATATTATTAATACAATGGTTGGTGGTGCTGCCTGAGGACAACAACGAATAAATGTTACCAGAAGAAAAGGAAAGAAATGTCCTTTTTGTTGTGCGCCAAAAAAGAGGACATTTCTTTCCTTTTCTTCTCGTAACATTTACTATGTAAAGCCTGGCCTGGTTCTAAAAATACAGGGGACAAAATGCGTAGTGGTCCCCTTGTAATTTCCATAACCAGCACCGGACTCTTTCTAGCGGGAGGGTAATGCCACAGCCATTGGAGTCCTTTCACTGGATCCTCTGGCCAAAGCATTAAACCTGACTGCTAGTCAGCCCAGGCTGGGAACCCCTGGAGAGCTGGGGAACCCCCTAATAAAGGGGTCCCCCTCTCCAGGGCTCCCCAGGCCTGGGCTGATAGCCCTGGGCTATCCCCAGCACCCCTGGCCGGTGGTTGCTGGGTTGATAGTGTAAATGTGGTGTGAAAAACTAGAATTATGGTAAAACTTACCTTGGTTAACGCTCCTTCTTCAAAGTCCATAGGGTCCACAGGGAGACAATGAGGTATAAGTGGGACCTGGAGGACTGGACACCAATAGCAATCTTTTCAATCCCAGGATGCTCTGGTCCTTCCCCCTATATTCTGCCCACAGCTTGAGGGCACTTCAGTTTTGTTAACAAGCACTAGGCAGGAGCAGGATAGGAGAGAAGGAAGACTGGTACACTGAGGAATCACTGAGGAATCACACTCTTACACAGAGAAGGAAACAAGTGACCAGTAGAAGAAACCTATAGAAGCTAGGAGCATCAGGGCGGGTGCCCTGTGAACCTTTATAGACTTCAAGGAAAGAGAGTTAACCAAGGTAAGTTTACCATAACTCTCGTTTTCTTTGTCAGGGTCCATAGGTCTCCACAGGGAGACAATGGGGATGTCCCAAAGCAGTTGTTCAAGGGCTGGAATGCTCCTGAACTGACAGGAGAACCTTACACCTGAAGGAAGAATCCTGAGAGGCAAATGTATGAAAGGTATGGACAAAAAAACAGGTGTCCGCCTTGCATAGCTGTTCAGCTGAGGCGCCAAGCTGTGCTACCCACGAGGGACCCACAGAGAGAGTAGAATGAGCAGATACTGTAGTCGGCACAGGAAGGTCAGTCGGCATACAGGCCTGTGAGATAGTCATGTGAATCCATCTGGCCAGAGGCTGTTTGTTAGCTGGCCATCCCTTCTTGTTGAATCCATATAGGACAAAGATGGAGTCTAATTTCCTGATGGAAGTAGTACGGTTCACGTATATCTTCAGAGCACGGACCACATCCAAAGAGGCCTGTAAGGAGTGCTGGCCAGTTACTGCACCCCATTTTCAGAGGCTTGCGTCCGTGGTGAGGAGAGCCCAGTCTAGGATCCAAAAGGGATAGCCCTTGTTGAAATGGGAAGTCTGTAGCCACAAGACTAGGGACAGGTGAACCTCCGGGGGAAGACTCATCATCTGGGATCTGAGCAGATGGGGTAGCCTGTTCCACCTGGAGAGGATCAAGTGTTATGTTGAAAATGGATACCATTGATCCCAAGGCCTGCATTGCAGAGTGAATTGACACTCGACGACTGTGGAGCAATCTGCGTAGTCTGTGCTGTATTGCTGAAATCTTGTCCGCCATTAGAAAGATTCTCTAAACTCGAGAATCCAAGAGGGGCCCCAAATGTACCATCCTATGAGAGGGTATTATGGAAGACTTTTTCCAGTTGATCAGCCAACCGTGCATTTGAAGAAAGGTGGTTAAGAGTCTCTGGTGAGATTGCCAATAGCAAGAAATCATCCAAGTATGGCAGCAGTTTGATCCCTTCACAACAAAGAGATGTCGCCATAACTGCCATGATTTTGGTAAATGCTAGGGATGAGCGGGTTCGGATCTCAGAGATCCGAACCCGCTTGAACTACGGGTATTCGAAGCAGATGCGAGTCGGCTCGGGTTTTCCCACCTGACTTGGATCTGAAAACGAGGTAAAACGTCATCATCCCGCTGTCGCCTTCTCGCGGGTTTTGGAGAGTGAAGAGGGAGGGAGCTGGGATCTGCGCTGTTGCCCACTGATGCTGTGCATGGGGCTGGCTACTGTTGTCCATATAGGGGCTGGCAGTTGTCCTGTCCATAAGGGCTGGCTGTTGTCTATAGAGGGTCTGGCTGTTGCCCTATCCATAAGGGCTGGCTGTTGTCTATAGAGGGGCTGGCTGGCTGTTGTCCTGTCCACACCCCCAGTGTGAAAATAAATAAATACATTTTGTGTGTGCGTGTTAGCCACACTTGTCATCAGCGCAGGGGTGCTGTGCTGCTGTCTGTCAAGGGGCTGCTGCCTCTTTCAAGGGGTTCACCCCAGTGAGTATGGAGGACAGTCACATGACCAGAGAGCAGGATCCACATACCAGTCTTGTAGCTGCCAGCAGCAGTCATGATGTTAGCGATGCATGGCCGTCAACGTCATCTATGAAGGCCAATGTACCAGGGCTTAAGTCAGGCCAAAAAGTCAGGCTACAACTTTTACCCTGTTAAAGCAAAAAAAAAATTTAAAGCTAAGTGAGCTTTAGAGAAACAAAAAATTGGCAATAAGACATTGGCCTGTATTTATGATGACTGATGGTTTTAATGATAATTTAAGCCCCTCTGCTTGTAGGAGCGGTACAAAAAAAATAAAAAATGTTAAGACGAGTAAGACACCGGAACCAACTGTGTGCTCTGAAAAATCACAAATCCCCGAGGAGAGTCCAAGTGTGTCCACTATTGCCATGTGTGAGCCTGACGTTTCTAGTAATACTGTACTTGAAGAGGATCCTCAGTCCATATTGTGAGTTGTGAGTTTGTCAAAATTGACTGGAGATGAGTGCAAATAATGTTATTGAGGTTAATAATACTGTAGGAACAAACAAAGGCCAATTTTATGTGATTTTAGCTCTTTTTATGATTTTTTAAGAAAAAATCCAGATCCAAAACCAAAACAGAAAAAAAAAAACCACGGAGGTGAGGTTTTGGCAAAACCAATCCAGATCCAAAACCAGGGGAGATCCAGATCCAAAACCAAAACACGGGGGTCAGTGCACAGCTCTAGTATAATCTACTAGAAATACTGTAAGCTGCAGGACAGGGGCGTAACTAAGTATTTGAAGGCCCCATAGCAAATGTTTTATGGGCCCCTATCTACCACCAATGGTGGAAAATGTATATAACTAACTTTGACAAGGAAGCTAGGCAAACGCAGGCATGTCGGGATTGCTGAATTCCGTTTCATGGGCGTGCATAAAGTAGCCATTGCGATCTCCTTCGCAGCATGAGAGCCCACTGCATGAGAGCCCACTGCATGAGAGCCCAATGCATGAGAGCCCGCTGCATGACAGGATAGCTGGGCTGTGCTTTGGAGACATTAGCATATTTTAGCATCTACGATCCGAGAGAGTGTGCAGCTGCATCTTCACAAAAACACACTCTGGGGCACTCACAGGACTTTCTCAGCTTTGATGAAAAAACTGATGACACTGCACCTAGTTACTCCAAAAGCTGTCTATGTTTCAGTTTAATGTAAAACATTTGTAAGGGCGAGAGTATAGTACAAATATATCTTACTTTTATAGGAAGAATCACCCGGTGCGTGCAGTCCCGCATCCATGCAACCGCCATCGGGTTCACACGATATCACTGCAAGTGCAACGTGCACCCGCAGCGCTACCCATGGATCCCCGCGGCGGCATACTAAAGTGCTTAAAACCAAAAATGAACCATCACCACAGAAGCAATAATACAAAAAGTCACAAGATGGCAACAGCTACATATCTGATACAAAGTACATATTATGGAGCATACACACAGTCATATTTGTCAGATCTGTCAGATTTGTCAGATGAACGATTGAACGATTTGAACAATTTGAACGATTTTACCAAAGATTTGAACGATTGAACGATTTTTGACTGCATTACAATGAATGGAATCGTCCAAGTCTGACTGCAAACACATCAGATGTCAGATATGTCAGATTTTCCTTCAGATATGAACGATTGAACGATTTTTTAAATCGTTATCGTTCAGATCTGAAGTAAAATCTGACCGTGTGTATGCACCATTAAACAGACATCGCTGGATTTAATATACGTTGCAATTAGAATTAAAAATACTGGACGTGTACCAATTGTAGAATGATACAATATGTTAAGATGTTAAATAATTAGTATCCACAAGTTAGCATAACTGAGCGCACAAGGATAGTAGTCCATATTTGTTACAAAATTACCAAGAAAATCCTTTTTTTGCATATACCAATGCAGAAAACCAGGCTACTAGAAGGGCACTGGCACAAAAAATAAAACTGCCTATTTAGAGCACATATTTTTTTTCTTAGATAAAGTTTTTTTTATATTGAACAACAAGTACTATAAAGACCAACAGAACAGATATCCAAAAAATGGGCATCACATGGCCCGGGATAGTCAATTAAAATAAATACATACAATCGCAACAGTGCAGATCAATATTCAGCTGAGTGTACAAATTGTTAAGCATCAGTGCAAAACACAGGTAGACGTGTATATACATTAAATGGTCTAAGATATCAATAGGTCATAAAATAATTAAGCCCAGTACAAATAGCAAACACCCTGTTGGTATATTAAGGAGGATGTCCCTGACAACGCCATGTTCAAGACCCCCGGAGAACTTCCGGTATGGCCGTAAGATGATGTTAACAGCTCTGGACGCCGGGTTGCCTAGGACACCTAGTAACCCAGGCAACCAAACAGTGTTACCGGATGTGTATAATGCCGGTTCTGATAAAGTGAATGAGTGCATATATAATTACAGTGCCAGCCATTGCATGTAGTAATAAAGTGACCAAGTGCCTATTGTAGGTAACGGAGCTTCTATAAAAGCGTGTAATGAAAAGAGGTAGAGCAGTGGATACAAAAGGTGAACAAGGAGAGGCTAAGAAGACATGATATAATGCATAATGCTATAACAAGCTTAACATAATGGTTTACATATTTTAGCATACTTTGCACACTATACAAAACATGGAATTACTATCTTAAACCTTGGAGAAAACATTGTGGCAGAAAGATATCACATATTAAAGGTACTACTAACTATATAGGTACATAATGTAGTAACTATTTGGCTCTACTGGAATTCAGACCAACCATAGAGATCTTAGGTCCAAAGGTAGGCAAACAAACCGTGGTAATCATCTGGGATTTCGGAAGGCCCTTAATTAAGGCTTTAAAGTGGTGACTATTTGCTCGTAAGATGGTCTTCTTGTCCGTTGGTTTTGTGTACACTGTTGGTACTGAGCTTATTAACCTTTAATGTAATTTGAACATCCAAGTAGTTCATTGTTTCTGGATCTGGTGATTATCGGTGATGACCTAGCATTGATTCTTTCCATAAGATTGATAAATGATGAGGTTCCTCCCAGCCATAAAAAAAAAACAGGCTGTCTATGTAACGTGAATATCCTATAATATGTAGCTTGTATTTTTTATTACATCCTGCAAAAGAGTAAAGAAACCACAAGATAAAATAATATAAAGAATCCCGGGCACTGATGATCGGAGGTCCAGGTGGACGTGTAGGCTGCTTGTGTATTTTTCGGGATGGTGCATAGTATTGGAGCTTTAGGCCACTCTTGGCTATGGAGGGCAAACGTCCTTTATTGAGCCGACTTTTGCATATAATTAACCTGTAATATAAATATATTAGTAGGCTGCTAAATTAAGAGCTAGAAAGTCAATCCATGGTCAAATAGACTGAATTTCCTGACGTTAAAATAGATGTAGTATACAGACGATTAGATAATATAATTAGAGATGAGTGGGTTCGGTTTTCAGAGATCCGAACCCACCCGAATTTTGTAGATGTTCCCGCCTTACTCGGATCTCTCAAATCGAGGCAAAACCATAGAGACGAAATCTCGTGGCTCGCGAGCTTTCGTCTCTATATATAAGGGACGCAGCGGGCGCCATTTCACTCCGGCTGTGGAGACTGAACAGGGAGGGTGGGTAGTGTAGGGCTAGGGAGAGGTGATGTGCTGTTCTGTCTGCTGTGTCCTGGCTGGGCTGGTGCTGATCCATTCTGGGCTGGTGTTGTGCTGTCTGCTGTGTCCATCTGGGCTGTTGCTGATCCATCTGGGCTGTTGCTGTCTTCTGCGTCCATCTGGGCCCAAGTTCTGGACCTCCCAAAAAAAATTAAAATATTTTGTTTTTTGTGTAATATATATTTGTCTGTGTGCGTGTTAGGTTTAACCGCACAAGGTCTATCAAGTTTGCAACGCAACCTAGTGCTGCCTGACTTCAGTCATCATCAATCTGTGCTCTGGGCCCAAGTTCTGGAGCTGGAAAAAAAAAAAAACATATTGTCTTTTTTTTTTCAAATAATTGTCTGTGTGTCTGTGCGTGTTAGGCTTAGCTGCACAAGATCTAGCAAGTTGTCAACACAACCTAGTGCTGCTCGACTCCAGTCATCATCAATCTGTGCTCTGGGCCCAAGTTCTGGAGCTGGAAAAAAAATAAAAACATATTGTCTTTTTTTTCAAATAATTGTCTGTGTGTCTGTGCGTGTTAGGCTTAGCCGCACAAGATCTAGCAAGTCGGCAACGCAACGCAACTGCTTCAAGACTGCAGAAAGTATGGAGGGCTGTCACATGACAGGAGAGCAAGGCCAAGAACCACATGTTGTAGCTGCCGCCAGCAGTGCAAGGCTGTCAACTTCCTCGTCCTCTATGAAGCCCCATGCCCCAGGGCTTAAGTCACACCATTGATATGGTAAAGCTACTTTTACCGAAGTTAATAAAAAAAAAATGTAAAGGAAATTTGCCTTTAGGTAAACAAAAAATTTACAATATGCCATTCACTACACAAAGTGGCAAGGAAAGGATAAGGCATTTGCCTTTCTTTATGAAGACTGATGGTTCTGATTCTGATAGCCGTTCGGAAAAATCAACTGTGTGCCCTGAGAAATCGAAATCACAAATCCCTGAGGAGAGTGCAAGGGTGATCCCACAGTTGCCATGTGTGATCCAGACCTAAATACTAGTGTACTGGAGGATCCCCCAAGTTCCAACATTTGTGTGCCCTCTGTAAATGTGGGGAAGGGCGACAACATCTTGCAGATGTAGTCAGTGAGGATGCTTCTGTGGAATTACACATGGAGGAGGATGATATTTTGGTAGTTGAAGGTGCTAAGGATGATGAGGATGTTGATGATGAAGATGTTGGTGATGAGGATGTTGATGCCGAGGATGTCCTTTGTGTAAGTAAGGCAACAGCTGTTGCCCATTGATTGAAAAAGCCAAATCCCATTGATGTCATGCCGGGGCAAAAGACCAAAAAATCCACTTCTCACGTGTGGAATTATTTCCACCTCAATACGGACAACAGTTGTCAAGCCATATGTAACCATTGCAAAGCAAGAGTGAGTAGAGGGAGGGACCTAAACCACCTAGGAACCTCCTCCTTGTTACGTCACTTGGAGCAAATTCATCAAATATCAAAGTGTATGTCGCCAAGTTCCAAAACTCAAAACGTAACAAGTCCAGTGTCACCTACCTGCTCCCTCTCTGTGGGATCCAAGCGCCTTCGATCTCCAACACCAACACCTGCATCCAGAGCCGTAACTAGACTTTTTGGTGCCCTGTGCCAGAAAGAGCATTGGCGCCCCCCTCAAAAAAGGGCCATGGCTTCATGGGGAAGGGCCAGGGAAGAGATAGGAGAGGCCAGGAGATGCTGGGGATGAAATAAGAGGAAGCTACAAGCAAGAATAATAATAAACAGAAATTTGACAGGCCCAAACAGCGCCCCCTGACCTGTGGTGCCCTGTGTGATGGCACCGGCAGCACTACCCTAGCTACGTCCCTGCCTGCATCATTAATATCATCCTCATTCGTGATCGGAAGTAATTTAAAAAAAACAACTGACTATTAAACAGTCCTTTGATAGAGGAAGTAGGTATAACAGCTGTCACCCAGTTTCACAGCAGATCACTGACGGCTGTGCTAGTATTAGATGGTGAAATAATCAAAAATGAGGATGATAGTGTGGAGGAAGTGCAAAAGGAGGATGAGGGGGAAATTTGTGTCCTATCTGACGCTAATGTGGATGTTGATGATAAGGATGTGGTTTGCGTAAATCAGCCAAAAGTGGCAGAAGTTCTTGCTAATGATAAAAAGAAAGCCAGAAAAGCAATGTCATGGGTGTGGAATTATTTTAATCTAAATTCTGACAACAGTTGTGAAAGAATCTGTTCCATTTGTAAAGCCAAAGTTAGCAGAGGAAGGGACGTTAACCATCTAGGCACCTCCTCCCTGTTACATCATTTTCAGCGAGTTCATGCAATTTATTTAACGAAATTATAATTAGTAAATTAATAACAAGCAGTCCAGTATAAGCTACCAGCAATTTGAACCATAACATGCAATCTCCACCACCAACACCCTCATCATCAACCTCCTCCTTAATAATTGAAGGTAGTCCTTCCAAAAATGTTTTGTGGGGCCCAAACAAACCAAAGAGTTCAGCCACGAAAGTGTCAGTCCTTGTGGCTAAAGTGCTTGGTTTGTTAAACCGTGTATGTCCTTTTTGATATCCCACATAAGAGTGGGTGGGAGGGACAATTCCATCTTGCACCTCTTTCCTTTACATTTGGCACAATTTGGGGCATTGCCGACTGACATTATTATAGTTTATTAAACTGCCATCCTGTCTACCACTGCTGTGTGGCAATTTTACATAGATGTCCTATATTCAGGGCCGACGCTACCACTAGGCAAACTTAGGCATTTGTCTAAGAGCGCCGGCCACTGCAGGGTGGTAGTGTGGACCGCACATAAGTGCCATCCGCACTACACTACTACGAACAAACACACAGCTGCCGGCACCGGCAGCTGTGTGTTTGTTTTAGAAGCCGATGAGAGTCAGACAGACTGTCATCGGCTGCTGCCCCCACTGCCGGGCTGGAGCTCACTCATGAGCTCCATCTTCTGGCTCCTGCAGTGGCTGATGCGAGTGACGTCATGACATCTCTCCCATCATGCAGAGTGGGCCTGGACGGGAGGACCCTGGACAGAGGAGCATGCCGGAGCTGGGATTAAGGCAAGTGGAGGGTTTTTGTTTTTTTTCGTGTGTGTGTCTGGCGGGGGGACAGGGGGGACTACTACTAAGGGCACTGCTGGGGGTACTACTAGGGGCACTGCTGGGGGTACTACTAGGGGGACTACTAGGAGCACTGCTGGGGGGACTTCTAGGGGCACTGCTGGGGGTACTACTAGGGGCACTGCTGGGGAAATTCTAGGGGCGCTGCTGGGGGTACTACTAGGGGCACTGCTGGAGATACTACTGGGGGACACTGCATAGAGGGGGATTACTACTAGGGGTACTGCTGAGAGGACTGCTACTGGGGGCACTGCTGGGGGGACTACTACTGGGGGCACTACATAGTGGGGAGATTACTGCTGAGGGCACTGCTGTGAGGGGCTACTACTAGAGGCACTGCTATTGGAGGCACTGCACTGGTGGGACCACTACTGGGAGCACTGCATAGGGAGGCATTACTGTTGGGGGGGGACTACTACTAGGGGACTGCTGGGGGAGGGCTGCTACTGGGGGGATTACTACTGGGGGGGAGACTACTACTGGGAGCACTGCATCGGGAGGATTACTACTGGTGTCACTATATAAGGGGCACTGCATAGGTGGGGGACTACTACTGGGGGAACTGTATAAGGGGCACTGCATAGGGGGGACCACTACTGCCGTCATTACTGTGGGCACTGCATAGGGGGGACCATTACTGGGGGCACTGTATAAGGGCTTGTGTAGCTATCAAAGGGGGGGGCAGGGGGGGGCATAAGGCTGAAGAAATGCCTAGGGTGCCAAAAAACCTTGCACCGCCCCTGCCTATATTGCTTTAAACTGGCGTGCGTTTGTGCCGCTGCTCTGTTGCTTACTTTAGCCAGCCAGCTCACTGCAGCCTTTGGCCTATATTGGTGAAAAATAGTGAAATCAATATTGTGAGCTGTGAGGTGGTTAAAAATGCCTAGAAATACCTGAAAATGATTGTTATTAAGGTTAATAATACTGTAGTAACAAAAATAGGCCCAAATTATGTGGTTTTAGCTGTTGATATAATTTTTTGGAAAAAATACAAATCCAAAACCTAAAAACAAAACACCAAGGAAAAAAATCCAAAACCAGATTCAGATCCAAAACCAGGGGAGATCCAGATCCAAAACCAAAACACAGGGGTTGGCGCACATCTCTAAATATAATCA
Organism: Taudactylus pleione; assembly: GCA_031769625.1. Lineage (NCBI taxonomy): Eukaryota > Metazoa > Chordata > Amphibia > Anura > Myobatrachidae > Taudactylus > Taudactylus pleione. The sequence goes on along the minus strand of JAUIMM010000628.1, from coordinate 2,495,139 downwards.
CTTAAATTCAGATAGACACAATGCTCAAATTAAACAACTGAGTCTCATTTAATCTAAAGGGGGTGATAGTGTTCAGTGTATAAATCCAGCCAGCATCCAGCTGGAGAAGCTTCCACCTCTCATGATATTAGGAATTTTGTCAATGATCTTATGTCGAAATGTTTCTAAACTAAGTTTAATGCTTGAAGTGCCTGGCAACAGGTTGTTCGGGTTGGGTATGGGATCCCGGTGGTCGGAATGCCACCGGTCAGAATACCAACAGCAGCATCCCTACAATCAGGGCCAGCGCTTCCATTATGCAAGCTTAGGCAGCTACCTAGGGGCGCCAACCACTAGAGGGTGCTTCTGAATCCGCCGTTTGCTATGGGGCCCACCACCCCAGCAATCGCACCCCCTACTTGTCAGGTGCCCGCTGAGATTGTGTTATCAGCGGACGCCCGGCTCCTTCTCTCCTCTCTCCCACCCGGCACCCGGACGGACGGCAGCAGGCACTGGAGCCGGGTGTAAGGTAAGTATTGTTTTTTTTGTATGTGTGTGTGCGTGGGGGAAGTTTACTACTGGGGGCACTACAGGGGAATTACTGGGGGCATCATATGGGGGCATCCCGAAAGCTTTAATATTTGTTCCCTAGGTAGGGTCAGGTCCTTCTCCTTTGTCTTGATTATTTCCATATAATCATAACCTCTACATACAAACTGTGTTATCATCTGATCAAATTGTTTAATGGTATTAATGACATCATCTAAAATTCTAACCCCCTGATGGTAGAGGTGGGGTACTAGCTGGAAGCATGTAGGACCATATTTCTGTCCTGCATGAAAAGATCTGTGTCTAGAACATGGTTCTCTTGGGATACTTGTACAGTCAGGTAATGCACCAATGTGTCACTTATCTGGTAGGTGAATTTGATGGTTTCGTCCATGGTGTTGATGACGGCCATTGTTTCCAGCAATTCTTGCTCAAAACCTTGCCAGATCATAAATAGATCATCTATATATCTCATGAGACCCGCGGCTGTGCGACTGTGCAATACCGTCCATCTCTGAATCAGACCCAATGTGCATATTAGACCTATTTACGACAGGAAATTCAGTCTATTTGACAATGAATTGACTCTCTAATTCTTAATTTAGCAGCCTACTAATATATTTATATTACAGATTAATTATATACATAAGTCTGCTTCATAAGTGCAATGCAGTTTTACAATGTACTGTAAATCTTTCCTTTCTGGAACAAAATGTACTTCTACTGCCATCTAGTGGTTGATTTTAATTACTACGTGTCTTTGTAATCTTGGTTTTTCACACACGTTGCCAGGTTACCACCGGGTATCATTGGAGTGCACGTCGCAGGCTTGTGACATCACATGGACCCAATGGGAGGCGCATGGAGGCAGGGTTTTGAACACTGGGTGGCCTTTCTCTAAAAGGCAAGAAATGTTTTTAAGTAATTTGTCCTGATGAAAGTTTTATAAAACTGAATCGCTGACTGTAAGTTAGATGGGCTTCACTGATTTATTTATGGACTGCAAAGCTCTGTGAGTGGCGCAGCAAACCCTCCTTTATCACATTACCTATAACTGAGGGCACCCAGGCAAGCTGTGGACATTTAGGGGCTGAGTGCTGGCTCCTACTTTTAATAGGGTTGATCCCCTCCTCCTACTACTCTGTTGCAAGGGGAATGAGATGTCGGTGCCAGCATTTTTATTGGCAGATTGGGAAGGTGGCAAGTCTATAGTCTGCATGGGGTGGGCGGTGGGTCCTGAATTCTGGGAGAAGTGGTCCCTGAGACAGCACCAGTCTCTTTGCACACCGCAAATGTGCTAGTTCAAAAGTGTGTGCTCTGGTATATACATGGCTGGTGTGGGAAGGGAGTTGGGCGTCGGCCACATTGTCATGGTTGCTCATTGGCGTACAGTGGGTGCTGTCTGTGATATTATCATAAAGACAGCTGTTTTGATTGTGGTTAGCTGTATGTAAACCTAATTCACCCTAAGAGAGGGAGTGCCAAGCGCTCACAGTGGGATACTAGGGGGTCTAGTTACTAAGCAGTGTTAGGAGACAGAGTGAAAAGTGATAAGGAAGTGATAAGGTGCCAGCCAATCAGCTCCCGACTGCCATCTCACAGGCAGTGTTTGAAAAATGACAGTTGGGAGCTGATTGGCTGGCACCTTATCACTTTTCACTCCTAACACTGCTTAGTAAATAGACCCCTAGATATGCTAGTTAGTGAAAGGGGCAGCAAGTCTTATAGAAGGTAACCCCTTACCTTATCAGTAATATAGATCAATAAAGGATGAGACAAGCCAAAGCTTAAATGAACATGTGAAGACTGCGCCTATGTGTGATTGTGTGAGTATGCTAGTATAAATATGAATATAAGGTGTAAATACAGATATCAAGCTGACACACAAATGAGGGATATTAACCCCTTTATTCGAGCCACAATGCTTTCAGGAGTGAATTGGTGAGTAAGTCCTGCAGTGTAAACAGTGACAGTCAGATGGAGCCAAAAAAACTGAAATAAAACTGAGGGGAGAGGGGGGGTTGCAGGTAGGTTTGGATAGGAATATGTATGGGATGAGGAGGGGGATTGAGAAAAATAGCCTGGTGGGTAGGTGTCCCTTACCCCCCAATTGTGACAGTGCGTGGAAGTCTAATGGTGAAATAAAAAAGTCCCGGTGAGGCCTCACTTGCTTTGATCTTCTTTCTTCTGTTTTCTTGTGTGATAGTGGATCCGGACCCTATTCCGATGAGCGTGTGTTCGCCGGCTTGGTCCCCGCAGTCGCACCAGGACACGTGTCACTTCCGGCAACGTGGTATCGCGAGATACCGCGGGCCGTAGTGGCGGAAGTCCCCGTCACTACCTGCGCGCTCTAATTCACCCAATGGTGAGGAGACTTGATAGCGTATGGATGGGCGATGTAGGGAGGATAGGTAATACTCCCAGAGTAGATGGGTGGATGTCTGAAATGGGCACTCCGAACTCATCACGGCCGTCAGGTCTTCTTAAGGGAGTGATGTGGTGCCATTTTGGAAGAGGGCAATATATATCTGAATAATGGATGACGTCATGGGGCTATCAGTCTCCATGGTGATGTGGGCGGGGCGTTGATAGGATTGGTGTATGTGGTTGAGACAGAATCTGTCCTGACAGACTGTAGTTGCAAAATTGCATAAAATAACAATAAAATAAAGGCTGTATAAAGGAGAATCTTAACATATATCTGGGCAATAATTGCATTGGTGATCCGAAGGTATAGGTTATTTGTCCAATGGCGGTGATCCCACTTATCTATGCGTGGCTATACAGTTAAAATGGGGATAGATGAAAACAACGGGAGATATAGGTGATGTTAATAAAGGTCATAATAAGTTTAAAATTAAACGGTGAGCATGTACCACATGCGATTATGTCTTAAAACAGTATATGGGCCCTTGGCTTTAAGTGGATTTGTGTGGACAACTTAGGTTATGGAAATAAATGGTAGGATTGATTATAATGGGAACATGTTCTACCAAGTGTGTCGTGTTACCCAGTGATGACTGCTCTCACTTCATTGTCAAGGTTGAGGCCCAGAGGTGTTAAAGTTTTGAGATTAGTCATCCACTGAAATTCTTCTTTATTTTCCTAATATACCTATAAACTCCATCTTTTTGGGATTTTGGTTTTGAAAAAAGAAAGAAGATCCAAGTAAGTGAGGCCTCACTAGGTCTTTTGTATTTCACCATTAGACTTCCACGTATTGTCACAATTGGGAATAAGAGACGCCTACCCCCCAGGCTATTTTTCTCAGTCCCCCTCCTCATCCCATACATATTCCTATCCACACCTACCTGCAACCACCCCCCCCCCTCTCCCCCCAGTTTTATTTCAGTTTATTTGGCTCCATCTGACTGTCACTGTTTACACTGCAGGACTTATTCACCAATTCACTCCTGAGAGCTTTGTGACTCGAATAAAGGAGTTAATATGCCTCATTTGTGTGTCAGCTTGTTATCTATATTTACACCTTATATTCATATTTATACTAGCCTACCCACACAATCACACACAGGTGCAGTCTTCGCATGTTGATTTAAGCTTTGGCTTGTCACATCCTGTATTCATCTAATTCATCCTTAACCTTAATAAAAAATGTGTCGACCTTTGTCCCTGTTGAAAAGTTGAATAAATCGACCTTTTGTACATGTCACCATTTGGCGTCGACTTATCGAGTGTCTGGATCTTTAATCCGGATACCCAGCTAATGTACCTGGTACATTTACAGCATGGGGTACAGCTTACGCCCCCTACAGGTCAAATATGGAAGTGGACGGGGATTTAGCCCATATTGTATGAAAATAGATCCCCTTTAGCTAGTGTACTAGGTACATTTACAGAATGGAGAATTGCATATGCCCCCTACTGGTTAGATATGGAATTGGAAGAGGACTTAACCCATACACTATGAAAAGAACAGATCCTCTTCAGCTAATGTACCTGGTACATGTACTATATGAGAAATAGCATATTGTGTATATAATCCAGCTAGTCCTCTTCTGTTAATGTAACTGTTTGCCCCCTACTGGTCAGGTACGGAATTGGAAGGGGGTTTAGACCGTTAGCTTTAAAAAAAAGAATATATCTACTTCAGCTAATGTACTTGTACATTTTATAGGAAATAGCATAGCTATACTTATAATAAAGCTGTAATGGTTGTGTCTGTCCATTATTTTTGCGAAATGTACTCCTTGGGACAGTGTATGTACTATGGAGACACATTTTTTGTTTGTCTGTTTGTTCCAGCATCACGCAAAAACTGCAGGATGAATTTGGATTTTAATTTCAATATTTTATAGCTTATTCACATAGACAGAAACTGAGGTATGCATTATCTCAATGTAACATCAGGGAGAGGAGCAATAAAGGAAAAAAACAGACTGTTGGCACTCTGCGCCCTCAGTGTGCAGGCTCACCAATCCAAAAATAACTAGATGTATATAAATATCATTTTTTTGGGGACGACTATACTTTTAGGGACTGCTTATGAACTATGGAGACAATTTTTTTTTTTTATCATAATTTGCACAGGCTCTTCAAGTCCAAAATGATATATATATATAATGAGTAATACAGAAGACATCAAAACTACGAAAGAACTGTTGTAAACAAAAAAGTATTAAAACAAATCAAAATATGTTTTCTATTTTGGATTCTTCAAAGTAGCTCCCTTTTGCTTGTCTGACAACTTTGCACACTCTTGGCATTCTCTCAATCAGCTTCATGAGGTAGTCTCCTGGAATGGTTTTCCAACAGTCTTGAAGGAGTTCCCAGAGGTGCTGAGCACTTGATGGCTGCTTTTCCTTCACTCTGTGGTTCAACTCATCCCATACCAGCTCAACTGGGTTTAGGTCAGGTGATTGTGGAGGTCAGGTCATCTGACGCAGCACTCCATCACTTTCTTTCTTGGTCAAGTAACCCTTACATAGCCTGGAGGTGTGCTCGGGGTCATTGTCTTGTTGAAAAACAAATGATGGTCTCAGTAAGCGCAAACCAGATGGGATGGCATGGTGCTGCAGAATGCTGTGGTAGCAATGCTGGTTAAGTGTGCCATGAATTTTGAATAAATCACCAACAGTGTCATCAGCAAAGCACGCCCACACCTCCTCCTCCATGCTTCACAGTGGGAATCACACATGCAGAAATCACCCGCGCACCTTCTCTACATTTCACAAAGACACGGCAGTTGGAACCAAAAATCTCAAACTTGGACTCATCAGACCAAAGTACAGATTTCCACTGGTCTAATGTTCATTCCTTGTGTTTCTTGGCCCAAACAATTCTCTTCTTCTTGTTGTTCATCCTCAGTAGTGGCTTCTTCGCAGCAATATGACCAAGAAGGCCTGATTCATGCAGTCTCCTCTGAACAGTTGATGATTTGCCTGCTACTTGAACCCTGTGAAGACTATGTGGTCTCTAATCTGAGGTACTTTTCAGTAGCTGTTTCTGAGGCTGGTAACTCTAATGAACTTAACCTCTGCAGCAGACGTAACTCTTGGTCTTCCATTCCTGTGATGGTCCTCATGAGAGCCAGTTTCATCATAGCGTTTGATGGTTTTTGCAACTGCACTTGAGGACACATTCAAAGTTCTTGACATTTTTTGTATCGACTGACCTTCATATCTTAAAGATGGACTGTCATTTCTCTTTACTGAGTTGAGTGGTTGGTGCCATAATATGGATTACAACAGTAGTCATATAGTGGTGTCCACTGTGTACTAACCCTATCTCTGCACAACACAACTGATGGTCTCAAACACTTTAATACGGCAAGTAATTCCACAGATTGACTCTTGACAAGGCACACCTATTAATTCAAAACCATTCCAGGAGACTACCTCATGAAGCTGAGAGAATGCCAAGAGTGTGCAAAGCTGTCATCCAAGCAAAAGGGGGCTACTTTGAGGAATCTAAAATATATTTTGATTTGTTTAACACTTTTTTGTTTACAACATAATTCCATGTGTTCTTTCATAGTTTTGATGTCTTCAGTATTAATCTACTATGTTGAAAATAAACAAAAACCATTGAATGAGAAGGTGTGTCCAAACTTTTGACTGGTACTGTATATACACACACACTACCGTTCAAAAGTTTGGGGTTAGCCCAGACAATTTCGTGTTTTACATGAAAACTGACTTTTATTTATGAAATGAGTTGCAAAATGAATAGAACATATAGTCAGACATTGGAAAGGTTAGAAATAATGTTTTTTGTTTGAAATAATAATTTTGTCCTTCAAACTTTGCTTTCGTCAAAGAATGCTCCTTTTGCAGCAATTACAGCATTGCAGACCTTTGGCATTCTAGTTGTTAATTTGTTGAGGCAATCTGAAATTTCACCCCACGCTTCCTGAAGCACCTCCCACAAATTGGATTGGCTTGATGGGCACTTCTTGCCTACCATACGGTCAAAGCTGCTCCCACAACAGCTCAATGGGGTTGAGATCTGGTGACTGCGCTGGCCACTCCATTACAGACAGAATACCAGCTGCCTGCTTCTTTCCTAAATAGTTCTTGCATAATTTGGAGGTATGCTTTGGGTCATTGTCCTGTTGGGAGGATGAAATTGGCTCCAATCAAGCGCTGTCCACAGGGTATGGCATGGCATTGCAAAATTCCTTATTCAAATCCCTTTTACCTTGTACAAATCTCCCACTTTACCAGCACCAAAGCAGCCCCAGACCATCACATTACCTCCACCATGCTTGACAGATGGCGTCAGGCACTGTTACAGCATCTTTTCACTTGTTCTGCGTATCACAAATGTTCTTCTGTGTGATCCAAACACCTCAAACTTCGATTCGTCTGTCCATAAGACTTTTTTCCAATTTTCCTCTTTCCAATGTCTGTGTTCTTTTGCCCATATTAATATCTTTTCCTTTTATTGGCCAGTCTCAGATATGGCTTTTTCTTTGCCACTCTGCCTAGAAGGCCAGCATCCCGGAGTCACCTCTTCACTGTAGATGTTGACACTGACATTTTGCGGGTACCATTTAATGAAGCTGCCAGTTGAGGACTTGTGAGGCGTCTATTTCTTAAACTAGAGACTCTAATGTACTTGTCTTCTTGCACAGTTGTGCACCGGGGCCTCCCACTTCTCTTTCTACTCTGGTTAGAGCCTGTTTATGCTATTCTCTGAAGGGAGTAGTGCACACAGTTGTAAGAAATGTTCAGTTTCTTGGCAATTTCTCGCATGGATTAGCCTTCATTTCTTAGAACAAGAATAGACTGTCGAGTTTCACATGAAAGTTCTCGCTTTAACTGCTTTAAATATATATGCTGAAACTATGTCTCTGTACCACTTCCTGCACCCATTTTTTTTCTGTTACCATTCCCCCATTTATTTTTGTTATGTGAAATAATAATAAAGCTTCCAAAAAACAAGTAAAAAAAAAAAAAGGGGCCAAGGACAGATCCATAGGGATGTCTACAGGTAGAAGAAGTGAGGGAAAGGCAGAGAAAGAGGTGGAGACAGGAAAGGAGCTGTTGGATAGGTAGTTGGTGAACCATGATTGGGCAGAGTGAAGGAGGCCGGTGGAGTAGGGAGGATGTCAGACAGTCTCAAAGATGGATGAGGAGAATGATGATCTTCGGATTTACCCATTGGTGAGCAGGAATTTCAGTGAAGTGGGATGACATAGACCAGGGTGAGAAGAGAGTGTCGGGATCAAGTGAAGGTTTCTTAAGACTAGGGCATGTTTGAAGGAAGAGAGGACAGACGGAAAACAAGGACAGGTTGAAGAGGTGGGCAAGGTTGGAGAGAACAGTGAGGGGAAGCGGTGTCAGATGTGGAGAGAAAAGTGTCTGTAATGGCAGGGATGGTGAAAGAGCCAGAGATACACCAGACATGGATGAAGGGTAGTTTGTTCCAGACGGAGTTAGCATTCCAGTCCGATGGAAAAAAGGGAGGTGGTGAGTGGGAGGGTAGAGTGTGGGGACAGCACTGGGGGCAGAGCTGAGAGGAAGGGGAGATGAAGATGTTAGAGGAAGTGAGTGAGTAGGGGAATGGAGAGATATAGGCCCTGAATCAGAGGTAAATGCAGCAGTGTCTTTTGCCGGTCACCCATCACTTTATGCAAATGCCACTACAAAGTCATATACTAGTGTACATCCGTGCGTAGGGATTCCTAATCATCTATGGTTTATGGCCGATGTAGAATGTTTTTCCCATTGATGGGGGAGAACCAGATGGTAACCAAAGTTTTTTTTTGCATGGTGTTGTGACACATAGCATAGCTCTTCCCCCAACACTCACAAAGCCATACCTCCTGTTCTGATTGGCCCACGGGCCAGTCAGTCATAGCACAGGAGTGATCGTCAGTTGGTAAAACCATCGATGGTCATCTATTGCGTAGTTGGTTACCATCGATTGCTATCGATGGTAACCATACTGATGGCCATCCCTATCCGTGCGTATGAATGTGCAAGGACTGAGATGTCTACTTTCGGTGTCCATACACGCTGTAATACCGCCTGGTGTGTCTTTAGACACCACCACTGGCACAAGCCCTATGGGAGCTGCAGATTTACAGTCTAAAAGGTGCATACACACAGAACGATTATTTGAACGATTATCGTTAAACAATATCGTTTAAAGATAATCTTTTGTAAAAATCGTTCACTTTCTGTGTCAAACGATGAACGAATTTCGTTCATGCGCGTTCACATTTGTAGTTCAGTCAGACTTGTCAACTCAACGATTTTCAGTAAGAGAATATGCAAAAATCGTTTGTAGTTCTAAAAAATCGTTCATTACATTTAAATGAACATAGTAAATGAACAACTTTAGTAAACGATTTTAGTCAATTTTTTCAAGGGAGAAAATCGTTTACTAAAATCGTTCATTAACTAAATCGTTGTGTGTATTGACCTGATAAGGTGCATTTCAATTGCAACAATCTGTGTAACACATGCACATTAATTTTAGTTTTTTTTTTGCACATGACAAATAGCAAAAAAATGGGATTTTGGTACCTACCGGTAAATCCTTTTCTCTGATTCCACAGGGGACACTGGAGGTGCTTACGCTGGGGTATAGAGGTGTGGATAACTGGAGCCAGCACTTTAAATAATTTAGAAGTGTGAAGCTCCTCCCCCTCTATGCCCCATCAGCCCTTAGTTTAGAAAATGAAGACAGAGAGGAGATGGAGAACAAGCGCAGTAAAAAAGGGAAAGAACACACAATAATCAAAACATACAACATATGGAACAAACCGAACAGGTAGGCTAAGAGCGCAGAGGTGGGCGTCCAGTGTTCCCTGTGGAATCAGAGAAAAGGATTTACTGGTAGGTACCAAAATACCAATTTCTCTTTCATCCACTAGGGGACACTGGAGGTGCTTACGCTGGGGACGTTCCAAAGTTTTCCCCACGGGTGGAAGCGCTCTGCGGCACCTGCAGAACAAGACAGCCAAAACGGGATGCCGAAACTGCGAACGTATCAACTTTTGTAAAACTTAAAAAACGTGTGCACAGAAGACCAAGTGGCTGCACGGCACAATTGTGACGTGGAGGCTCCTCTACCGGCCGCCCATGACGCACCCACAGAACGTGTGGAATGAGCCGAAATGAACGAAGGAGGCCGGCGGTCGGCACCAACATAAGCCTGATGAATAGTCAGTCGGATCCAACGTGCCAAGGTCTGCTTAGACGCTGGCCAACCCCTCCGAACCGCATCATAAAGGACAAAAAGTGACTCAGACTTAAGGAGGGAAGCAGCCCTATCAACATAGATGCGGAGAGCTCTAACCACATCCAAGGTAGAAGAACCACCAGAGTCCTCCACCAAAGACGGTACCACAATAGGCTGATTAATATGAAAAGCCGACACTACCTTGGGAAGGAAAGCGGCTACCGTCCGGAGTTCCGCCCTATCAGCATGAAACACAAGGTAAGGTGGCTTATAGGACAGAGCACCCAATTCCGAAACTCTATGAGCCGAAGATAGAGCCAAGAGGAGGACCGTCTTCCAAGACAAGTACTTAATATCAACCTCTTCCAAAGGTTCAAACATGGACGACTGAAGAAACAAAAGCACGTAGTTCAAGTCCCAGGGAGCTATCGGAGGTACAAAATGAGGCTGCACACGCAAGACCCCCTGAAGAAACTTCTGCACCTCAGAAATGAGGGCCAATTTCCGTTGAAAGAAAATGGAAAGGGCAGAAACCTGCACCTTTAAAGTTCCAAGACGAAGGCCAGAATCCAGACCAGTCTGAAGAAAAAGCAGAAACTAGGACAACCGAAAAGTCCTAGATGGAAGATCCCGACTGGAACACCACGAGATATAAGAACACCAGATGCGGTCATAATGCGCAGCCGAAACTGGTTTCCTGGCGCGTAGCATGGTGGGAATGACAGAGTCTGGAATTCCTCTGCGTCTTAGGATATCGGTTTCAAGAGCCACCCCGTTAAACGCAGTTGCGCTAGGTTGGGGTGTACTAAAGGACCCTGCTGTAGCAGATCCAGGCGCAGAGGAAGGGGCCACGGATCGTCTGACAATAGGGACTGAAGGTCCGTGAACCAACTTCTCCGAAGCCAGTTCGGAGCCACGAGAATGACAGAGGCTGACTCGTGTTTTTTCCTTTTTAGCAGTCGAGGAAGAATTGGAATCGGAGGAAAGAGGTAAACCAAGTCGTAGTTCCATGAGGTCCACCTGAGGACATCCCCATCGACGTGTCAGCACGTTGAACACGTCTGGATGAAGCTTCCATTCCCCGGGGTGGATATCCTGTCGGCTTAGGTAATCTGCTTCCCAGTTGTCCACACCCGGGATGAATACTGCCGACAGGATTACTGACTGGCTCTCGGCCCACCTGAGAATCCGAGTAACTTCTCGCATGGCCAGGCGACTCAGAGTCCCTCCTTGGCGGTTGATGTATGCGATGGCCGTCGCGTTGTCTGACTGAATTCTTACCGGACGAGTTCTTAGAATCTCTGGGGGTCATTCAGACCCGCTCACAAGCGCAGGATGCTCGCAAGCGGGTCGATGTTACCCCAATGCGCATGCGCACGTCGGAGGGAGCTCCGTCGTGCGCATGCGCGAGACCCAGACAGCGACAGCCAAGCTGTCGCTCCGGGTTTTGCACCAAAGGGGGCGTGCTGTCGATGGTGACTGACAGCACGCCCCCTTTGGTGGGCATTCCGGGGGCGTGGCTGCCAGATGGAGGCGTTCCCATGGGAACGCCTACCGTCTGGGTCCGGCCCCACTGACATCACTAGTGATGTCAGTGGGAGAGATTTTGGCTCTGAAAGAGCCAAAAACACTCCAGGGCTTGAAGTCACCGAGACCCTACCGCAGGGTCTCGTCGCAAGCCTGATGGTCGCGATGGTCTTGACTATCGCGACCATCTTTTTGGCCGCTCGCATATGCCGCTCCATTTTCAGGTAGGAGGGCACTGATTCAGAGCGAGTGCTCTGGTCAGAGCGTCCGGCTCTGAATCAGGCCCTCTGTTGCTTCTATCAGAGCATTGTAAAAGTTCAAACACATTTATGGGCCACTTTCGTTCTAGAGGGGACCATCGACCCTGAAAATGATAATCGAGGACTACTGCTCTCCATCCTCGAAGGCTGGCATCCGTTGTTAAGATGATCCAGTCCCACACTCCGAATCTCCGGCCCGCTAAAAGATTGTTGGATTGTGTCCACCAGAGAAGGGCCACTCTGGTAGCTGGGCTCAGACGGATCTGTCAATGTAGAAGCAGATGAGACCCTGACCCCTGTGTTAGTAGGTCCAGCTGAAACACCCTGGAGTGGAACCGCCCGAACTGTAGTGCCTCGAAGGCCGCTACCATCTTCCCCAGGAGACGCAGACAAAGAAGGAGGGATACCTTCTTTGGTCTGAGGACCAGCTAAACTAACAACCGGATATCCCAGGCTCTGTCTATTGGAAGAAAGATCCTCTGTGATGCCGTATCTAAGATCATGCCCAGAAACAGGAGCTTCTGAGATGGATTGAGATTTGATTTATTGAAGTTTATTATCCAACCGTGTTGGATTAGAGTCTGATATGTCAGTAAGGCATGACTTGTAAGAAGAGATACCAACTGCGCCTTGAGTATCAGGTCATCCAAATAAGGGATTATGTTCACTCCCGATGACCGAAGGAGAGCAATCATGACTGACATGAGTTTGGTGAAGATGCGGGGAGCCGATGATAAACCGAACGGCAATGCCCGAAACTGATAATGATCCTTCAATATGGCGAAACGCAGAAAGGCTTGGTGTGGTTCCCAGATGGGAACGTGGAGATAATCATCCTTGATATCCAGGGATAATAGGAACTCTCCTGGTTCCAAGCTCGCAATAACGGACAGCAGAGACTCCATTTTGAACCGATACATCTTCAGATACAGGTTCAATGACTTGAGGTTCAAGATGGGCCTGACCGATCCATCCGGCTTGGGTACTACAAACAGGTTTGAGTAAAACCCCATACCTCGTTGATGTTCTGGAACCGGAACTAGCACAGATACTACTAGAGACTTGATAGCCTACTGTAGAACCCAGGCCTTGTCTGCAGGTATTGGCAGACTTGTAGTGAAGAACCGAGGTGGAGGGGGGACCTCGAAGTCTATTCGGTACCCCAGGGACATTAGTCTGCGGATCCACGGTTCTGGAGACGTCTGGTTCCAAACTTGTTGAAATCCTTGCAGGCGGGCTCCCACTGTAGGTGGTCCCAGGTGGGAAGGAAGACCGTCATGCCACCTGTTTCTCAGCTGGCTTAGGCTCCTGTCTACGTGCAACCGTGTGTGGGCGACCTCTACCTCTGCCGCCTCTTGCTTGGGAGGGAGCACCTCTGGCTCTACCATGAAAGGGATGTGGCGCACAAAAGGAAGGTCCAGTGTAAGATCTTCTGGGAGCCGGTGCAGTTGACGGGAGGAAGACTTACCCCCCCGTGGCCTGGGATATCCATTTGTCTAATTCCGGGCCAAACAACATTGAATGGTAACCCCTCCACCGCACGCTTGGATTCTGCGTCCGCATGCCAGGCGCGCACCCAGAGGGCTCTCCGGTTGCTTCCAGGCCACTGAGAGCTGTTGTTGAAGATGCAGTGAGAACGGAAAAACCGCCGAGCTCTTTGGCTGTTCATGAAATAATTCACACTCCTGAGATGCAGGAATAACATCCTCAGGTAAGTCAAGGATTTTTCTGACCACCAAAATTAGAGATTCCACCCCGGGAGAGGTGGACTCTAACTCTAGAGAGGTATCGTCCTATAATGCTTCCTCCAATTCCCCTTCCTCAGTATCCTCCGTAGCGAGGAATTCCTCGTCAGATTCTTCTGACTGGAGAATAGCCGATAAAGGACGCTTTTGTGTCGGTCCTTGTAGGGTGCGGACACAGCTGTACCCATAACCTGTACCAGGGTGTCAAGAGACTTGGTTAGCCCAGCAACCCAGGGAGGCTGAGACTTGCGTGCCTCAGCTAACTCAGACGTTAAATCCGTCATTACTCCTACCATGTCAGCGGCCCATGGGGCGCAGGTGAGGCATTATTAGCCACTGGTGGATCAATTGCTATACAAGCATCACATAACGTGGACCCAGCAGCATGCGGCTTGGATAGTTTGTTGTTACACCTAGAACAAACAAACATCTTTTGAGACGCCTTTGTTCTGTTTGACATGGATACACACAGTCACCACACACAGAGGGACAGAGTATATACAGAAGTAAAGAAAAAAAAACAGAAGGCTGGCTTGGGACACAGAGGAGGAGCACACCCCACTCCCTTCCCACATATCAGATTCCCTGCACCCCCAGTGTATTATGCACCAGGGCCTTTTGTGCCTAATTTGTATCAGCACACTGTAGCCAGGTTGGGGAGCAAGAGAATCCAGCCTCTGCTGCACACTTCCTGTATAAGGGAGAGATGCAGTGTATTAGCTAAAAACGGCAGCCACGCTGTTAACACAGCCGCTTGCCGCGCATAGAAGAGAGAGCCCGCGCTGATTAGGCTCCCCCCCTTCTTCATGCCCTAAGGGCTCCATTATGGCTGCTTGGCCATTGCCTCCCCCTCCGCGCTACACCGCGTGTATCAGCGGGGAGAGGGGAGAAGCAGGGAGCCGCGTGTAGCGCTGTGTACACGCAGCTTCCCTAACACAGTGCAGGGCAGTGCCGACAGCGGGACATTGCTAGCGCTGTCTAACAGCGCTATGCACACCTGACACAGCGCAGCATGCTGTCAGCGCCGGGCAGCGGGGGAGGAGCCGGAGGATGCGCAGCTTGTTACTCACTGCGTGTCCCCGGAGGCCTCTCTCAGCAGTCTTCTCTTCTTGTTGTGAAGACTTGCTGTGGCGGTAGGGAGCTGTCAGGAGCTCTTTGGAAATGAGCCCTGCGCACTCCTTCCTGGTGTTTGCTAAAACACCAGGGCAACAGATACCCGGACCCCACCTTTTAGATAGGTGGCGAAGGGTACCTATAGGAGTGTAAAAGATGCTTATAAATAAAATAAATGTCTTTGCTGGAGCACAGCATAATGTGACCAGCTCCTAGAGGCACATTTTCTAAACTGAGGGCTGATGGGGCATAGAGGGGGAGGAGCTTCACACTTCTAAATTATTTAAAGTGCCGGCTCCAGTTATCCACGCCTCTATACCCCAGCGTAAGCACCTCCAGTGTCCCCTAGTGGATGAAAGAGAAATAAGAAACCCACTGAACTCGGTCAACATCGGCATTGTGTGCGGTTCTGAATCAGTCCCATGGAGAGTAAATAATGGAAGCTATAGATAGTAATGTTAAAAATTATATAAAGGTAAAATGGTTAAGTAGATAATGGATACTAGGTTGTGGGGGATCAGGGTTACAGTGCCAAAGATATACTTAAAAAAAGAGGGGAAAGCAGAGATAGCCTACAGTTGGAACATAGGGCCTCATTCAGACCTGCTCACAAGCGGGTCGATGTTTGCCTCTGCGCACGCGCAGCGGCCGCACTGCGCGTGCGCAAACCCCGGTGCGAGAAAAATTCTCTCGCTCCGGAGCTCACTACAAAAGGGGCAGCTGTCGATGGTGATCGACAGCTCTACCCCGTTTTGTAGGCATGGCGGGGGGGTGGTTTCACAAATGGAGGCGTTCCCATGCGAACACCTGCCGTTTGTGGGCTGCCCCACTGACATCACCAGTGATGTCAGGGGGAGTGCTTCCGGCTCTGTTAGATCCGGAAGCTCTCTGGGGCTTGCGGTAGAGGAGACCCTACCGCAAGGGTCTCGACCATCGCGAACATCAACCTGGTAACCCACAACCTAGCGAGTGACTAGGAGGCAGACTTTAAAAAGCAAAGCGGCCACCCTCATTCAGAGCGAGCGCTCGCATTTCGCGAGCGCCTCTGAATGAGGTCCAGAGGCTCTGGCAGTCAGAATTTGGGATCAAAAGTCTGTCGGTCCAAAATGAAAGTGGTAGGAAGGATGGGATCCAGGACAGCACTGGACCCAATGAGAGGTGGAGGCTCTCTGTGAGCAAACAGTGGAAGTATACATGGTGGGTGGAATGTTTGGTGGGGCACACATGTGAGAGAGTGGATGGTGAGCTTTTTTGGACACTATATGCCACTAGGCTACCACTGTCATGCCCCATCCACAGCAGGTTAATTACCAACTGTGTGCCCCAAAATGCCTCCAGCAACTTGCTTCCCCACATGGTCCCATGTGCCACCAGCATCTCCCTGACATGCCCCCCCCCCCCCCCCGCAGCCTTCTTCCCCACATGGCACTGCGTGCTCCAATTTCCTCCAGTGTCTCCATGACATGCCCCCCAGCAGCCTGTTAACACAATGGGCACTGTGTGCCCCAATTACCCCAATGTTTTCCTGACATGCCCACCCAGCAGCCTTCTTCCCCACGACATCCTGTGTACCCCTCCTGACATGGAGATTATCCCCGCCCCCTGGTGGTGCTAAGCCCCACCCCCATTTTTGATTGGCCTACCATGCACTCGCCAGTGGTGGGCACCGATGGTTCACCATAGTTATTGTACCCTTGATGGTTATCACTGATGGCACCACTGATGGGAAACCACCGATGGCCATCCCTCATCTTTTACCCCACTTGGCCTCCTCTGTGCACTATTTGCCCCCAGTGTCTCCCGCAGCAACCTATTAAACCCACATGATCCCTGACATGTCCTTGCAGTAGCCTGTTAACCCACGTGATCCAAGCATCTCCGTGACCTGCTTCCCACATGACCTTCTGTGTAAACCAATTGACCCCAGAGTCTCCCTGACATGCACCCCTAATAGCTTGCTGCCCCACATTGCATCCTGTGTGTCTCAATTGCCTCCAGCATCTACCTGACATGACTTCCCCCAGCAGTCTGTTACACCACATGGCATCCTGTGTGCTTCAATTGCTCCCAGTGTCTCCCTGATCTGCCCCCCCCCAGCATCTTGCATCCCAACATGACCCTTGTGTACTCCAAATTACACCAACATCTCCCTGACATACCCCAGCAGCCTGGTTCCCCTCATGGCATCTGCTGTGCCTCAATTGCACAAAGTGTTTCCCTGACCTGCTACTCCCAGCAGCTTGCTTCCCCCTATTAACCTCCTGTGTACACCAATTGCCCCCAGCATCTCCCTGACATGTCCCCCACCCAGTAGTCTGTTACACCACATGGAATCATGTGTGCTCCAATTGCCCCCAACGTCTCCCGGACATGCCCCCAACGTCTCCCGGACATGCCCCCCGCCCAGTAGTCTGTTACACCACATGGCATCATGTGTGCTCCAATTGCCCCCAACGTCTCCCGGACATGCCCCCCGCATCTCCCTGACATACCCCCCGCCCAGTAGTCTGTTACACCACATGGCATCATGTGTGCTCCAATTGCTCCCAACGTCTCACGGACATGCCCCCAGCATCTCCCTGACATGCCCCCCGCCCAATAGTCTGTTACACCACATGGCATCATGTGTGCTCCACTTGCCCCCAACATCTCCCGGACATGCCCCCAGCAGTCTTCATCCACCTACTGCCCCAAGGGTCTCACGGTCAAGTCCCCCAGCAGCCTGCTTGCCCCCATGGCATCCTGTGTGCCACAACTGCCCCAAGAATCTTCATGACATACTCCCACATCTCCCCCACTCCCACAGCAGTGTTACCCCACATGGCCGCCTGTGTGCACCATTTCCTCCCAGATCTCCCTTACATGCCGCTGCAACAGCCTATTACCCCACATGGCCCCCTGTGTACACCCAGCATCTCCATGACATATCCACCCCAGCAGCCCGCTACTCCACATGCCACCAGCAGCCTGCACATGCCTATCAGCTCCTTGCGTCTACTCGATTTAAGATGCAACTCGCAGCAGCCTCAGCCCACGGACACACAACAGCGATGCTGCAGCTGCAGGAGCAGAGAACTCCAACTTTTTGTATGTATCTCATCTGTAATATTTGAGCGGTCACGTGGTCTGATCACGTGAGCCGGTGACTCAGGGTGACGTCAGGGGGTACACCACACAATCCGTGAGAGTCTCTCTCAGGCAGCGCTGTGCTCGCGGCCGCCCCCTCCTCCCAAGCGCGTGATCTCCCCCCTCCCGTTTCGTGCGCGCTCCCGCTCCTCCGCGTGCCTGGTGCCGGGTTCCCGTGGCCGCGCCCGGCGGTGTCTCCATCAGTCTCCGCTCCCGGGAGCTGTGCGCCACTCATCGCGGACAGAGAGACGGGCTACACCGGACACCTTCCGACCCCCGGACATGCAGCCGCCCCCGCCCAGGCTGAGGAGCAGCAGGAGGAGGAGATGAGGCTCCGCAATGGCACTTTCCTGACGCTGCTCGCCTTCTGCCTCTGCATCTTCCTCTCCCTGTCCTGGTACACGGCGTTCTCCGGGCAGAAAGGTGAGCTCCGGCCGCCGGTGTCCTCACCCTCAGCAAGGTCACTGTGCGGTTACCCTAATGCCATGCCCTCCTGTGTGTGTTACTGGAATGTCCGGCCACCTGTGCCCCTTGGTGTGGCAGAGCAGGGTGATGGGCATCCCTAAGTTAAGGCTTGTTCTCTCTATTGATGGGCAACTGGGCATGCCTAGGTTGTAGTGATGGCAGCCCATGGCATTTGTGCTTGGGGTGCTCTGTACCCAGGTTGTGATGTTATCAGTCGCTGGTATGTGTGGTTGGAGTGCAGGGTGCCCAGGCTGTGGCTATGACAGGTTGTAGTGATGACAGCCCCTGACATGTGCTAGGAGTATTGTGTACCCGGGTTGAGTGTTGGCAGCCCCTGGCAGGTGTGCTAAGACTGTTGTGTACCGGGTCGGATGTTGGCAGCCCCTGGCATGTGTGCTAGGAGTGTTGTGTACCCGGGTTGAGTGCTGGCAGCCCCTGGCAGGTGTGCTAGGAGTCTTGTGTTACCCGGGTTGGGTGTTGGCAGCCCCTGACATGTGTGCTAGAAATGCTGTGTGTCCAGATTGTGCTGTTGGCACGCCTTCAAGTTTTGTAGTGATGGGTATATTGGAGATATGTTGTTGGCACCACCCTCTTCGCATGATTGACATCTGTGCTGGGCAGCCTCAGATTGTGATGGCCCCCTGTTCTGCCTCCTGCACATGGGGGAAGTAATAAGGTGCTTGGTGTATCCTGCCATTTTCTGAGGGTCAGGCTGTTTCTAGGGCTTAGAATTCAGCAGAGTGACTGTCTGGCTTGGTACAGGTTCCCCGTGCACTCCTGGGTACATCAGTGTTGATATCTTTCTTGCACTGGCTGCCTGCCACCGATAATATATTATGTGTGTCATTCCTCCAGTTCCAGTTGCCTTTATTTTATTTATGCATGTCCATAGTTCGTCCCGGTCTATATTTTCTTGATCTCACAATATGATCTTTAGTTTTAACCATGTATGTTCTGAACAACAAAATGTATGTTTTGGCTCCTGTGTATACTATGTTTCGTGCATCAGCCTTATGTATTAGTGTTGTCGTTTGAAGTCTTTGATGAATATTTTGCTGTTGTTTTGAAGCACCAAAAGCCTCTTTACAAATTAATGTCCCAGACACAAAAGTGAGTTTGTATTTACAGAATGTGCCTATTTTTCCTCTTGTGTACATACCCCAGCCATTCTTCTCTCCTACATGTACTGCATACCGTCACAACCTAATGCTTTGTTTTTTCCACACGTTACCTCGTTATGCTAAAGTGTAAATGTTCTCTTAAGTTATTATTGTTCCTCTTTGTATAGGCGCCTTACTGTAGTTTGGCTTTCTGTAAGTGTGAATGAAAGGCTTTGCTGCACAGTGGTACATGCTCCTTGTATTGTGACGTATCCTGATAGAGATTTTTTTTCTTGGATCATTTTTCATGCCTCATTATTATTTGGAAAACTGGGAGATTATGCCGTCAACCAGAATTGGACATTCAGATGTAGTCTAAAATGATTCCCACGGAACTTGGGATAATAAAAGAAAAATTATTTATAGAGACTGAAGATAAAGTTATTAAGAAAAGAGTCATTCCAGGTTAATCTGATGTTTCTACAAGGGAGTATGTTGTAAACTGGATATTGGTAGTGTAAGTATTGTGAGCTATGTAGGTTTTGTGCAAGCATTTGATACAGGTCCTAATAACAGGGCAGTTTTGTAAATTAAAAGCACCGTGACTATGGGTGAAAAATGTACACTGTTATATAACTGGCTTATAAGAGGAATGTATTCAGGTTTGGCTAAACCTTTTAGTAGGGTGCCTTCGGGTCCAGTACTAGGCCCACTTATTTATAAATATTTATTGATGATCTTTAGTCGGTGTGGGAAGCAAAGTGTCCATACTTACAGCCAGCGCTAAGCTTAGTAAGGTGATTACCACAGTCCAGGATACAAGTCACTACAGAAGGACCAAATGACTTGAGCAGAAAAATGTCAGATGGGGTTAATCCGAAAAAAATGACTGTAATGAATTTAGATAGTTAGCAATTGTGCTACCTATACGGGATATAATTGGGGAAGATCAGATAAAGAAATGGACTGGGGTATAGTGTTTTGTTAGGAGTAGTAGCAAGGGCTAATAAAATACTGGGATGCTTAAAGTGGTACTTAGATGACTGATCAGCAAATGTGGGTTTAACCTTTTATAAATAAGGCGTAGACACTCCTGCTGCTGTGGAACTACATTGCCCAGCATGATCTGCCACAGTTTAGCTCATTGGTAGCCCAACTTTTTTGAATCATGGCGCCCTAAACTATCAGCATTTTTTTCAAGGCACCCCCAGGCCAAACGTTTCTTATTGAGAAATGCAGCAAAATTATTAAATTAAATTTGATGCTGGACCACTGGCCCGTGGCATCTCTGCAGTTTGGGAACCACTGGTTTAGCTGTTAGAGTATGCTAAAAACTGTGGCAGGAAATGCTGGTATGTGTAGTTCCATAGCAGCTGGAGTGCCGCATATTGTCTACTGCTGGTATAAACCACCTTTTAAATATAGAGTTCAGTTTTGGGCATCAGTGTATAAGAAAGATGGAGATTTGAAAGACTGGCTACTATGTTAGTAAAAGAAATACAGAGGTTAAATTTCAATCAGAGACAATAAATTGAGCTTGTTTACTTTTTTTTTAAAGGGTCTTTAAAGGTCACTGTTTTGATGTTTTCACATATATTCAAGGACTATACAAAGACTTGTCTAACAAGATTTTTGCACCTGGGACTGTACAGGTGACAAGGGGGCATCCACTGTGCCCTGAGGGCAAACATTGCCGCCACCGTGTAGGAAAGGACTTGTCAGTGTGAGCACTGTGGAAATCACTGCTCAGGGAGGTAATGTTTGTGGATGGATTTTTAAAATGGATTAGTTCTCTCTTACAAGCCATGGTATCAATAGTTATAATGAGAAAATTAAGCAGTTGGTGTAATTGATCAAGGGAATTAATCTGATTGCCATGTATGGGTCGTGGAGGAACCCCCTCCTCTGTGAGGTTAAATTGACAGATATTTACAGGGTTTCCTCAGCATTCACCTGGAATAAAAAACCCAGAATGGAAAAGGGTAAACTTGATTGCCGTTTGTTTTTTTCTATTTTTTTTTTACCAACCTTCCTAACAGGTAACTTTAATCTACTAGGATAGCATAGTGGACTTTGTATGGAAGATTATTTGGCTTTTGACAAAAAAAGATTAACCCTAGTGTGTATGTGTTTTGTCTAAGTGATAGATAATGTAGACTGTAATGGTGTGTACACACTGGGTGATATTACTGTGTGATTGCACGATTACGACATTGTAATCGTGCACTACAATGTCGAAAACGACCAGAGATGCGCGCACCCGATGGTCGTTTCTGACATTGGCCTGCATGTTCAGGAGATGGACAATCTGCTGATAACGTCAGATTGGCCATGTTCAGGAATGATGGAGGGTGCCTGCACTGAGCGACATATCATTCAGTGAAGGAACTACAGGGGATCAGGAACACTGTACAATTACAATGTCGTAATCGTACTGTCTTTCCTCATCACCCAGTGTGTACGCACCTTTAGCTTCCCTGGGATAAGGACTGATGTCAATGTCGGGACTTGAATTGTTTTTGGGTGCCAGATGGGCAGTAGTCAGTTGCTTTGCTGATGGGTGTGAGTGCTGTGGACACCCATTTTTTTTTCTGCTTGCACTCTCCTAAAGTGGTGAGCAGAAAACCGCCCAAAGTAGAGCTTTTGGGCGGCCAAATAGTTTGCACGGGTTTAGCTGCTTTTATTGGGGCGATTCTATAGTTTTTTTTAGCTGCGGTAGGTAATGGGCGCCCAATGTAGCAATATAATGGTTTTGGGGCGCTTATCGAGCTTGTCGCACCCATTTAGACTGGGTTTACCCCAAACCATGGTTTTTTTGCACATTTCTGCTTGCCCACTCAGGAGGTGGTGATCAGAAAAACTCTTGCACCCGATGGAGCAACAATCGAATTGGTCCGCCGGTCGTCCATCACTGACAGCTGCCGTACGTGTGTAAACCTGATGCATTTGGGTGAGACGTGCGATAAGTAATAGGCATCTGTGGCACTCGCACCCATCGGCTAAACAATGGAATATCTCCTGCCAGGTGCCCAGTACTTATGGACACCCAAAAACAATTGAATTCCCCCCTATGATCGAAATATTGTCTGTAAAGTGCTGCGGAATGTGTGTGCCCTATAAAAAATACCTTTTATTAATAATAATATGGCTCTGAAACAGAATGAAATCACTATGGTGGGACTATATATAGCCCTGTTATTCCTTGAATCCCTTCAGCACAGCCAGCTGTTTCTGTGTTCTTGTCATGCATCGGTGGTCTAGTAACAGCCTCCCATTCATTGATTGTAGCACCTTCCCCAGCATTTCACAACCATGTCGTGTTCACCTGTCTATGTGTGCTGCACATGCGCCTTCCATTGACTGGCATGGAAAAGTACCAGAAACCAGGCATCTTCAGCCTATAAACACTGTGGCCTCCTTGTTTGTCTGGAATTGAAAGCACTGAAATTAGTCATGGTAGCTTATTTTTACTTGGCAGGTAAAGAACCAAGAATTTTTTTCGTAAATGTTCCCTTTAAAAGATGGATTTGGGTTACCTGTCTTGCACATCCTTGGTTTTAAAGATTTTAATGAGCCAGCTCCTGGGATTCATTGTGATTGCAGGTATGAGCAGTGGTCTGTAAACTGTATTCAAGATAAACAGAGCTGAGGTTATAATACTGGTTATTTTGTCCCTTGTGTATAAAGTGTGTATTTCTCTTTTAAATGGATAATAACGGGCACGTTCATGATATGTTTACTGCGTTAAGTATGTTCTGCGAAAGGTTAGAAGACCCTTTTTAGGTCAGCTTGTCGCCTGTCAGATGAATCTACTAAAAAAAGGGCTAAAAATAACTTAATGCCGTATGTATGAATTTCATACATTTTTAGTTTTTAAAATGATTTGTTGAATGGAACATGCACTGAATTATATGAATCGCATAATATCAGTAGGTTTATGTTGTGACTTTTTATTTTGTTTACATGGCTATACTTTACTGTGCAAGCGAAGTAGAATAATGCTGGGTACACACTATGCGATATGTCGTTCCATCAGCCGAGGAACGACATGGCATAGTGCCCCTGCGGGTGTGTACAGATGATATGTCTGTGAATGACATAATTCACAGACCTATCGCATCGACCCTGCAGCACAGCAGATGCCAATATATCTTGCAGCTATATATCGGCATATCTGGCTGTGTGTACCGGCGACCTGCCGACTTCCTGTACATTTGCCGGAGGGACTGCTGGTGACTGACATCTCAACTGGGCAGGAAAATTTAAATGCCCGCCCAGTTGTGATGTCAGCGTAGACACATCGAGCGGCAGACTGGTAAGTGTGTTTATTGGGTTACCAATCTGCCGCTTAGTCCACGGATAATTGGATTGGCTTACAGGTTGCCCAGGTGTGTACCCAACCTAAAGTACAAGAGATTTGATTAAGATGTTTGCCTGGATTTTGTATGTGTGCTTCTTTGACAAACATCACAGTGCACTTCCCTAGTCCAGTCTATCCAAAAACATTCATTCCTCTTTTGGCTGGTGGCAGCAATTTTCTTCATATGCTGCTCATGTGTTTTTTTTTTTTTTTTTTTTTAAATCTTTATCGCCGCATAGTTTGTCAATTGGATTGGCTTATTTTAAACTGTTCTGGGAGTATGCTTTTTATGTTATCTAATATTATTGTATTGTGAGGTAATTGTGTTTTGGGCAGTAAACTTGCACAATGATCAAATCATCTCTTATAAATCCTGTTTTTTCCCCTTTGCATACAATATATATAGTTGGAATCTCCAGATTTGAGTGTGTAATTTAGAATTTTCCAATCATGAGATCGCACTTCACGTGGCCGTAACATTGTGCTTTTATCCACAATCGTAGCATAAACGCTAAATAGGCTTCATGTGCATATTCAAAGTTGCTATATTGCTCTCCACATGGACACAGATATTTGTAACCTTTACTTTGTGGTAAATATTTGACAGTTTTGTAAGCTTTTAACATTTTGACTGCTTTTTGCAAAAAATGTTCCATTGAACGTGCAGGTAAACCTGTTAAACATGAATATGCTTCAGAGCTTATGTAGGCCTGGAATACTGCTTATGTATAGTTTGTGGGGTAGCCCTTTTTTCCATTGCCAATCAATAGCTGTTCCTTTTTATTTTCTTACACATTCCCGGTCTCCTAAGTAACAAGCATCCTTTGTACAGATGGAGGAGAGATGGATTACAGGGGAGCATAGCCAGTAATGTCATAACTGTCATGCGGTGCTTTGCCATAACAGCTTTTTGCTCTATATTAGCACCCCCTCTAGCTCCTGTGTAATGTGTGCATGTTGTTGCACAAAAATGTAATAAGTGGGCTAAAACGAATGAGGATTGATTGTAAATAACTTTGTGTAATGTGTGCTCTTTCCTCTTGGTTAAGAAACTATAATATAGATTACAAAAAAAAACAAGGATTGCTGAATGTTAGTAATAAAATAAGGAAATAATCTATGAAGCACAGATCATTTACTATGTAGTAGAAATGCAGCTTTAATCCACACTGGTCCTGGATTTCTGCCATGGCACATGGGTTTATAGATGGTGGCACATGTAGAGCTGTTGGCACTGCCTGATGAGGGGGAATTGGGCTGAGTGAAAGCTTGTTTTACAGTGAAGTTTAGAACCAATACTTTAGATTAGTATTGTAGGAGTATTTTAAGACAAACACGGGCAAATATTGTTTTATTGAGTGGAATACTAGGCTTTGTGGCGTTCATATAGTGTGCCCTTCTGCAGTAGGCGCAAGTCCAAGCTTAGAGGTGGCTCCCAAGAGCAGAGGTTATGGGATACACATGGAACAGGCTGTCCAGCTGCACCAGTGCCACACCAATAGGTTTCGTGGTGTGCAGTGGCTACACTTTATAGATGACTTGCTCAGTCTATATTAATATCATATGCACTAGATTACTGCAAGTAAATAAAAAATAAATAGGCACGTTAAATAATAGGAAAAAAATTTAAATTAGGACGCTATAACCCACTGTATGTAAACGTGCACAAACAGCAATGTCAAGTGATAAATTAAGTATTAAAAGCAACAGCTGAGACCGTAATCTAAATAAAACACAGTATCTAAAGTATAATAACCAGAATAAGACAAATGACTAATTCTTAATCAAAACCCACTAGAAAAAGGCAGCGGACTGTTCAGAATGGGGCTTCTCTGAATAAAAATAAATACACTGATGTATCAATAAGCTAGATCCACATTAATAGCGCAACATATGTATAAAATGTATTATTGAATTGATTATATCTTAAAGTATTTAAGAAATTTGCATCAAATTAAGGAACAAGAGAAATGTGGAGGTTATAAGATCCCTACAGATAAAGGGTGGGCAATAATTGGCCCCATAGCTGTTGTACAACTACAGATCCCAGCATGCCCTGCCACAGTTTTGCTATTTGCCCATGCTAAAACTGTTGCAGGGCATGCTGGTATATGAACCACAGAAGAAAAAAGAAAAAAAAAAAAAAAAAGATTCCCTCCAGCTCACTATAGCAATATCAAC
Source organism: Taudactylus pleione (assembly GCA_031769625.1). Lineage (NCBI taxonomy): Eukaryota > Metazoa > Chordata > Amphibia > Anura > Myobatrachidae > Taudactylus > Taudactylus pleione. The sequence goes on along the minus strand of JAUIMM010000628.1, from coordinate 2,469,083 downwards.
AAAAAATACTTAAATCCTACATGATAATAGAGATTCAGAGGTATTGGTTACATACATTTGCAAATATATGAATAAGGGCCAGGCCATCGTCAAGGCTCCTCTATACTGGCGTCCCTAAAATTAAGGGGTTCACATCTGAGAAGCAAGGTACCCCAAAAAATTCCAGCGAAGGACCATCACCAGGGCATCACACGAAAAGGGGAAAAAAGGTGACAGTGAAGTGTAAAGAATAGATGTGTAAAGATAAATCAAAAAGTGTTAATGAAATGAGAGAGAATTAAAATTACATAAATAATAAACAAACAATTAGAAAAGTGCTAAAAAAAATATCTATGTGAATTAAGTGTTGATGCCCTGAAAAAGATCTAGCCAGAACAGCTCCGGGGGCCCCACTCCCAAACGCTCACCCCAAAATTAATTATTGCTACATAATAGTAGCACCCACTCTGGGTCATATAATTACAAATTGGTGTACTGCATAATAACAGCACATGTATAAGCTGAGAGCTGACTCACCTTGGAGGTACCCCACAAACCTCCACATGGCAGTAAAGGACCAGCACATCCTCCCAATGCTGGCTCCCTTCATGCCTCTCAAGACTGCAAACAAAAAGTATGCTGGTGGCTCATATCAGCTTAATGACATGGCACAGGTGATTGTAAAGGGCGGGGTTTACACTGAACTGTGCTTCAGTGTAAACCCCGCCCTTTACAAACACCTGTGCAATGTCATTAAGCTGATATGAGCTACCACCATACTTTTTGTTTGCATGCTGGTATATGTAGTTCAACAACAGCTGGAGGATCACTTATGCCCACCCCTGCTCTAGATGGAATAGTGACCCAAACTGCATCAGCTGTTCAAAAGTATTACACAATTGTATCAAGTGCAGTCTCCTCATTTCCGGATATATAAAGTAATGGTACAAATGATATATGGTGGTGGGTTGCAAATTAGAGACTCTGGCACACTATTCCCAATGTAGGCTGAATAAAGTCTACCGATTACAATATCTGTATATAACTATGACATCCGTTCCTAACGGGGACTTCTGTAAACAGTGGAGACTATAAAGGACGTTACAGAGTCTAAGGGCCGTATTCAATTAGCGGAAAAAAGCTTCGCCAATGACGTAATTTCGCCAGCGGAAACTCATCCCCGTATTCAATTGTGGTGACTTTTTGCCGGTGCGAAAATGCAATGTACCCTGCGGAAAAGTTTCACCTATGAATAGCTGTCTGTTAAAAAGTTCAGAAATGCGGTTTTGGGGTGCAAAGGTGTGGAAACCACCCTGTATCCTTAGGACGGGTCCCCAAAGGTAAACTGCATCAAAATCCTAAAAAAAAATAAAAAAGGCCACCCCAAAAAATTACTTTGAAAAAGGGGACAAAATAGTACACAGTTGGGGTACAAGCTTAAAAACTAGTGAAATATACTTTGGGGGTCTGTAAGTATGGGGGTGGTATTTATTTGATTGCAGGTGCTTGCTGAAGGTTAGTTTTTAACGCTTTTAAGACCTCACTTTTGCAATTTTTAACCATGCTGCACCCATTTTCATGTACCCCAAATTTGCCTGGGACTAGTTATTTCCACAGAAAAACCTGATAAATACTATTCTTCATCACTTGTGCAAAGACGCTAATAAGAGCATTTAAGTACCCCAAATAGCTTCAGCAGGGCTATTAGGGGTCATCTACCATGATCCCCAATGTTAGTGCTTCTTTTGGGGGGTGTCGGGCTGATTTCCTCAAATCTGCCAGCAGTTTTCACCTGTTTGAGTTTCGCCGGGTCCCGTTTTCGCGTCCTTTGGAATTGAATACAGGGATAGGCGGGGACGCGTGCGATACTTTTCCGCATGCAAAACCAGCGATGATGGCGGAAACTCCGGCATGCGAAATTTCCTGGACTTTTCGCACCTAATTGAATACTGGCCTAAGAGCTGATCCGAGCCTCGCCAGTAAAGCCAGAAGCAAATATCTGTGCAGACAAATGTTCAGATAGACTATACTCCCAAGAGTGAAATGATGGCATCCAACTAACAGGTTTGACGCGTTTCTCCACTGAATGAGACAGAATCATCAGATGATAGGGGAAATGTGCAATCACCCTCCTTTGTTATGCCATTTTCATCCAACAACTGTTTACATGCATTAGATCTCATTACCATTCTCTGCTAAGTAACAATGATACAATGGTGGCAATTAAATTAAGTGCAGTGTTGATAGCGCCAGGAATGAGTTCCAAGAGCATATGAAGTCAGCACGCTATCAGGCCGACTAAAGGATTTCCCCTCGCATCCTCCTGAGGGTGCGAACAGAAAGCCGACTAAAGTGCCGGCTGTGAGGCTGTTTGCCGGCTAATGGAGCATACACACGGTCAGATCTGTCAGATCAACGATTGAACGATTTTACCAAAGATTTGAACAATTTGAACGATTTTTGACTGCATTAAAATGAATGGAATCGTCCAAGTCTGACTGCAAACACATCAGATGTCAGATATCGTTATCTGACCATCGGGAACGCGCATTGTTCAAATCGTTCATCTGACAGATATGTCAGATTTTTCTACAGATATGAACGATTTTTTAAATCGTTATCGTTCAGATCTGAAGAAAAATCTGACCGTGTGTATGCTCCATTAGCATGGCGCTAAAATCCTTGCAGCCGGCACTTTAGCCGGAGAATGCTGGTTCTTGTGACTAAACACTCACTCAGATTAAGTCGCAAGAACTGGCATTCTCTGACTTAAGTTGTTATAGACGGACTAAACTGCGAGGTGAATTGAATAGCTTCTGGTGTTATTCACCTTAAGTTTAATTGAATTGTCCCCAATGTATCATATAGATAGTTTCTATTTTCAGAAAACTGTTAAAAGAAATGTGAAAAAATTAACTGTTTAAATGGTCATAACATCAAATAGCATTCACGTGTTCATGTCTCAATAGTTGTTAGCTCATCTCACAATGAATAAATATTACTGTAAACAATTAGTAATTATAGCAACTAAAAATTAGTTCAGTAGTAAAAGTTCAAAAATAACAGCCAACAGCTTCCAAATGGGCAAAACCCCCGATGTAAGAGGTGACCAATTAATATTCCTTCATGGTGATTCACTAAGAGCAGACTAAGACCCGTATTCAATTTGGAGCGAAAAGCCGTTATCGCGTGTTTTTGCCGAAAATGCTTCGTCGATGATGTCATTTCGCCAGGCGGAAAAGTATCGCCGTATTCAATTTGAAAGACTTTCTGCCTAGGTGGAAAGTCAATGCAATGTAATAGGCAAAAAAGTTTCGCCTATGAATAGCAGGCGGAAAAAAGTGCACAATTGGGGTTTTGGGGTGCAACGTTGCGGGAACCCCCCTGCAGACTTCAGACAGTCCCGCAAAGGTAAACTTTGTTAAAAATGTTTAAAAAAACACTTGACACCCAAAAAAAATCCCTTTGAATTTGGGGGCGAAAATAAAAAGGTTGGGGGACAAAGTTAAAAACTAGCAAACTTGACTTTGGGGGGGGGGTCCCCAAGTATGCCCCAGATGTTTTTTTTCATTGCAGGGGCTTGCGGCAGGTGGATTTTTCATGTTTTTTTAAACTTAACTTTAGCAAATTTAGAATATGCTGACCCCCATTTTCAAGAACCCCAAATTTGCTGGGATAAGTAATTTTCTGCAAAAAATACTCCTGAATACTATTCTGCATCACTTATACAAAAACGATATTCAGCAGCTATTGAGCCCATTTGAAAACACCAAATACCTTCAGCAAGCCAAATCGGGGGTATCATAGAGAACCCCCATTTCAGAGCATCTTTTGGGGGGTGTCAGGCTGATTTCCCCAAATCTGACAGTACTTTCTGCTTGTTTAGGTTTTGCCGGGTCCCATTTTCACCTACTTTCAAATTGAGAACGGGGATAAGCAGGCACGCACGCGATACTTTTCCGCCTGCAAAACTCACGATGTAGGCGAAAAGTCAGGGAGGCGAAAAAGTATCGCGGCTCTGCTCAACTTGAATACGGGCCTAACTGGGTAAACATGCTGTAGCACACCTTTAGTTGAGTCAAATGCACAAACACAGGGAAAGGCATTATTTGCACTTTCTATCTTAAATGTACTGAAGTAGAAAGATTAGACTAAAGAGTGCATTTATCAGCCACCGTAAGAAATTGAAAATGTAGTTATTTGTTGATTTAATTTTAAAGGAGGGCTTCATGCAAAATCGCTGTGCAGTGGCTCATCTAACCTTTATATTGCGGTGAGCATGGGGAACTTTGCCATCACCTGCTGGGCTTCTGATATACAGATGTGTCCACATACATCTTTAGTGTTCCCGCCAGGATTTGTGGCAGGCAGGGCATATGGGTGCGGGGGCAGTAGCGCGCCCAACGAAGCCGCGGGTGCAGCTCCACCAACGTCACTGTTGGGGGGCGGTGCAGCCCTCCTGGTGGCGTCACTAATGGTGGCGTGCCCAGCATCTATGGAGGTGCTGGGCTTCCCCCAAGCTCTCTCTTAATGTGAATAGATGCCATGCGCATGTGCACGGCATCTATTCACGTGGCGGCAGAACGGCAGCGACCAGTCTGTTTTAGCAGGGCGTCACTAAAGGGCAGGGCACATTTTGCCCTAGATAATCTGCAGGTCGCTGCTAAAACAGCATAGCGTGAACACTACATCTTCTCTCCGTGCTCTAAAAATAACGTGTGAGCGACATACAACTTGGTTGCGCAGAGCGTCTTTTGTGCGACCTTTTACCTTCAAATGAGTCTTATTCGCAAATTTGTGAATAAAACAGATTTAAAGGTAAAAAGTTGCACGAAAAGATGCTCTGCGCTACAGAGTGACGCCATGGCATGTCACGACTAAAATGGCGGTTTAACGCGCAAGGAAGTAAGATGTATGTGGACACATTTGTAAGCACTGTCAATACTACTATTAGGTGGGTGGTATTGCGTTCTTTTCTCCTTTATAATGAGGACAGATCCTGAGTGTGTGTGTGTGTGTACGTGTGTGTACAGTATATGTATGATATATTATTTTGCCTCTTTAGCTTCTTTTTCGTAGTTCCAAATACGGTATCAATCTATCAATAATAAATAGAATTTTACAAACCCCACAACATTCTAGACATTGCTCGGTATATAGAAGATGCATGTGTGTTCAGTTGACTTCCCTATGCTATAGATGTAATAGCCCCAGCAACAGATTCTATAGCTGCAATTGCATTTGTTTTGCTAATTTTTCATACTTTTTCTGTTACATTCTTGATATGTCATTTTAGGTGTTTCAATCAGTAACTGTTGCTCTTGTTGCTATTTGTATCTGAAAGTATAATGTAATTAAGATACTTTTTGCTTTAGTAGGGGAAAAACAAAAACCTATTTTAGGCTGGTTGCCCGGGTTCAGTGTGTTGAACACCAGTGACACGACAACGCCAGAAACTTATCACGTACGACGTGGCGGTAATGGGTTTTTGCCCTTGTGCACAGTGGGGGTGTAAATGGGTAACCTCCCTTGGCTGCCATGTGCTCACTTGCAGTGTATGCAGGTAAATAGAGAATGCCGAGTCACATATACAACACCGCAACGCTTATCGTCCTAATTAACTGCTAGATGGTATAAGTAATTGGGACCAGTGTGCTTCATCCCCATAGCTGTTTACATGCTCTAGCTAGCCCTTAGCTAATTCCTTCAATGGGAACTAGTGACCATACTGTTTTGAATAAAACGCCTGTTGTATAGCTATTTCTATAGCTCTAACATGAGTTTTCCTCTGTAAGTAATTGCTAGTGATGCGGAAGTCTGACTACTGGACGAGCTTTACCATATGTGTCTCTCCTCTGTGTGTAAGGAGATGGGTAAACTTTAATTTTATAAAAATACATTAGAAATTATTTAATCATTTAAAATTGTGTGCACTGGCTAAAATATATTCTTTGCCTAAATTAATGTCTGCACAATAGTACATTTCATTATGATATACATAATGGGCGGAATTCAATTGTTTTCGCGGCCCAGATCTACCGTCTAAAGTGACGGGAGATTGCGGGCCGCTATTCAATTGTTCCAGCTTTTCGCGCTTATCGCGCCCAAAGTGGTAGGGTTTAGCCGCGTAAATCGGCTTCCCCCGACCAAAGTGCTGGGCATGCTCACGAAAACTGCCGTTTGGGCGCCCAAACAGGTCGCTTTTCGCCGATTCGCACCCCCCTGTGGCTGCCAGCTGAAATGGAGCGCTGGCAGCTGATGTTGAATCGTAAATAAGCCTTTAGTACATTCCTGCCTATAAACCTCTAAGATTCACCTGCCTAGAATCTCTAAGACAAAACCTGCCTATACCTTCTAAAACCACAAGTTGTCGCTAATTAGCATTGTGTTCTAATTATACCATTAATAAAACTCTAAGACAGCTGAATAACTGTCCAACGCGCTAAAGATTATTATTCAGGTAAAAGTACAGATGTTACCACGCTATGATCTAACAATGAGCGCAAAATAAATTGTACAAACATTAGGTCATAAGGTACAGTCAATACATACGCGTGCGCTCTGGGACCAGATACCGGCATCAATAATGAGACCTCCGTCGAACAGCATAACAGGAATACCGCAGACTGGCATCTTGTTTCAGAGCACTCACATATATACCCGTACTGGGATAAGCAATACAATAGAATACGTTGGCAGGTTCTCATTGGTTCCTCTTCTTGCTTCTTCCGTTACGGTACAATTTATAGGTCAGTGCAAAGACACAACCCAGCCTCTAACAGCCTGATTGTGTTCACCTTCCCGCTGCATAATAAATCTAATCTAACTATGGCATACAACATTTCAAGAAGTTATTCTCTCTAACATTCATATTTCATAGCCGCATGTTCTGATCTTCTCACCGATGCCACCGGAACACTGTGGGACCAAAGTAGATCACTACGGCACCAAACACGGTCCAATTGTCATTTACTAAGCCATAGTCACAGAAAACATTCATTTCTTTATATGCTAGCATTGCGACTAAACCAAGTAATAATTATCCTTTTTTGCGTTACGGGACCATTGCTTTTAAATGTATGTATGCGGGGAGAAACAGCACTGAATTGCGTTGTGCGTCTGAGGGTTGGTGGGGCACTCAGCGAGCAGCACTAAGCTGGAAGGGCATCTATGTGTTTGTGTGGCCATGCCAGTATGATTTTGGGAAGGATCACTAAAAAGCTGACTGTGTTCTGTTTAACTTTGTGTGTATGAGTTGCAGGGAATTTTGCTACTTTTCAAATATAAGTCTGTGGGCGGAATTCAATTGTTTTCATCCCCTATCGCGCCCGCCGGAGCTATTCTATTCTTGCTCCTGTCGGGCGCGATCAGCTGCCAAGCGCTACATTGCAGCTCGCAGCCCCTGGGGGATGAGAGCTGAAATGTGCGAAAAGTGACATGTTTGGGCGCCCAAATATCACTTTTCACGATCGCGCCCAGCACTTTGGTCTGGGTTAGCCGATTTACGCGGATAAACCCGACCACTTTGGGTGCGATCAGCGTGAAAAGCTGGCACAGTTGAATAGCGGCCCGCGATCTCCAGTCACTTTAGACGGGAGATGCGGGCCGCGAAAACAATTGAATTCCGCTCTGTGTGTGATATTATACACGTAAGTCCATGCATGATGGACCACATGCACATTATATATATAAATATATATATAATATATATGCACACATGCATTTTTCTGATGTTTTTAAACTGCAATTGCAAAATGTATTTATACAGTGAATTTAGTTCTCATACAGGGTGGAGGCTCCCAGCAGTGCAGTCGGAGCCCACTCTTTATTCTGCTTGTTTTGGTTGTGGGGATGGACTCAATTGTGTAGCTCCATAGCTAGGCTACATTACAATTGCCACAGCTCATATGTTCTTATGTAACAATGCTCATAGCACCACGGTATATTGTGTCGTGTTATGGTATAGGGATTTTCTCCATGATGGGCTTTGTATGGGATTCCAAATGCTAATAAGTTAGTGTTTATGTGTTAAACACTGTCTGCCTGTGTCTGAGGGAAGGCTGACTATTTTTTTTTGCAAAATAGTGCGGTGAGATTTTATCATGTTGGGAAGTCATTTTTCTGTGTGCTGAAAACTGTCGGTATGTGTTGGGGAAGATTATTGAAAAGCTGTTCGTGTTACTTTTTAGCAACTTTGCGTGCTGAATAGCTAAATTGCGACTTTTTAGCAATATGGCGCTGTGTGTTGGTATTATGTATTTTTGGCAAGATGGCGCTGTGTAAGCTTTGTTTTTCTAAAATGGAGCCTTGCTGCCATTCGCAAGATGGCGTCTTTCAGGTTTTCTAGATTGCAAACAGATTCTGTCTTACCCAATTATCCGGTTTCGACACTGATCGCGGCCGACAGGAGCAACAAGTGAATAGCTCCTTCGGGCGCGATGGGGGCTGGAAACAATTGAATTCCGCCCAATATATTCTATCTGCCACTACATGATTAACATTTACCTAATATAGAGCGAAATTCAATTCAGCGTGATGCTGAATAGCCCCAGGAGGGAGCCCCCGGAGCTATTCAATTCAGCGTGTCGGAGAATGCCGGTTAACGTGACTTAACCTGGGTGTTTAGATGCGAGAATTGGCATTCTCAGTCTAAAGTGCCGTCTGTTAGCGCCTCGGTAAGCCGGCAAACAGCTGCGTGTCTGGCACTTTTGTTGGATTTATCCTCACATCCCAGGGGGGGTGGGGTGGGGGTGGTGCAAGAAGAAATCCTGTAGCCGCCCAAACAGCGCGGTGCATTGAATAGCTTTGGGAGCTCCCTCCCGGGGCTATTCATCATTGCTTTAAATTGAATTTATCCCCCCACCCCTCCGTAGTGTTTTATACTCTGAAGCGCGTTATAATTTGGAACAGACAACTTAATAGAAGAAGGTTGGGTATTAGCACAAATCGGTAAGAGGGTCCAGCCTATAAGGTAATAAGGGGTATATTTACTAAAGAGAGTTTTTAGAAATGGAGATGTTGCCCATAGCAACCAATCAGATTCTAGCTAGATTCTAGATTCTTCTAGTAGGTGCTAGTTAAATGTTAAGTAGAATCTGATTGGTTGCTATGGGCAACATCTCCATTTCTAAAAACTCTCGCTTTAGTTAATATACCTCCTATGGGGCTGAGTTCAGATCTGTGCGATGATGAATAGACGCGAGGGGAGCTCCAGCTGCTATTCAATACACCGCGCTGGTTTGGCTGCTAAAGGATTTCTTCTCGCAGCCCCCTGGGGATGCCAGGAGAAATCTGACAAAAGTGCCGGGCGTGCAGCTGTTTGCCGGCTTAGCGCAGCGCTAACAGCCCTTCGCCCGGCACTTTATTCAAAGAATGCCGGTTACCGCGCCTTAACACCCAGGTTAAGTCGCGAGAACCAGCAATCTCTGACTTAACCAATTCCCGTGCAGGCAAACAGCGCGTTTGTATTGATTAGCTGCAGGAGCTCCCTCCCGCAGCTATTCATCATCGCACTGAATTTAATTCACCCGGTGAGTTAGATACTACAAGGGATAAGTGCCTGGGCCAGTCTGCAATGTGGGAATAGTACTTAATGTGGCTTTATGGCCCAGTCACTCAGCAGTGTTTGTTTGGGTATAAAAATAGACTATATGCGAGTTTGGGTGAACCACGCACAGGGCTGGGAAACTGGTGACCCTCTTTGGATTTCCAAACATCTTGCCCTGCACAAGCGTGTGGCCTCAGACATATTGTGCATACACATGAGCTGGTAAAATAAATTGTAGAATGCAAAAGACATTAATGTCTAAGCTGAATGAAATATGACACTTTCACCCTGTACAAATGCCACATGATCTCCTGAATTAGAGACTCTTCTATAGTGGTGTAGTCATTGCTTATCCTGTCAGCGCTGGTGCTCAGTAGTGTACCATGCAGATATTGATTTGCTGCATGATTCATCTTTTCAAAGGAAGTTCTGTCCAGGATAATGTCGGTGTCTCCACTGATGGCGACTGCGTTCTGCGCGCTGCTGTGTCGCACTGTGAGCAAATGAAAGAAATGATCAGCTTCAATCGTTCGGATTGTGACATTGTGTACAGACATTATGGGCTGCTTAAATAGATGCTACCACAAGCATCATCTTCCGGTATGTTGTTGGGATTTCAGGCAGGAAGTATTCTTAGGGAGTATCTCGTTGTGACATTAATATATCAGAGCCTCTGTGTTATTAATGAACAGTGTACAAGAACAAATTGAAGTGTTTATTCTAAGCTAAATATGGTACATAATGGTCTGTCTCATTCCACTGCAGCAGGCGGTCATGTCAGGAGGTTCACTAACTAGAAAGTGTTCCTGACAGATTAGTCACACTTTAAACAGTGTGGATTGGTTGATTCATACACAGGGGCGTGGCCAGTGATATTACAGCAACTCAGTCTCAGCTTTTTGACCTGCATGAGGTTCCATCAGGACATTTCCTAATTATGTAGGGGGAGCTGTATTATCTGGAGTGGGAAGTGTAAAATATAAATACATACATGGTCCATATCTTTAGTCATTTAACTGTATGCACAAATATTTGTGATGCGAAGTAGCTTGTGGGTCTGTGTGTGGTACTGTGGACTTTACCGTCCTGAAAGTGTTTGAATAGCAGTAATTAGGTGCTGACATGAGTTCGTTTCTATCATTGTTATCCCCGGCGGAAGTGCTGGAGCATATCTTGCACTGGAATTGGCAGCATTGTATTAACAGCTTCATATCTTCATGTTCCATGTACAGTGAAAATGTTCTTGTGTGCGCTTGGTACTAATTTTATCTTGGCAATTGGAAACTTTGATTTGTGGCGGGTTTTTTTCTGTAGCTTCCTGGAGTCGATAACTATATTTCTACTTCAGGGTCCATAGGGTATCCACAGGATACCTTGGGTATAGGTGTGACGTCAGTCGCAGGGCACCAAAGAGTTAAGCTTTCAGCCTCCCAGGATGCACTAGGTCCCCCTCCTATACCCCGCCCCCGGGCCAAGGCACCCCAGTTTAGTTTGGTGCCCGGCCGGAGTCGGGTGCACCTGTTGGAGTGGGGGCTAGAAGAGCCCCTGAAGCTTATTCTTCATGCAGCTGTGGCTGCACAACTGGATGAACAGCATGGACAGTCAGTCCTGACGTCCATGCTGTCTTCCCTACACCCCGCCGGTACCAGAACGCCGGTACTGATCCGGGGATGCTGGTGGGCGTCTGGGGTCACAGCTAGCGGTGACCCCAGATGCTCCGGACCATGGCCGGATTCAAGGGGGACAGAGGTAAGCAGCGGGGTCCCGCGGTGGGTCCCCGCTGATCACATGGTCCTAAGTCCCCAGGCAGGGGGCTCCCTGGGGACTGGCTGCAGCGTGGAGCCAGGCGACCAACCTGCGCTTCCACTACCCCCTGGGACAGCGGACCGCAGCAGAGCGGTAGCGCTGCGGCGTCCCAGGGGTTAAATGCATGCCAGGGGAGCGCGCCTTCCCTGTCTCACAGCCGGCGCCTCCCCCGCTGCACACAGCCCTCTCTGCATGCTGCCGACTGGTCCTGTGGCAGCGCTCCTCCCCCAGGCCAGCCTCCTCTCTGCTCCTCGGCGGCCATCTTCTCCAGAACGCATGGTGAACGCTGCTGGAAGCGCTGGACGGAAGCATCGTGGTCTGGGTCCCCCCGCATACCTCTCCTCCGCTGTGGTCAGGTCTGTGTATGCAGCGCTGTGTCCTACCAGGCCCTGTGTCTGTGTAGTTGAGTGATCAGCGCTGTTAGTGCAGGAATTGTTATTTTTCTGCATTGTATGTGACTGTGCTAGCGCTGCTGCCTGTAATCTTTTCTTCTCTAAACTGTCAGCTTTATTACTGTCCCTGTTCTTTCTGCTAAAGCCCTTGCGGTGCGGTGCTGCAGGGTGGTCTCTCGCCTATTTAATACTTAATTGGTGAGAGAGGTCACATACGTGGTGCCATCATGTCTGAAAGTGATTTTCCCCTCCGGCTACAGTGTACCACGTGCAAAGTACCGTTAGCGGAGGGGGAGGGTAGCGCGGAGGGCCTTTGCCGGCAGTGTTTGTCCATGGCGCGGCCTATTACGGTTACAGCACCGGTACAGGAGCCGCCCTGGGCTTGTTTCGCTCAGGCGTTAACAGCTTTAGTGGGCCAGTTAGCTCCGCAGCCCGCGTTTACTCCGATGGGTTTGTCCCAGCAGTCTGTGGTGTCGTCACCCATGCAGGGGTTCCCACGACAATTGGTGGTACCCCACAGTCTCCCTATTTCCCCGCTCCCGGGTTCTCAGGAGCCAGCGTGGGTTAACTCCCTGACGAGTTCTGTACAGCACTTGTCGGATGTGTTGCAAGGGGAGTCTGTGATGCGGTCTCATAAAAGGCCGGTGGCGTCTCTGTCCGCTCCTTATGAGGATGACGAAGGGACGTCTGATGATGGGGAGATTCTAGATCCTTACGATCAGGAACCTCTCCATACTAAGGACGCTGATGCTAAGTCCAAAGTATATATTCCTGGACTTATTCGGGCGGTCCGCACAGCCTTGGTGATTGAGGACGAAGTTCCCCCAGCGGCTAAATCTAAGTATGCCTTTTTCAAAGATGTGAAGGGCGATGCCACAGTCTTTCCTCTTTCGGGTCAGTTGGTGGACCATTTAGAGGAGGCGTGGAAACAACCTGGCAAAAGATACCAGCCGCAGAGATGCCTGGCGGTGGCTTATCCGTTCGCGGATAATTATTTTGCGAAGTGGGAATCCCCTCCACAGGTGGATTCTCACGTGACCCGTCTTGTCCGTAGTGCCACATTGCCGATGCCATCCATGTCCTCCCTTAAGGATGCTACGGACCGCAAGGTAGAAATCTGCCTGAAGTCCGCTTATTCCCTTGCAGGGGGGGCAGCACGGCCGGCTATGGCCATTTGCTGGGTTGCCAGAGCGATGGAGCGCTGGGCGGATTCATTAGAGGCTTCTTTTGAATCCGACTGTCCGGCCGATCAGGCGGAGTTGATTGGCAATCTCCGTGATTCGGCCACCTACATCAACGAGGCGGCTCTAGACATTAGTACTCTGGTGTCTAGAATTTCTTCAGCAGCGGTAGCTGCTCGTCGCACCTTGTGGCTGCGATCCTGGAAGGCGGACGCAGATTCCAAGAAAGGTCTGGAAGCGTTGCCGTTTACCGGAGAAGTTCTCTTCGGTCCGGATCTGGATAAGATTGTGGCCACGCTGGCGGCAGCCAAATCTGCCTGTCTCCCGTCGGCCGCTGCTCCTTCTGGTTCGGGACCATCGTCCTTTCGGTCATCTAGGGCCCAGGGCAGGCCCAAACCACAGTCGTTTCCTCGACAGGCTGGCCCTAAGAAATCGGTCAAGCCCCGGAAGCAGGCATGGAGTACCAGACGTCCGGCCCCCAAGCCAGATGACAAGCCTGCGGCCTGACGGTCCGGGCCTCTCTTTGGGGGATCCCAGGGTGGGAGGCCGCCTGCTACAGTTCGCCCAGTGTTGGTCGACCACTACGACAGACACTTGGGTTCTGGAGGTGGTTTCCCACGGATACGCCCTCTCCTTCCGGCACAGACCCCCGGCTCGCTTCTTCACCACGGGTCTCCCATCAGACCGGAACAAGGCTACGGAGCTGCGGAAGGTATTGCACACTATGCTCCAGGCTGGAGTTATAGTGGCGGTTCCATTCTCCCAGAGGGGCCAGGGTTTCTATTCAAATCTATTTTTGGTACAGAAACCCAATGGGTCATATCGTCCGATTCTCAACCTCAAAGCACTCAACAAGTCTTTGCGGGTCCCGAAGTTTCGGATGGAGACCCTACGGTCCATCATTCTGGCGCTGGAACCTGGGGACTACTTGGTGTCATTGGACATACAGGACGCTTACCCGCATGTCCCTATTCTTTGGCGCCATCAACAGTTCCTCAGGTTTGCAATCAGCAGCGACCACTTCCAGTTTCGGGCGTTACCTTTTGGCCTGGCAACAGCACCACGTGTTTTCACCAAGGTGATGGCGGTCATGGCGGCTTCTCTGCGGCTGCAGGGAGTCCGCATGTTGCCGTATTTGGACGACCTGTTACGCCACTTGGACCTGACCATTGCACTGCTGCAACGGCACGGCTGGCTAATCAACTGGCAGAAGTCCACTCTAATCCCGTCTCGGAGGATTCTGCATCTTGGAGCCTTATTGGACTCGGGACAGCAAAGGATCTTCGTGACGGAGGACAAGATCTCTGCTTTACAGTCAAGGGTGCGCAGTTGTCTGCACAGCCGCCGGGTGTCCTTACACTCGGCGATGAGGTTACTGGGCTCCATGGTGTCGGTGTTCGACATGGTGGAATACGCCCAGTTTCACTCCAGACCTCTGCAGCACCTGATCCTGTCCAAGTGGAACGGGCTGACTCAGTCTCTGAAGTCCCAGACGATTGTGCTCACCCAGGAGGTTCGCCTGTCCCTTACGTGGTGGTTACAGACGACCCACCTCAACAAGGGACGTCCGTTCTGGGTTCCAAATTGGGTCCTGTTGACAACGGACGCCAGTCTTCGGGGCTGGGGAGCAGTTTCGGGTCCACACTTGTTCCAGGGCAGGTGGACGCCGACAGAAGCGGAGCTTCCAATAAATATCTTGGAACTCCGTGCGGTCTTCAATGCTCTCCAGCAGGCACAGCGGTTTCTCCAGGGTCGCCCGGTGCAGGTCCAGTCGGACAATGCTACCACCGTGGCCTACATAAACAGGCAAGGAGGAACTCGCAGTCGGGCGGCTCTCGTAGAGGTCTCTCGGATCCTGGTTTGGGCGGAGCGCAATCTTCCGGCCATATCAGCGGTCTTCATCCCGGGAGTGCTCAATTGGGAGGCGGACTTTCTAAGTCGCCAGGACGTTCATCCGGGGGAATGGTCCCTGCACCCGGACGTTTTTCAACTACTGGTGGACAGGTGGGGTCTTCCAGAAATCGACCTCATGGCGTCCCGGCACAACAACAAGTTGCCGGTGTACGGGTCTCGCACAAGAGACGAAGGGGCGTCTCTGGTGGATGCTCTGTCCGTCCGGTGGACGTTCCGGTTCGCATACCTGTTCCCTCCGGTCTCCCTTCTTCCACGGGTAATCCGGAAATTCAAACAGGAAGGAGGGACGCTCCTGTTGATAGCTCCCGCGTGGCCCAGACGGCACTGGTTCTCAGACCTTCAGGGTCTGTCCGTGGACATTCCTCTGCGGTTGCCGCTACGACCGGACCTTCTGTCTCAGGGTCCTTGCCTTCACCCGGACCTGACTCGGCTGTCTTTGACGGCGTGGCTGTTGAGACGGCCATGCTGAGGTCCCGGGGGTTTTCCAGCTCTGTGGTGCGTACCATGTTACGAGCTCGGAAACCGTCTTCCGCGAGGATATACCATCGCGTGTGGCATACGTTCTTCCAGTGGTGTCGACCGAGAGGTTATGCACCGCGGGAGTTTCGTCTGTCTCGGATTCTCGCCTTCCTGCAAGCGGGACTAGATCATGGGCTTCGCCTTGCTTCTTTGAAGGTACAGGTTTCGGCCCTATCTGTCTGGTTTCACCGTAGGATTGCTACAATCCCGGATGTGCGCACCTTTATGCAGGGTGTTCTCCGCATTCAGCCGCCCTTTGTTCCACCTGTGGCGCCTTGGGATTTGGCTGTGGTCCTGAGGGCTCTCCAAGGACCGCCGTTTGAACCACTGGGCTCAGTGGATCTTAAATGGCTAACAGCTAAGACTGTTTTCCTTCTGGCCATTGCTTCGGCCAGACGTGTTTCTGAGTTAGGGGCTCTTTCTTGTAGACCCCCTTTCTTGGTTTTTTATGGGAACAGGGCAGTGCTCCGCACTCGGCCCGAGTTTCTTCCCAAAGTTGTTTCCCAGTTTCATATTAACGAGGAAATAGTTGTTCCGGCCTTTAACTCACCGGGTCTTTCCGTGGGTGAGGCCTCTTTGGATGTTGTGCGGGCCTTAAGGACTTATGTTGACCGCACTTCTTCGTTTAGGAAGTCGGACGCTTTGTTTGTCCTCTTTGGCTTCCGTAAAAAGGGTTGGCCTGCTTCAAAGCAAACTTTGGCAGCCTGGATCCGTATGGCTATTTCTGAAGCTTATCTTCATGAAGGCCTACCGGTCCCTCCTTCTCTGAAGGCTCATTCCACTAGGTCTGTGGGTCCTTCGTGGGCAGCTCGACGTGGTGCCTCGGCAGTTCAGATCTGCAAGGCTGCTACGTGGTCTTCTGTCCATACCTTCGTGAGGTATTACAGGTTTGACACCTTCGCCTCTCAGGATGCTTCCTTCGGGCGGCGGATTCTCCTTTCTGCACAGGAGCGTCCCCACCCTTAAAGGATACTGCTTTGGGACATCCCCAAGGTATCCTGTGGATACCCTATGGACCCTGAAGTAGAGAATATGAGATATGGTAAGAACTTACCCTTGTTATCTCTATTTCTACGAAGTCCATAGGGTTCCACAGGACTCCCGCCCTGTCGCACCTGTGCTGCAGATGGGCTTTGCTCTGGTCACCGGTTTTCCGTCTCCCTCTGGTGAGAATGTGATTCTTGTATGTGTCCAGATCTTTGTTCTCTCTCTTCCTTCTCCTCCTCCGGCCTATGGCTTGGTAACTAACTGAGGTGCCTTGGCCCGGGGGCGGTGTATAGGAGGGGGACCTAGTGCATCCTGGGAGGCTGAAAGCTTAACTCTTTGGTGCCCTGCGACTGACGTCACACCTATACCCCAAGGTATCCTGTGGAACCCTATGGACTTCGTAGAAATAGAGATAACAAGGGTAAGTTCTTACCATATCTCATATTTTGTCTGTGATTGTACTGTTTTGATGCTTATTGCCATATACCAGGAATAACTGTTATACTCCTGCTATCTGTCCATATGTATACCTATGGTAAAAGATTAGTTTAACCACTGGATATTACCCCATAAAATAGATTGAACTTATCAAAGCTATCAGTAACCCTCCGCCAATCACAAGCCGTTTCCCAAGCTAGCTGCCATGGGATTGGCTTGCAGTGTTATCACCAATAGGGATTAGTCAAAATTTATGGCTGTTCCTGCAAAAAAAACAATTGCAGGAGCTGTGGAGTACAATGTGGACAATTAACAACAATTTGCCTACTTTGCACTTGCGTCAAAAGCGCCAGTAGTCATTGGAGGTAAAGTAATCTCGATTTATAGGCACTGGGGGCGATTCAGTTGTGTCCTCGCGCCAGATCTCCTGTCTAAAGTGAGGGGAGATCGGGGTGCAGTATTCAATTGTTTTGGGCGCTCATGACTTTTTGCTCATGCCGTGCCCCAAAAAAACAGGTTTAGCTGGGTAAAACGGCTAAACCCATCTAAGTTCTGGTTAGCTTGGCCAAACAGCAGATTGGGCGTCCAAAACCAGAACTTTTCACACATTTCTGTTCGCCACCTCAGGAGAATGCGAGAAATGTGTCCAACCGCAGCATTTGCGCATGAACGAAGCAACAATTGAGTGAGTGAAAACCCATTGAATAGCCCCAATTGGTGGAAATGTAATATCGTGCCAGATGTACGCATTGGCGCAATTCTGTTTTTGCCTTTTTAAGTGATTGATGCTTTAAAATAAACTAAGCAGACTCGCTGGGATTGCGCTGATGCCTGCATCTCACAGACTATTCTATTTCCCCCATTGTCTTTTCACTCTCTGATTATCATTGTCTGCTCTGCCCGAAGCCAGTGACCTAGAGAGGAGACAAATTCAGCAGGTTTTCTAGAATTTTAAAGGAAATTGGAGATTATTTTTTTTTTTAAATCCGGTAATCATACAGATAGTTATTTTGACAGGTTTAAAGGAATGTGCTTTGGGGGAAACCAGTTATTTTGGTATACAAGTTTTGTCTCCTTCCTAGAAAAACACTAATTCTTCTGTGATGTTGCCTCCCCACCGCACCATAAAAAAAAAAAGATACAACTTAATTATGTACCGTTTGCTTAGCATTTAAAACATCCAAATACACTATTTACTGTATTTATTTTCTTTTTCTCGGTTTCTAATTTTTTGGTGTCTACATTCTTTCCCATAAAAGAATCTATTTTGGGAAACATTGGAGACTATTATTTGTATTTAAACTATTGGGTTAGATTCAATTCAGCTCGATGCCAAATAACCCCAGGAGGGAGTGCACTGATTTGAATAGTTCTGGGAGTTCCCTCCCGGGGCTATTCAGCATCGCGCTGAGTTGATTCCAGCCCAATGTGTAATCTACTTTTCTATTCCTAGCGGGCAATTCAATTGTTTTCCCTGGTAGCTCTGACTAATGGGTGCCCGACGGAGCAATTCAGTTGTTGCTCCAATTGGTGCCGCCATTTCTGCTCTCACCTTCCGGAGATGGTGAGCGGAAATGTGCAATAAATTCTGGTTTTGGGCGCCCAAACTGCAGGACATTAGATGGGTTTAATCATTTTACGAGACTAAACCTGGTCTAATTGGGTGCGACAAGCGGCATAATTAATAGTCACCCAAAACAATTGCTACATTGGGCTCCCATTAAATAGCGTGCCTAAAAAATCTATTGAATTCCCCCAAAAGTGTTGTTCTTAAATTAATTCTTATGAAAAAAAAAAACATTTGCAAACATTTTACTTCTTATGGTCAAACGTTATGTAGTTTTGTTGTATTTTGGGACTAATGTGAATTTTGTAATGCATGTATTGTTGCAATGGAATCGGTATGACATACCGCCGGGCTAAATCCCGGCGGATGTAATACAGACGCCGGAAGGCAGAAGAATGAAGATCCCGACAGGGTAAGTATTTAAGCTTAAGCTATCCCTAACCCTCCCTTAGGGGTACCCAACCCTAACCTAACCTTCCCCCTAATGCCTATCTCCCCCCCCAGATCAGGGCTCTGTGGGGGCCATATCATCACTTCCAGGAATCCTTGTTCTTGAAGATAGTTCTTAATGACATTGGCTGTATGTTTGGGGTCGTTGTCCTGCTGCAGAATATACTTGGAGCCAATTAGACGTCTCCCTGATGGTAATGCGTGATGGATAAGTACCTGCCTGTATTTCTTAGCACTGAGGACACCATTAAACATGACCAAATTCCCAACTCCATTTGCTGAAATGCAGCCCCAAACTTGCATGGAACTTCCTCTATGCTTCATTGCTGCTTGCAGACACTCATTATCATACCGCTCTCCAGCCCTTCAGCGAACAAACCACCTTCTGTTACAGCCAAATTTTTCTTTCATCCACTAGGGGACACTGGAGGTGCTTACGCTGGCGTATAGAGACGTGGATACCTGGAGCCGACACTTTAAGTAATTTAGAAGTGTGAAGCTCCTCCCCCTCTATGCCCCATCAGCCCTCAGTTTAGAAAATGTGCCTCTAGGAGCTGGTCACAATCTGCTGTGCTCCAGCAAAGACACTTATTCATTTCTTTATTTTTTATTTTATACATATTTTACATTCCTATAGGTACCCTTCGCCACCTCTCTAAAAGGTGGGGTCCGGGTACTTGGCGCCCTGGTGTTTTAGAACATCAGGAAGGAGTGCGCAGGGCTCATTCCAAAAGAGCTCCTGACAGCTCCTTACCGCCACAACAGAGTCTTCACACACAAGAAGAGAAGACTCTGCTGACTGCTGAGAGAGACCTTCGGGGACACGCAGTGAGTAACATGCTGCGCATACCCGGCTTCTTCCCCGCTGCCAACAGCACTAACACAGCATGCTGCGCTGTGCTAGTGTGTACATAGCGCAGGTTAACAAGCGCTACACGTGGCTCCTGTCCCGCTGTAGGCGCTACACTGCACTGTTAGGGAAGCTGCATGTACACAGCGCTACACGCGGCTCCCTGCTTCTCCCCTCTCTTCGCTGACCAGCGCTAGCACAGGCTGCGCTGTGTTCAGTTACACACAGCGCTACACGCGGCTCCCTGCTTCTCCTCTCTCCCCGCTGATACATGCGGGTGGCGCGGAGGGGGAGGTAATGGCCACAGGCTGGATTCTCTTGCTCCCCAACTTGGCTGCAGTGTGCAGATACAAATTAGGCATGGAAGGCTCTGGTACAGAGGCTGTGCATAATACACTGGGGGTGCAAGGAATCTGATCTGTGGGAAGGGAGTGGGGTGTATCTCCTCCTCTGTGTCCCAAGCCAGCCTTCTGTTTTCCTTTACTTCTGTTATACTCTGTCCCTCTGTGTGTGGTGACTGTGACTTCATGTCAAATAGAACAAAAGCTGCTCAAAAGATGTTTGTCTGTTCTAGGTGTAACAACAAACTATCTAAGCCGCATGCCACTGGGTCCACGTTATGTGATCCTTGTATAGCAATTGATCCACCTATGGCTATTACTGCCTCACCTGCGCCTACATGGGCCGCTGACATGGTAGGAGTAATGACGGATTTAACGTCTGAGTTAGCTGAGGCACGGAAGTCTCAGCCTCCCTGGGTTGCTGGGCTAATGAGTACAGCTGTGTCTGCACCCTCCACTTCCTTACAAGGACTGACGAAGGGGAATTGGAGGAAGCGTTACAGGATGAGACCCCTCTAGAGTTAGAGTCCACCTCTCCCGGGGTGGAATCTCTAATTTTGGCAGTCAGAAAATTCCTTAACTTACCTGAGGATGTAATTCCTACATCCCAGGAGTGTGCATTATTTAGTGAAAGCTCAGCGGTTTTTCCGTTCTCACTGCATCTTCAACAGCAGCTATCAGTGGCCTGGAAACAACCGGATAAATGGCGATTTCAGTCTAGCTACCCTTTTCCATCATCCATGAGGGAAAAGTGGGAAACACCCTCTCCAGTAGATACGCCTGTCTTCCGTCTCTCTAAGAAAACAGCACTCCCAGTACCGGGAGCTACAGTACTAAAGGATCCTTCAGATCGTAAATTGGAGACAACGCTAAGATCTATTTATACCGCAGCGGGTGCCTAACTTAGGCCCACCCTTGTTACTGCTTGGGGAACACATCCGTGAGTCTGCAGTTTACCTGGGAGAAGCGTCAAAAGATATCAGTCAGCCTAGTGCTCGCATATCTGCTTCTGGTATTTCGGGCCGCAGAGCCCTCTGCATACGCGCCTGGCATGCGGACGCAGAATCCAAGCGTGCGGTGGAGGGTTTACCATTCAATGGCGACATGCTGTTTGGCCCAGAATTAGACAAATGGATATTCCAGGCCACGGGGGGTAAGTCTTCCTTTCTCCCATTAACTGCACTGGCTCCCAGAAGAGCTTACGCTGGACCTTCGTTTCGTTCCTTTCATCCACCAAATTCCTTTCATGTTAGAGCCAGTGGTGCTCCCTCACAAGCAAGAGGCGGCAGAGGTAGAGGTCGCCCACACACTGTTGCACATAGAAAGGAGCCTAAACCAACTGAGAAATAGGTGGCATGACGGTGTTCAGTCCCACCTGGGACCACCTACAGTTGGAGCCCGCCTGCAAGGATTTCAACAGTTTTGGAACCAGACCTCTCCAGAACCGTGGATCCGCAGACTAATTTCCCTGGGGTACCGTTTAGACTTCGAGGTCCCCCTCCACCTCGGTTCTTTACTACAAGTCTGCCAATACCTGCAGACAAGGCCATGGTTCTACAGGAGGCTATCCGGGCTCTAGTAATATCATCTGTGCTAGTTCCGGTTCCAGAACATCAACGAGGTATGGGGTTTTACTCAGATCTATTTGTAGTACCCAAACAGGATGGATCGGTGAGGCCCATCTTGAACCTCAAGTCATTGAACCGGTATCTGAAGATGTATCGGTTCAAAATGGAGCCTCTGCTGTCCGTTATTGCGAGCTTGGAACCAGGTGAGTTCCTATTATCCCTGGATATCAAGGATGCCTATCTCCATGTTCCCATCTGGGAACCACACCAAGCCTTTCTGCGTTTCACCATATTGATCATTATCAGTTTCGGGCATTGCCGTTCGGGTTATCCTCAGCTCCCCGTATCTTCACCAAACTCATGTCAGTCATGATTGCTCTCCTTCGGTCATAGGGAGTGAACATAGTCCCTTATTTGGACGACCTGTTACTCAAGGCGCAATCGGTATCTCTTCTAACAAGTCATGCCTTACTGACATATCAGACTCTAATCCAACACGGTTGGATAATCAACTTCAAGAAATCAAATCTCAATCCCTCCCAGAAGCTCCTGCTTCTGGGCATGATCTAACATGGGGCATCACAGAGGATCTTTCTTCCAATAGACACAGCCCGGGATATCCGGTTGTTAGTTTGGCTGGTACTCGGACCAAAGAAGGTCTATACTTCTTTGTCTGCGTCTCCTGGGGAAGATGGTAGCTGTTTGCGAGGCACTACAGTTCGGGCTGTTCCACTCAAGGGTGTTTCAGCTGGACCTACTCTCATCTCATCTGCTTCTACATCGACAGATCCGTCTGAGCCCAGTTACCAGAGTGGTACTTCTCTGGACACAATCCAACAATCTTTTAGCGGGCCGAAGATTCGGAGTGTGGGACTGGATCATCGTAACAACGGATGCCAGCCTTCGAGGATGGGGAGCAGTAGTCCTCGATTATCACTTTCAGGGTCGATGGTCCCCTCTAGAACAAAAGTGGCCAATAAATGTGTTGGAACTCAGAGCGATTACATTGCTCTGATAGAAGCAACAGAGTTTTCTAAGGACTCGTCTGGTAAGAGTTCAGTCCGACAACGCGATGACCATCACGTACATCAACCGCCAAGGAGGGACTCGGAGTCGCATGGCCATGCGAGAAGTAACTTAGATCCTCCGGTGGGCCGAGAGCCAATCAGTAATCCTGTCGGCAGTATTCATCCCTGGTGTGGACAACTGGGAAGCGGATTATCTAAGCCGCCAGGATATCCATCCCGGGGAATGGAAGCTTCATCCAGACGTATTCAATGCGCTGATACGTCGATGGGGATGTCCTCAGGTGGACCTCATGGCATCACGATTGAATCGTCAGCTCCCAGTATACGTGTCAGGAGCAGTAGATGCTCTGACAGTTCTACGACTTCGTTTACCTTTTTCCTCCGATTCCACTTCTTCCTCGACTGCTAAAAAGGCTAAAACACGAGTCAGTCTGTCATTCTCGTGGCTCCGAACTGGCCTCGGAGAAGTTGGTTCTCTCTCCTATTGGCAGACGATCCATGGCTCTTTCCTCTGCGCCCGGATCTGATACAGCAGGGTCTTTTCATACACTCCAACCTAGCGCAACTGCGTTTAACGGGGTGGCTCTTGAACCCGATATCCTAAGACGCAGAGAAATCCCAGACTCTGTTATTCCCACCATGCTACGTGCCAGGAAACCATTTTCGGCTGCGCATTATCATCGCATCTGGCGTTCTTATGTCTCATGGTGTTCCAGTTGGGATCTTCCCTCTAGGACTTTTCGGTTGTCCCGGTTTCTGTTTTTTTCTTCAGACTGGTCTGGATTCTGTCCTTCGTCTTGGAACTTTAAAGGTGCAGGTTTCTGCCCTTTCCATTTTGTGATTCGGAGGGGTTGGCCAGCGTCTAAGCAGACTTTGGCATGTTGGATCCCGCTGACTATTCAGCAGGCTTATGTTAGTGCTGACCGCCGGCCTCCTTCATCCATTTCATCGTATCTGGCATTCTTATGTCTCATGGTGTTCCAGTTGGGATCTTCCCTCTAGGACTTTTCGGTTGTCCGGTTTCTGTTTTTTTCTTCAGACTGGTCTGGATTCTGTCCTTCGTCTTGGAACTTTAAAGGTGCAGGTTTCTGCCCTTTCCATTTTCTATCAACGGAGATTGGCCCTCATTCCTGAGGCGCAGACGTTTCTTTAGGGGGTCTTGCGTGTGCAGCCTCCTTTTGTACCTCCGATAGCGCCCTGGGACTTGAATTTGGTGTTTTTGTTTCTTCAGTCGTCAATGTTTGAACCTTTGGAAGAGGTTCATATTAAGTACTTGTCTTGGAAGACGGTCCTCCTCCTGGCTCTAGAATTGGCTAGTAGAGTTTCAGAATTGAGTGCTCTGTCCTATAAGCCACCTTACCTTGTGTTTCATGCTGATAGGGAGGAACTCCGGACGGTTTCCCAAGGTACTGTCAGTTTTTCATATTATTCAGCCTATTGTGGTACCGTCTTTGGTGGAGGACTCTGGTGGTTCTTCTACCTTGGATGTGGTTAGAGCTCTCCACATCTATGTTGACAGGACTGCTTCTCTCCGTAAGTCTGAGTCGTTTTTTATTTGTCCTCTATGATGTGATTCGGAGGGGTTGGCCAGCGTCTAAGCAGACTTTGGCATGTTGGATCCCGCTGACTATTCAGCAGGCTTATGTAAGTGCTGACCACCGGCCTCCTTCATCCATTTCGGCTCATTCCACACGTTCTGTGGGTGCGTCATGGGCGGCCGGTAGGGGAGCCTCCACGTCACAATTGTGCCGTGCGGCCACTTGGTCTTCAGTTCACACGTTTGTCAAGTTTTACAAATTTGATACGTTGGCTATTTCGGCATCCAATTTTGGCCGCCTGGTTCTGCAGGTGCCGCAGAGCGCTCCCGCCCATGGGATAAACTTTGGGACGTCCCCAGCGTAAGCACCTCCAGTGTCCCCTAGTGGATGAAAGAGAAAATGGGATTTTGGTACCTACCAGTAAATCCTTTTCTCTGATTCCACAGGGGACACTGGACGCCCACCTCAGCGCTCTTCGCCTACCTGTTCGGTTTGTTCCGTATGTTGTATATTTTGATTATAGTGTGTTCTTCTCTCCCTTTCACTCCGCTTGTTCTCCATCTCCTCTCGGTCTTCATTTTCTAAACTGAGGGCTGATGGGGCATAGAGGGGGAGGAGCTTCACACTTCTAAATTATTTAAAGTGCCGGCTCCAGGAATCCACACCTCTATACCCCAGCGTAAGCACCTCCAGTGTCCCCTGTGGAATCAGAAAAGGATTTACCGGTAGGTACCAAAATCCCATTATTTCAAATTTTGACTCATCAGTCCAGAGCACCTGCTGCCATTTTTCTGCACCACAGTTCCGATGTTTTCGTGCATAGTTGAGTAGCTTGGCCACGTAGAATTCTTCCATAAAGACCACTTCTGGCCAGACCTCTCCAAACTGTAGATGGATGTACCTGGGTCCCACTGGTTTCTGCCAGTTATGAGCTGATGCCACTGCTGGATGTCTTCCGATTTCGAAGGGAACTAAGCATTCATTTGATGCACTAAGTCTCCTTGGCCGACCACTGCGTCTACGGTCCTCAATGTTGCCCGTTTCTTTGTGCCACTTCAAAAGCACTTGAACAGCACATCTTGAAACCCCAGTCTGCTTTGAAAGCTTTGCCTGGGAGAGACCTTACTGATGCAGTATAACTACCTTGTGTCTTGTTGCTGTGCTCAGTCTTGCAATGGTGTATGACCTGTGACATGAAATGGTCTTCTACAACCGCACCTTTGTAGCAGAGTTTGGCTGTTCCTCACCCAGGTTTAAGCCTCCTACACAGCTGTTTATTTTTCAGTTAATGACTGTTTCAACCTACATATGAAAATGATGATCATTATCACCTGTTTGGTATGATTGGTTAATCATACACTTGCCTACAAAATCCCTGACTTTGTGCAAGTGTACCTAGAAGAACTGATGCTGTCTTGGAGGAAAAGGGTGGTCACACCAAATATTGATTTGACTTAGATTTCTCTTCTGTTCATTCACTTTGCATTTTGTTAATTGATACAAATAAACTATTAACAATTCTATTTTTGAAAGCCTTCTTAAGGTGCCTACACACTAGGCGATGTGTTCACTATGTGATATTGTGTCCGATTTCCCTTGAACTCTCCCGGGCAGCTCCCCCGGCACTCCAGGACACGATATGGTGCTTAAGTGTCCAATCTGACAAATGATCTATTGTGCATCCTTAACTATTTCCAGTGCATCGTGTCAGAGATTGGCAGACCTTACCTGCAGCAGGCAAGATCTGAAGATGCGATGTCTGACCAACGGGTATGTGCATCGGCATTGTGATCGTGATGTGGACACATTTATATGTCAGCACAGCTTGTCCTCGCTAACACGGGTTGGAGAGATGATTACAAATATGCAGTGATTTACATTCAGTAGTCTGACAGTGGTGATGCTATGGGCTAGAGACTGCAAATAAAAAGTGTTTTTACATCAATATTTCTCTCAAATTACTGCCGAAGGATTTGGCAGAGAAGTACGTGATTAGAATTACAGATGAAAGTTAGATAAGCACATAAAAAATAATAGAAATGTTTTTATTTTGTATGAATGGTTGGTCCGCTTAGAAATGTGTTTTTCAATTACAATACTAAGTTGAATAGCGCATATTATTAAAGAGCCTTAAAATGTCTTGTGACTGTAATGATACAGAATTGTCCATACATTATGCATTGAAATAAATGTGTTCCAATCGTAGTACATGTATTACCTAATTATTGTGAATGAAGTTCTGTTTTGCTGAATCTTGACTGGTGAGATGCAGTACACTTTTCTGCCTGTAGTGGTGCTGTGGAGTCTTAAACGGCCGAAGCTTCCTGCCCAGTTCTGCGCTGAGGACCTACCACAATCTGTAGTCAAGTGGCTATGACTTGTGATTGCTCTACCCACACTCCTTGGTTGGCATGCTAACTTTATGAAATGAAGGACTGACCAAACTATGGTTGACAGTGGCTGCAGGTAGCAGCCCCTAGGGCACTGGCTGGGATGAGGCAGCGGAACTGTATAAAAAAAAAAATGTAACAGATAAAATAGATAACACAATAACCCTTGTTTTTTACTTAAAATGTCTGATTGGCTTCTACTGATTATGAAGAATATCTCCAACCATTTATTGGAATCCACACTCTCTCACACTGTAGATGTATGTTACAGGTCACGCCTCAGTGATACACGACCAAGATTTAAGCTGGCCTTACACCAGAGCAACTTTCCTCCAACCACCCATCTAGTTGGTTGGTTGGAATGAAAATCTGTATGTATGGGGGCAAATGACAATCGGCAATTTGCTCCCAAACACCAGAAAACATGAAAAAGGTCATTCAAACAAGTTGGTTAAATCTGTTTGATTTAATAAAAGTTTTTGGAATAACAGCTTTCATATGTTTTTCGTGTTTGGAAGCAAATTGCTGATTGTCATTTGCCCTCATGCATTACCGGATTTTCCATTCCAGCCAACCAACTAGTTGGATGGTAGGAGGAAAGTTGGTCTGCGAGTTGGTCTGATGTATGGCCAGCTTAGACAATATCACTGGAGGGGGGGAGAGGTCCCCACCATGCTAGATTTTTAACAGTAACGTATTTTTAACATTTGAGTGGTCAATCCAATTACCTGCGAAGGGTGCGAGTTGCCGTTGCCACAGCATTAAAATGCCGGCAATGGCACCTCATCTCGCACCCCTCTCTGTCTGCTCTGAGCCCGAACTCGCACAATTTTGCTCGTAGCCCTATAGTGCGAGTTCGGACTGCCGTAAAGTGCGGCTGTTGCCGCGATAACTTGCACCAGTGAGTCAATGGAATTACCCTTTAGATTAATCAGTATTACATATATACATCCTCTTTAGGTGAACTCATTAACTCCTTTGACCTCCAATATCATCTCTATGCAGATGATACTCAAATTTACCTTTCCACCCCTGAGCTCACCCCTGAGCTCCTTACCCGTATCTCCAACTGTCTCTCTGCTGTCTCTTCGTGGATGTCCCAGCGCTTTCTTAAACTTAACATGTCTAAGACTGAGCTGATCATCTTCCCACCCTCTTCCACTACATCACTTTCCACAATTTCGTTATCTATTGATGGCACAACTATCTCCTCTAGCCCCAAAGTGCGCTGTCTTGGAGTTATCCTAGACTCCTCCCTCTCCTTTAAACCGCACATTCAGCACATCTCGCAGTCCTGCCGTTTTCACCTAAAAAATATCTCCAGGATTAGACCCTTCCTCACCCAGGATGCCACTAAAACCCTCATCCACTCACTGGTCATATCCAGATTGGACTACTGTAACCTTCTCCTAGCTGGCCTCCCAGTCTCTCACCTCTCTCCACTACAATCTGTTCTCAATGCTGCTGCTCGGCTCATCTTCCTCTCCAGACGTTCTATATCTGCTTCCCCTCTCCTTCAAGCCCTACACTGGCTCCCCTTCCCCTTCAGATGCCAATTCAAGGTTCTTACATTCACCTACAAAGCCCTCACCAAATCCTCTCCCGCATACATTTCTGACCTTCTCTCCCTTCACACTCCCACCCGCCCACTTCGCTCAACTAATGCATGCCGCCTCTCTTGCCAACTGATTACTTCCTCCCACTCCCGCATCCGAGATTTTGCCCGTGCTGCTCCCTACCTTTGGAATGCTCTCCCTCTCCCTATCAGACTCTCCACCTCTCTACAAATCTTCAAACGGGCTCTCAAGACCCACTACTTCATCAAGGCCTTCCAGCACTCCTCCTAACCCACCTCATGCTCTTTCCTTCCTATCTTCCCCTTCTGTGTCACGCCTGTCTGTCTGCCCCTCCCCTTAGAATGTAAGCTCTCATGAGCAGGGACCTCTTCCCTCATGTGCTTCTCTTTACATTTTCTTCTACTCTCTACTCCCCATTAGGGCACCTAACACGGGATCGCCAACTCCCGGCAGCTTATTGTGAGTGCTTTAATCACTATTTCAGCAATGTATATAAGTTGTGTCCCTGTCCTGCACTGTAATGTACTGTAAGTTACTTGTTTCTTGTTCACTTATTAGTTCTATGTACTATGTAAGGCGCTGCGGAACACTTGTGGCGCCATATAAATAAAGGATAATAATAATAATAATAATAAGTAATCAGTTAAACTGGTGGCCAAAAAGATTGGTGTGAGATGGCAGTGACCGCACTAAGCAAATGGTGTGCGGGACCAGAGAGGTCCGCCCACATACACACTGTGCGCAGTCCTAGCGCCACAGTGTTCATCCGTTTAGTTATCAGGTGCCACCTATCAAATTTTGCTTTTCTACAGGAGATCCTTCTATCTTTATTCCATGAACAATGGTAATTTTATGAAAAGCTGGTCTCCTGGAAATATGAACCAATGCACGCGTTCAAATGGAGATAAAGTATAGAATGGATCAGTTCTGCTGAGCTCAGTTAATGTATTAAGTATTCTGCAATAAATTTATATGTTCCTGAAATAAAAATCTAAACCTACTTAGTGTTCACTCCAGCTCTGGCGGCACACAGGGCGCCGGAGCTAGAGAGGGCACTTCCGTGTGCGCCCCCGAAAAGGGGGCGTGTCTATAAGACGCGTCCCCTTTTCGTCACTCTTGGGGGCGTGCCCGGCACTTACGGACACGCCAGTCTGCCCCCTAGCGCTGCCGACAGGGAGAATAGATGCCGGGCCACCGCACATTTCCCCACCCGCGGAGTGCAAGAATTAGTAGAACAATAGGCCTGATTCAGAGACTTGTGCTAATGCAGCTGCGAATCTGTAGTGGCGGCTGTGCGAAAATATGCAAATGTCGCAGCCGCTGGGATTTATTTTGAGGCTACCAACCGGCGGCTTTTCAAATCCAGGCGATTGCGTACAAATATGTAGCCTCGGTCACATATCAGTAGATTATCAGACTTCTGGGTAACAACATGGTCTTGCAGAATATCCGCGGGAACGGAGACTCTGGAGCCCTTTTTACTGCATACGGGATCGCAGATGAAGGTAGAAACACATCCCCCAAATCAGTCGCGACACGCCCGCTTTTGAGTTGCTACCTCCCCGTTGCCGCTCCACAAATGGTCTCTGCCTGTCAGTCAATAAAAACCGCACTGTGAGCGTCAACGAATTTTAAACTTGACACGTGCAATGCGACACATGTGCAGACCATCGATGATCGCTGAACTACATAAATATTGGCATTGTGTGCAGCTCTTAATCAGGACCAATGTCTCTACAATTTTGTCATTCATATCTGAAACTTTTTAGTTTTGCAGTTTGGTCCTGTAAATGGAATGCATTGGTTGTTACCTGCACTCTTCCCAGGGTCTATCTAATAGTTGAAGAAGTAGTGGGAGATTCGTCATCCTGCATGTATGCTGACATCCGCGCTATTTCAAAACCGCTAAGGCCGTCAGGTGATGTAAAACTGGGAAATCACATGCTTTGCCTATCTGCATTTCATTCCCAGTCTCTATACAGCATTTAAACATGTATATTTTATCAGTGCTACAATGTAGGCAGGCAGAATAATTGCACAGCATTCTTAAGAAAAGATTCCACTAATGTGGCCTTTTCCATTGGCACATGGCTGAACACAAAGGTCAGTTGGGAGGATAATTATAGATTTCTCACTGTTTTATAAAAAAAAGTGTGATAATATGGTTCTCAAACACATTTTACAAACTGAACTCTGTTATTGTTCTTGCGCATGAAAACAGTACTCAGCTCGGGAAGTATTCTTCCAGCCCTACATTTATACATTTTCTTTTCTTTATTGAAGAGTTAGATTGCATGCATAGTGTTCCTTTTAGAAGCCGCCCCAAGGGTTATGGTCTCCAAAATAACAAAACGTATCAGCGCTGAGTGTCATTGATTCCACTGCCACATTCACCACCTCTGACGTACCTGTGTATGTATGTATGGTCCCATTTTTATACACTGCTTTTTAATTTCACATCCTTTTAAATATGCCTAACCTGCGCTAGATACCCATCAGTATTGTAATGCCATTGTGCATGTAGGTGGGCAAATAATGTGGTGGCACAGATAAAACAGAATGCTGTTTAGAAAATGTAGCAATGTCCTTGTTTGGTCCTTTTTTTAACCCCCTTGGTGGTGTAGCCGACCCCATTAATACACATGGCTCTTGTCTAACCAGTCTGTCTACATCACGTCTGAGGTTTGTATCGCATATTTTGAAGCCAGTTGAAAATGTCACGGCTATAGCAGTGCTTAATATGCTTTAATACAATAACTAGTTGACCTTATTAATAAAATACAATGTTCCTCCTCTTCTCACATTTATATTTATTTATTCCTTGTTACCGAAAAGCTGGGTACACATTCTAAGAGTTTTGCCCAACAATGTTATCGACTTCTGATTTAGAGCGTCCAAAACGATAACAGTAATAACTATTCCCAATAATCGTCTAGTTCCAATAAATCCTTTCAATTCCAAATCGTCTTGCCTCCGTACACACTGAGCCTGATTCAGGTTGGATGAGTCTTCACATGGTGATTGACATGAAGTGACCGTTTGAGGGTGCTGACGGGGGGATGGTCAGAGAAATGCATGCGTGCCTGGGCGTTTAAATTAGGGATGTGCAGGCTCGGATAGGTTCGAGTTTGCACGTGGAGTTCGGATTTTTCCCTCCAAAAAAACGGAACTCAGAACGAGGCAAAACGTCATCTTGCATGGACAAAAGACCAGGAATGATGATGTTCGTCCATGTAAGATGACGTTTTGCCTCGTTCTGAGTTCCGTTTTTTTGGAGGGAAAAATCCGAACTCCACGTGCAAACTCGAACCTATCCGAGCCTGCACATCCCTAGTTTAAATGCTGTTACAGGGGCGTGCATAATTAGGCCCCTGCGATGGCATATGCTGGCAGTGGTCTAGATGGCAATAGGAAGTTTAGCAGTTTCTGCGGTAGGGTCAGGTCAACCACAACTGTGCGGATGGTTCTGATATCGATGTTTATGTCATAGGAAGTGGGCGGCTTTATACAGTGGTGGGCGTCTTGGTATAGAGCTGCGGTTGCCGTGCGATTGCATTCATTAGCATATTTTTGCAGCGAGCGGGGTGCGTGCGAA
This sequence comes from Taudactylus pleione, assembly GCA_031769625.1. Taxonomy (NCBI): domain Eukaryota; kingdom Metazoa; phylum Chordata; class Amphibia; order Anura; family Myobatrachidae; genus Taudactylus; species Taudactylus pleione. The sequence goes on along the minus strand of JAUIMM010000628.1, from coordinate 2,437,416 downwards.
CACAGCCTTGTGATCCGTGCTGAATCAGGCCTACTGTCCGTTTAATTGTGTTTTCAGATAAGTGGAAAGCTAATTAATTAGCAGACATCGGGCCAAGGTCCGTACACTGCACTTTCTGATAGCTACCAAAACGGCGGGATCGATATATTGGGAGCCGATCCGATGAGTTTAAACCGACCTTTGGGCTCTGGTGCTGCATACACAATTATTGGCCCTACCTGACAGATATAGCCAGTTGCACTATAATGTCATTATTTCTGTATGAACGTGCTAAAAGGCATGGTTCAACCGTATGAAGGAAGAATAGGAGGCCTTGATTTACTACTCGCTATAGTCATTCCTTTATGAAGAATTAGAAAATCTCTCATTTAACAGACCTTCAAATATTTTCCCAGACTTTCATCTTCCTTTATTTTCCTATGCGACTTGTGGTGTGTCTTGAGGCACTGCAAGGAACTCTGAAATTGTTTCCTTTGGACTTTAAAGCTTTTCTATATATTTTCCATCTTAAACTTAAAAGCTCTCTACACCTGCCTGGTGATACTTAATAATTTGCACAGTTTGCTAAACTGGCTCACTGGCCGTGACAGCAAGCTACTTTTTGGAGCTCAGAAGGGAACACAAATTAAGACTTTATACTGAACATTGCAGCACTGGAATCCATTATAATTATTTTTTTTGCCCTAAATGGCCCATCTGTGAATGTAATACAGCCAGGCAAGTACTTTTCCATTGGGAAGAGGTAATAGGATGGTTGGGCGGGGTGATGGCCCAATTGGGGGCAAGCCAGGAGAAGAAGATAGCAGAGTCAAGGGCATCAAGATCAAGTTTCATAAGAGCAGATTTGGGAGCAGGAGAGAGGGTGAGAGAGGTGGTGGTGGTTAGATAGCGGTTAAGGAGAGTAAGAGAAATCATGCCTAGTAGGCTAGGCATGGCGTTGTGACAAGTCAAAGGAGGGCATGAGGGAGAAGTGGTGGAGTCAGCCTGGTGTTGTCAATCGGAACGTTGAAGTTGCCGAAGATGAGGGAGTTCAGAGGATGAGTTGAAGGAACCAGGCTTAAGGAAGTGGGACGAAAGGCCTGAGGGAGGTGGTCTGAGAATAAGAGATGTATAGAATGGACCTTGAAGGAGGAGACTGAGATAGAGAGGGTTTAGGCTATATGACATGGAAAGGATCAGAAGGATGCTCAGGCCACCATCTGGTTGGTTTCCAGACCTGGTAGAGTGGGTGAAAGAGACACCCTGTAGGAGAACATGCGGGATAAGTGGTATCTGACGGGGAAAAAACAAGTTTTCAGTCATGGCCAGCATGTTAAGAGAATTAGATGTGAATAAGTCATGTGAGTCATTTTGGCATTCAAGTGGGCACAATAGAAGGGGGAGGGAGAGGAGTGGGGTGATTATGATTATTTTGGTATGGTTAGTAGAATGTGGAGGGGGTAAAGCTTGTGGTAGTTGAGAGAGTGGAGCATATAGATAGGGATAGAAGATATCTTGTTTGAATTGGGATTTGATGTTATCTTGGCACACAAAAGCAATGTGGTACTTTTACACTCATGTTAATAGATGCAAACATATAAGGCTTTTACTTTATAACACTTTATTTAAAGACATAGGGGGCGATTCAGTTCTTGTTTGCTGATTACCAGTGTTTGGACAGTTTCCTCGGAATCATGCAGCCACCAACATTGCAGATTCTCCTTTGCAGCCCATAAAAAAAAAATCTTCAATGTAATTGTACAGTAATTCTCATTTTGTGGCTTTGCATTGCTTGCTGGAATGGATGGCGTATGCTTTGAATGTCACCATTGATGAGCCATACACTATTGTCAGATTGTCCAATTAATTTCCTAGTAGAATAACCCATACAGGCTGTGAAGACAGGAGACTTACATTTAGAGGTTGAGCTTTAACGGAATGATAAGAATAAAATCTCATATTCTTTTTTACTTTTAGGCTGGGTACACATTAGGCAATATATTGGACGATATGTTGTTCTCAAGCAATTTTTAAAGACCCCTCTTACACTTCACATACTGTGTACGCTCAATCGTTTGTTCACGTGAGTCATTCATCGCATCTTCACATCTGGTATGCTGCAGGTCATATGGGACAATGTAATGAACGATTCCTTGCTGCTCAATGCAGCATGGAATGGCACATCGTGCCATTGTACAAAGCCTCGTGTAGGGACGGTGCGATGTCTCGTTCCATCTAGTCGTCCTGTTGCTATGTACACGCATCATGTATACTGTTCACTCTAGGGTGAACAGCTGGCAGGGCACGGTTCACTCCGGGAGGCCCCTTTTTTTGGTCACTCTAGTGGTCAAGTCCAGCACTTGGAAAGATGCTGGGCTGCCCCCAAGCTCTCCCCTCACTGTGAATAGATGCTGTGCGCATACGGCATCTATTCACCGGCCGTGAGCACTGCAGGACACTGTGGCTCGCATCTGAGGGCAGGCTGTTCCAGCGGGGTACCACCATAAGGGCAGGGCACATTTTTACATTTAAAAATCTGGCAGGGCACGGTGCCCTACTGACAAGCCTAGCAGGAACACTACTGTAGTGTGTACCTAGCCTAAGCTGTTGCCTGGCCAACTCCTCCTGTAAAACGTTGAAGAGTGTGTACTGTGCTGCTGATGGCTTGGTGAGTAAGATGACAAACTGGTGTTGAGAAGTCTCCTGGTCTTTTAGATGTTTCTAAGTGACATTTGTGAGCCTGTTTTACTATTATGTGGTGTTATTGTAGGGTTCTGTATAGTTATAATCTAACGCTCACTCTTGGTCTCGCCCATATTGATACAGTTGTCTAAAAATTGTTCTGCAGCTGTTGCTTCTAATTATCTAGGGGGTCTATTTACTAAGCAGGGATTGGCTGGCACCTTATCTCCTTTCACTGCTTACTAAATAGACCTGCTAATTTGTTCTCCACTGTAACTAAAATGTAATGTTTGCACAGTAGCTCCGGCCCACCCCCAATGTCCTAGAGCCTGTCACCCCATTCTGGACTTTGGCTAATGTGTTTGCCAGGCTTGTGGCCAAAATAAATGTAGAAACTTGGTGCATTGAAAGTTTGAAAAGTATGTGGAGTAATAGGGGGCACTTTAAGAGAAAATAACTCAATGGGGGGAGTCCAATTGTTATCTCATGCCCGCAGCTTCCGTCTAAACTGATGAGCGATATTCAATAGTGTTAATTCTAGCACCCTGCACCGATCACAACGCGTGCAGTTCCTCTTTCCTGCCAGGGGAGTTGCTTTCTGCTCTGGTGCTTCTAGCACACTCAGCTTATGTAACAATCTGCTGAGATACAGACCAGCGTGTTGTAGAAGCACCAGAGAGACGACGCCCCAGGCAGGAAAGAGGAACGGCACGGGGTGTGACAGGTGGCAGGGTGCTAGAATGAACACTATTCCATTGTTGTGCCACAGACACCCATTACTTACCATGCATGTTGCTCCCAAATGTAACGGGATTAGCCGCGTATGGCGGCTAAGCCTGTGCATACTACTGGGCACTCGCGCCCAGTGGCAGAACAATTGAATATAGCAACAGGAACTGTGACTGCGATAAAACAATTGAATTCCCCCCAGTGAATTACATTTTTATTTTATTTTGTTCATGAGATGATGGCTTGTTATTTCTGGGGATTTTATCCCATGTATACATGATGTTTTCTTTCTCTCAGCCTTATAAATAAAAGCACCCTTACAGCAGCCTTGGCCGTTTGACCCTTCTGATTATTCAAGGTTTTCAGCTCTGGCAGAATCTCTTTATAATCACCTTGAAAGCTCCTCACATTAATAAGATTTAAATACCAATTAAAGGTACATTTCCTCCTTCTACCAGGCTTATAAGTTGTTCCCACGTTCTGATTATATTGCTATCTCTCTTTTTTTTTTTTTTTCTCTCTTCAGTTAAATGTCTTTTCTAATTACCATTTTCATGCTAAAGACGTTCCCAGGAGCCTATGTAGTATTATCACTAGTGGCTGAAGCACGCCTTGCACCAGCAATCTTTGTTTCATGTGCAGAGGTCAGTGCTAGACAGTAAAAGGCTTATTGTATTGTAACTGTAGCAGTTTTAGACTTTTATATGCATTCCATATGAAGTAGGAACACCTAGACATTTTCCGTAAATAGAGTGTGAACCTGCCAACAACATAAAAAGATCAAATAATGACTTTTCTCCTGTTTCAAACCATAAAATCATATTTGTAATAGCTTATTTGCAGATGCTGTAATTGTTTCTTTTGACGCTTTAGAATGCCTGCTGCATCTGTCTTCTCCCTTCTGTACATGGAGTACTCCAGCTCTTTGGCAATGGCCCTTCTGCAAATAAAATAAATAACTTAATGTGATGCTCTTCCTGTACTTTAGGCCAGGGGTGGGGAACCTTCTTTCCGCCGACGGCCACTTTGATATATGTAACATTATTCGCGGGCCTGGTGCAGGCCACACCCCCTCAGTGTGATGTCACACAGGGGTGGGGCCGCAATCGCTGGTGATTACAGCAATGCCCAGAGCATCGCTGGATGCTCCAGGGAGCTGTTAGGGCAGCGGTGTGACCGTCTGAAGCTCGTTAAGGACGCTCCAGCCACTGTCACATAGGTGAAGACGGCACCCCCAGGCTGTGAGGGCAGGGCTCTTTTCTCTTTCATCCACTAGGGGACACTGGAGGTGCTTACGCTGGTGTATAGAGGCGTGGATAACTGGAGCCGGCACTTTAAATAATTTAGAAGTGTGAAGCTCCTCCCCCTCTATGCCCCATCAGCCCTCAGTTTAGAAAATGTGCCTATGGAGCTGGTCACAACCTGCTGTGCTCCAGCAACACATATATTTTATTTATTTAGGTTTCTTTTTTACATCTTTTGACACTATATTAGGTACCCTTCGCCACCTCTCTAAAGGTGGGGTCCGGTTACCTGGCGACCTGTCCTTTATAGAAGGCAGGAAGGAGTGCGCAGCGCTTATATGAAAAGCACTGACAGCTCCTCACCGCCACAGCACATTCTCAACAAGAAGAGAGAAGTGCTGACTGCTGCAGAGAGAGACTTCTATGGGGGACCACGCAGTGAGTAACCACTTGCGCATCCCCCGGCTCCCAGCCTCACCGCTGCCCAGCGTGGTACAAACTTAGTGCTGGGCAGCTTATGCAGAGCGCTACACGCGGCTCCCCTGCTCTCCCTCCTCCCGCTATTACAGGAGACAGTCGGGTGCTTATCAAGCGCGCTACAGCGCGGCACCCGGATCTCCCTTCACCCGCTGCTCGGGCTGATAAGCGCGGCTCCCGGCTGGCCCTCCTGCCGCTGATAAGCGCGGCTCCCGGCTGGCCCTCCTGCCGCTGATAAGCGCGGCTCCCGGCTGGCCCTCCTGCCGCTGATTAGCGCGGCTCCCTGCGGTCCCTGCTGCCGCTGCTCGGCGCGGCACTCAACTCTCCCTGCTGTTAGTGGCGTGGGCAGCCTATGCAGAGCGCTGCTCACGTGGCTCCCTCAATCACTCTCCCCGCTGTTACAGGGGAGCGGGGCAGCAGGTAAAGCGCACTACAAGCGCGGCCACCTGCTAGAACTCTCCCCGCTGTACACGCGGTGTGAGGCGCGCAGGGGGGAGGTTAATGGCCACAGAAGCCATCTTGTAAAGCCCTTCAGGGCATAAAGAAGGGGGGCGGAGCTTAAAGGCAGCGCGGGTCTCTCTCCCCTACACGGCAAGCGGCTGTATAACAGCAGGGCTGCCGTTCTTCATTACACAGCAGCACATACTGTATCTCTATATAGGAGATTGCAGTATAAGAGACACAGAAGGCTGGATTCCTCTGCTGCCATGTGCTGCACAAGTGCATCTCCTGATTACATCCTGGTAGAGAGGCTGTAAGTAACTGGGGTGTAAGCACAGGGGAATCTGATCTGTGGGAGGGGGGTTTCTCCTCCTCTGTGTCCCACAGCCGCCTTGTTTTATCTTGTCTGTGTCTTTTCTGTTGTATGCTGTGTTTTCTCTGGCTGACTGTGTGTACCAGGTCCAACAGAACCAAGGCTTCTCTAAAGCTGTTTGTCTGTTCCAAGTGTAACAACAAACAGACTAAGCCACATGCCACTGGGTCCATGTTATGTGATGCTTGTAATAACAACAGGTTCACAGTTGGCGATTACTAGCTCTTCTGCTCCGCCATGGGCAGGAGACACCCTGGTTCAGAGTAAAACGGTGCTTGCTCCCTCCACTTCCTACCAAAAAAAAAGGCAAGCGTACTCTAATGACTGTTCTCCAGTCAGAAGAGTCAGACGCACAATTCCTCGCTCCGGAGGTTACCGTAAAGGGTGATTTGGAGGAAGTTTTACAAGAAGACCCTCAGGCGTTAGAGTCCACCTCCCGAGGGGTGGAATCTCTAATCTTGCAGTTATCAGTGGCCTGGATACAGCCGGATAAGTGGTTCCAAATCCACGCAGGTTTCCCCCTAGCTACCCTTTTCCATCATCCATGATGGAGAACTAGGACTCCCCTCCTCCTGTAGATGCGTCTGATGTCAGTCTCTCTAAGAAAACAGCAGTTCCGGTGCCGGGAGCTACTGTTTTAAAGGACCCTTCGGATCATAAGTTTGAGACAACACTATAATCTACATATACCGCAGCAGGAGCTCAGCTTTGACCTACCCTTATTACTGCCTGGGTTAACAAGGCTGTGGTTTGCTGGGTTGACCAGTTGATTACACTCGGGTACTTCCAGAGCAGAATTATGTCTACTAGCAGAACACATCTGTGAGTCTGCAGTTTACTTAGGAGAAGTTCTAAGGAGCCTACGGCCACACCACCCTGAACACGCCCGATCTTGTCTGATCTCGGAAGCTAAGCAGGGTCCGGCCTGGTTAGTACTTGGATGGGAGACCGCCTGGGAATACCAGGTGCGGTAGGCTATATCAGTCAGATTAGTGCCTGCATACCTGCATCTGCTATTTCTGAACGCAGAGCTCCGTGGTTGCGCGCTTGGCAGGCAGACGCAGAGACCAAGCGTGCGGTTGAGGATTTGCCATTCACGGGTGAAATGCTTTTTGGCCCGGAATTGGACAAGGGAGGGGTAAGTCCTCTTTCCTCCTGTCTACTGCTCCGGCTTCCAGAAGACCTTATATTGGACCTTCATTTCATTCCTTTTGAGCGCCTCATTCCTTTTGTGGTAGAGCCAGAGGTGCTTCCACGCAACCGAGAGGCTGCAGAGGTAGAGGTCGTCCACACACTGTTGCACGTAGACCAAAGCCTAAACCAGCTGAGAAACAGGTGGCTTGACGGTCTTCCGTCCCACCTGGGGTTTCCTGCGGTGGGAGCACGCTTGCTAGAATTTCAAGTTCTACAGGAGGCTATCAGGTCTCTAGTAGTTTCATCTGTGCTAGTTCCGGTTCAGGAGCATCAGAGAGGTATGGGCTTTTACTCAAACCTGTTTGTAGTGCCCAAACCGAATGTGGTCAGACCCAACTTTAAACCTCAGGTCCTTAAAATCTGTCTCTGAAGATGTATCATTTCAAACTGGAGCATCTGCAGTCCGTCATTGCGAGCTGGGAACCAGGGGGGTGGTTATTATCCCTGGATATCGAGGAGGCTTATCTCCATGTTCCCATTGGAACCACACCAAGCTTTTCTGCGTTTTGCCATATTGAAAGATCATTATAAGTTTCCGGCATTGCCGTTTGGGTTATCCTCGGCTCCGCGCATATTCACCAAAATCATGTCAGTCATGATCGCTCTCCTTTGGTCTTCAGGAGTGAACATAAACCCTTATTTGGATGATCTGTTGCTCAAGGCTCCATCGGTATCTCTTCTATCAGATCATGCCTTACTGGCCTATCACACTCTACTCCAACACAGTTGGATAATCAACTTCAAGAAGTCAAATCTCAATCCGTCCCAGAAGCTTCTATTTCTAGGCATGATAGTGGATAGGGAATTACAGAGGATTTTTCTTCCAACAGCCAAGGCCAGGGATATCCGGTTGTTAGTTCAGCTAGTCCAAAGAAAGTGTTAATGCTTCTTTGTCTCTTAGGAAAGAGGGTAGCTGCTTTTGAGGCACTACAGTTCTGCCGATTTCACTCCAAGGTTTTTCAACTGAACCTGTTGGCACAGGGGCAGGGTCTCATCTGCTTCTACATCAACTGATCCGTCTGAGCCCGATTACCAAAATGGCCCTTCTCTGGTGGACGTATCCACAAATCTTTTAGCGGGCCGGAGATTCGGAGTGTGGGACTGGATCATTGTACCAACGGATGCCAGCCTCTGAGGATGGGGAGCAGTAGTCCTCGATTACGAATTTTAGAGGGTCCCCTCTAGAACAGAGATGGCCATAAATGCATTGGAACTCAGAGCGCTTTACAATGCTCTGATGGAGGCAACCGAGTTTCTAAAGGCTCATCCGGTAAGAGTTCAGGCCGACAACGCGACGGCCGTCGCTTACATCAACCACCAGGGAGAAACTGAGTCACATGGCTAGGCGAGAAGTAACTCTGATCCTCCGGTGGGCCGAGAACCATTCAGTAATCCTGTCGGCGGTATTCATCCCGGATGTGGACAACTGGGAAGCAGATTACCTAAGTTGACAAGATATCCATTTTGGGGAATAGAAGCTTCATCCAGACGTGTTCAACGTGCTGATACTTTGATGGGGATATCCTCAGGTGGACCTCATGGTGTCACGACTGAATTGTCAGCTACCAGTATACGTTTCAACAACTCGGGATCCGCAGGCAGAAGCAGTAGACGCTCTGACAAGTCAGTGGATCTACGACTTCGTTTACCTTTTTTCCTCCGATTCCGCTTCTTCCTTGTCTTCTAAAAAAGGATAAGACAAGCGACAGCCTCTGTAATTCTCGTGGCTCCGAACTGGAATTGGAGAAGTAGGTTCTCGAACCTTCGATCCCTATTGTCAAACGATCCGTGGTCCCTTCCTCTGCTCCCGGATCTTCTACAGCAGGCCCCTTTCATTCACCCCAACCTAGCGCAACTGCGTTTACCGGGGTGGCTCTTTCGCCAGTTTCGGCTGCGCATTATCGCATCTGGCGTGCTCATATCTCACCCGGTTTCTGCTTTTCCTTCAGACAGGTCTCGATTCTGGCTTTCGTCTGGGACCCTTAAGGGTGCACGTCTCTGCCTCTTCCATTTTCTTTCAAGGGAAATTGAAAATTGGCCCTCATTCCTGAGGTGCAGACGTCTCTTCAATGGGTCTGGCGCGTGCAGCCCACTTTGGTACCGCCAATAGCTTCCTGGGATCTAAACTTCGTGCTTCTGTTTCTTCAGTCGCCCATGTTTGAACCTTTGGAGGAGGTTGATCTTAAGTACCTGTCTTGGAAGACTGTTCTGTTCCTGGCTCTCGCTTCTGCTCATAGTTTCAGAATTGGGTGCTCTGTCTTATAAGCCGGACGGCAGCCGCTTTTCTTGCCAGGGTTGTGTCGGCTTTGCATATCAATCAGCCTACTGTGGTACCGTTGTTGGTGGAGGACTCTGGTGTCTCTTCTACCTTAGATGTGGTTAGGGCTCTCCGCATCTATGTTGCCAGGACAGCATCCATCCGTAAGTCTGAGTCGCTTTTTGTCCTCTATGATGCTGTTCGGAGGGATTGGCCATCGTCTAACCAGACTTTGGCACGTTGAATTAGGCTGACTATTCTTCAGGCTTATGTTGGTGTCGACTGTCGGCCTCCTTCGTCCATTAGGCTCATTCCACACGTTCTGTGGGTGCGTCATGGGCGGCCGGTAGAGGAGCCTCCACGTCACAATTGTGCCGTGCGGCCACGTGGTCTTCATTTCACAGGTTTGTCAAGTTTTATAACTTTGATACGTTTGCTACTTCGGCATCCCGTTTTGGCCGCCTAGTACTGCAGGTGCCGCAGAGCGCTCCCGCCCATGGGGAAAACTTTGGGACGTCCCCAGCGTAAGCACCTCCAGTGTCCCCTAGTGGATGAAAGAGAAAATGGGATTTTGGTACCTACCGGTAAATCCTTTTCTCTGATTCCACAGGGGACACTGGACGCCCACCTCAGCGCTCTTAGCCTGCCTGTACTGCTTGTTCTGCATGTTGTATGATATATTGTGTGTTCTCTCCTTTTCTTATTCCGCTTGTTCTCCATCTCCTCTCTGTCTTCATTTTCTAAACTGAGGGCTGATGGGGCATAGAGGGGGAGGAGCTTCACACTTCTAAATTATTTAAAGTGCCGGCTCCAGTTATCCACGCCTCTATACCCCAGCGTAAGCACCTCCAGTGTCCCCTGTGGAATCAGAGAAAAGGATTTACCGGTAGGTACCAAAATCCCATTTTTGCCCTCCTCCTGGAGGGCAGAGTGCTATTTGCCCTCCAGAAGGAGGGCAGGGGGCGCCTAGCGGGAATGCTATATATCTAAAGCTAAGTACACACCAAACGACCGTGACCCAGCGATGCGGCGACCGATGTAACGATACATCGCACGCCATGCACACTGCAGGATCCGGCGTCCGACTGCGCGGTGTATCTTTACATGCTGTATGTAACAGCTTCATTGCATCATCCCATTTGGCGTGCAGGACAGCAGATGGGATGATGCAATGAATGACGGATCAGATTTACACACTATACAATGTGTAAGGTAGATCGATCCGAATCACGTCGGAATGATATATCGTATAGTATGTACCCAGCTCTAGCCTGAATCACCTTGGGCATCATTGTTCTCTGGCCAAACTATATTATTTGGTATTGTGGTGTGTTGTCTTTTCATTCCCCTCCTGGTTGTTTTTCTTGCTGTGTTACCTTACGTACTAAGGTGCTGTGGAACCCTTGTGGTGCCATACACGGCAAATAAAGGATGATGATAATTATAATATTAGTAAAAGTGCCAGCACCACCAGGGTAGTGTGTTTCATTTGATCGTTACACGGTGACCGAGATCACTTTTCGTGATCGCGCCCAGCACTTTGGTCGGGTTTAGCTGCTTTACGCGGCTAAACCTGACCTCAATGGGCACGATCAGCGTGAAAAGCTGGCACAATTGAATAGCGGCCCGCGATCTCCTGTCACTTTAGACGGGAGATGCGGGCCGCGAAATCAATTGAATTCCGCCCTTACTGTGTTAATGTATTTTGCGGTATAGAAACGTGTGTATGTACTTGTTTCTAGAACTAGAGGGGCATTATAGGTGTTTGCTATCTCCATAACCCAAGCTGCTTAACATGCAGTGTAAAGCTGGGTATACAGTCACACTGTGAGATTATCGTCCAAACATGCTATATCTGTCAGCTTGGCCCTATAATTGTGTAGTGCGTATGCAGCACCAGGGCCTGGCGGTTGGTCTAAGACCCGCTGGACCAGCTCCCGGTATAGCGTGTGCTGCACGCAGTATGTCGGTCCCGTCAGAAAGGCATGGTTCGAGATTTGTAGTGTGTACTGAGATCAGCCCGATCCTGCATATAAAAGAACGCCACCTCAACGATTTGAAGTCCTAGCGCTCATTTGAAATGAAACAATTATTGTGCAGTGTGTACGCTTCATATCTGGTGTTATCAGGACCGTCTGGGTCGTCTGAATTTGTCTAGTGGTTGGCAAATCTGCCAGCTGTGTACCTCGCTTACAGTGTGTATAGCTCACAGCAACTCATATATTTCATTGTGTCATGTCAATCCTGTTTTGTCCCTGCCCTGATCAGGTACATTTGGTTTAATGGTTAAGAAACTAAATGAAGAATTAGAGGAAGCTGTTAAGCTCCATTTCTGATAGGAAATACCACTGCATGGTCCTCCTCTGTGTGCATTACCTCCTGAGTAATTAGCCAGACTGTATATTATTACACTCCCCTAGCATATGCTTGCTAGTAAACATTTTATAGCATACATGTCAAAACATCGTCTTGATAAATTTTAAGGTTCCCATCTTTCTTCCGATAAAGAGATTTTCACAGATGCCAAGTGTATGTTACACCCACGGCTAGTCCCAGCAATATGGCTTTACGCGTGCTGCACTTTTCTTATGATAATTAGGATATAATGTATTATGACCGGTATGTCAGTATATTTGTGTACTTAGATCGTGCCCCATTGTTTAGGCAATGAATAGTTTTCTCCACTTTCTCCGGACAGTGCAGCTGTAGTGGGTGTTGTGTAATACTTTCTTATATCATTTCGCTATATATGCATTTAAAACCCATTCAGCAAGCCTTGAGGTAACTCTTTCATAACTGCACACAAGACTTTATTATGTTTTACGTTTTCTCCCTCCATCCTGCATTGGCTGCTTGTGTGTTCTAGATCTGGAAACTCACTTTGAAAATAATATCTACTTCAGACAGGGCATGACAAATTTTTCTAAAATGTAGGAGACAGGATGAAAATGTAGGAGCCAGACCACCGTCCCCCCAAAAAAATTACAGGAGTGAGGAGCACAGCTCTGTGTGCTATGCAACTGTTATACCCACTGTACTAGTCCACAAAATGGTCACAGTTGCATGGATATAGTAAAGTGGAGGCCCCCTCACTGCTCTGCACAGCTCCCCTGCTCCACCCCCCACCCTCCAGTAATAACGGACCACATTTCACATAAAATAATGGTGCCCGAAAGTACAACGAAACCCCCTCCCCTCGTGGTCCGACCACTATCCCTCTGAAGCCGCTCCGCAATCCCTGGCCACGCATAGACCCTACTACCGGAGAGCTCTATGCAGCCGGAGATAGGAGACAGTAGACAGCCAGGAGGTACAGGAGGATCAGCATAGACTGGGACAGACAGCAGGGATCAGAGCAGGCCAGGATGGAGAGGAGTCAGCACAGGCCAGGACGGACAGAGGCACAGCAGTCACCGCAGGCGACACTCAGCACATGCACTCCTGTGCATGATATGAATGCCGCAATACTATAGGCATGAATCTCCGCCAGAGCTGATGAGGATCTGCTTCCTCCCTCACTGGAAAATCTGGTAGCCAGGCAGCAAAATCTGGTAGCCATGACAACCTGGCCCCCTGGATTTGTCGAGCCCTGACTTAAGAGAGCCTCGCCTTTTTAGTGGGGCTGTCACTAATGAATTATGCCTCCCCAGGTACAGTAAATAAGGGTGTCTTCCACTGTAAACCCTGTTAGCTAAAGTATACAGCCAGATCATGACACAACTGCAAGACCAACAATTTGACTGTAGGATGCTATCAGTTAACACGGATGATTAATCACATGTTTATTGTCCCATAGTTGCTGTTAATATCCCCGAACAAGTTTGTTATATGTTAATTTTAAAATTAAACGTAACCATGTCCCGCAAAAATAGGAAAAATAAAAAAAACATATATATATTGGTATCTTGTAGACATGAGCAGCTCCTGGCTGACGTGCATGCTGGTACTTGTAGTGCTCCACCAGCTGGGTTGTCACAGATTGTCTCTGAAATTGCTTTCTACATGCTACCATATGTGTGTACATCTTTACATTTTCCACAGACTTAATGCTTCTAAAATCACACCAATGTCTTTTAAAAGACCAGTAAACCCTCCAGGAACAATTTATCCCTACCCCTCTCTGTCCCTTCACCATATATTGACCCGTGCTGCCTTTCACCCTGTTTTACAGGTCTTAACTTTGGAACCAGATTGCCACCCATTGGCGACATGGGCACATCTATGAGTCCCGGGCTCTGACCAACCTGAAATGCTTTCTCCGCTTCTACTCTTTGTACCAGAGGGGGCTGCGGGGATCATGAGCACTGCATTTTAGGGTTCCTCTGACAGAGTCACACACTGTCTAACCTAAAGTTACACCCGATGCATGAGCCGTACAGTTAGATCCTGTTCAATTCCTGGTTTGCACTGCTACAGATGATACCCTCAGTGGAACTGGCATTTCATGGACCGCAGTTGGTCCCCATGTAAAGGATGGTGACTCGTAACTAGTAGTTCCCAGTGTCAGATTGCTTTAGCATAGATTGTTTAATATAGAACCATGTGAAAGGGAAGCGATTTCTTTCTTTCTTTAAAATTCACTGGAAATGTCAGTGATGTAATCCCGGAGAGTTTTCATGAAGCAGGAAGCGGATGTGGTCATGTTGCTGACAGTTATAAGGTTGGTACCAAAATGTAATAATGTCGACATTGTTAAAATTATTAATTTCTGTTAAACCGCACTACTGTAGGCTATAGGACAAGCAGCTCCACTTCAAATACATGTAATAAAACTAACAATTATAGAGCGCTTGTAGGTGTGTGTGTGTAAAATATAATAATGTGTTGCACGATACCTGTGGAATAAAAAGATTAGTTTACATGAATATTTATATAGCCCTTTTTTTTGCACATTTAGAAAGTCCGTACACGAGTGACTGGGGTTCCGATGGTGCCGGCTATAAGCCGCAATAAGATGGCAGCAGGGAAAGCTATATAGCTATCCCTATCGCTGCCTACTTTCCGTGCTGCGCATTCTTAGATTGTCAACAATGGAAATTTTAAGGTTAGGCTTAAAATTGGTTGTCGACATTATGGTGTCTCTATAATTATAGTCGAAATTGTGATTATCAACAATACATACCAAAAGCAGAGAGAGAGCCCTGGGGTTATTGTGAACCAGACAGTTTTCCGTTCTTTAAGGCGCATATCCACTAGACGATATTCTCCATGAGCGATATCGTCTAGTGTTTGCCCTGCAGTGCCGGGCTTAATGTCGTTAACGGTATCGTTCAAATCGTCCAGTTTATCGTCTAGTGGATGCGGGGCTTTACATATATCTTCAGAATGAATGTACACCTGCTTTATAGCTTGGATGCACTGACCTCTAACCTAATGCTTTCACATGCAAACACATGTTTCTTTGTTTGTTGCTCCTACTGAAAGTGGCTTCTGGAAGAAATGTCAGAGTTGGACTGATTATATGGACCTAATATATGTATTATATAACAGATGGTCCTGAAGAGGATTCAGGATAGCTGTACAGTACATGCAGGGAGCTCAGTGAGGAGTCCTTTGATGTATCAGTTATCCTCCAGGTATGAAGTCTGGAAGAATGTCGGGATTCCAACCTGATTGGCCTAGCATGCCTTAGCACGCCTAATTGTGCACAAGATGTGCCCCCTGTTACACTGCACAATACATGGAGGGGTGTTTGGGTCATTTTTTTTTTTTAAGTTTGCTGGTCCTTTTAATTTAAATAGAAACCGTGCACGTTTAGGGAGTCAATAATCTTTGTTGCTTTGTACCCTTAAGCTGGGTACACACTATATCTATGCAATGTACGATATATCTCACTGACGCAGATAGGAACTATATATAGCATATATTGTATTGTGTTTACTGCCATCACATCGACCCATCTGTGCTGCATGTTAGATGGGACGGTGTAATTACATGCAGCATGTAATGACACATCGCGCTGTCATATGCCAGATTGTGCAGGGTGTACGTTACATCAGCCGCCGCATCGCTGGTTCTCACCGCCGTATGTTGTGTACCTAGCGTAAACTTTAGTTATAGTTACAATTATAGTAATGCACTTAGCTGTTGTAGTGGGTGTGTGCGCGGGAGCTGTGTATGGGGTCTTGCTTTTTTATGGACTGATTTTCTAAGGTGACGCCTGTGGTCTGCATGGCTGTGTGGGAGCAGTGTATGGGGTCTTGCTTTTTTATGGACTGGTTTTCTAAGGCGACGCCTGTGGTCCGCATGGCTGTGTGGGAGCTGTGTATGGGGTCTTGCTTTTTTATAGACTGGTTTTTTAAGGTGACGCCTGTGGTCCGCATGGCTGTGTGGGAGCTGTGTATGGGGTCTTGCTTTTTTATGGACTGGTTTACTAAGGTGACGCCTGTGGTCCGCATGGCTGTGTGGGAGCTGTGTATGGGGTCTTGCTTTTTTATGGACTGGTTTTCTAAGGTGACGCCTGTGGTCCGCATGGCTGCGTGGGAGCTGTGTATGGGGTCTTGCTTTTTTATGGACTGGTTTTCTAAGGTGACGCCTGTGGTCCGCATGGCTGTGTGGGAGCTGGCATGCTGACGTGTTGATGAAGTGCATCAGGAGAAGCTACAAAGAGCCCTGCGGAAATATGTAGCACGTTTAAATGCGGTGTAGGTAGGTTTATGTATTATAGGTAGAATAGAATGTTGGAGAGGAAAAGAGAGGGTCAAATGAGGTGAATGTTTGAGTAGGAGGAATTGGAAAGTAATAGTTCAGAATGAAATAGCAGCTAGAATTGGTTTAATACTGGGCAGGATTAAAGATAGAAATGTAAGTACTTTGGAGAAATGAAAAAATAAATGTGGAATAACGGAAAGTAATACAGTGACTTCACCTACAAGAGGGAAAAGGTTATGTTAAAAAAGAAATAGGGGAAATGGAAATAAGATAGTATTGATAATGATACAGAGATAAAAGTAAAAAAAATAAGGGTTTCAATGTGAGATTACTAAACGCGCTGGAATGGGTTAGGTAATGTGCGTAAATTGTACTGTTAGGATCAATGCAGGCAAACATCTGGTGTATGTGGATAGCTAGGATTATTAGGATAAGTAGGAGTGGTGTGAGAAGTAAGTGTGTTATGGAGAGCACAGCACCCATGGGAGTGAGAGGGGAATAGAAGGGCAATATCGCTGTGTACAATGTAGATGGGAGCAGTGATAACTCATCTATAATTAATGCTGCCAGTGAAATAGTGTGTTAACATTATGTGTAATTATTTAAAGAGTATAATGTGCAGGACCAGGGAGCAAGGAGATGTGTGTGGAATATACGTAGAAAATTGAACTAATAATTTAGCAAACAGATGGAGAAATAAGATTTCAATTGTGGCGTGCGTCCCCTGCTGAGCATCTATGCGAATAGGCGACTGACGGAGCAATTCAATTGTTTCTCCGTTCGGGCACCTATTAGCATTTACTGCGCCCACAAGCATCGGGTTTAGCCATGCACAGTGGCTAAACCTGTCTAAAGAAGAAGTCAGGGTGCCCAAACCACCATCTGAGCACCCAAGCCACCGTCGGGGCGCCCCAAAAAACGTGACTTTGGACAAATTTCTTCTCGCACCCCAGCAGGGAGGAGTGTTCCCCCCCCCCCCCTCCCCCGAATTGAATTGCTCCGTCGGGCGCCTCTTCGCATAGACACCCAGCAGGGGGCGCACCACAATTTAATCGTCCCCGCAGCAGCACTCCCCCAATAAATGATTGTACAGTCAGGTTAGAAATAACCTTTTACCGTTTACTTCTTCAACGTTTCAATCAACAAGGAATTTCATCAGGAAGCGTAAAACAGTACAAAACACTTCCCTATATAACGTATACACCACTAGTGCATCCTTCTCTGTCCATCTGAGTGGGCATCTCACATCACTGCGTAGCGGGCGCAACGTCTGACGCAGCGCTCCACTATGGCAACCAGAATAAACAGATGAGTGAAAAGCACCGTCCAATGTTTCAGTCGGTGTGACTTTTATCAAGAACTTTCTTGATAAAAGTCACACCAACTGAAACGTTGGACACTGATCCTTTGGAGTCGTGAGTCTCATTTATTTCAAGTCCTGTGAGTGCCGCTGTTCTCCTTTGTATATTTGGTTCATGCACCATTAGAGGGCACCCAGGCAGGTACTGATCATATTGTGGAGTGTGTTTTATATATATATTTTATTTTAGTGAATCGTTAATAATAGACCCGCAAATGACAATCCAATATGGTCCAATGAAGATGGCCAAATTGATTGATAATCTGTTTGTTTTCTGTGCCATCTAAAAGCGTGATTTTCTGTGTACGCTGCAAAGATGTAGCAGGACACATCTGTATTGTATTGACAAAGTGCACCACTTTACTGTTGCAAATTGTGGTTGAATATTTTTGAGGCGTTCCAATCGAATGCACAGAAATTATAAATGCGTTGTCTGTAAATAGATTTTAATATTGATTATATTGACCAATTTAGTTATAAACATATATTCAAACTTCCAAAAGTTTTGCAATTGAAAATAACCATTACTTTTAAATAAAAGTAAACGTACACCTATGTGCCAGTATTCCTGAAGAGGTTAAATGAGGCTCACTGTGATCAGGGGAATAGCAAATGTTGATTATGTTTTGTTAACCGTTGTTAGAACTATCCAACAGATCTATAGCCGACAACTGTAGTGCTTTTAAAAGGATGGTGAATGCACCGCCGGGAAAAGATGTCTGTCTGCAGATGCAATTAGTAACTGATATTACATTTTTTTTATGAATATGTGTCTCCATCATGAATAAAGCAAATGTGTTTTGTTAGTTGTTTATCGCAAAGAAGACCCATTGCCTTGTATGAACTCAACCCGTAATGTGTAAAACCATGACTAATGTTTTTGTAAAGGGTGGGATGTTTTTTTCCAATATCAAATAGTGTTGGTAATTTATTTTCAAACTTTTATTTGTATACTTAACCACAGAAAAAAAGATTCCCTCCAGCTCACTGCAGCAATGTCAACAAAAAATACTTAAATCCTACATGATAATAGAGATTCAGAGGTATTAGTTTACATACATTTGCAAATATATGAATAAGCGCCAGGCCATCGTCAAGGCTCCTCAATACAGGTGTCCCTAACATTAAGGGTACACGTCCAAGAAGCAAGGTACCCAAAAAAATTCCAGCCAAGGACCATTCCCAGGGCATCACACGAAAAGGGGAAAAAAGGTGATAATGATGTGTAAAGATAAATCAATAAGTGTTAATGAAATGAGAGAGAATTAAAATGACAATTTTATAAAAACATAATAATAAACAATTAGAAAAGTGATAAAAAAATATCTGTGAATTAAGTGGTGATGTCCTGAAAAAGGTCCAGCCAGAACAACTCCGGGGGCCCCACTCCCAAACGCTCAAAATAATTATTGCTACATAATACTTACACTCTCTTCCAAACCTACTTTCCTGATGTCCCTCATAGATATACTGAACCACAAAGTGTAATTAATTAGAACCTTAGTGACCCATGCCTTAGTGCCGACTCAAGTAGGGCGAGCAGTCCATTAGTTTGCGCCTCTGTCACCCACATGCCATTTCCTGAACTCGCAACAATAATGTCCTGTTGTATGTGTGCGCGCAGCGCGCTTTGCAGTTGTAACCACTAAAGTTGTTTTGTGAACACTGGCCCTGATTCAGAGACGGACGCTTTGAAAGAGGGCTCGCTCTGAATCTGGGCGTTTTTTTTTTGTTTGTTTTTTTTGTGTGTGGCCTCTTGGCCACTCGTCTAGCTGTGGGTGACCACCCACAGCTATAGCGAGCTGCCAGGATGATGGTCGCGATGGTCAAGACCATCGCGACCATTGGGCTTGCGATGAGACCCTTGTGGTATGGTCTCGTGGCCGCAAGCCCCAGAGAGCTTCTGGCTCTAATAGAGCCGGAAGCTCTCCCACTGACATCACTGGTGATGTCAGTGGGGCCTCCCACAAACGGTAGGCGTTCGCTTGGGAACGCCTCCGTTTGTGAAGCCACCACCCGGCCACGCCTACCAAACGGGACGAGCTGTCAATCACCATCGACAGCTCGCCCCCTTTGGTGCGAGACCCGGAGTGACGGAGCGCCCGTCGCTAGCCGGGTCTCGCGCATGCGCACAACTGAGCCGGCTCCGTTGTGCGCATGCCCAGTGGGCAAACATCGACCCGGTTGCGAGCGCTCTGCGAATTGAATAGCTCTGGGACCAACTTCCTGGCACTATGCAACTCACTCTTAATTGAATCGCCCTCCATTGTTAGTAGTCCCACCACAGACATTCGTATAATTTTTTCTAATCACTGCTATGAGTTTTAAACAGAAGAAACAAATGGTAATTTAACTCTGCGCCTCTGTCAGCAGCTTTCAACCTCCTAAATGGGTACACCCTGTACCCAAAAAACTACTTTAAAACTGGTAAGAAGGGGTAAACAAGCGCTAGTATACCTCTTCTTACCAGTTAAACAGGCTTCGCTGCTTGTTGTGTGTACAGTTTGTATGATTTACAGAATGTATGTACTGTTAAAGGCGCCGATTGTGGGGGTGAGCGGGACTAATTGCCCGGGCTTGCTGGAGGGGCCCGGGTCTGGCGCCCCCACCCCTCCCTCTTGCATCACAGCAGCCCAGCACACGCTGCACTGGGCCGCACACAGCCACACGCTGGCTGGGCCACACACAGCCACAACAGTCTCCTATGACAGTGGAGGGAGCGATCACACTAATCATGCCCCCCAATGGTTGTGCGCTGGGCTGAGGGGGCTTACAGCACCCCCATCCCCAGCGCACCGGCGCTGCAAAATTGTTATTGTTTTTCTCTTTCATCCACTAGGGGACACTGGAGGTGCTTACGCTGGGGTATAGAGGCGTGGATAGCTGGAGCCGGCACTTTAAATAATTTAAAAGTGTGAAGCTCCTCCCCCTCTATTCCCCACAATCCCTCAGTTTAGAAAATGTGCCCTGTGGAGCTGGTCACAATCTGCTGTGCTCCAGCAATACATTTAAATTTATTTTGTTTAGTTTAATTTTTTTTAAAGCATCTTTTTACACTTATTGGGTACCCTTCGCCACCTCTCTAAAGGTGGGGTCCGGGTACCTGGCGCCCTGAATCGCTAGGATTAGGAAGGAGTGCACAGCGCTTATCCTAAAAGCACTGACAGCTATTTATCGCCACAGCACATCTCTAACACACAGAAGAGTGTGCTGAAGCCGACAGGCTGCACTGCCGAGAGAGACTTCAAAGAGACACGCAGTGAGTAGCTGCGCATCCCCCGGCTCCCGCCCGCTGTCCAGCACTAACACAATGGTGCACTGGCTAACTAGTAGTGCAGAGCGCTACAGCGCGACTTCCTCCTTCTCCCTCTCCCCGCTGATACACTCGGTGTAGCGCGGAGGTGGAGGTAATGGCCACAGATGCAGCCATCTTTTCAGCCCTTGAAGGGGGCGGAGCCTAGGCAGCGCTGGCTCTCTCTCTACGCGGCAAGTGGCTGTGTAAAACAGCGGGGCTGCCGTTTTTTATCGATAATACAAGCCTGCATCTCTCCTTTGTGCGGGAAGAGTGCAGCATACTTACAGAAGGCTGAATTCTTCTGCTCCCATTCCTATACTGCAGAATCCTTGGCAAAGGGGGCTGTGAGACAACTAGGGTGTATATACAGTGAGCAGGGAATTTTCATTTGTGGGGAATGTGTGGTGTTATTGTCCTCCTCTGTTCCCAACATCAGCCTTCTGTTTTTTCTGTTTTCTTTGTATACTATCAATATCTGTATGTGTATGCTGTCTCCTTTTCTGCTAAAGTTGTCTGTGTGGCTGGATTGTATAAATGACAAGCAAAGGCTTCTCTAAAGATGTTTGTTACAAGTGTAGCAACAAACAAACTTAGCCACATGCAACTGGCTCCACGTTATGGGATGCTTGTTTACATAATTCTATTACTGCATCACCCACCCCGCCAGGGGCTGTTGACATGGTAGGGGTTATAGCAGACTTGGACATGTAAGTCTCAACCCCCCTGGGTGGCAGGGCTGAGTTTCTAGACGGCCTGGTATAGGTTATGGGGCTACTGCTATTCACCGCTTCCTATCAAAGCCTTCTCATAAGCGGCCTCTCACGACATTCCTCCAGTCAGAGGAGTCAGACGAGGAGCTCCTCGCACATGAGGATACTGAGAAAAATTGCGGTCGCTCAGAAACTGGGCGGCCGCTTGCATCCCGACCGGTCGCCTCTGTTTCGGTCGTTAGGCTGTGGGTTAACACCCACAGCTCTAACGACCGCTAGGGTGATGGTCGCGATGGTCATTGACCATCGCGACCATCGGGGCTTACGACGAGACCCTAGGGTAGGGTCTCACTTGTCGTAAGCCCCGGAGAGCAGCTTTCCACTGACATCACTGCCACCCCCCTACCTTTCGAACGGGGCAAGCTGTCAATCGACATCGACAGCTCGCCCCCTTTGGAAAGAGACCCGCTACGACCGGCGCTCACGCATGCGCACTAGACAAACATCGAGGCGGCCGTGCGGTCGTAGAATAAAGCCCATAGTTCTTCATGAATAAAGCCCATAGTTCCTGCAACCCTATTGAATGAATTAATTGCCAGCCATAAATGGGTTGGCTGTTTTTCCTTTCTCACAACAGCTGTCAGTGCCCGGGAAACAACCGGATAAGAGATTCCCCGTAGTTTCCCATCCTTATCCATTGCCGTCATCCATGATGGAAAAGTAGAAAACACCACCTCCTGTTGATGCGTCTGTTTCTCGTCTGTCTAAGAATACAACGCTTCCTATGCTGGGTGCAATGTTGCTTAAGAACCCTTCTGATCTTCAGTTGGAGACAACACTGCAATCTATTTATACTGCAGCGGGAGCTCAACTTAGACCTACACTTGTTAGCACTTGGGTTACCAAAGCTGTTACTTGCTGGGCAGTCCAGTTGATTACGCAGAGAGATTAGACCATGTGCTGGTTGAGTGCATACTACAAAATTACTCATTCATGTTCACGGTAATATGAACCATTTATACACATTCAGTTCTTATGAACTCCATCAATGGCAAAATGTCTGTTTTCCAGACGGTATAAGTTGAGGCTTGGAATCTGGCTTCCAGAGCGGAATTACGTCCTCTAGCAGAACACATCCGTGAGTCAGCAGTTTACATGGGCGAGGCTTTCAGGGATATCAGTCACATCAGTGCTCGCATATCCGCTTCTGCTATTTCTGGCCGCAGAGTTCTCTGGTATGTTCGTGGCAGGCGGACGCAGTATTCACAAGTGCTGTTGAGGGTTTACAGTTCATTGTTGATATGCTTTTTGGCCTAGAATTGGACAAAGGAATATCCCAGGCCATTGGGAGTAAGTCTTCTTTCCTCCTTTTTCTACTGCTCCGGCTCCCACAAGTACTTACACGGGTTCCTATTTCCTTTTAGTTCGTACACCACAGCCCTTTTGTGGTAGGCCCAGAGGTGCTCCCACAAGAGGCAGCAGAGGTAGTGTCGCTCTCATACAGCTGCAAGTCAAGGTGGCATGCCAATCTTCCATCCCACCTGGGATCTTCTGCGGTGGGATCTTGCTTACAGACTGTTCAATAAGTTTGGAACCAAATCGGTTCTTCACCACGAGCCTGCCAATACATACACACAGGGCCAGGATTCTGCTGGAAGCTATCCAGTCTTTGCAAGAATCGGCAGTGCTAGTTCCGGTTCCAGTGCATCTTTGAGGTATGGGGTTTTATTCAAACCTCTCTGTGGTGCCCTATCTGGATGGATCAGACAGGTCCATCTTAAACCTGAAATCCTTAAACCTGTATCTGAAGATGTATCGTTTCAATATGGAGTCAATTCGCTCTGTCATTGCAAACTTGGAACCAGAGGAGTTCCTAATTTACATGGATATAAAAGATGCCTATCTCCATGTCCCCATTTGGGAACCGCATCAGGCCTTCCGGCATTTTGCAATTTTGCAATCGGCCCAGAGACTCCAGTTTCTGGGGATGATTCTGGATACAGCAATACAGAGGATTTGCCTTCCGGAGGACAAGGCCGGGATATCCGGTTGCTGGTTCAGCTAGTCCTCAAACTGAAGAGGGTGTCCTTGCCTCGTTGTCTGCATCTCTTGGGGAAGATGGTGGCTGCTTTCGAGGCACTGCAATTCAGACGATTACACTTGCGAGGTTTCCATCATTTTCAGGGTCAATGGTCCCCACAGGAGAGACGGTGGGTCATAAATGTGTTAGTACTCAGAGTATTTTACAATGCTCTGTTAGAAGCAGCACAGTGGCTAAGGTCTCTTCCGGTAAGATTTCAGTCAGACAACGCAACGACTGTCGCTTACATCAACCGCCAGGAACTCGAGTCGCATGGCCATGTGGGCAGTATCTCAGATTCTCCGGCGGGCCAAGAGTCAGTAATTCTGTTGACAGTACTCATCTCGGGAGTGGAAGCAGATTCTCTAGGGTGCCACAATATCCATCCTGGATCAGGGAAGCTTCATCCAGACGTGTTCCACGCATTAGTACATCAATGAGATCGTTTTCAGGTGAACTTGATGGCGTCTCAATTGAATCAGCAACTCCCAGCATACGTGTCAAGAACCCGGGACCCACAGTCCGAGGCTGTCAGCGCACTCTCAGTTCAGTGGAACTACGATCTGGTTCACCTGTTTCCTCCGATTCCTTTAATTGCTCGTCTTCTAGAATACATCACGAGTCGGTCTTGTCTTCTCGTGGCTCCGAACTGGCCTCAGTGAAGTTGGTTCTCGGACCTTCGGTCCCTCCTAACAGACTTTCCGGGCCTCTTCCTCTTCGCCCGGGCCTTCTGCTTCAGGATCTTTTCATACATCCTAACTTAGCGCAGCTGTGTTAACGGGGTGGCTCTTGTGCAATATCTTAAGACGCAGAGGCTTCCCATACTTGGTTATCCTCTCTATGCTTCGCGCCAGGAACCTGGTTTCGGCTGCGCATTATCATCGCCTCTGGCGTTCTTAGTACTTGGTGTATAGGTTGGGGACTTCTGTCTACGACTTTCCAGTTTTCCTGGTTTTTTTTGTTTTTTTCTCCTAACCGGATAAGAGTCGAGCCTGCGCTTGGGATTTTCTGCTCTTCCCAATTTCTTTCAGTGCAAGTTGGCCCTCATACCTGAAGTGCAGACGGTTCTTCAGGAGGTTTTGACTGTGCAGCCACCTTTTTTGTACCACCTACGGTACACTCCCTGGGACTTAAAATTGGTATTTTTATTTCTTCAGTCTTTCATGTTTGAACCTCTTGAGGAGGTTGGTATTGAGTTAATTACCTTGGAAAACAGTCCTCCTCCTGACTTTGGCTTCGGCTAGCAGAGTTTCGGAATGGGGGGCTCTGTCCTATAAGCTGCCTTACCTTGTGTTTCATGATGATGGGGTGAAACTCAGTACGGTAGCCGCTTTCCTTCCTAAGGTGGTGTCTGTTTTCCACATAAACCAACCTATTGTGGTGCCTTATTGGTAGAGGCCTCAGGTGTTTCTCCTACTCTTGATGTGGTTCAAGCTCTCCGCATTTGTTACTCGGACGGCGTCCTTCCACAAGTCGGAGTCGTTTTTTCTCATCTATGCTGCTGTTCGGAAGGGTTGAACAGAATCCACGCAGCCGTTGATTTATTGGATTACACTGACTATCCGTCAGGCTTATTTCAACGATGATAGTCAGCCTCCTTTATCCTTTGACTCATTCCACGCATTCTGTGGGTGCATCGTGGGCGCCTAGGAGGTGTGCCTCCTCTTACAATTGTGCCGTATGGCCAATTGGTCATTGGTTCACCTTTTTTTATAATGTTTTACTGGTATGATGCATTTGCGGCCTCTGCATCAAGTTTTTGGTCGCCTTGTTCTGCAGGTTCCTCAGAGCACTCCCGCCCGTGGGACAAAACTTTGGGACGTCCCCAGTGTAAGCACCTCCAGTGTCCCCTAGTGGATGAAAGAGAAAATGGGATTTTGGTACTTACCAGTAAATCCTTTTCTCTGATTCCACAGGGGACACTGGACGCCCTCCTCAGCGCTCTTCGCCTGCCTGTTCAGTTTGTTCCATATGTTGTATGGTTTTGTTGTTGTGTGATCTTCTCTCCTTTTCACTCTTGCTGTTCACCCATCTCCTCTCGGTCTTCATTTTCTAAACTGAGGGATTGTGGGGAATAGAGGGGGAGGAGCTTCACGTTTCTAAGTTATTTAAAGTGCCGGCTCCAGCTATCCACGCCTCTATACCCCAGCGTAAACACCTCCAGTGTCCCCTGTGGAATCAGAGAAAAGGATTTACCGGTAAGTACCAAAATCCCATTTTTTTCCCTAAGGGGGCATGGCCATGCCTCCAGCAGTTAAACCACACAGTCTTCACCCGGGCCCGGCGCGCCTGGGTGCACCCCTGGTATATAGTTGTGCCCCTATCTCAGAGACACATGGCCCCTAATATATAGGTGCACCCCTGTCTCAGAGATACCTGGTCCCTGGTATAGCCCCACGTTTTTGAGCACGTGCAAATCTCCCTACCTTGTAGATTGCAAAGGATTTTCAGCCTGTAGAGCAGATCACCAAGTCCAAAAGTCTGGCCACCCCTGGCCTAGCTTATCAGTACATTTCTGAGAAGCCTGGCCTTATTTTAGCTCTCTGCACAGAGTTTTAGTAGACAAAGATTAATCATTATTCAAGTGCATACTGTGCGCTGGTTCATTATGTGTGTTTGCAGTTGCTGTCTGGGTGATAGGTGTTTATTTTGAGATTTCCACTTCTCGCTCTGAAAGCTATCCAGATAATAGTAGCCGCTGCAAGTCACTTCCTGCTTTGGCAATTTAAAGTTTTATTGCTGTTCAGAAATATTGCTGTAAGGCTGCAATACCTAGTCTGCTTAAGTTTTATTTAAACTGTTAGGAAATGCCCTACAGCTGCACATGTCTGCTTTGGGAACGTAGTATACCAACCCTGTTCAAACTTTAGAATTGCTAGAACTACCTAGAATTACTTTGTGTATTCTGAGCCTGATACAGAGATGTACACTAATGCATTCCCAGTTGCGATCCAGTACGCAGCTACTGTACAAATATATGCTAATGTCTCAGCCGCCTGGATTTGTATTGAGACGCCTACTGACGTCTTTGCAAATCCAAGCAAATTAAATATTTTACGGTCAATGTGATGGGCAAAAACAGTGCTGCTGGCTACCAATCATAGAATATGTGCACAAACAGAAGCTCAGCCATGTCCTAGAGATGATAGGTCAGCACAATTTTACTTAATTTAATAATTTGTGCTGTATTTCTCAATAATACTCCTTTTCCAACAAAAACCCGGCTCCAAACCAAACACTGAGCATGGGTCGGAGCTGGGTTTTACACCTTTCCCGGGTCCAGCTGTTCACACTGGACCTGGGTCCTCCATGAGATGGGTCTTCTGGACACTTGGAGATGATGTCATCTTCAAGCGCAACTGAAGCCAGCCAATCCGCTCATTTGAGGAGTGATCTCAGTCATTGTGACCCGGGTCATGACTTTCAAACTGCAACTTTATCCGGGTTTGATCCTGGTAGCTATCAGGGTCGGATTCCCAGGTAATTTGACCTGGGTTATGTGTCATAGACCATTTGACACCAAAGTCGACCCGGGTTTCCCTGACAATAACCCGAGTTATTTGTTTGGTGGAAAAGTAAGGAGTATAAGAAACTTTTGGCCTAGGGATTCTGTCAAATAAATTTTGATAATCTCAGGCGGCATGATTCAAGAAAGTTTGTGAACCACTGTAAGCTGTAATGGGCCAGCTTATTGAATTTAGGTACTGCACCCATCTACTTTTAATAGTCCATGGACCCCATTTATTTCATGGTGCTTAGAAATGAATGTCAGGATTATCTGGTCAATATAAAGACACAGCTGCTCTTTTTATGCCAGTTTAACAGAATAAGAGTTTTAATAATGCAGAGAACATTGTGTTTCAGATCATTGGTCTTATAAAGGTTAAATTAGGGATGTTAATATTTTCTTTCAACAGAATAATCCATTTAAGGGCTGCAAGATATTTAGAGCATAGTAAATGAATAATTCCAATGTTTCTTGTAAATTCCTTCCCCTTGTAAAACCACAGGATCCATCACCCTCTGCCTGGAAAATACATCCTAGCATGGCTCATGATTGCAAAAGACATGGCAGATTTTATAGTAAACTTATAATAATTATATATGTATAACGCAAGCTGGGTGTACACGTAAAGATTTTCTGTCCAATCATCCAACTAGTTGATTGGTTGGAATGAAAATCTGGTAACGTATGGGAGTAAAGGCCCCCATACATCAGAGATGGATTGCAGCAATCGTGCAATTTGCAATCGATTGTGTATAAAAATCTGCAATGTATGGGCTTCACAGATCGCAGATTGCAACCAAAAAGTGATTGGAATTGTTTAATCTGATTGTCCAACATGTTGGATTTCACAGATCGATTGGGGCTGTAGATTGCTAGTGTATGGACATGATCAGCAGATTTGCAGACCGTTTCTAGCAAAATGATGGGCCTTTCAAGATTGCCAGATCTGTGTTTGCTGCAATCGATCTGCAAATCACTGAAAAAGATCTGTATTGTATGGGCGCAGATTGCTCGATTGGGAAATCCTAAGATCGGGCAATAAATCTTCAAATTGTTCAGTTGTGGTTTTCAGATTGCTGATGTATGGGGGCCTTTACTGGTGATCAGCAATTTGCTCCTAAATGCCAGAAAACAGATGAAAATGGTCGTCAGACAAGTTTGTTAAATGTTTGATCTAAACAATTTGTTCAAACAACAGTTTTTGTCCATTTTCCGGCATTTGGGAGCAAATTGCTGATTGTCATTTGCTTTCATACCTTACCAGATTTTCATTCCAACCAATCAACTAGTTGGCTGGTGGACAGAAAATCTTTACGTGTGTATGCAGCTTTATACTTTGTGTGAAATATCTGACCAGTTTCACCTTTGTGCTCCTTTTGTTCTGTTATCAACTTGTTTAACTTACCAATTTTTTGTAAAAACTTTATTTGTCTTTTAAACAGCAAGTTAAGTACTTGTGTAAGCATGCATTATTGTAGCTAGTTGGCCTCCTGCAGATCATTATCATTTTCAGTACCTCTTTGGAGGGAAAACAAATATGACTGCCAGAGACTTGCAACTCTCAATATGTCATGTGATAGCAATGGGAAGAGGGAGAAGGAGGATGTCACAGCAGACCGAGCTCAGGGGCAATCTAAAGTCTCTCTGCTGGCTACATCATGTGACTGGTTGCCACGGTAGTCACATTACACTCTAGAAAAAACAGGATTTATCATCCTCAATAGCATACAAATAAAGGAGAAACTAAATTAGCAAGTTGCCAATTATAGCCTGACTGTGTTTTGTTAAATAATGAAAAAGTGCTCAATGGGAACTTATGTGAAAGCCGGTAAAACATTCTGTAACCATCGTATTTGCAATAGTTGATATCTGGAAAGTTCTTTTCGCCACAGCTGTTTTCTGCGCACTTAGGGGTCATATACAATTAGTTGCGAGGGCACGATTTGCTGTTACAGCGGCGTGGAAACTCTGGAGACGGCATCTCATCTCTAAGTGTATGACTAAAAATACTGCCTGCTTTTTTTTAATATCATTTGAATATACCATTTGTGCAACCACATCAATATTATTTTTTTTTCCTTTTAAAAGAATATTACAAATAATGTATTCATGTAAATAGCTGTTTATATAGCAAAAGTGGAAGAGCCAGTGGGGTACTGAGCCTGTGTTCTTTATAGAATTTCCACCATGTTATAATGTTCTACTGCTTTCCCCAAACTGCTGAGAGCAGCTCATTAAGGCCAGGTTACTGCAAATGGAAAACAGTAGTGTAGCGTTACGTGATGATTAATACCAGCAGAGCCCATGCAGTCCACAGCAACACGCTTAATTATATACATTAATGTTATTTATAAGTTGGATGCTTTATAGTAAGTGGATATTTATCTTTACAAATAATTAGTCACTTGTAGTAAAGTGCATCAAGTATATTCTGCATATGTTGATACATACCGTATAAGTGACTACACTTTGGACATTAAATACCAGTGGGACTACTAAAGCACTCTTTATCTTATCAGTGACTGATCACCATTACTTTCTTGTTTATAGCGTAATGATCTAATTGCAACCAATAGACTTGTAAATGGAGCACTCTGCGAATGAAAGGGCTTTAAAAAAAGCAAAAAAACCCACAACTGCTGAAATATGTGAACAAAAAGACGATATGAAAAGCATTGAAGATCTGTTGAGATTGATGGGCAAAGCTTACTTATCTCTAATTGAATAATTGCTCTGTGGAATCTTGTAGCTGAGAAAAGTCACTTAAAGTCTATAATCCAATTTGCTTCTCCACTTAACCAAATAAGAGGAAAAAAATGTGAAGCCTTTTTCTTTCTTTTTCATGAAAAAAATTCAAAGTGTATCAATTATTGGTTTACTGTTAAAGGGACTCTAAAATGAAAAATGGTTGATACGGGTTTAATTGAAGAATTAAAAAAAAAAAAAAAAGAAAGTATTTCTGTATTATTATGTATTTATTGTATGTTTTATATGATTGTGTAAATTCTGTGTGGCAGGCAAGAATGCAGATACCTGTATTGTATTACATAACTGGCAAACACAGACTAGAGCAAAGTTAATAGTTAAATTATTTCCAGGCAGTATGATTATTGCTAGGAGGATCATACAGATTTGACAGAAGATTGCAATTTGAAAAAAATTCAAAAGTCCAGTCAGAGTTAGGTTCAGGAACAGAATATGTTTGCTATCCGTCATGAATACTTTCACTGGGGCACTATGGGGGTAGTTCTATTGTTTTTGTGTGCCTGATTATCCAATTAAACCAGTGGCTGCCTCGGGGTACTTGCAAGGGAGCCCCAGGTTGGTGGTCCAGAACCAAACCAAAATATTTGTCAATGTTATAGGAAAAACCAGTGCTGGAGGCCGCCAGTCATAAAATATGTGGACAAACAGAGCACAACCCTGACCACCACCCATGTACTGAACAAGTAAACCGAATTTATGTAATTTAATAATTTCTGCTAAATTTCGTAAGAAACTTTTGGCCTTGGGGTGCCGTGAAAAAAATGCTGATACTCTAGGGCGCCGTGATTCAAGAAAGTTTGGAAACCATTGGTCTAAACTGATGGAGCGATCTTGAAATGTGTCAGGTTTTCACACACGCCGCTCCCAAATAGACTGGGTTTAGAAGCGTAAACTGGCTGATGTCCTGCTTATCGCGCCCGTCGGCAGCAACAATGGAATAGCTCCAGGCGCACAAAAATACAGCCGCGCGCAAAAACAATTGAATTCCCTTCTGTCCTCAGTGTGGTTTATCCCCTTTCAATATTTCAAATGCAATCATCTGGACTCAATGGATTTCGTGTTTAGGGTCGGATTCAGTTAGCTGCGAAAAGCGCAATGTTTTCGCCTCATTCGCCTGTTTGGAAGCAAAGTTTTCCTGTACATTCACAGTGCACGTCCCCGATTTTCGTCCTATTCAATTGCAAAACGGTCAAACGCATATGAGCGAATAGTGAAACTAGCAAAAAGGACCGTTTTTTGGGGGGGAAATCAGTCTGTATCCCCTAAAAAGCATAACTGACACAGGGAATGAATATATAAGTTTATTAATAACCCTAATAAAAGTCATTGGGGTTCTTAAATTGAGTCAAAGGGCTGTTATATGCATATTTGCATAAGTGTAAGCAATTTCTTTTGGGAAAAATAATTGCTGTAGTTAAATTGGAGGTACATTAAAATGGGTACTAGTATATTTTTGTGTCTATAAAGTGCAGATTAATCTTTTTTGGAAAATACTCATGCTGCAGCCACCTGCAATCCTAAAACACCTGGAGGGGAGGGGGGATGGGGGGGGGGTGTCCAAAGGGTTCTAAACCAAGTCCCCACATTTTGCCTGCTTTTACCTATGGAGTTTTTATCAAGGCGAAAACATCCTGGAATTGAATAGGGCAATACTTTGGAAACGGGCAAAAACCGCGCATTGATCACGGCTTTTCGCCTCTGAACACAGGGCGCGAGTGCCGCATGTGCCTGCCCAGAAGCATTGGGTTTAGGTAGTTTGAGAATTTAAACCCTAAATTGATATTGCTAATGTTGTGAATCTATTAAGCGGAGTGCTTGAGACCAGTGGTTTTCTAGATGAGGCCCCCCCACCTCTCCGTCTCGCCAGGCTGACCGTAATTGTGATTGAATATTTATCAGGTGGACCATAGAACCTGCCTCCTGAACCCTTCCGCCTATTCCTTCTACAAAGTTTGGGAGCCTCCTCCTAAAGCTATGTACTCAATAGACGACTTGCAAACGATGCAAAGTCGTCAAGGATTTCCCTCGAACTCCCGACAAACTATCTTGTGCATACACACTGTGCAATCGAACGAACGATATATCTTGCATCGTTTGGTGGTTAGATCGTTCACTATATAATGTAACTATATTGCGTGCTCGTTCAGTAGAGCGTACACACTGCACGATCTGAGGGGAATCGATAACAAGATTAACAAATCTTCCTGCATGTAGAGAAGATCTGAAGATGCCACGGACGACTCCACGGGAGTGCGCATAGTGCGTGTACACTTGACGATTTGATCGATTTGTCATTCCAATGTGTCAGAATCTGCCATATCGTTCAAATATTGTCTAGTGTGTAGGGGCCACTTTAGAGTGAGCGTCTCTTTTCATACTGCTTCTGACACGTCAACTTCAAGAACTGATTGTTCACTTGCTGGCAAATATAATATTATCATTTATTTATATGGTGCCACAAGTGTTCCGCAGCCCCTTACAAAGTACATAAACAAATAGGTGGACCAGTGACTTGCAGTACAGTACAATACAGGACCAGGACATGGATAATAGTGTTCTCTCTAGCTCCGGCGGCAGGCAGGGCGCTGGAGCTAGAGGGGCGCGTCTGAAAAGGGGGCGTGGTTATGAAAAGGGGGCGTGTCTATAAGACGCATCCCCTTTTCGTCATACTTGGGGGCGTGCCCGGCGCTTACGGACATGCCGGGCAGCCCCCAAGCACTGCAGAAAGGGAGAATAGATGCCGGGCGCATGCGCCCGGCGTCTATTCTCCGGCGGTGACCGGATCACCGCATGTTTGTCCACCTGCGGGACACTGCGTCCCGCGGGTGAGAACGGCTCCCGCAGGCTGTTAGGGCAGGGCGCTTTTTGCGGTCCTCCTGGAGGGCAGGGTGCTTTTTGCCCTCCAGAAGGAGGGCAGGGCGCCGCGCCCCGCTAAAACAGCCTAGCGGGAACGCTAGATAATATACATTGCTACATTCGTGACCATAACACCCAGATAAGCAACAGAGCAGAAGCATCCAAGTGTTAGGTGCACTAGTGGTGAGTAAGAAGTAGAGAACGGAGAAGCACAAGAGGGATGAGGGCCCTGATCGTAAGAGCTTACATTCTAAAGGGGGAGGGGCAGACAAACGGGTGACACAGATGGGGTAGGCGGGGAGTAAGGAACATGTAGCAGCAAGTTAATGAGAGTATATCCCTCCCCTTGACCGCTGCCATTGTAACTGTAATTGTTCTTTTTAGTCAAAACAAGCTATTGTGCTGGCAGCTTCTCTTTATGGGCCCATTTACATATGTTTGCTGTTATGGCGTTTTTTGGCTGTTTACTAGCATTAAGATTGTATTGATAAAAATGGAAAACATCATTTATTGCAAGCTCTTTATGGAGCACCTACCTATTAAAAAGTGCTTTTTACAGAAAATATTTTTATCAGTGACTTAATTCGCTGCCCCAGTGGAGTTTATAATCTATATTCCTTCTCTCACAATACACAATATCCCAGGTTAATTAAGTTAGGAGCCAATTAAACCAACTAACATGCCTTTGGACTGTGGCAGAAGACCGGAACACCTGGAGGAAACCGAAGCAAACATGGTGAGAATGTACAAACTCCTCACAGATCGTGATCAGGTTGGAATCGAACACAGGACCCCAGTCATATGAGGCAACCATTATGCCACGTTAAACGTTACAACAGCACACATTTGTACGTAGTTTATCCATATTTCTGGTGTATGTGTAAGAACGGTCCCTAAATGGTAACACAGTGCAAAGCATATTGAAGTGTATGAGGATCAGAAGACTATAGGAAGTTTCACCGCTTCACAAATGGCACAAAAGCTGAAGAATGTTGTTCCAAAGGGAAACAGTCAACCTGCGAGCAAAGTAATATTAAGCTATAGTAGGATTTGGTAAAACAATTTTATCCAAAACCAATCGCAGGTTCTTCATGTAGCAATTACTTCCCCTGCTGTGTAAATCTCCAGAAACTGATTAGCTATTGAGCGTTTATCAGCAGAAAAGCATAATTCTTATTTGAACCACATAAAGGTGTTGTGTGAGTGTAGAGGTTACAGAGTGATCCTATGGAGTTACTTATATCCGTGTGCCGGAGAGTGAGATCTCCTCCGAAATGCTAGATCTCAGTATTTCTGTAACACCGGAACAGTGTGTTTCCTGCAAGTTTGCTTTTTGTTTATAATACGTGTTTTCTTATTGATTAACATTGAATATTTTATTGATAGGCCAGATAATATATTGTCTCCCCCACACCATAATTCTTAACCCTCCCGCACTGCCCCATAATACTTACCTCCTCCTGAGCCTGGTGCGCTGCTCCATCTCTCCTCACTGAAGCTGGGAGGAGGCATGGCCATGGTCCGGGGATGTCGTCATAACCACGCCTCCTCCCAGCTTCTAAGAGAGCCAAAGTAATTTGTAATCAGGCGCTGGTCGTGAGCCAATCGGAACTCACAGACCAGCAGCAGCTGCTGATTGGCTGCTGGTCCGCAAGTTCCTATTGACTCACGATCAGCTCCTGATTAAAAATGACATTGGCGCTGTACATGGCAGGGTGCAGAGAGCTACTTGCTGGGCCGGCGGGATCCATAGCAAGCGCACCCCTTACACCCTCTATAGTTACGCCAGTGCTTATACCTTTTACAGAACTGGAGGGTTTTTGCGTTCTATGCATATATACAGTGCAGCTGAGTGTAAGTTATTGTTTTCTGTTATCAGCCTTTTCAGACAAACCGTTCCAGCTGCGTTCTTCGATGAGCTTGATGAATTATGTTGTGCTCAGGAAACATAACTCCCCCCGTGGTCACAGCTTCTGTTGTAAGCTCCTAATATGATAATAGCATTGTTAATAATGATGGTAACACCTTTATTTAATGCCACTTCAAAGCATATTAAAAATGTTAATAATTAAGTATCCATTCCCCTTGGATCCCCTTAGTCTGAAGCTGGGTACACACTAGACAATATTTTGGTCGATTTGACGGCTTCCGTCAGGTCGGAACGACAAATCGTTCGAATCGTCCAGTGTGTACGCACTATAGCGCGCTCGCTTGAGTCGTTCGGCGCATCTTTTCGTTGACTCTATATGCTGTCCAACCTGAGGATGTCTTTTTTTTTTTTTTTTTCTTTTTTACCACATTTCACAGTGTGTACACTCTACCGAATGACCAGGCAATATGTTAACATTATATAGTTAACGATCTAAGCACCAAACGATGCACAATATATCATTCCGTCGTTTGTAAGATTACAGTGTGTATGCACTATATCTTTTGACTGGGAGTTCAAGGGAATTCGTTGACGATATTGCATCGTTTGCACACAGTCTGTGTACCCAGCTTTAGATTTCACAATGGGGGACCTGATGTGCGTGACCTGCCTCCCATAGCTCTGCGCTGTCAGTTGCCACCATGAAAACATTGTAAACCTCTGAAATGACCATGGGATCTGATATATTTGCAGACTGTGATGTGATTTGTTAGAAGTGACATTGGGTTTGTTTAGTGGATGGTGTCATTGAAATAAAAGGAGCGTTTGCTTTTCAATCTTCTCCCCTGAAAACAACACTGGCAGGGGCCATCTTTCATTTTTAACAGATATATTGTTGATCTGTGCTTCCTCCCACTCTTTGATGGAGTGCCACTGGCATTAATGTGGGGCTGTCACATACACAAATGAATAACATCCATTTTACAGGCTGAAACAGTAGGCAGCCTATCGCTGACGTCCCTGAGGCACTGCCTGGCTTAAATTGATTTATTCGTATAAATATTAGTTTAGCTCACAAAATGGCTGCCTTCACTGCTCGTGGTCCATTTTAACGTTGGTCTGTCATCAAAGGAGAAGGCCGCAGCATGTGAAGGGCGAAATACCTTATCGGTAAGCATGTTTTGGCACATTTTCGTGCTCTGGTAGTGTACAAATTATCACCTGATCACATGCGTGTGTTTGCGTCAACGCCTCCCTGTCATGTATATACACAATCATTCGCTAGTCAGGATACCGCCCATGGCATTTATTGCATATTCTTTGTGTTTGTTCCTGAGTTCTGTTCCAGGCAGAAGTCATATTCTCTTGGTTCGCAACCTCGTTACAATCTGCTTGTTAATTCAATGCACTTTTCATATAACAATTTCTCTTTAATTTTATTGATTCTTAATTGACTCAATTTTCTGAAACACTGAGCAAGCAATGGTATCGGAATACTGATCCTGTTATAATTAAGTTCACTTGACTGGTAATGAGCAACATGGGTTAAAGTCT
This sequence comes from Taudactylus pleione, assembly GCA_031769625.1. Lineage (NCBI taxonomy): Eukaryota > Metazoa > Chordata > Amphibia > Anura > Myobatrachidae > Taudactylus > Taudactylus pleione. The sequence continues at coordinate 2,401,390 of JAUIMM010000628.1, read as the reverse complement.
GTAGTGAAACAAAATGGATGCTCCCTTCTGCATATAGCCAGCCACTGAGGATAATTAGCAGGAGGGTGCAGCTGCACTCAGAAGAAAAGCATAGCAGGGAGACAGTAAAGGTAATTAAGCCTGTGCAACACACACATCACTTGTATTTGCTGTTTTGTAGATAACTGCCTGATGATTGTGGATTTATTCTATAGCCCAATTATAAAATGGACGGTGATTAGGCTGAGGGAACAAAATGACCTGACATTATTTAGTCCAGCCTGGAAGCAGAGATGGTTGAAATATGAGCACTAGATGATAACTCCTGTGTTGTTTCTCCAGTTCATGGAATATGTTTTGCCTCTCCAGACTGCAGAATTCTGGGTAATGTAGTTTTATTCCCTTGGATGTGAAAAATGAGCACTCATATGTATATGGGATATGTTTTTAGTATTACAGCTGCCTAATGGTTGAAAATCCCTACCGCGCAGGTAAGTATACTAACCCTAACTCTCCCTTAGGGGTGCCTAACCCTAAATTCCCCACCCTAGTGCCTAATCCTAACCCCCTTTCCCTAATCTAACCCTAACCTTCCCTGGGGGGGTTGCCTAACCCTAAATCCCCCCGGGTGTCCCTATACCTAACCCCCCCCCCATCCTTGGCTAAGTGTATACTCACCCCCGGCAGAGGGCGATTGGTCCGGTGTCCTGTCGGCGTTCCGGCATTGGATAAACATAGGCAAGGCCGTAGCTAGGGTAGTGCGGCCGTTGCCATCGCACAGGTCAACACAGGGCAGGGGGCGCTCTTTGGGCCTGTCAAATTTCTGTTTATTATCATTCTTTCTTGTAGCTTCCTCTTATTTTATCCCCAGCATCTCCTGGTCTCTCCTATTTATTCCCTGGCACTTCCCCATGAGGCCATTCCCCTTTTTTGGATGCATTATGTCCCTTTGAAAAATTAGGGGGCGCCAATGCTCTTTCTGGCACAGGGCACCAATCAGTCTAGTTACGGCTCTGAACATAGGTGTCGGTATTTTCAACGCTTATGTTAAATCCCTTGCCGGGATTACAGTGCAGGCACACATCTTTGCTGCAGTCACTCTAAAAAGCCCCTCTCGCCGCACCAGGTCCCATAAGACACTACTAGTGCCGGGTGTCTTTTTTTGCCAAAAATGCTGATTAATTTGATATGCAACACTTTTATATCTCTGTGCTACTGAGTCTCCAAATCTGAAGTGGTACAATGGAGTGGTCGCAGCTTTTTTTCATTCTATAGGTGCGTACACACTAGACCAGGGGTTCCCAACCACGGTCCTCAAGGCACACTAACAGTCCATGTTTTAAGGATAGCCTACTTGAGCACAGGTGACTTAATTAGTACCTCAGTTATTTTTGATTTAACCACCTGTGCTGAAACATGAATATACCTAAAGCCAGGACTGTTAGTGTGCCTTGAGGACCGAGGTTGGGAATCACTGCACTAGAAGATATATCGTACAATCCGGGCAATATCAGGCCGGTTCGTACGATCTATCGTTCACATAGTCTAGTGTGTGCGCACTGTCATGTACGATGCACGCTCCCGTGCGTCTTAAAACACCTCTTTCGTCATCTGTACACGCCACCCAATCAGGCGATATTGTTAACGGTTTGCAACATATCGTTGAATGTGTACGCACGATCAAACGATATGTGGTATGGTTTTAGGAGAGCAAAGACATCATTAATGATGAAACGATTTAAACGACGAACGATAAATCGTTGATCGTTTATTAAATCGTCTAATGTGCATGCACTATATTGTCTGTCTGGAAGTTGAAGAGAAATCGTTAATTATGTCACATCGTTTGCACATAGTCTAGTGTGTTCTGCCATCTCATAGTAAGGAGTTCTATATTAGCGCAGTCCAAAGTTTAATATAATTTTGTGAGTTCTATGGGTATTCACAAGTCTCATGTTTAAAGACTTGCTGCTATAATTTTTTAACACATTTTCCAAATTTTGTATTGGTTTATAGAATTTTCATTCGATACATTTTTTACTAATCGCCGAGATCAATAGATTGTCTAGTGTGTATCCAGATAAGTTCCGTTGTGGTTCATATACAGTATCAGTTGCACACAGATCGTTTCGCATATCAAATTAATCAGCGCAGTCTGCTGCTGCGTTCTAGCCTCATCGCATTGTGACACATTTTCGACATAAAAAGACACCCGACGCTAGCAGAGTATCACAGGACCTGGTGCCTTACTCACGCCAGGCAAGTCGCCTTACATGGCGTATTGAGGCTAGATGTATGAGGACACATCATCTGTATACATCGGAGCACTCATTTTTCACCTCCATCTTTCGAAGTAACTGAGCAGCTTTTGTACACAAATTAGCGCAGAATACATTTTAATTGTAATACTTAGTTTTATTTAGTTATAACTCCCTAGAGACGTGGTTCCATGTGCAGTGTCCACGATGGGAGCGTATTAATACCTTGAATACTTAGGATTTCTGCTTTGAAAACACCTACACGCCTAAGACCTGCAAATAGAGGATTTAATCATTGACAATGCTGATTCTGGGCACAGAAGCCAGCCAACAACATAATTAACATTGTTTCTAAGATACTCTAAATGTATATGATTTATTTTGCTAATCTGAAAGATGCATGTAAATGACCAAATGTTCTATTCCTCTAATATCCCAGGTCTCAGACCCTCTAACCATTAGCTCGTACACAGCAGCGTTTCATCATCTGACATGTCACCCTCCATTGCATTCAGCTTGGTGAACGCAGTTTGAACATTGATCCGTGTCTATACTTAATGCGTCTTTATTAAAATAGATGATAGGCTATAAATGCCCCGGAATACAACATAGATCTGCTTTGCTCTCTGCTGTGGAATCTCCATGAATCTCTGATGAAGGGGAGTCTGTGCATGTGCAGAACGGGTCCTGCATCGTTGCATGCAGTGCCCCCTGAGCCGCAGCCTCTTTGACAGGCCTCGGCTGTGGAATACAGATGCGTCACCCCCATTTTCTGAAGAGCTGAGGCTAGGGTCTATGTCTTCCGACGCAGACTTCCTGGCCTCGGCAACGGAGCAGTGAGGGCCAATCTGAGTAACTGCACGAGTTACTCCTAATGTTTGCCCTAGAGAAAAGACACACTGGTATGCGCGTCCAAAAGGGCGTGGTCACAGGCAAAAGGCGCGTGTCTTTAAGACATGCCCCCCTTTTCATTGCCCTTGGGGGCGTGCCCGGCACTTCCGGACATGTCGGCCGGCCCCCAAGCGCTCATGTCTCTGTGAATAGATGCCGGGCGCATGCTTCCACATGACCAGAGTTCTAGGTAACTATCGCTCTCCAGTTATGTGCCCGCACAGCATGCTGGGACTCGGGGAGTTGCTGTACAGCAACTGCTGGATGGAGGTAGAGGCCACCAGTCAGCCATAATGGCACACAGACACACAGCTCTCAGAGAGTGTATTGGCCCAAAAGAGACAGCTGATATCCTTTAAAATTGGACTGGGATTAGAGGTCATTAGCTGGGAACAGTAACTGATGTCAGGCAATCATCGCCTCACATTGTCGATTGTGAAATCACAGCTGAGCTTACAACATAGTTCCAGATAATATTCCTGGGTGCAGTAACACACCCGGCCATACAATGTGTAACATAAACATCTGTCATAATCACATTTACAGAGCCCAGAATCATCCTGCAAATAGCAGTAGTGTATTGTGTCCTCACATGACCATTACAGAGCACACGCTTGAGACACGCTTTCACTTTCAGCAGATTTGCCCAGAGTTTCTTTACATTTTAACCTTTCCTTGTATGATGCAGTATGGACCCTCTCCAGAGGTATACGTTCTGGCTTTTGTATAAAGTAATCGCCTTGCATCTAATTTACATAAACACCAGCCTAGGTACCTGATTTGTTTGAAGGGTCTAGTGTCCTTTTCATACTTGTTTAATCATTGGCTTAAGTTGCACGCAGATATCATTTATATGTGGTTAATGTTTTTCTGATGTGCTGATATTTTATTGTTGGAATAAATGTCCCTACAGAGTAGACCTGAATGTTATATCTGTAGCTTTTCCCCCTCTAGCTCTATGGCTTACACCGCAGCATGACAATAAGGTAGTGTGAGTATACCAGGGTAATGTTGGCTGCTTTTGCCCTTCCAGCTGAGTGGTCTGCCCATAAGTCAGCCTTGTGTGTCTCCCCTGGCCTTCCTGGTACCTCCAACATGTTTTAAATAAAGCACATAGGCAAATAATTGGTGAAAGTTGCACCCATCTATTGTGTATTAAAACACAAAACATTAGCAGAAATGCGACAATACCATGGGGATCACCACATCCCAGGTTACACACTCCTGTACCGTATCGGCGTCTTGGCCTCTGTCACTTCAGTGCACAATCCTGGCTTAATGCCTCTTCCCATGTGGTAGGGATGAAGCTCAGTGCTGAAAGTAGGTATAGCTGTCAACCACTGATAGTTTTCAAAAATCGATGGGTGATGTGTTTTTTTTTTTATTTTCCCATAGATGGCGGCGGAGGTCTGTGCATACGCAGCACTTAAACCATCGATGGCTTTCCACCGATTGGTAAAACCCATCGACCATCAATGGTACAGCCTTCGATAGCCATAACTATCTCAAATCCGCGGAAGGCTTGTTGGTCCATTTGCAGCCGTTTCATGCGGCACTGTGTCATCCTTGCTGCTGGTCGCTGCCAACCTGCGTCAGCATCGACCAGGTTATATGAAACTCGCAAACACTCTTAGCTCTGCACAGCACCTTTTTGAAAATGTTGCTGGTCTCATGGTAATTCCCTTCACTTGAGCTGTCCCTGGGGACTCTCCCAACCTCTACCTCATCGCAGCTGCCATGTGCGACTGACCTCGGCAGGTCTATCCAAAACCAGATGCAACCCAGGAGGATGGCTGCTGGATGAAAATAGACTCCTCTCCTGCAGAAAAAGGATTATCCCAATAGCTGTGGGGGGGGACTCTACCTAGTGACTTCTAAGAGTACGTGCTATGTTGCAGAATACATTACAATGTATAAACATGGACAATACACACATTAATACACAAGCTGGTGAGATGGGGGTTGTCCAGCGGGCTAAACATTTCATTCCTCATGACTGACACCCCTGATCTCACCACTGATTGGATAGTGCTACCTGTAGTGGGAAGTCTTCAGCAAATGCCTGGGACAATGATGCCAATTCATGGTGGTGTTTTACCGCTGAGTGGCAACAAATCACCACTTGTATGGACACAACTGTCTTCTTGAGTCACTCAGAGGAGCACTGCTAAACAATTGACTTAAGGTGGCAAAGACAGATGAGGATAGTTTTTTCTTTTTTAGATGTAATTTTGTATATTTTAAACCCGATGCTCCAAATTCTGGAAAAACTTTTCACATCTCATACTTGTGTGATCTGTAGCTCCCAAGGTAGATATTGATACAGTACATGCATTTGATGTATTATTTAATGGATATGGTTCCCGTCTGCTCATTTCATGGGCCTCGGTGCATAAAGATGAGGGGAGTTTATTGGCTGGATTTCCAGCTTGATATTTGTAAAATGTTCAGTAGTAAGTGTGAAAAGAAAGTGACCTGGCAAAGGCAGCCATTGGCCCAGGCATAGCACAAGCCCAGAGCACCATTTCAGTGATATCTGGGGATACTAGTCTGTTGTATAAATGTTGCCGCTATTTGTCCTTATTGGGCCTGATTCAGAATGTACACAATACTGATTGAGTGAATATCAGTAAACCGTGCATGTGTCGAAGTCGTACTGCGTATCCGTCAAGGTTCATTACTGTAGTCATTCGTAGAGACTTTTTACTTGCAGCGGCAATTCTGCGGGACCATAGGTTATATAGGGGCTGCAGTAATAGAAGGATCTGCGAGCGATGCTGCGTCTATGTACGCAGATGCTTGGTTTTGCAAAGCCGCAGGAGGTTGTCTCCATATAACCCTCTGCGTCTGTGACATTTTCATATTTTACACATTCGCGTACGCCATTGTTCAGCATTGTTACTTTGACCAGTATTCTTTGCGCACACAACCACATTTATAAATGTGCCCCACTGAGTGATGTGATTATTTGTATTTTTATATAGTAACTGTGGGGCTGTTAAGAGATTTTGGGGGGTATCCAATTAGCTCAGAAAAATTTTCACCCGTAAAAAACTTTTTTTTTTCCGCAATTTCTTTTATCGTGCTATCCAATTAAACCCCGTTAATTACGCCCGAAAATATTCTTTTTTTTCTCACGAAAATAAAATAGGATCCACGAAAAGTCACGGACCTATGTATTCTCTCTGCCGCGATCGGGAGAAAAAAAAAACGCCTTCTTATCGGAGATTTGGTTTCGCCTGGCTGAAAAGTACATCCACTATACTATACTACAGAAAAGCACATCCACTACACTATACTACAGAAAAGTACATCCACTATACTATACTACAGAAAAGTACATCCACTCCACTATACTACAGAAAAGTACATCCACTATACTACAGAAAAGTACATCCACTATACTACAGAAAAGTACATCCACTATACTATACTACAGAAAAGTACATCCACTACACGAATACTACAGAAAAGTACATCCACTATACTATACTACAGAAAAGCACATCCACTACACTATACTACAGAAAAGTACATCCACTCCACTATACTACAGAAAAGCACATCCACTACACTATACTACAGAAAAGCACATCCACTACACTATACTACAGAAAAGTACATCCACTACACTATACTACAGAAAAGCACATCCACTATACTATACTACAGAAAAGTACATCCACTACACTATACTACAGAAAAGCACATCCACTATACTATACTACAGAAAAGTACATCCACTGCACTATACTACAGAAAAGTACATCCACTATACTACAGAAAAGTACATCCACTATACTACAGAAAAGTACATCCACTCCACTATACTACAGAAAAGTACATCCACTCCACTATACTACAGAAAAGTACATCCACTATACTACAGAAAAGTACATCCACTGCACTATACTACAGAAAAGTACATCCACTATACTACAGAAAAGTACATCCACTGCACTATACTACAGAAAAGTACATCCACTCCACTATACTACAGAAAAGTACATCCACTATACTACAGAAAAGTACATCCACTGCACTATACTACAGAAAAGCACATCCACTATACTATACTACAGAAAAGTACATCCACTACACTATACTACAGAAAAGCACATCCACTATACTATACTACAGAAAAGCACATCCACTACACTATACTACAGAAACGTACATCCACTACACTATACTACAGAAAAGCACATCCACTACACTATACTACAGAAAAGTACATCCACTACACTATACTACAGAAAAGCACATCCACTACACTATACTACAGAAAAGCACATCCACTACACTATACTACAGAAAAGTACATCCACTCCACTATACTACAGAAAAGCACATCCACTACACTATACTACAGAAAAGCACATCCACTACACTATACTACAGAAAAGTACATCCACTACACTATACTACAGAAAAGCACATCCACTATACTATACTACAGAAAAGTACATCCACTACACTATACTACAGAAAAGCACATCCACTATACTATACTACAGAAAAGTACATCCACTGCACTATACTACAGAAAAGTACATCCACTATACTACAGAAAAGTACATCCACTCCACTATACTACAGAAAAGTACATCCACTCCACTATACTACAGAAAAGTACATCCACTATACTACAGAAAAGTACATCCACTGCACTATACTACAGAAAAGCACATCCACTATACTATACTACAGAAAAGTACATCCACTACACTATACTACAGAAAAGCACATCCACTATACTATACTACAGAAAAGTACATCCACTACACTATACTACAGAAAAGCACATCCACTACACTATACTACAGAAAAGCACATCCACTACACTATACTACAGAAAAGCACATCCACTATACTATACTACAGAAAAGTACATCCACTACACTATACTACAGAAAAGCACATCCACTACACTATACTACAGAAAAGCACATCCACTATACTATACTACAGAAAAGTACATCCACTACACTATACTACAGAAAAGTACATCCACTACACTATACTACAGAAAAGTACATCCACTACACTATACTACAGAAAAGCACATCCACTACACTATACTACAGAAAAGTACATCCACTCCACTATACTACAGAAAAGTACATCCACTATACTACAGAAAAGTACATCCACTATACTACAGAAAAGCACATCCACTATACTATACTACAGAAACGTACATCCACTATACTATACTACAGAAAAGTACATCCACTACACTATACTACAGAAAAGTACATCCACTATACTACAGAAAAGTACATCCACTCCACTATACTACAGAAAAGTACATCCACTCCACTATACTACAGAAAAGTACATCCACTCCACTATAATACAGAAAAGTACATCCACTATACTATACTACAGAAAAGTACATCCACTACACGAATACTACAGAAAAGTACATCCACTATACTACAGAAAAGTACATCCACTACACTATACTACAGAAAAGCACATCCACTATACTATACTACAGAAAAGCACATCCACTATACTATACTACAGAAAAGCACATCCACTATACTATACTACAGAAAAGTACATCCACTATACTATACTACAGAAAAGCACATCCACTAAACTATACTACAGAAAAGCACATCCACTATACTATACTACAGAAAAGCACATCCACTACACTATACTACAGAAAAGCACATCCACTACACTATACTACAGAAAAGTACATCCACTACACTATACTACAGAAACGTACATCCACTACACTATACTACAGAAAAGTACATCCACTATACTATACTACAGAAAAGCACATCCACTATACTATACTACAGAAAAGTACATCCACTATACTATACTACAGAAAAGCACATCCACTAAACTATACTACAGAAAAGCACATCCACTATACTATACTACAGAAAAGCACATCCACTACACTATACTACAGAAAAGCACATCCACTACACTATACTACAGAAAAGTACATCCACTACACTATACTACAGAAACGTACATCCACTACACTATACTACAGAAAAGTACATCCACTATACTATACTACAGAAAAGCACATCCACTACACTATACTACAGAAAAGTACATCCACTCCACTATACTACAGAAAAGTACATCCACTCCACTATACTACAGAAAAGTACATCCACTATACTACAGAAAAGTACATCCACTATACTATACTACAGAAAAGTACATCCACTACACTATACTACAGAAAAGTACATCCACTACACTATTCTACAGAAAAGCACATCCACTACACTATACTACAGAAAAGTACATCCACTATACTACAGAAAAGTACATCCACTACACTATACTACAGAAAAGTACATCCACTACACTATACTACAGAAAAGCACATCCACTACACTATACTACAGAAAAGTACATCCACTACACTATACTACAGAAACGTACATCCACTACACTATACTACAGAAAAGCACATCCACTACACTATACTACAGAAAAGCACATCCACTATACTACAGAAAAGTACATCCACTCCACTATACTACAGAAAAGTACATCCACTCCACTATACTACAGAAAAGTACATCCACTATACTACAGAAAAGTACATCCACTGCACTATACTACAGAAAAGTACATCCACTACACTATACTACAGAAAAGTACATCCACTACACTATACTACAGAAAAGTACATCCACTACACTATACTACAGAAAAGTACATCCACTGCACTATACTACAGAAAAGCACATCCACTACACTATACTACAGAAAAGTACATCCACTACACTACAGAAAGTTACATAAAGGTGTCATGTTACTTATTCTATTTTACTGAATGGGCTGCACTTTTAAAAACTAAATGGGGCACCTGATTATATATATATATATATATATATGGCACGATTCAATAAAACGCGTAGTGAATAGCGCGGGGAATCAGCTGCTGGAGCTATTCAATTCATTTGCGCTGCTAAGCCGACTAATCCAGGTCCGATGCTGTTTTTCTGCCCTTAGCGCCAGGAAAACAGCATCGTGCCGGGAAGTTTAGTCGGAGAATGCTCGTTCTCGCGCCTAAACACCCTGTTTAAGGCACGAGAACGAGCCTTCCCCGACCTAACTTTGCGCACCATTGAATAGCGCTCTCTCTCTCTCTTTCTCTCTCTCTTATATTTATATATATATATATATATATATATATATATATATTTTATTAGTTTTTTTTTATTATACACAGTCAGGTGCATAAATATTGGGACATTGACAGAATTTTCATATTTTGGCCTCTATTCACCAACACATTGGCTTTGAAATGAAACAAACAAGATGTGCTTTAACTGTAGACTTTCAGATTTAATTTGAGGATAATTACATTCAAATCAGGTGAACGGTGTAGGAATTACAACAGTTTCTATATGTGCCTCCCACTTTTTAAGGGGCCAAAAGTAATGGGACAAACTAAACAATCCTAAATCTAATTTTCACTTTTTAATACTTTGCTGCAAATCCTTTGCAGGCAATTACAGCCTGAAATCTGGAACGCAAAGACATCACCAGACGCTGGGTTTCATCCCTGGTGATGCTCTGCCAGGCCTCTACTGCAAATGTCTTGAGTTCCTGCTTGTTCTTGGAGCATTTTCCCTTCAGTTTTGTCTTCATCAAGTGAAATGTATGCTCGATCGGATTCAGGTCAGGGGATTGGTTGATTTTGCAGTATGCTTCGGGTCATTGTCCATCTGCACTGTGAAGCGCCGTCCAATGAGTTCTGAAGCATTTGACTGAATATGAGCATATAATATTACCCGAAACACTTCAGAATTCATTCTGCTGCTTTTGTCAGCAGTCACAACATCAATAAATACAAGGGAACCAGTTCCATTGGCAGCCATACATGCCCACGCCATGACACTACCACCACCATGCTTCACTGATGAGGTGGTATGTTTTGGATCATGAGCAGTTCCTTTCCTTCTCCATACTCTTCTCTTCCCAACACTCTGGTACAAGTTGAACTTTGTCTCATCTGTCCATAGGATGTTGTTCCAGAACTGTAATGGTTTTTTTAGATGTTGTTTGGCAAACACTAATCTGGTCTTCCTGTTTTTGTGGCTCATCAATGGTTTACATCTTGTGGTGAACCCTCTATATTCACTCTTGTGAGGTCTTCTCTTGATTGTTGACTTTGACACATATACACCTACCTCCTGGAGAGTGTTCTTGATTTGGCCAACTGTTGTGAAGGGGTTTTTCTTCACCAGGGAAATAATTCTTCTGTCATCCACCACAGTTGTTTTCCGTGGTCTTCCGGGTCTTTTGGTGTTGCTGAGCTCTCCTGTGCGTTCTTTCTTTTTAAGAATGTTCCAAACAGTTGATTTGGCCGCACCTAATGTTTTTGCGATCTCTCTGATGGGTTTGTTTTGATTTTTCAGCCTAATGATGGCTTGCTTCACTGATAGTGACAGCTCTTTGGATCTCATATTGAGAGTCGACAGCAACTGATTCCAAATGCAAATGTCACACCTAGAATCAACTCCAGACCTTTTACCTGCTTAATTGATAATGAAATAACGAGGGAATAGCCCACACCTGTCCATGAAATAGCTTTTGAGTTGACAGTCCCATTACTTTTGGCCCCTTAAAAAGTGGGAGGCACATATAGAAACCGTTGTAATTCCTACACCGTTCACCTGATTTGGATGTAATTACCCTCAAATTAAATCTGAAAGTCTGCAGTTAAAGTACATCTTGTTTGTTTCATTTCAAAGCCATTGTGGTGGTGAATAGAGGCCAAAATATGAAAATTCTGTCAATGTCCCAATATTTATGCACCTGACTGTATATGTGTGTGTATATATATATATATATATATATATATCTATCTCATGAGAAGCGCCGCATGAAATGTATTTTTCATGGTGTGTTTCTCACATTATTATATATATATATATATATTTTTTTTTTATTTTAGTGTAGATTTAAATGCATATTTTATATTAACATTTTTTTGTTTTTACATATTCCTGTGGAACTGTTAGTGTTGTCGAAAGCGCAGCCAATTACTGTATTAATATTGTTAATTTACTTGTATTTATTATAGATATTATTTATATAAATAATCAAAATGCCCCATAGTCTTAAGGAGCGTACACACTAGACTATATGCTCCCTGAGCGATATCGTCTAGTGTATCCCCGGCAGGCTGTGCTCAATGTCGTTCATGACATTGAGCACACCCGCTGAACGATATCATTAACGATATCGTTCAGCGCCGGGCTCTCCCACCATTCCATAAAATGCAGCAACCTGACGACATCATCAGGTTGGCCTGCATGTTAACCCGATGAACGATAATGATGAGCGTACCTCGGGAACGCGCGTCATAGTTTTTGTGTTAAAAATGGACGATAGTTGACGACTGAACGATAACAATATCGTTATCGTTCAGTCGTCCACTTTCATCGCCCAGTGTGTACGCACCTTTACTGGTGTCAACAGCTTGGCTAACCTAATATAATACCCCTTTTCCACCTAAATTGCGGGCCTGACCCGGAGTTGGAACAAAGTTCCTGTCCGGATCAGACCCGGAATTTTGCCGGCGCCGTCTCGGGATATTCCCGAGTCAGCGCCGCTAACACCGCAGTCGGGTCTGCATAGACCCGGCTTTTGCGGAGTGAAAGTGATAGCTTGGAGGTGACGTCATCTCTAAGCGCCACTGAAGCCGGACCAATCGGCCGGCTAGCAGCGCACTCCAGGTCATCGTGACCCAGAGTGCGCTGTTCTCACAGCAGGGTTTCACGGGCTGTGCCTGTGTTAAACCCTGCTAGTTACCAGGGTTGGATTGCCGGCGATCCAACCCTCACCCCTTTTACACCAGGGAGGTGCCCGGTTTAATCATTCAAAAACCCGGGTTTTAGCTCCGGTGTAAAAGGGGTATTAGTTAAGCTGGGTACAAACTTAAGCTGCATACACACACGATTTTGTTACCAATGATTTTCTGTCAGATTTTTTAAAGTGTAATGAACAATTTTTTTGAACTACAAACGATTTTTGCATATTCCCTTAATGAAAATCGTTCAGTTGACAAGTCTTGACTGATCTACAAACGTGAACGCGCATGAACGATTATCGTTTCATTCAGAAAGTGAATGATTTTTTTCAAACTATTATCGTTAAACAATATCGTTGTGTGTGTGTATGCAGCTTTAGTGATATTTTGACCGATTTGCCCGATTCCGACGGATCAGAACAACAAATCGTGCATGTCGGCCGGTGCACGCTTTCGTGGGGTCTGCCGTATCAGCGGGCTGGCCCCACATGCAGCTTAATCTGATGATGCGTCTGACGACCTGATGCAACAGGGGCTGACATATCGGGTGGTCGGGCACAGGTTCGCCTATTGTGTATCGGCCACCCGATATGTCTGCGGCGGGGGGGGGGGGGGTCTGTCGGGTCGTCAGTCGTATCGCTTGGTATGCACATCGTTTATTGTGTACCCAGCTTATGACTACTTTATGGACTGTGTGTCTATCATGGCTTCTCTTGTTGTTGTGTGGTGTAGTGCTGTCTCTACACATCTGAGGCCGCATTGTATTATAGGATAGACAGCCCCCTTGGATTGATGACCACACCACTAAGGTTTGGCTGGGAAAGCCCCTTTAGCGGTGCACTGCCTTTGCGTTCCCCTGGTGGACTCTGCATGGCCCAGTTTGACAATGCCCACACTCCTGACAGCAGGCGGAAGTGGTTACCAGGGTCATAGGCATCAGTAAGTTCCGCACCTGTTTGCCTACTTCAACTGTAATTTAACACAGCGAAGAACTGGTCCAAATCTTTCACTTTCTTATTTTGCTCTGCTATACAAAGGAAACCCTAATTCCTGAAGACTCCCTTCCCTTCATTATCCTTTAGCATATTCTCAATTACAATTGAATATTTAACCAACAATAAATGTAACATTGGAGATATATGTGCACAGTGTTTTTGGTATAGAAGATTTTTATTTTTTCAGTTACATATTGTACACACCTTTTTTTTCTTTTTCTTTTTTTCGTATAAAGAGATGCTTATACTAGTGTTTTTGCTTTCTTTTCAGTTTTCCTTTGAATTAGCAGTATGTTTATTGACCCCCATTTTTCTCTTTGTGTAAGGAATAAGTTTACAAAATCCACAATAAAAAAAGTTATTTGCCCTGTCTTTGTGCCCTAATATTTGAGTCTGGCTAAATAGTTGCTCTGTTAGCTGGGTCCTGGGCAAATGGTGCAAAGAGACTTTTTTTAAGCTTCTCCCCAGTACCCATTTATTTTATTTTTTTTAAAGCTTAATTTGGCCCCTATGTATCTTCTGCTTTTGACAAACATCCCGTTCTAGCCGATGTAAGTACAATATGTTGCTTGAGCTTTCCCCAATAGTGGCGGGGGCATTTGGGTAAGGAGATAATATGGATGGACGAAAGGGTGGGGTTCAGGTGCATGGCAACTATGAAAAACTGAATATGTCCTGAAAAAAGTCATTTGCTCTGAGCATTGGAAATAATTAGGTGATGATCTGCAGTTAAACACCAAACGGGAATAGCTAGTGAAAGGTACTTTAACAGCTCTAGATTGATTGACACACTGTTAAGAAAATGAAATAATTTTTGTTCAGAGTCGAGTACTTAAATCTGAAAAACTCACTAAGGCCAGTTCAGTAGGATGTCATAGAGATGCCATTACCTTAATAATTTTGATCTGCAAGAATTTCTCCCGGCCATAACCCTCAGACAGCGGTTAGAAGGTAGAAATCACTGCGTTGAGGGCAATGTACACTGACAGACTTGCCAGTGTTACAGCTCAGGCTTTCTCCCCCGCACTCAGATTGTTTAATGTTAATTGAAGGCGCTGTTCTCTACTGTAAGGGAGGCACGTCAGGAATCCAATGACAGATCCAATATTCTAGGTCTGTATAATGAATCCTCCTCTCCTGTAAGATTATAAACAGATCATCCCTGATCTTAGCATGCAGCCGTGATTAGGGCCTGTCTGTTCCCTCCTTGTGCTGTGAGCCCCATGAATAAAAGATCATCAAAAATTGATATGCTGTTCGCGAAAGGGAATGTGATGGAGCACCGTGTCCGGCTAACTCGCAACGCTTAGCGTCAGCAGGTTCTAGAATCAATCCTGCTAGAACCGAAAAATAAAATCGGTAAAAGGAAATATGATTCTGTCCTTGCACACGAGGTAAGAAAAGACAACAATATCATCTATATGGATCTCTCAACTAAGAGGTTATGTCACGATGGTCTATCTTAATCTAGTGTATCTCAGCTTGGAGACCTTGCTGCTGCTGTCTGTTGTATTTCCTGGGATCTCTACAAGATGGTCTTGTTAGTACTTCTGTGCTGTAAGCCAGGGTCTTTCTTTTAGGAAGCAGTGTCATTACTTTTATACTGCTAGCCAGTGGTGTTCCCAGAGATACCGCGGTAGGCACCATCAAGCAGAGGGGGTGGGGGGATCTGAGTACATGGCCTCAGTGAGTGAAGGGAGGTGCTATATCCTGTGGGCCCTCAGATGCAGCTTCTTAGAGGTATGGTCAGAGACTCGCACTGATACGGCTTCTCACCGCGGCAGAGACCGAGCAATCACACCCTTCCTTTTATACTGGGAGAGGAATCTGCTCTGCCGTCGCCCGGCACCTAGGCACAGTTCAGGTGGCAGAGTTATTTTGCTGTGCAGATCGCCCGGAAATAAAGCCTGGGGAGAACACGGACTATCCTGCATCACGGTCGGCGTCTTACATGTCAACAGCAAAATGTCTACATTTATGATGTCAACATGGTTAGAAGGTCTACCTCATGTGGATACCTGCAAAATGTCGCCATGGTCATTGTTAGAAAGTCGAAATCTCCAGGTTAGGGACAGAATGAGAAGAAAACCAGTATGTTGACTTTCTAACAATGTCGACATAACACCCATGTTGACATGATCAATGTTGTCCTCATACACATGTCGACAATATTTACTGTGAACACTGCGACAATGTTGACATTGTGGGGTAAATTTACTAAAGTGAACATTTTTAGAAGCGAGTTTTAAAAGTGATGGTTGCCCATAGCAACCAGCAGATTCTAGCTATGATCTTCTAGGAGGTGCTAGTCAAATGTTAAGTAGAATCTGATTGGTTGCTATGGGCAACATCACTTCTAAAACTCTCTTCTAAAAACTGACAGTAAATTTACCGCTGTGACTGTTGAATGAAAAAAAAATTTGCATGTATGTGTATAAATATATATATATTTTTATTACAGTTTTTCTTGCCTATTAGACCTTGCTGTAATCATTGTTTATTATTATATTTCTTTATCTTTACCAATAAGCTATGTGCAGGTAGGCAGCCTTTGCCTTTACAGTGAGGCAGCGCCCATAGAGAAGGGTCCATTATTTTCCTTGGCACTGAAATTGTGTTCCAGACATCACCTTACTCCATCCTAGTCCCTTACAGATCTCTGATAAGTGGACTGAAAGGTGTTCTGTCTGCACGGACTGGTCCGGCGGCAGCTTGACGGGAAATTGACCTAGATGGGTTTTAATTATACATAGGAAAAGAAGCTTGTTTACACAGAGCAAAATGACTATATTAGAAGGTGTTTTAAATGGGTGAGACCCTCTCCTCCTGTATCTGACAACCTGTGCTCAGGCAGACATGGGACACTCCCCTCGGGGCCTCTCCGCAAACTGGGGAAGGTCCTCTCTGGGCTTGTGGAAATGGATGCATAGTGACGTAACCATTTTATAGCTCATGCCGGCTTCTCCACATGGAATCCTTGTTAGTATGTTGTTAGTTAATTTCTGCAATAAGTCATATTCTGATGCCATAAGCATTCTGGGTGCAGACCCCCTGGGAGGAAGATTGATAGATTGGCTTCCTTGGTGAACCCTCTTTACTTTAGATAAGAATCCTGAATATTGTATATTGAGTGAATGTCCCACCACCTACCTATATCGCTTTGTCTGAATTACAATATATTCATATTGAAGGCAGAAGTCAGAGCCCTCGGTACAGAAGGCTCCATGAGTCTCCTCCGGCTTGAAGTGGTTCCTACCATTGCCTGCAGACGGACATCGCTTGGGGGTTTATTCTATTATTATTATTATTATTATTATTAACTTTTATTTATATGGCTCCACAAGTGCTCCGTGATGCCTTACAAAGTATGTGAACAAGAAACTAGTGACATAAGGAGCGTACACAGTAGACGATATGCTCCCTGAGCGATATCGTGTAGTGTGTCCCTGGCAGGGTGTGCTCAATGTCGTTCATGACATTGAGCACACCCGCTGAATGATATCATTAATGATATCGTTCAGCGCCGGGCTCTCTCCCCCATTCCACAACATCGTCAGGTTGGCCTGCATGTTAACCCGATGAACGATAATGACAAACGACCCACGGGAACGCGCGTCGTCATTATCAGTCATCGTTTTTGTGTTAAAAGTGGACGACTGAACGATAACGATATCGTTCAGTCGTCCACTTTAATCGCCCAGTGTATACGCACTTTTACAGTACAATACAATGCTGGACAAGGTTTATATACGTTGCTGCATTATTGATCATAACACTCAAATAAGCAACAGGGCGTAAGCAACCAGGTGTTAGGTGCTCTAGCGGGGAGTTAGGAGTAGATGAAAGTGTAAGTAAGGAGAAGCACAAGAGGGTAGAGGGCCCTGCTCCTCAGATCTTACATTGGAAAGCTGGGTACACACTTAGCGATGTGTACCCAGCGTCGATGTCGCGTGCATACATACTTGCCGATGCCGGGAGCGATAGCGGGAGCCATGCTGCATTCGGCAACATGGCCCACGCTGACGAGTATATGCTGGCCCGTACGGCGATGTCGCTGCAGCAGGCATTGTCAGCAGGATAGCAGATACACTCTGGCCGATGTGCCCGATATGTCGTCCGATCCACCGCATTGGATTACATATCGTCTAGTGTATACCCGGTATAAATGGGAGGGGCAGACAAACAGGCGTGACACAGATGGCGTAGGCAGGGACGGAGGAGTATGTAGAAGCAAACTAGTACCCTATATTGTCTGTCTATGTGATACTTTCTACTGACATTTGTGGCTTCTTCTTTCTACAGGAGCCAGAAGCAAATCTATAACAGCAACAGTCCAGCCAATATTTACTATCTGAAAAGTGGCAAGCTTTATTTTAGGAAGAAGAGGCTGATTTATCACCCCACAAACCAGATTTGGCATGTGTAATTAGCATATGCTTTTTTGTCTCTGCCACAAAACAAAAACCTCAGTTTAGTGTAATTTATGTTCATTGAGAGGTTTTTACGTTTCCCATAAGTGCAAATTATAGATGTCGAACGTTATTTGTCATTTGCTGCCTCTTTTACATGTGTGCATTGATAAATGTAGACGTAGAGAATGCAAATCATCCTGCCTAAAGCGTGTTCTTATCCTCCTACAATAAACCAATAAATATTATAGTTCCTGAAATTCTATATTTCACAATGCATTGCAATAATACTGTATTTTCTGAATTTAATCGATAACCGTTTCATATTGGCAGGTAGTTATATCTTCATTCAGCAAGCTGTAGAAATTAATTACTGCGTGTAATTGCTGAGACTCTTCAGGTTGCACCAGCTAGTACATCATGTAAATACGATCGCTGTATTATTGCGGGAACGTGAAAATGGCAGTAACAAATGAACGACCAGGGGACCAAAATGTTTTGTGAGCAGTTAAACAGCTAATAAATCCTCTTTCTGGATTGCTGTTTAGCTTACCCTTGCATGCAATCACAAAATGACTGTAAAACGACATAGGCAATGGTGAGAAATAGCTTCCCGCCATTGTGCATTGGGTAGCTGTCTGCAATAGACATTGCATATCTGTGGCGATGGTGTCACTTTGCATTAGGATGCAGCGACTGGACAGTCAGAGGAGAGAGAACACAATTCCCATTGTGAGCTGTTCAATCTCAGGGAGTAATTATGTGCTAATAATGAGCATTCCAGGGGACACGGCTGAGATGGAGCTCAGGTAGCAAGTGTTGGACTCTGCAGCTAATTAACATTGTGGGAATGACATTTGTGTGAACACACTATAATGAGTATTGTAATCTACTATAAATTATATGAGAGAATGCATATCCCGCCTAAAATGTGTATAATGTAACTGTAAAGCTGCATACACAAACAACGATTTTGTTAGCAACGATTTTATGAACGATTTTCTGTCAGATTATCTGCCAGATTTTTTAAAGAGTAATGAACGATTGTTTTGAACTATAAACAATTTTTGCATATTCCCTTAATGAAAATCGTTCAGTTGACAAGTCTGACTGAACTACAAACATGAACGCATTTGACTCAGAAAGTGAACAAATTTTTCAAACGATTATCGTTAAATTATATCGTTTAATGATAATCGTTCAAAAAATCGTGTGTATGCAGCTTAAATGTTTATCCGATTCTCTCTGCTAGGAAATGAACTCCCCCCCCCCTCCCAATAATTATAATCACATTACATGCCACCCTGTAATTCCCTGCTTTATATGAAAGTGCTTAGCCTGTAGTTCTGTGTGTTTATGCCGGCACTAAACAGTTACTTCTGTTGTCGTTGTACCGTAATTTGCAGTATCTTAAAGGAAGGAAATCACTGGAAACATGAGTTGGAAAATCCCAGTTGCCATGTCTGTAAATTGCAGCCTGGTGACTGTAGCATGGTAGTGCGCACTTCTAGAACTGGTCACCCACTGGGTATAGTTGACATACACAGAATTTCATAATGCCATGCTATTAGTGCCCTGGGAGCCTTGCTTAGATATTCACTAGAGGCTCCTGTCACCCCATAGCTGGGGTTTTGCATAGCCGCACTGGTAGCGCAGCGTTGTGCTAAAGCGTGTGTGTCATACACCTAGCCCCAATACACCATGCGGAGCAATGTCTATTTTTCTGTTTTTATTTAATTCCAAATTACTTTCATTAGAGACTATGACCATAAG
Organism: Taudactylus pleione; assembly: GCA_031769625.1. Lineage (NCBI taxonomy): Eukaryota > Metazoa > Chordata > Amphibia > Anura > Myobatrachidae > Taudactylus > Taudactylus pleione. Next base: position 2,381,271 of record JAUIMM010000628.1, on the reverse strand, counting down.
ATTTATTGTCCTGACTGAACAAGTGTTTGTTGAAGCAACAGTCCAACGGAAACGCTTAAAGTTTTATTACAGTGTGTAACATATAGAACATGATTAGTGATCTTGTTTTTGGCTGTAGGTGGATGGAGGAATTAGGGGAGGCGCGTGCACAGTAGCGCTGATCATTGATCTCTGATATTGATTGCACAGTTCAAGACTGGTTGAGTCTCCCATATCCAAATATTCCGAAATACGGAATATTTTTAGCATGAGTGAGATAGTGAAACCTTTGCTTTCTGATGGTTCAATGTACACCAACTTTGTTTAATGCACAAACTTATTAAAATACTGTATAAAATAACCTTCAGGCTCTGTGTATACGGTGTATATGAAACCTAAATGAATTTCATGTATGTACACAAACTTTTTTTTTTTTGCACAAAAATATTGTATAAAATGACCTGCAGGCTGTGTGTATAAGGTGTATATAACACATAAATGCATTCTGTATTTAGATTTGGGTCCCATTCTCAAGATATCTCATTATGGTATAATATTCCAATATCCAAAATACCCCTGGTCCCAAGCATTTTGGATATGGGAGACTCAACCTGTACTGTGAACTCTCTAATATCCAAAGGGCACAAGGTGGCTTAGCTGCTCCCCCCTATTTTGCTGAGAGTCCTAATATATACTGAATAGTGTTAAGAATGGGAAGCAGTTATTAGACCATCGGACTGAATGCCGCTGGTCTAAATACCGACGCCTAAAACCCGACGACTACCTTAATCCCAACGCTGGAAGACAGACACTGATCGAGCTTAGTCCGGCGCGTCATAACTGTTTGCTGCAGGGGGGGTTAGTGTTAGGCACCCCCTGGGGAGGGTTAAGGTAGGTGAAGGGGAGGTTCGGGTTAGGCACCCCCCACGCGGGAGGTTTATGGTTCGGGAAGGGGGGGCGTTAGGATTATGTTCCTTAGTGTGACAGCAAATAAGCAAAATTAAGTCTCCCTCTTACAGGGAAATGGTACAGCCTGCAGGTCACATGTTACATACATGACTCTACAGACACACACCTTTTTTTATAAACTCTAATTTTTGTTTTTAACTCTTACCTTATGACTGAGCGAAGCTTTCTGAAACATTTTGAATTAAAAAAATCAGTCTGATCGCTGTTTTAGGGGTATATTTACGAAAGTAAGAGTTTTTAGAAGTGGGGATGTTGCCCATAGCAACCAATCAGATTCTACTGGACATTTAACTAGCACCATCTAGAAGAAAATAGCTAGAATCTGATTGTTTTGCTATTGGCAACATCTCAACTTCTAAATGAACTCTTACCCCTTACCGTTCACAGCCGCAGTCGTCATTAGTATCAGCACTTGCCCGATGCTGGCTGCAGGAGATCTGTCAGAAACAGAGACTCCTTCGCTTTCATGCGCCTTAGAGTAGTGCGTAGCTCTGGTTACACACCGACTGCACTCCCATTACACTCCCACCAGACTGATCTCTTGAAGGTATTATGTCAGATGGTCAACCGTAACCATGTTGACATCCATAATGTAGACATGAGTCAATATGTCAGCATGCTCAAAATGTTGACATGTTCCCACTGTCGCCATGTAAAATGTCAACATTCTGATGGATGCCGACGGTTAGGGTTAGGCGCTGCCAGTAAGGAGGCTAGGGTTGGGCACTAGGAGTAGGGATAGGGGAATAATAACTGCTCTTGTGACCGGCAGTACCGTAAGAAGATGGTGGAGCAGCCGCTGCCGCCGGGGGTAGGTAAGTCACCACTGGTCGTCATGTCATCATATCATACATCACGTAGACATGATGAACTGTCGACATTCTAAGCATGTTGACAGCTCCACCATGTCTTTATTCTCACATCGACCATTCATACTACACCCACCCAGAAATTCAGATTTCATGCAAGATTACGGCCAACATCTGCCCAACTTGGAATCCCCCTGAGATACTCAAATAGGTGTAATTTAGCTTCTCTATTTGCGGCCATATACGTAACTGCAGCCAACTCGGAATCAGGCCCACGATGTCTAGTTATCGTGAGCTTTTTTTTTTTTTTTTACAGACATCACTATCACAATTTTTGCCCGTATTTAAAACCTTCACCCAAAACTTTTTATTATTTTTATTTTTTAAAACTTGAAGCCTTAGCAGCCTTATGGATTAGAAGCTGTAGGCACCTCTATATTCCTTTGCAGAGGATATCCAGTTCTACTAGAATGTGATTCAAATAAAATATTCATTTATTACAACTTATTATATTGCGCACACATATTAAGCAGTGCTATTACAAGTTCTCATCATATACACACTAGGGTTAATTACTGTCAGGAGCCAATTAACCTACCAGTATATTTCTGGATTGTGGGAGGAAACCCACACATACAAACTCCACACAGTCAGGGCCATGATGGGAACTGAAACCAAGACCTCAGTACTGTGAGGCAGTAATGATAACCATTGCATTATCCGTGCTACCCCAAAATATAGAATTCATTTAATACAAAGGATTTCATACAATCCAATCATGCTGCAAATGACCTGTCAGTGTCTGTAAATAAATGTGTATACTATTATGTTTGTACACCTAGAGCTTACCAATCTGGAAGCAATGCTAAGAGACAGAGTTACTGAATTGAAAAATCTTTGCATGTGTTACAAATGTAAGTGGTTGATTCAGTGCTGTGAATAAAACATAAGTTGTATAATCACTTTTTTAGATTAAAATAATTATGGTCAGAACTGTTGTCACTGGTTTCTAGTGAATGAATAGACTGAACATTTGCACCCACTACAAAATGGCTGTCGCCAGTGTGTGTATTTGGGTCTCTCTAAAGACAGCTATAAGCTATTGGTGTGTCTGCTAAAATCTAGTGAAGCTCAGTTTGCCAGTTCTAAACACACACGCACGCACGCACGCACGCACACGCACTCTCCACTGCAATCATTAAAAGTATTTTGGACCAACAATTAAGCACAATGCATGTTTTTAATTCTAGAAATATGAAAAACATTCTGAACCACACAGCTATAAATTAAGGGGACTGGGGGGGGAGTAAATAAGAAAATAAAAATAAATAAGGAAAATAAAACAAATTGCTCTCAATTAAAAAATAGTTGTATGCCTGGAACCCGCATATTGGTCCTAGCAGGTAAATCTTCAGTACCTTCTGTGTGCCACTTAAAACTGTTCCATGTGCCACGATTGGCACGTCTGCTGCTGCATACACACGTACAACCTGCACAACCAAAGATATCGGTGATGGATTTCCCTCCAACTTTCTGTAGTGCAGGGCAACAATATTCAGTGTACACACTGATGGATATCTAATAGATATTTTAGTGAAGTCATGTCTGTACAGGCAAATCTTGTCAAAATAGTCCTGCATGTACGGTCGACCATAGATATCGTTATCGTTCATGCGGGAACGCTCATCGTTGGTCGATCGTTCACTGCATAAAAACAAACGATATGGTTGATATCGGTCAGGAAAATCGTCCTGTGTGTATGTAGCATAAGGTCGCTGACCCTTTGTCACTGTGATCTGTGGCACTTTATTCATCATTATTTTCACACTTGTATTCTTGCGTTGGGCTCCAGGCTGTAATCCTGTGGGATAAGTGGTTTCCAAACAAATGTAGTTAGGGTGGTGGGAGTGAGACCAACTTAGGGTTTAAGAGTTGTTCTTATTTGTTTTTGTTTTTCTTTATACTTTTTTTTTTTTTTCTTTTCTAACATAGATTATGAAAGGTATTTAGCATTGCAGTCTTTGAAGGTTCTTTGTGGATACAACAAGAAATAATAGCGACAGGCTGCAGTAAGTAACTCTAGACAGATCTGTATATAGTTAATCAGATCTGAAAGTGTGCACAGTATGTTGGTTGTATTTTTCCGAATCTAACAGTATGTGCTCTGTATTGTGGAGATGAATACCAATTTTTGCACACCTAAACGTCCCCACTTATACAAGTGATGTATGCACCGTATAATGGATAACCAGCAAGTGTGAGATAATGGTGTATTTATAAATTATAGGTCCTCTCCAGCTATCAAAGTAGATAATATTTGATTATTACATAGAGATCTATTTAGGCTCAATGATATATTTAAGCAAATGGGAAAAAGCTGATGGTAGGTCCTTGCAGAAGTTCAGGATAATTATCATTCCCGGAGGTCCTGACTAGGGATGTAGTTTACATCCCGACGGACGAGATGCTGGCGGTCGATATACTGCCGCTTGATATACCGCCGCCGGACAAAATACCACCGCCAGTATCCCCAATACACATCAGGATACCGGCGTCTGAATCCTGACAGCCGGCATCCGATCGTAAGATGCCGGACACAGGTAAGTAATAGCCGAAGGGGGGGTGTGTTAGGTCACCCCCGGAGTGAATTTTGGGTTAGGCACCTCCCTGGAAGTGTTAGGGTTAGGCTGCAGGGAGGGGGGTGGGGGTAGAGGTGAGGGATGGTATACTTACCAGCCAGATGGGATTCTGTCCTTGCCAGGCTTCCAGGGTAGGGATTTGAGCTTCAGCCACTGGTATTTCATACCCATTCCCCAGACTATGCCCGGGAGTACTGAAGATACTTTAAACTTTGTACAGAGGAACCAGCACAAACGCTTCTACTTTTCTTCAGTGTAACTCTTCCCTGTTTGTAGGGTCAGTACCTCTGTATTGCCCCATAATGTCCACTGACCCAATTAACATCTGATCAGTCTCAGCTAAGAATTATTAGGATCAATGCAGCAGGCTGATAACCTGATCTAATGTGCAGCCATTGTCCATCCACAGTACTTAGGCCCTTCTGGATCCGTTCCTTCAACACAAGTGCGGAATGGTTGGATCTGCCCTACTTGTTTGCACATATTTGTGCCGTCTGCTTATAGGGGATGGGTACAGGATGCCTGCGCTCAGGATCCTCGGCGGTCAGAATCCTGATGCCGGTATCCCGACAGGGTCAGAATACACACACTTGTTGGTGAGTATTCTAACCCTCCCCCTATCCTAACCCTCCCTCCCCGGTGCCTGACCTTAACCTCCTCCCCCCCCCCTCCCCCAGTGCCTAAACTTGAAGGGCAACATTTTAGACTGAATGTATCACTATAGCAGGGGCTATACGTCACAGATCAAATTTTGCCCTTCAAAATTAAAATATACCCTCCTCACTGGTTACGTGTAGGATGCTAGAACATAGGCCTGCACTCTGTTATACCTCCAATTATCAATATAGTTTGCAGCATGAGTAGAAATGGCCTGATGTTACTATAGATGAGGTTGTTTATTTCCTTGGTATGTCATTTCCTCTGTGGGAAAGTGTCAGTACTTTAGTTAGTAGAAGACGTAGGAGTGGATTTGAACCGCAAAACATTGATAGGCATTAGAGAGAGATTCTATAGCTTGTTTACTGTGCTATATCAGTCTTGCTTATGGAGATAAAAGGAACGTGGAGGATTTAAAAGGCTGGAGTATTATGACAGATCTGTTATCACAGCAGCATAGTACAATAAATTTGCTTAACAGCAGCGCATTAGATTTATGGAGGTAATAACTACCTGCTGGAGATATGATTTCAGCAAAGCATTAAAAACCTGGGTTCTTAATCTATCACAAAGAGGCTTTTTCCCCCAGCATTTATGTGCAACTTTCATCTGTAAGCTGTGGTATTAGATAAGGTGCTTAATAATTCAGCACCAAACCTCAGAGTGTTCTAAGGTCCTAGAGAGGGGCAATAAACGCTGCTCCCGTCTTTAATATTAAGCACCAAATGAATGGAATATTCTGCCTGTTTTGAAGCTTCCCCACAGCAATACAATAGTACATCACCTATAAAGGCCCCTTCATAAAAAGAAATATAATACTAGGGGTAAGCAACGTGCAGCACTTAAGCTGCTGTGGAACTAGACATCCCAGTACCCCCTGCCACAGTCTTGTTATCCTGTACAGGGCATGCTGGGAAGCGTAGTTCCACAGCAGTTGGAGTGCCATACGTTGCCCACCCTTCATGTAAAACAATTACCCCAAAATCTGAAATAACTGCAGCATACAGTAAAAGCTTTTTGTATCTAAATTCACAGAAAACGCAGTTCATTATACTAATATACAGAACCCCAGTTACATATAAATCCTGCTGTTTTGCCCTCCCCAAAAATAAAGGCTTCTACCCAAAAGATTGCAGACTGCGCACACCCGGACATGTGTTTTATGGGATGATTGAATGCCTCATGTCTGCTCATTTAGGCATGATCACCTTTGCCTTCTGTTTCATGTCTGTTATTTGTATCATGATTCCCTCAAAGTATAGCGCTGTGTACATATGTGTCCTCATACATCTTTGCTTCAGTCGTGCCAAACAGCCCTTCTTAGTGAGCCTGGTCCTGTGCGACTCCACTAGCGTCGGGCGTCTCTTTTTTGCCAGAAAATGCATCTGTTGCAATGCGATGTGACTAGAAAGCACCAGCAGACTTTACGCTGATTGGCCCGGCAATCAAAAGCCAGGCCGCTGATTGGCTGTCAAACGGCGAACAGACAAACCAATCAGCTGCCGCTTACTACAGTAGCGGCCGCTGATTGGTTGGCGGCCCCGCAAGTGCAGGAAATCTTGTGGTCCTGGTGGGGAAGAGCTATATGTGTAACACAGAGCCCGGTACTGGTTCATTAAATACAGGGGACCCCTACACGTATCTTCACCTCCTATTTTTTGTACTAGGACTGGCTCACAGAGCCCAAGGCTGGTTATGATTTTGAATGGGAACCACCACGCAGTTTTTTTTTTCCCACACATTTTTTTTATTTTACTATCTATATATATATATATATATATATATATATATATATATATATATATATATATATATATATAATACACACAGGCAGCTGCTGATGTGTGCGGGCTGCGAGTTTGAGAATTGGAAAACACAATTCCACAACACACGATTCTTTATACATTTTGATTGTTTCAGCTGACAAGTCACCTGTGTCTCTGCGATGGTGTGCATGTTTAAACTCTCTGTCTCAGACCAGAAACGATTCTTAGTAAATGTACCCCTAAGAGTAGAAATAAGGGTAGGTTTGTGTCTAGTAGAATGAGATATATAATACTAATAAAAGATAATGCTTACATTCCATGACTGCCAGTGTCCTTACTTGCTATTATACAGATCAGCGCCCCTGTTGGATCAGACACACCCTGCATTGAGTTTGGTACACACTGTACAATTATCTGTCAGATCATCTGAGAATGTTATGTTCTGACAAATGGATGTTCGTGCGTACACATTCTACAATCCTCTATCTCTGATAAGTCTGCGATAAATCGCTCATAAAAGGAGATTAATCTGCTCACAGTATCTGATGACAGATGTTATTTTGGTTAGGTGGCCACTATACAGATAATGTGTGAAGTGTTTACTGTACAGCCTTTCCTCCCGATCACTAGGACAGATAAAGGGGGCAATTCTTTGAAAGAGGGTACTCCCCCATGTGTGTTTGCACCTGTAACAGGTTTGCACATTTATTGCCCTCCTCCATCTATGGAAAACTTGTGTTGCTTTAGTTTTCTGTAGTATAGGGAATTGTTGTCTTGTGACCTCCCTTTTTCAAACAAGGGTGCGCAGTATATATTTAGTACCAGGATTGGGGACTTAGGCAACTACTCATTCTTTTTATTGCAATATTTTTCTGCCTCCAGTTGTCCACCCAGTTATACCAAAACAAGAGTTTTATATTGGTTATAGTTCTGTTACAGTGTAACCCCTCGGTGTTCAGTGTGTATTCAACATTTCAAATAATATTCTACAATATATACAACTTCTGTTCCTCTCGGAATTAATTGTAATTTCCAGCCTGCTCAGCGCCCTGACCCAATTGCCTCCCATCTGGAATAACGCTTTGCAGCGACTTGGGATTTCCAGCGTAGTCTGTCATTAGCTAAGAGAACTCGACCACTTTTTTTTTCTCAAGGTGAAAACATTTCCTTATGACTACTAAGTTCATCCGCTCTTTAATCATTTCAAGAAATGATTTGTTGTCAAACTTCTAAATACCGGTTTTGCTTTTAAAATAAAAGAGCAGCGAAGTACCAGTTAGTCTGATTTATTTGATTTCCGACTTGAAGTGGGGGTGAGTTGTCGATCATGCTGGTTAGTGGAGCGTACACAGGGTACTTCTATGTTGCCTTGTTTTTGTTGCTGCAGGAAGATTCTTACAGCAGTGTTTTTCTGTTTTGGTTGATATTTAGAACATTGTGCCAATTAAAATAGCCTCTGGAACGTACTGTCACCAGGAGAGCAAATCCTATTTGTAAACCTGTTTTGATATCATAAGTGAAGGGAAGCAAGACTGTAACAGTAAGACAACCCCTTTAGGACATGGACATCTTGACCCCTGTGTCAGTTCATCTTCGGTTCATATCCTGTCTGGCCCTTTCCATAGAGAGATAATAAAGAACTGGGTTTCTTTGTCTGATCAATATAGAATCCATACTCAGAATGCAGTAACCAGCATAAGCTCACACAATAAATATTTCCTAATGACCCTGTTTTTCGGCTCTCCCTTAAGACTTTTTGATTAGCCGGAAGAGGATTTCACAAGGGTCTGTTTTCTGCGTCTGGTATTGGAATACATGTGATTTTACAATATGTTTATTTTTCCCCCATTGTGTCATGTTCATACCAAATTGTCTGTTTAATTTATTCTGTTCTTTATCTGATAAGATAATGCTCCATATGGTTTAACAAATTACTTTTTAGGCAAGGAAAACACCCCAGAGGAAATTTATAGTCTGTGTCATGCAGTTTTGAACAACCAGTCAAAATAAATCCTACAACCAGAATAAATGCCTAATCCACAGGTTCTCAAACACTGTCCTCCAAGCTCCCCAACAGTTCAGGTTTTAGAGAGATCCATGGTTGAGCACAGGTGGTTAAATTAATTTGATTTGGGAACGAATTAAGTCACCTGTTGTCACGCATGGATATTCCTAAAACCTAGACTGTTGGGGTGCCTTGAGGACCGAGTTTGGGAACCTCTAATTTGTATCCTTTACTCTCATTCCAATACTGACAAAACTCAACTTGTGCCCCTTCCTCTCTGAAATGATGTGAGAGTCGTTTATGACAATCAGTTTCTGGTAGGGTCAGACGTTCCTGTGACACGGAGCTCATGTGACCAGTCTGAACCAATTGCGCTGAAAGCTAGCAGCTTGATGATGTCACAGGGTGTTACCCAGGTGTATACTGAGCATTGCTTCCCACTACATGAGCTGATTACACACTCATTTATTTTTCTGAAGATTCCTTAAGAGTAAACATATGTTTATGCTGTATGTTCACACAGATGTGTCCTCATACACTATCACTGGGGTCGATATAACCAGCCCTTCACAGCACGCCAGGTCCAGCCTAACTGCCTGCGCCGAGGATCTTTTTTGCCCAGAAGTGCGTCTTCAGCGCAAATGGATGCAACAAACTTCTTCACGAACCTGCACTGATTAATGATGTATGTGACACTTGTAGATCTGTGTGTAACTGAGACTGAATCTGCATATGAAGTGCTACGATGCAGAGGGCGCAGCTATTTTGCACGCCAAGGTCCGTTGTGCTTTGCATACACACTCAGTCGCCCACAGATATACCAGAGTCGCATATCACATTAATCAGGACTGTTTCTTGAAGCGTTTTGTCGCATCTGTTTGTGACTAAAATGCGTTTTCAGGAGAAAAAGATGCTCGGCACAGGACTTGGCGACTTCCTCGTTCCGCATGGCTTATTAAGGCTAGGTGTATGAGGACACTTACTGTATATATCTATTTAATGTGGAGATGTGTGTAGGTGACAGGTAATGCTTTTAAGAATATAATTTCTTCTTTCAGTAGAATTGGTCCTTTGTTTGTTTGTTTGTTTGGACTCAGCACAGAAATCGAGGAATATTTTTCTCTGTAATTGTTGCAATTTTTAAATGTCACCCGGCCCTTACCGCTTTGTCTGTATGGTATTTCGCAAAAAAAAATTAAAAATGATTCTATGTTACCCATAGCAACCAATCAGATTGGAACGATTATGTATCTAGTGCAGTGGTTCTCAAACTCGGTCCTCAGGACCCCACACAGTTCACTTTTGAAAGGTAATCCAACAGGTGCACAGGTGTAGTCATTACTTACACTCACATTTTAAAAGATCCACAGGTGGAGATAATTATTTCACCTGTGATTTTGTCAGGAGACCTGGAAAACATGCACTGTTTCGGGTCCTGAGGACCGAGTTTGAGAACCTGTGATCTAGTGCGTTCTCTACAATTTTAGGTGGTAGCTGATTGGTTGCTATGGGTAACTTCTCCACCTGTCCTCATTGGAAAAGTTTGATACATCTTCCACATTGCACATGCCCTGACTGTATAGCTCCTTTATTATCATTGTTGCTATCTGTATTACTGTTTTTTGCTTTCCTTTTTAGAATGAGAACACAGGGATTATATAGATGGCAGATTCCCATAAAAGATGGCATTATAGATTGTATACCGTGTGTGTGCAGACATCTCCTAGATGTGTTTTAGTTAGTTTGTATTACCATGATTATTATGATTATGTTACTGTGTATGCTGGTTGTTACAGACTGCTGTGCCATATGTTGGGTGATCAATGAAAAAAATCCTGTCATTGTAACAGTGAAAGCTTGTAATCTCCTCCTCTGCTGCCCTCCGCCCTCTTCCACAGTTCAGAGATAATTCCACTTGGTATTGAAACAACAGAAAGCAAATAAAGCCTTAGAGGCAATCCGCTTATATTATGCCAGGACACGGATGAAACCCTATAATGGGATAAAGAGGGATCCAGATAATTATCTCCGCTGCATGATATCTGCCTCCTCTGCAGGTTACTCATGCCTCGCCAGCACAGGGAGAGAGACACATAATGGTCCCCTTTTTGTTGCTGAATGCAGCAGCAGCCCTTTAAATACAGGAGCATCCTCACCTATATTAGCCGCCTCCTTATCGCACATCTGTTATTGGTATTCTTTGGTCTAATTTCATTGTGTGTTGCTTCTCCCTGCTCCTGCTGTGAGAGTTGAGCGCCTGGAAGGAAGGAAGCCGCTTGCTTGGAGCGGGTTCAGCTGGTATGCAGGTGTTTGCAATTTAATATCAGATGTGCATTCACAGAAACTCATCATCGTAATGTTGCATGGTATTTGACGGTTCTTAGGGCCTGCATAGACTACGCAAGACTGGTGTCTTCCCCCATAGAGATGAAATCCATGACAGGTGCCTGCCCTTATAAAGATAAAGAAAAAAGGGGTATGACACTAGTCAGTAGTAAAATATCTTTAATAAAAAAAAAATTAAAAACTCACATATAATATAAAAGCAAAAATAATAATAAGTGAAATATTTTAATCTAAAAAACAATTATATTGCTCCAACACAATACAGTACAAAGATATGATAATCATAAAATGTAATTGTCAGCAAGACCACAAATTTATCAAAATTTAGATTCCTACTAAAGGATGTTTGATTGAATATAGCAGCAATATAGACAGTAAAACATATAGGCATATATTTAAAATACTTGCAACATGGAAATTCCCAGATATACTGTAGCTCCATTCAGAATAGTGCAATAAGTATCCTTTTGTAAAGAAAAATATGTATGTTGTCTCAATATATCTGTAAGAAAGTATCTTTATGCCTAAAGTACTTCAAGCAGGCACTTTGATAAGCTGAAATAGTAAACTGTATTTGGAGCTTGCAGAAAAAAACAGTCCAAACAAATAAGTTGGTATTTCAAGCTTGTAAATAGCAGGACTGTGGATTAATTAGGCGTGGGTCGTAGGGAGAGTTAGATTTAGATGGCATGCATGCATAGTGAATTGTTTATCCCAATACTCAATCCCAGGTGGGTATCCCTTGTGTTTAAAGAATCTTAGTCCAGAGACCACTTGTTTTTCCCGGATCACATTGGTCTTTTTAGCCGGCAGTAGTATTGCTGAACACAATAAGTTGAAATGGGGAACCACGCAGTCCAACACCGACCCGTATACAATCAAGCCTCTCAACAGATGGGCACTTATTATGCGTTTCTCCGCCTCTCAGGCTCGTCGGGGCTTCCTCAGAAAGTATGGCCCCTAATTGTGCCAGCCTCTATAAGTAGTAACGCGCCATTAATTAGTAACAGTTGTTTTATTAGGCGCTTTATACTGCGCATGTGTCCTCTCATCTGCGCTACAGACAACTGATGTAGCTCTGCTTCTCAGTATACTGCTAATAATCCTGATTTCAACAATTTTTCTTTAGTGGTTACAACCATGCGTCATTGTACAGATATATATATATGTTTCAAGTGGGTTCAAACTAAGAGATCCCAGATTGGTGGATTCCCAGAAATGATGCTTAAACAAACAAATTGTATATAAAAGTGTACATTTATTATAATACTTAGCTACAGTCGTTGATTAATTCAGTAGATACAGCAATCACATCAGCAAATCTAGGATCCCTTCTCTCAGCATCTAGAGACTGGATTATGTTCAAACATCCTAGCACTTCTGCAGTCAGTGTTGTTCCAGGAAAAAGGCTAATTCTATACTGACACATTACAGCTTATATAGGCTGTTTCTGAGAGAAAAACTCCTAAGTAGGCATTTTAACAGGTATAAAGGTCAACGTTTATGGTGTGTATTTTGTATTAGTTGAAGGTAACACATTGTTGATTCAGGATTAAGCATGTCTGGTCTCATAACTAAACATTTGCAATAGCTAACTAGTTAGCATTCTAAAACATATTGACATATACTGGACTTTGTCACAATCTGTATATGATGCAAAACAGACTGAGCACTGAACATCAAAAATGGCTTGAAAACTCCATTTTGGTTACTCCTGATACAGCCGCTTCCCCGAATTTTAAGGTTCCATATATACTGCCCCTTTCCCTGTCACAATCCAATATCAATGTTTCTTTATGGCACAAGAAATATTTTATTATATCAGAATTAAAGGTGCAATATAACCAAAATAAATTATTTAATTTTATCTTCTTAAAAAAAAATTATATATATATATGTGTGTGAGAATTACAAATATATGCATATATAGAAAAAAAGTGTAAATTGATATATTTATACCAGTGTGCTAAATTTTAAAAAATAAATTAAAAAATGAATATAAATATATAATCTGTTAATATATGGAAGAGAGGGGGCGTTCCATAGTACTTATAAAAGTTTAAATCATAAAAACATAAACAGACAATCCTGTTTGTAAACATGTAACATTCGTACCATAAATCACACTGAGTGGGCTGATTACCACTTGGTTTCAATGTAAGTATACCCGGCAAGCACAGTCAGCCGCTCCTTATCCTCCAGGGGGTAAGCCACGCACCACTCGGGGGCTGCAGCACATCTCTCCACCTCAGACCGGGGATCGGGCACCGGGTTACGTGTTCGTTGCTTCAGCAAGCCACGCCCTAATGCGTTTCGTAATAACTTAGTCAGAAGGCTGGCTTGCATGACACTAAGGGAATGTATAAAAACAGACTGCTAGCCAATCAACTGTTTCTCCTATTTGCATATACTAACAAATGGACTGAGCATACTGATTCAGTGTAATAATCAACTATCACTGACAACACGGCTTAAGTAAAACATTGATAACCCGCTGCCGCATATACCAACATTTTACATTTAAAACCATTTTACATATATGACATACATTTTACTAAAGAGTCAATCCGCTGTACGGAGATCTTAGAATAGCCTCCCTGCAGCATTCACCAGACTCTGAGACATACAGTGGGTTATCAATGTTTCTTTTTCAGAGGCATGGATAACTGGAGCCGGCACTTTAAATAATTTAGAAGTGTGAAGCTCCTCCCCCTCTATGCCCCATCAGCCCTCACTTTAAAAAATGTGCCTACTTGGAGCTGGTCATAATCCGTGTGCTCCAGCAACACATCTATTTTATTTATTTAGGTTATTTTATTTTATAGCATCTTTTTGACACTTTTAGGTACCCTTCGCCACCTCTCTAAAGGTGGGGTCCGGGTACCTGGCGCCCTGTCCTTTATAGAAGGCAGGAAGGAGTGCACAGTGCTTATACTAAAAGCACTGACAGCTCCTTACCGCCACAGCACATTCTCAACAAGGAAGAAGAGAAGTGCTGACTGCAGAGAGACTTCTATTGGGGACCACGCAGTGAGTAACCACTTGCGCATCCCCCGGCTCCCAGCCCCGCCGCTGCTCAGTGTTGTACAAACTTAGTGTGCTGGGCAGCTTATATAGAGCGCTACACGCGACTCCCCTGCTCTCCCTCCTCCCGCTATTACAGGAGACACTGGGCTACAGCGCGGCACCCGGATCTCCCTCCACCCGTTGCTCAGCGCAGCTCACTGCTCTCCCTCCTCCCGCTGATTAGCGCGGCACCAGGTCTCCCTCTTCCCGCTGTTACAGTGGCACGGGGCAGCTTATGCAGAGAGCTGCTCAGCGCGGCTCCCTCAATCCCTCTCCCCGCTGTTACAGTGGCAAACAGACTAAGCCAGATGCCACTGGGTCCACGTTATGTGATGCTTGTATAACAACGGGTTCACAGATGGCGATTACTAGCTCTTCTGCTCCGCCATGGGCAGGAGACACCCTGGTTCAGAGTAAAACGGTGCCTGCACCCTCCACTTCCTACCAAAAAAATTTGGAGGAAGTTTTACAGGAAACCCCTCAGGAGTTAGAGTCCGCCTCCCCCGGGGTGGAATCTCTAATCTTGGCAGTCAGAAAGGTCTTTAATTTGCCTGAGGAGATAGTTACTGCATCCCAGGAGTGGGAACTATTTCACGAACAACCTAAGAGTTCAGCGTTTTGTTTTTTTTTCCGTTCTCACAACAACTTCAACAACAGTTATCAGTGGCCTGGAAACAGCCGGATAAGCGGTTCCTAATTCCATGCAGGTTTCCCCCTAGCTACCCTTTTCCATCCATGATGGAGAACTAGGAAACACCTCCTCCTGTAGATGCGTCTTATTTCAGTCTCTCTAAGAAAACAGCAGTTCCGGTGCCGGGAGCTACTGTTTTAAAGGACCCTTCGGATCGTAAGTTTGAGACAACACTATGATCTATATATACCGCAGCAAGAGCTCAACTTTGACCTACCCTTGTTACTGCCTGGGTTAACAAGGCTGTGGTTTGCTGGGTTGACCAGTTGATTACACTCTGGTACTTCCAGAGCAGAATTAAGTCTACTAGCAGAACACATCTGTGAGTCTGCAGTTTACTTAGGAGAAGTTTCTAAGGATATCAGTCAGATTAGTGCCTGCATACCTGCATCTGCTATTTCTGAACGCAGAGCTCTGTGGTTGCGCGCTTGGCAGGCAGACGCAGAGTCCAAGCGTGCGGTTGAGGGTTTACCATTCACGGGTGATATGCTTTTTGGCCCGGAATTGGACAAGTGGATATCCTAGGCCAGGGGGGGTAAGTCCTCTTTCCTCCCGTCTACTGCTCCGGCTTCCAGAAGACCTTATACTGGACCTTCGTTTCATTCCTTTCGAGCGCCTCATTCCTTTTGTGGTAGAGCCAGAGGTGCTTCCACGCAACCGAGAGGCTGCAGAGGTAAAGGTCGTCCACACACGGTTGCACGTAGACCAGAGCCTAAACCAGCTGAGAAACGGGTGCCTTGACGGTCTTCCGTCCCACCTGGGGTTTCCTGCGGTGGGAGCACGCTTGCAAGAATTTCATGTTCTACAGGAGGCTATCAGGTCTCTAGTAGTTTCATCTGTGCTAGTTCCGGTTCCGGAGCATCGGCGAGGTATGGGGTTTTACTCAAACCTGTTTGCAGTGCCCAAACCGAATGGTGCGGTCAGACCCATCTTAAACCTCAGGTCCTTAAAATCTGTCTCTGAAGATGTATCATTTCAAAATGGAACATCTGCAGTCCGTCATTGTGAGCTTGGAACCAGGGGGTTTCTTATTATCCCTGGATATCAAGGAGGCTTATCTCCATGTTGCCTTTGGGAACCACACCAAGCTTTTCTGCGTTTTGCCATATTGAAAGATCATTACCAGTTTCGGGCATTGCCGTTCGGGTTATCCTCGGCTCCACGCATATTCACCAAAATCATGTCAGTCATGATCGCTCTCCTTCGGTCATCAGGAGTGAACATGGGGCCTGATTCAGAGCCGGACGCTCTGAACGAGCGCCCGCTCTGAATCAGGGTGTTTTTTTTTTTTTTGGTGCGTTACCACCCACAGCTTATGCGAGCATCCATGATGATGGTCAAGACCATCGCGACCATCGGGCTTGCGACGAGACCCTGCGGTAGGGTCTCGCTGCCGCAAGCCCTGGAGTGATTTTGGCTCTATCAGAGCCAAAATCACTCCCACTGAAATCACTAGTGATGTCAGTGGGGCCGGACCCAGACGGTAGGTGTTCCCATGGGAACGCCTCCGTCTGGGCTGTCACTCACTATCGACAGCATGCCCCATTTGGTGCGAGACCCCGAGCGACGGCTTCCCCGTCGCTCGCCGGGTCTTGCGCATGCACACGACGGAGCAGCCTCCGTCGTGCGCATGCGCATTTGGGTACCATCGACCCGCTTGCGAGCGGGTCTGAATGAGACCCATAATCCTTTATTTGGACGAT
This sequence comes from Taudactylus pleione, assembly GCA_031769625.1. Classification (NCBI taxonomy): domain Eukaryota; kingdom Metazoa; phylum Chordata; class Amphibia; order Anura; family Myobatrachidae; genus Taudactylus; species Taudactylus pleione. The sequence continues at coordinate 2,364,641 of JAUIMM010000628.1, read as the reverse complement.
CTGTTGCTCAAGGCTCCATCGGTTTCTCTTCTATCAGATCATACCTTACTGACCTATCACACTCTAACCCAACACGGTTGGATAATCAGCTTCAAGAAGTCAAATCTCAATCCGTCCCAGAAGCTTCTATTTCTGGGCATGATAGTGGATACGGAATCACAGGATTTTTCTTCCAACAGCCAAGGCCATTGATATCCGGTTGTTAGTTCAGCTAGTTCTCAGTCCAAAGAAGGTGTTAATGCTTCTTTGTCTGCGTCTCTTAGGAAAGAGGGTAGCTGCTTTCGAGGCATTACAGTTCGGCCGATTTCACTCCAAGGTTTTTCAGCTGGACCTGTTGGCACAGGGGCAGGGTCTCATCTGCTTCTACATCAACAGATCCATCTGAGCCCGATTACCAGACTGGCCCTTCTCTGGTGGACGTAATCCACAAATCTTTTAGCGGGCCGGAGATTCGGAGTGTGGGACTGGATCATTGTAACAACGGATGCCAGCCTCCGAGGATGGGGAACAGTAGTCCTCGATTACCAATTTTAGAGGGTCCCCTCTAGAACAGAGATGGCCATAAATGCATTGGAACTCATAGCACTTTACAATGCTCTGATAGAGGCAACCGAGTTTCTAAAGGCTCATCTGGTAAGAGTTCAGTCCGACAACGGTATGGCCGTCACTTACAACCACCAAGGAGAATCTCTTGAGTCACATGGCTATGCGAGAAGTAACTCTGATCCTCCGGTGGACCGAGAACCATTCAGTAATCCTGTCGGCGGTATTCATGCCGGGTGTGGACAACTGGGAAGCAGATTACCTAAATTGACAGGAAATCCATTCCGGGGAATGGAAGCGTCATCCAGACGTGTTCAACGTGCCGATACGTTGATGGGGATGTCCTCAGGTGGACCTCATGGTGTCACGACTGAATTGTCAGCTACCATACGTGGAGATCTGCTGGCGGAAGCAGTAGACGCTCTGACAAGTCAGTGGATCTACGACTTCGTTTACCTTTTTTCTTCTGATTCCACTTCTTCCTTGTCTTCTAAAAAAGGAAAAGACAAGCGACAGCCTCTGTAATTCTCGTGGCTCCGAACTGGCCTTGGAGAAGTTGGTTCTCGGACCTTCGATCCCTATTGTCAGACGATCCGTGGTCCCTTCCTCTGCGCCCGGATCTTCTACAGCAGGGCCCTTTCATACACCCCAACCTAGCACAACTGCGTTTACCGGGGTGGCTCTTTCGCCAGTTTCGGCTGCGCATTATCATCTCATTTGGCGTGCTCATATCTCACCCGGTTTCTGCTTTTCCTTCAGACAGGTCTGGATTTTGGCCTTCGTCTGGGAACCTTAAGGGTGCAGGTCTCTGCCTTTTCTATTTTCTTTCAAGGGAAATTTAAAATTGGCCCTCATTCCTGAGGTGCAGACGTTTCTTCAAGGGGTCTTGCGCGTGCAGCCCACTTTTGTACCTCCAATAGCTTCCTGGGACCTAAACTTAGTGATTCTGTTTCTTCAGTCGCCCATGTTTGAACCTTTGGAAGAGGTTGATCTTAAGTACCTGTCTTGGAAGACTGTTCTCTTCCTGGCTCTCGCTTCGGCTCGTAGAGTTTCAGAAGTGGGTGCTCTCTTATAAGCCAGATGGCAGCCTCTTTCCTTGCCAAGGTTGTGTCGGCTTTTCATATCAATCAGCTTATTGTGGTACCGTTGTTGGTGGAGGACTCTGGTGTTTCTTCTACCTTGGATGTGGTTAGGGCTCTCTGCATCTATGTTGCCAGGACAGCGTCCATCTGTAAGTCTGAGTCGCTTTTTGTCCTCTATGATGCTGTTTGGAGGGGTTGGCCATCGTCTAACCAGACTTTGGCACGTTGAATTCGGCTGACTATTCATCAGGCTTATGTTAGTGTCGACTGTCGGCCTCCTTCGTCCATTAGGCTCATTCCACACACTCTGTGGGTGCGTCATGGGCGGCTGGTAGAGAAGCCTCCACGTCACAATTGTGCCGTGCGGCCACTTGGTCTTCAGTTCACAGGTTTGTCAAGTTTTATAACTTTGATACGTTTGCTACTTCGGCATCCCGTTTTGGCCGCCTAGTTCTGCAGGTGCCGCAGAGCGCTCCCGCCCGTGGGGAGAACTTTGGGACGTCCCCAGCGTAAGCACCTCCAGTGTCCCCTAGTGGATGAAAGAGAAAATGGGATTTTGGTACCTACCGGTAAATCCTTTCTCTGATTCCATAGGGGACACTGGACGCCCACTTCAGCGCTCTTAGCTTGCCTGTTCGGCTTGTTCTGTGTGTTGTATGATATATTGTGTGTTCTTCTCTCCTTTTTCTTACTCCGCTTATTCTCCATCTCCTCTCGGTCTTCATTTTCTAAACTGAGGGCTGATGGGGCATAGAGGGGGAGGAGCTTCACACTTCTAAATTATTTAAAGTGCCGGCTCCAGTTATCCATGCCTCTATACCCCAGCGTAAGCACCTCCAGTGTCCCCTAGTGGATGAAAGAGAATTATTGATAACCCGCTGTATGTCTCAGAGTCTGGTGAATGCTGCAGGGAGGCTATTCTAAGATCTCCGTACAGCGGATTGACTCTTTAGTAAAATGGATGTCATAAATGTAAAATGGTTTTAAATGTAAAATGGTTTTAAATGTAAAATGTTGGTATATGCTGCAGCGGGTTATCAATGTTTTACTTAAGCCGTGTTGTCAGTGATAGTTGATTATTACACTGAATCAGTATGCTCAGTCCATTTGTTAGTATTTGCAAATAGGAGAAACAGTTGATTGGCTAGCAGTCTGTTTTTATACATTCCCTTAGCATCATGCAAGCCAGCCTTCTGACTAAGTTTTTACGAAACGCGTTAGAGCGTGGCTTGCTGTTGCAACGAACACATGACCCAGTGTCCCGGTGCCCGATCCCCGGTCTGAGGTGGAAAGACGTGCTGCAGCCCCCGAGTGAGTGGTGTGTGGCTTACCCCCTGGAGGATAAGGAGCGGCTGACGGTGCTTGCCGGGTATACTTACATTGAAACCAAGTGGTAATCAACCCACTCAGTGTGATTTACGGTATGAATGTTACATGTTTACAGACAGGATTGTCTGTTTATATTTTTATGATTAAAACTTTTATAAGCACTATGGAACGCCCCCTTTCTTCCATATATTAACAGATACTATACCCTGTGGGATTCCAGGAGACCTCGAAAAGGGGAGCAGCGGCTTCAACATAAGAGCCTAGTGCAGACGTCACATCCTATACTAGGATAAAGAGTGCTGGACTAATTTATTTTCATTCTTTAATTTCATTGAATATTCTACACGCAAATGGTAATATGAGCACCTGCTTATACTGTTTATACATCGATATATATATATATATATATATATATATATATATATATAATATAATCATACAAAGTCGGCACTCACTTGCTTTTCAAACTGCAACTCCTTTGAATACAGGGAATGTTGGTTCCAAAATATTGCAATAACTTGTTAAGCTGACCAACCACTTCACGGTCATTCCCATCTGGCCAGTCCCTACACTGATTCTCAGATAAATGATCTTCGTCTGCCACCTTTGGCTCAAGCTTGCATACATTTTTAACATTAATATGGGTCCTGGCTTAAAGCGACCGGACCACAACCAGTGATATCAGTTAATAAGCACCTGGCGATAGACAAAAATAGTGTCTTACATTTGAAAAACAGGGTTCCCTAGCAAGTGTGACCACACAATTTAAATAAATGACAGGCTTAATCCATGATTCGAATAGAGCAAATGAATGTTTAAAACCTACCTATCTCATATTCAAAAAAATACAAAATTGAGAGTGCTGGCAGACAGATAGAGATATATATATATATATATATATATATATATATATATATATATATATATAGAAAAAAATATTTTATTTGCTCTAGTTTCCTTAGTCAATGGTAGCACTGTAATAAATTATATTCTTCCGCCCCTGACCGCCTCTTGCTGTCGGTGGGGGTTGTCATTATGTCGATATTGTGAATGTTGACGTTACAGATTTAGGGGTAGTTGTAGGGCTGCAACAGTAGAAAAAAACGCACATTTCCGACATTCTGGTGCCGATACTTTGTATTACACCCGCTGGTGGTGGTATGCTGTTTTAAGAGCACATTTCTGTTCTTGCCTCTTGTAGTATACAGCTATTCCAAAAAATCTAATCCTGCAGAACTAAAGTATACTGTTTATATCACCCTGCTTCATTAACAGGTGGCAACCACAATCAATTAAACTTTCACGTGCAATGTTTAACCTCGCATGCCTGTACAAATCATATGATTGGAATGCTCCTAGGCTGCACTAAATGGCTAAACAGCTGCTCATATTACATATGTCTTAATCGGAAATGGGGATGTTAACATTGCAACTACTACTACTGATATTGCTGTATTCAAGGGAAAGTGAGTGAGCACAGAGTCATCGTAATTCTCACAATAATCTGCCCCATTCCAAAACTATGCCACCAGCTGACACTTATGCGCAAGGGGATCGCGCTACAAAAAAATGTATGTTCATTAATGTCAAATAGTTGGATTAACTGTTTTTCAAAGAAATACCAAATGTGTTCCCTTTTAACTGCTGCATTTTTCTTTAAAGGAAATGCACTCTGGGCGTGTGACCAGGCCTGCTGGATTTGCTTCCTTGCAGTAAATAATGGTGGCTGGACTCTGATCGATATATCACCCGTTCCATTAAACGGACGATACATCTATAGTGCATCGGCGTGTGTGTACAGGTGATATGTCTGTGAACAACATCGTTCACATCTGCCCTGCACCACAGCCGATACCGATATATCTTGCATATCATTCGGCATGTCTGGCTGTGTGTACGGGCGACCTGTCGCTACACTTGCTGCAGGGACCTGGTGGTGATGGGCACCTCAACTGCCCGCCCAGTTGTGATGTCAGTGCAGACACATCGGCCGAACGATTGATAAGTGTGTGTGCCCTTACCAGTCGTTAGGTAGGCCTTCAGCCTGCTGTGTACCCAGCTTAGATCTTAGTGTACCCATCTTCTAGAGCTTTAAGAGATCCCAAATGTTGTCACGCCAGCACTTTTGCTATTAAAGCCGCCTAGCAAAGCACAGTGAACTAAAATACCAGTGCTGACACGGATTCACCTCTTCCAATTACCGCAAAGCAGGAAGAATCTAAATGAAGCTGGTAATATTCTAAGTCTCTCACTACTTATCATTTCGCCATTATAGAAAAAATAGTGTAATTTTCTGATTCAGATCAGGTCAGTGAGCTATAAATACAAAGAGGAATTATTGTAGATTTGGGGGGGGGTAATTATCACTGGGAAATGTGACCGCTGTAATGCCATCTATTCAGTGTTTAGGAGGACGACAAAGCAGAAAACTCATTTTGAGGCACTTTTGAGAAAGACTATTACCCAGTGTCATAGTAACAGTGAATAAAAAAAATATTACAAATATCTCAGAATTAACAGGGACTTTGAGTTGAAAAAGTCTCTATGTAAAGGTATGAACACAGCAATATTATTGTACCAGAATCACAACTTTATTAAATGCATTATTCTTTGACACTTTGGGTGCTATGTAAAAGTGTTTCCATTTGTGCTTCTTACATTATAACTGTAAGTTACTGTAACCAGAAAACAAGGAGGCATTTGCATTCTCTCAGCAACCTGCCACTTATGTTGTGAGGTCAAGTAGATGACACTTTTAAATATCGGGATTTGAGTCACTATGACGTGTACAGTAGAACTTGCCTGAGCTCTGGGACATATATGAAAATGATCACTGCACATGTAGGCTTGAGACTTTTTCTTTTTTCTTTTTGGTACATTTATTTTTCAATGTGTATTTCAAACCTTTCCTAAGGTGCATTACCTTATTGTATTTCGTATTTAACCCCTGCTTGTCTCTGAAGTGTGCTGGGAAGGAACAACCTTTTAGCCAATCACATCACTGGAATCCTTACAGCAGCACAGAGTATTTCAGAAGTTTGTTGAGCTGATCTTCTGGCTGGCAGTGATCTAGAGCATTGTTTCTCAAACTCCGCCCTCACGGCACACAAGCAGTGCGTGTTTTCAAGGTATCCTCAGGAAAAATTAGCAGGGTCATAACTAGCTATGGGCAACCGTTACAATTGCACAGAGCGCAAAGGCTCTGTGGGTGGCACAGTCGCCCCGCCCTTGCTCCTGGCTAGCAGGGTGCCCGAAACTGCACCGTGCTGGCAGGATTGCTGCTGCAGCACTCACCAAGCATCCTGTGGACATTCCCGACAGGCACCCTGTATAGTATATGCAGCCAATCAGGCGTCCTCAGGTCACGCCCCCTTCTGTGCGTTGTAATGACGTCATGCTTGCGACCCGCACGCTCAATGAGCGGGGCTGCCACAGGGCGCAACTGGGCCCTGTTACAGCTCTAATAGTACTACCTGTAGGTCTAATGTATTGATCTATTGTATATTCAATTAACGCACCTGTGCTCCAGCTAGATGATCTGGAAAACATGCACTGTTAGGGTTCCATGAGGACTAGGTTTGAGAAACCTAGAGGATTTCCATCAGAGCTTGGGGAGGATTTCCATCAGAACTTGGGGTGATTAGAATTTCCAACGTGATTACCCAGTAAGAGGTGCATTCAGTTAGGGATGTGTTGTGGATGATGCCTGCTATGTGTCATTGCGACAGCATTGGAACTCCGGCAATAGCACCCTAAAAAGCGGCTGATCTGCGCACTGCTTCTAATTGAATTGAGCCTGAATGGTTTTACAGAAAGCTGATATCAGATACAAATACTAGTACTTAACGGTCTTCATCCTGATATCCATCCTAGCTGCAAGACTGTTTCTGAAAAGCCACCAAAGCATTTAACTATTGTCACTTCCCTGCCAGGATAATGTCAACACAATGTTAATAGTGACTGTATTATCCGTCTGTAACATCTACAAGGCACACAAGGGAACCACTGTTCTTTTTCCGAGGCAGAGATCAAATTAAACAACCTCAGAGATATAATTGTAGTATTTTTCTCTCTTGCTAGTATTTCCTGCTTAATGTGCCCCCACCACGCCCCTATACACACTCACTCACACTCACACACACTCACACACACTCACACACACTCACACACACACACACACACACACACACCTACTACGCTCCTCAGCACTTTATCATAACCTCTTACGGTTAATATTACACAGGCCGTTTCTAGCTTGCAGCAAATGGGAAAAGTGCTGGTCTAATTAAGATGGATGTATCTCCTGAGAGGTCTACAGTTAATGGAAGCTGTTAAGTCCAGAGGCAGACAAGGGAGCAAGTGTTCATTTTCCAAGGCCCGAGCTCAAGTGAAGGAACCACAAAGATAAAATTCTGGAAAGAAGAAAAAAAAAATCATTTTATGCCAGTTAAACATTAGTACTCCCAAACTTAGCGGCTCATTTCACACGCGTTCCACCCTGTATTCCTGTCATAGAGTTGCAGGCGCTGTGACTCGGCAGATAATGGAGCAAATCAGAAGCTTCTCGCTCTTTAGGGAATACTTATCAACATATGAATAATGCTCCTTTTCATCAGATTGGTGTCCTGTGATCTGTGTGTGTACGGCGCCCAGCATTGCTATTCTGGAGTGTTTTAAAACAGGTCTCTCGTGTATTGCAGGCAGATTGCCATGTTCCCCCGGATCAGCTGATATTTTTCAGTCTGTCAGCAAAACGGCATAACCGCTACCTAAACACAACAAATAATTCCAGATATATATACACTGCGTTGTTTCCTTTCATTCCTAAACAGTCTTAATGGTCAAGCCATCAACTTATCTGAGACCTTGACATTTAGGTATACTTCACTACTTTTTATGGACTGGGAAGGGATTTCCAATGCGATTTGGTAGAGCGGCAGTTGGGTCTGGCCGGCTCTTGCCTTAGAGGTAAAGCTTCATATGAAATCTAAAATCTAAAAACACTAAAAGTTGCAAAGTTTTAAAATTGTTTCATACTCTCCCCCATGTAGTCGCTCTCTGCTCTGGTGCTTCTAGCATACTTTGGTCTGTATCTCAACAGTTGTTGCATCAGCTGAGTGTGCTAGAAGCACCACCCCAGGCAGGAAAGAGGAACTACACGGGTTGTGACAGGTGCAGGGCGCTAGAATGAACACTATAATATACCTGAGTATTTTCTTATGTCTTTTTTTTTCCCCACACGGCCTGAATTCACTGAGTATCAACTCTCTCTACTACCGCGCTGCATTTCCATTGATAAGTACTGTGATGTTTTCATATGTACAGTAGAAATACAGGGGAGGAGGTAAGATACACATCGGTATTGGGGTCTCCTCACATAAGGAACTTATTTATCATTTTTTTCCTATACAAGTTTAACCATGTCCGCTCTGTTGTTGTTAGACTTATCAGCGGTTGTTGTATGAATCACACACAGAAATAAATACAATATCTGATGAATAATTCTCCTGCGCAGGGTGCCAAGGCTTGTCTACCTTTGTTACAATTTCTTCTTGGTAATGGGAAATTCACAGAAAATTGCTTTGTCCTATTTTCCTTCACCTCTCAGTGTCTCTCCGTGCAGTTGTTTTCCTCTCCGCACGATATTGCATCATTACGGAGTGATTGGCCTGACCTCACATTTAGTGATGGGGAGAGACGCACAGTGCAGGTAGCAGGATGTGTAAGGCTTTGTCAGGAAGACTAGACACAAATAATGCAAATAGGGTTATTGTCAGCTAGCCATTATAGACCGCACACAGGGGAGACAGCCATATTGTGGCAGAGCCAATATTTATGTCAAACTTATTCTTTTTCAGGAAACTAGTGGTATATTGATTATGCCGAGGGGGTGGGGGGGGGGCTGTGAATGGAACTTTTTCGTGGAAAAAAGCTGCGACCGCTGCAGCGCAGCACTTTGTATGCTGATTCAGAGGCTCAGTCGCACACAGATATACAAGTATTACATATAAACTTAATCAGCACAGTCTCCTGGTGCGTCCTAGTCGCATTGTATTGCAATTTAGAAGCAATTTCAGCAAAAACGCAAGAAAGAAGCCAGGCGCTTGCAGTCTCACGGGACCTGGTGCACCAAGAGGGGCAGTTTGGTGCGACTGCAGCAGAGATGTTCGAGGACACATCTGTATAGTACTATAAAAGCTTGCCTTGAGTGGGCTGTTTGCTGGATACGCAATGGCTGTAATGATCCCACATCACTATCCTCTACCATTTGGCCTATTTCACTCCCCCCCCCCCCTGTGCTGTGCCAGAAAAAAAAACACACACAGAAAAAAAAAAATAGCAACTTACCTGATCCCCGCTCTTGCCGACATCTGCCACTGTCCACTCCTCTGGGCCCGCTCTCGCTCTGCACTATGGGATGGGAGAGACGTCATGACATCTCTCCCATTACCCGCTGCAGGGGGAGCTGGAAGGCGGAGCTCATGAGTGAGCTCCAGATGGCTCCCTCTGTAGAAGCAGCAGCCAATGAGAGCCTGCCTGACTCTCATTGGCTGACTGCTATAACAAACACACCACCGCCACTGGCAGCTGTGTGTGTTTGTTACTGTGTAGGGCAGACCGATCTCACTGCAGATTGCCCTACACTTGTGGGGCCCGGGGAACTAGCGGGGCTAGTTCAAGCTCCTGGGTTAGTCCACCCATTGGCTGCTGGTGGCACTGCCGGACCGCGCCCCCCCTTTGACCGGCGCCCCTGGCGAGTGCCATCCTGGCCAATGGGTAGATACGCCCCTGTGTTCTCTATACTTCATAATCCATAAGGTTACATTGTTCTGCCACTTCTGACTTTTCTCATGACTATTGATGGTTAAGTTAATGGCACAATAAAACCTTATAGAATTAGTGTAATGTGTTTTATTTACTTGATTTTAATCCATTATAAGAAGGGCACAATAAAACCTTATACAATTAGTGTAATGTGTTTTATTTACTTGATTTTAATCCATTATAAGAAGTAGGATGTGATCCTGTATAAAGAGAATAGAGAATGTCTCTGAATCTCATTGTTTACCTTAGACTGTACTGGGGAAAGGCTTGCTTTTTGTGGAATATAAAGGGCAAAACTTCAAATTATTATTATTTTTGTGTGTTTGGAAACCTCAGTCTGTAGTGTAAGTGAAATGTAGAATGCATTAGTCTTTCTACTAAGCACAATTTTTAAGAACATTGTTGAATGACTCAATTTTTACGGAATATCTTCCTAAATGCCATAAACCGGAGAACGTACAGGTGGCATTTAGCATTCCTGGTGGTTTGTCATGAAGTGTCAGATCTGTGTAGCTTGGACCACTGTACCTGACAGCGGGTCAGATGACGTATAGGCTACACGGGCCCTGTTCATGGTTTTCTGATTTTCAAAATTCAAATGTTTTGTAACCGCTAATATGAGACTTTAAAAATAAACTTTGATTGATGTGAGTGTTTCTATTCCTATTCGTTTTGTGGGCAGTTTACAGCTATGAGTCATTCCAGTGTGTACATTAATGAAGACCTCTCTTGTCAGCGAAGTTTAATGTTCCAGTGTTTCATTTACACCAGACGTTTTATGTGAACACTTGCTGTTTTGTTTCAGCTACAGGTAAAATAAACTGGATCTTTTTAGTAAGCTTGGATTGCAGGCATCAAAATTAGTATGTGCCTCAACACCAGGGGTCTTCAACCTTGGCCCTCCAGCTGCTGTGGAACTACACATCCCAGCATGCACTGCCATAGTTTTAGCATGCTGTTATATCAAAAAGGTGGCAGTGCATGCTGGGATGTGTAGTTCCACAGCAGCTGGAGGGCCAAGGTTGAAGACCCCTGCTCTACCACATCTGGCCTTTTTGTATTTACAGTGTGTTCATTTAAATTCAAAATTACTGCATACAGGGCACACGTACGAGGGTGGTTCAATATGTAAGCTAACAAGGCCTCTTACGTGTGTAATGTTCTCTATTTCGTGCTAATTTCCCGCTAGGCCAGAGCGGGTAGACCACTGCTTCCCCTGAGACGAAGTAAGCATCCATGACATGGAAACTTGCGTCGTCCCCGTCAAAGAAATTCGAAACAACTTAAACAGCAAAGCAGGTCATGGCGACCGTGTTTTGGGACCACAATGTTGTGCTTTTTGTTGACTTTTTCACCAAGGGAGATACTGTGAATGGTATCCGCTTTTGTGACACATTGAGCCGGTTGCAGAGGGTAATGTGAACAGGCGTCGTATTGCTTTCGATAACGCCAGGCTACACTCAGCCAACCGCACGCATGAGTTTTTACGGCTCTACCATTGGGAGTACTAGACCATCCTCCCTACAGCCCTGACCTGGCACCGAGTAATTTCCATCTCTTTGAAGAAGCACCTGGGTGGAAGGCAATTTGCAATCGACTATCCTTGCCCCCTTATTACCCTCACCACTACCTGCCCCTAGCACTGTCACAACTACGGTTTGCACTTATCCCTCCCTGCCCGCCCTAACTCCCTATCTAGCCCAGCTCTACCACAACTTCTCCATGCCTTTACCCCCAGCTCTACCCGTACTGCTGATTGCCCTTAACCCCCTCTATCAAAACTGCTAACTGTCCCCAGCTCTGTCCAAACTGCTGCCTGCCCTCACCCCCCCATATGTAATGGGACCCAAAATCAGTGGAGTTGGACCCCAATTTCTGAAAGTGAGGTGCCCCTGGGACCCACAATTATTATTTTGCTTACCGCGATCACTGCATGTATGTACTAGTTGAATACATTTAAACAATGAGAGGTTTAGTTACCTTGTTTATTGAGCCACTCTCATATAAATAGAGATAACAATATTAAACTTTGTAAGTTATACTTTTTGATGCAAATCAATCAGAACAAAAAAAAAGGATCTGACTTTCCACGTATCTAGGCCCAAAGACTCATGGAGGTTGGATTGGTAGGCAGACCAAGTGTAGTGACCAGACCATTAACAAGACAACGGAAGTGTGCGGAATTAAGGGAATACACCAGGTACTCCAGGCAAAATGCAATCAGGAAATTTGAGAGAGGGAATAAAATCCTCTGTAACCGAATCTATACTAGTTAGAAACTGGTAATATAGAATTACAGATGGGAATCAAAGCCCAAGGTTTGAAGTTGCTTGCTGGCAGACGTCACTGCTTGTGCAGGGCTTTTTTTTGTATTGGACAAGCTTGACCTCAATACAAAGGGGGTTCTATTTACTAAGCCTTAGAAAGCGAGAAAGTCCCAACCAATCTGCTCCTAACCGTCACATTACAGGCTGTGTTTGAATAATAGCAGTGAGGAGCTGATTGATTGGTACTGTATCTCCATCCACGTTATCTCTCTCCAAGGCTTAGTACATAGACCCCAGGGCTTATTCTGAGGTGGGAGCAAAGCAAAAAAGAAAATAACTTTGTATCTAAAACAAACCATGTTGCAATGCAAGGGGGTAGTGTCTAGATTCCCTTCGCGTCATCAGCTACTGCCCAACGTCATTCCCTACCATTCATGTGTGCATAGAGGGGGAATATAACCTTGTGGCGAGCGGACAACGTTCTTCTTTAGATGGCCTTTATGGGCATAAAACCACACTTCCGCCCTCACTCACATCACTTCCAGGTTCCAAGCGTGGAGGGGATATAAGCTCTTCCAATGCAAGGGCTACAAATACATTTATTAATTATTTTGTATGGGGGGTAAATACTGACTGCTTTTGTATGTATCCCACAACTACAGAACAGCTTAGTTTTTTACTCTGCTATATTGGTATGAGTTTGGATACACCCCTCCCAAACATCTAAGGGGTAAATTTACTAAGATTCGAGTTTGGTCGAGTTTTTTAGTTTTTACACTCACTTTGCTTCACCAAAACTCGGGTGAGTTTTCCCTTGTCAAACTCGCAAATTTACTAAGAAGTGATTTTAGCTGAAAGTGAGTTTTTTGAGATTGCAGTGTTTTCTCTCAGCAAAACTCACCCGAGCAAGCAGCCTGCACATATTAGTGAAATATGTGAAGGCTGCTTGTGTATTGAACCTGTAAAAAATTTTTTTTTTAAATATTAGAAAAAAAATTACGTGAGGTCCCCCCCCCCCCCTTCCAAAAGACTAACCAGCCCTGGACTTGCCATCCTCTCCTGGTTCCTAAAATGACGGGGAACAAATGAGTAGGGTTCCACCGTAATTTAGGAACCAGCACCAGGCTGCAGGGCCAGTCCTGGTTTTAAATATAGGGTGTAAAAAATTGCATAGGGTACCCCGTATATTTAAAACCAGCACCAGACAACACCAACCAGGGTGTAATGCCACAGCCCGGAGACCCTTTCACCGGGGCTCCGTGGCCAAAGCATTACAACCCCAAGCCAGGGATCTCAAGGGAGGTAGGGCCCCCCTCTTTCGAAACCCCAAGCTTGCTCTGAAGCTCGGGGCTCTTCCCCGCACCCCTGGAGCGTTGGATACGCGTTAATAAATAGTTAAATAGTAGTAAACTATTGTATTTTACAGTGGCACTACAAGTGCCAGCAAACGGGCGGCGCCCGTACCACCACTGTAAAATAGTTAAACAATGACAGGACACACACACCGTGACAAGTAAAAGTTTATTACATACACCTACCCACTCACACATACTTACCTGCTGCCAGGTGATCTGTCCACTTGTCCGAGTAGAATCCCATTTGGAGTACCTGCATTAAAGTTCTATACTCACCACCTCCATTGCGCTGGTCTCCGTAGCATCCAGGGGGGTCTTTGCAAAAAAAAAAAACAACGAATACCCAAACCATTTACTAAGGTTAGCGCTGCATGTGTGCGACCACCTACAACGCTAACCTGCTCCCGACTGACAGTGAGTCCGGAGCCGCCAGCTAATCAGTGGCCGCCAACTGTAGAGTGGCCGCTGATTGGCTGGCGGCTCCTGACTCACTGAACAACCCACATGAGAACTGTCAGTTGCAGGAGCCAATCAGCAGCCGCTCTACAGTTCGCTAACAAGTTAAAAAAAAAAAAAAACCTACACAAGTCACAATGATTTGTGTATGTTTCAGCCAAACTCGCAGCTCAGGAGGTGAGTGTTTAAAACTTCTATTTCACATTGAGTTTGCTACAATCTCACACGAGATTGGAAACTGGAATCTTGGTAAATTTGCGAGTTGCATCTTTTCATCTAAAGTACTTCCTAATTTGGCCGATGGTGAGTTTTTTTCGAGATTGCAATCTCACATGAGTTTTAACAGTGAAACAAGAGAACTCACTTCAAACTCACTCGAGTTTGTCTTTAGAAAATTTGCGAGTTGAAAAAAAATGGCTCAACTCACACAAACTCGATCCTTAGTAAATTCACCCCTTTATTTCTTTATTCCCAACACCGAATCATTCCCAGAGCATGCATACATTTATAGGTGAGAATTTAATTAACCGTGGGACTTACCGCGCGGCTTCAGCTCCTGGGTTTGACGTCCTGAGCTATTAAATTAGCAGCCTGTTTTCTCCAGCGGTAACCCGTAGATCCGGGTTTGAACAGAAATTTGCGTTAAGTGCCGCTGGTAATTGAATTTGGCCCATAAGAGGTTAGAAAAATTACTAACCTTAAGATTACATGCCTTTTGTGTCAGTGTCCATCTTCTGTCTCCTATAAAGCAATATATATCTTGCTGAAATAATTTGTTTATTCTTATTAACATTACTTTGGAAGCAACAAAGTAATGTTTCCATATACATTTAAATACATAGGAAAAACCCTCCCCAACCATCCTTCAGTCACTAAAGAGCTGGAGAAGCAGGGATGTAAATGGAATAAACAGACAGGGATTTGGGATAAGGATGGAATTTATTAGGATGACTCAACCATTAAGATTGGTAGCAGTGCACCATGGCTGGACTTTGAGGCTCCTGTCAATAAACCCAAGGCAAGATTGGGGTCAGTGAAGCTTGAAGAATGGAGCTGGAGATTAGGGCTTTAATTAGCGGTGACTGAAGAACATGGGGATGTCGGGACCGTGTCCACAAGGAGCAGACAGTTATATCTGTGTCTGGTCCCATAACCGGTATCTAATTGCGATCATTTTTCATTATAATCCTTAGAGCTGGCAGTGTGTAATTATTTTATCTCCTATAATATGAGACTACTCGTAGTCACTCATAATCACCTGCTTATTTACTACTGTTCTATTATTATTAAAATGGAAGTAAATACATTCCAAAATATATGTTTAAAATATAAAAGGAAGAAACTTTAAATGTTTAAGATTATTATGTACGCGGCTAATACAATTTCACCCTTATTCGGAGCTGCCGTTTATCTCTGTAGATGTTACTTTGAACCTTATTAGCAATTCTACATCCAAGGATAGCCTGAAAATACTTGTGACATAAAGTGATAAGTCTGTGATAAGGTGCCAGCCAATCAGCTCCCAACTGTCATTTTTCAAACACAGCCTGTGAGATGACAGATGGGAGCTGAGTGGCTGGTACCTTATCACTTTCTTATCACTTTTTATTCTGTCTCCTAATACTGCTTAGTAAATAGACCCCCAAATCTGTTATATCATTGCTTGTATGGGTTTGTACAGTAGTGGTTATACTGCACTGGAGGAAGCTCTGCCCATGGATTAGTGCCACCCTTCACGTATAGATTCCCTTGTACCCCCTTATCAGCCCTGCATAGAACTGCCTTGACGAGTGGCCGTCACAAGCTGAAGGCTTTGGAACTGCGCCAGAGAAAATCGGAGCCTGACTTGCTGACGGGGAGCCTTTTGACAGACCGCCGGAGTGGGAGGAAGAGGCCTGATGAGTGACACGCTGGTACAGGAATTGAAAACTGTAATTAGAACTGTCAAGACCTGCCGATTATTGTTTTATTTGGTGGGAGAATAAATACTGATACTAAATGCAATCATCCTCCTTTTCATGTGGTATGCTAAGCAGATCCATTTACTGTAATTCACTACAAGGGATTAGTGGCAGCTGACGAGATGGATTTATTTCAGACTGATAGGAATTAAAAATGCAAATTTCTTATGTATTTTGCGCATGTTGATCTGATTGAGAAAATAATAAGGCAAGTTACATGATGTATAGCGTAGGCAATTCTATTTTTATATTTTAAAATCTGCATCTAATGGATTAACCCATGTATAATCCTGCTGTGGTTAATCTCCCTTTTCTGCATAAATGTGTATATATATTTTATAATTCAAGGGTGGAAACTGTTTGACCAGTGTAGAGTTGATGGTTTTGAACCATCGGGTAGAAACCATCAATGGATTGCGCGCATACCTTGGAGAGAGTGTGCCATCGAGCTCCGGCATCAATATATTTTTATTTATTTTTTTACCATCGATGGCACACCATCTTTGGATAAAGCACTCCCCATCGCCATCAGACCATCGAAGTTTGCTAAGCCTTTAAAGGTCGATGTCCAACCCAAGTGCTGTTTAGGGCTCCATAATCCTAAAGCTAAAAAAATGTCCTAAAATTGTTTATTTTTCCCCTCTTGTTCCATTAACATTTTCTCTAAATGTGATTAATGACAAAGCAGCACAAAAGATGAGTGCGGAACCCAGCATATTGGCTCGCCAAAAAAGGGATTTTTAATGAGGGGGAGTCATCTTTACTATAGTTTGTCCCTGACATTGTGTTGCGTTTATTTTGTTAGCTGGGGACCAGCTTATACTGTTAATTACTTGTTGATCTAGCCCAGGCTTCTATATACCAGTTATTGCTTCCGGCAAGTAGCTGACTGAGCACAGGTGGGAATGTGGTTCCCATACAGTGACCGGCTGAGGATCCTGGGATTCGGAAACTGTTTTGGTCGAACATTTTAAAATATTTTCTTCAATATTTGCGGGTTTCTGTGTCTACACCTGCTCTTACTGTTTAATTATTTAGCCGTCCAGTAATTCTTTGTATAGCCACGCTTATATACATAACAGTTAATTTCCCAAGTTTACTTGTTTTTTCAGATCTCCAAAATAGATGTCACACTTGTGTTCATGGTTTACAACAGCAAATAGACCTTTTATTTATCAACAATAAATCGCCCTATATCTGCCAGCTGGAGATCAGATACTACATGACAGATGTCACATTTGTGTCTAGCACTCCTAATTAAATGTACATTTATATTTAACTGGGCTGAACAATCTCCTGTGTATGCTTATCTCATCTCTCCTTATTTCCATGTTCTTGTCATTTCCAGTAGAGCAGTTTGCTTCAAATAAATAAATCTCAGTCAATGCAAATGGTTTAGATAGCCTGTAGCCTCTCGCCCCCATAGAGATTTGATAACTGGAAGGTAGTCTCTTTGCATGTCACTAATTCAATATCCGCGGCTGATCTTTACAGGCATTATTGCGATTTGTTTTCTCCGTTAGCGTTTACCACACACACTGCACTTGACGTGGCGTTATTCAGGCACAGCGTCATTTTCTTCTGTCTGGCAATATATACGTTGGATAATACACTCCGTAATTGTATAGACATTAAACGTTAGAGCAGATCCATAATATTTTATCAATGTACAGTAAGCGATGCATCATTACTTTTAACTAGAGTTTGTGGTTTTCAGTGTTTATATTTTTGGGTATTTTATAATTTTTTTATAAATTTCCTTGGTATTATTTTTTTAAATCTGTTGTCTTTGTTCTTTTCATGCTTTTTCTTTTATTGGTTTGACTCGTATCGATTTGCTTCAATAAAGAAAAACTGTTCATTAAAACAAAGCAAGTCAGGTGAGATGGCGCCATGGGACATGTCTTTGGAGAGGGCTTCAGGTTAAAAGGAGAGAGTAGAGTGCGCAGAAGAGGTGGTCACGGTGGGAAGGGTAATATTAAATAGGTCACCAATTGAAATTGATATCTACTATTTGTAATGTTTCCACCTCCTTCTCCACACTCTGGTGAATGGCTGGAACTATCCACCAATCAGAGTGCAGAATGCTATGACATGGCCCTTAAAGCACACCAAAAGCCAGTAATTCACTGCAGGAGGGGTAAGCAATTTAATTGGATTACCCACTCAGGTCTGTGGTCAGATTTTTACACCCCCTAACTTTCCCAAAAAGAGAAGTCTAGAGCCGCTCCTTTCCAGAACGAACAATAAGTGAGGTTTTGAGGACCTGTCACTTACAGTACGTGGTGGCATCCATTTTGTGGTTTGAACTATTGTTCATGAGACTGTAACCTGGTTCATTAGGTATCAGTACGTCATGATTATAGCTGTGGTCTCTAGGATGTAATTAGGGCCTGATTCAGAGTTGGGAATAGAGCGAGAGATAGCACTTAACTGTGTACCTGGACAAACCATGTTGCAATGCAAGGGGTGTAAATACATACATTTTTTTGCATGTGGGGGTAAATACTGGCTGCGTTTGCATGTAGCCCACAAATACTGCACAGCTTTATTATTACTCTACAATTTAGATGTCAGTTTGGAAACACTCCTCCCAAATCTAAATCTCTCTGCACATTTTTAATCTGCCCCACCTGCAGTGCAGCATGGTTTCACCAAGATGATCAGGTGAGAGAGATATCTCTCTCTATTCACAAGTCTGAATCAGGCTCTTAGTTCCTACTGAATTGATTAGCTGCACACTAGTTCAGCCTATACACTGTGTGTAGATGATAGTGATGAAGTAGTCTATATACACTTTTATCATAATAAACCATAGTTTTTATTGAAAGGATTCACTGGGTCAGCAGTCATCACAGATTCTGGGCCCGATTTTCAATTTAGTTTATACCACCACGCAAGAGAACGGACTGTTATGTGCCAATACAGACTTGCGTATATATTGAGATCTGTGTGTGTGTGGGGGAGGCAGACTACAGTATGGGCTTGTGTGGCTCATCCACAGGTGCAGAAGGGATGGGTATGGGATGCCGGCAGTCAGAATCTCGATGTCTGCATCCTGACAGGGTTAGAGTACCAACAGTCAGAAAATCCTCCACCTCTCCCTACAATAAACCCTAACCCTTCTGCCCTGTTGCCAGGACCCTAACCTTCTGTCCGTCCCCCCCAGTGCCTAAACCTGACTCTCCCCCTTAGTGCCGAATGCTAGCCCTCCCCCCAACCCTGCTACTTACCTTCGGGATTCCGGCAGTTGGAATGCCGGCATCAGGATTCTGGCGCCTGCATTCTGAGCGCCAGAATCCCCGCGGTTGGGATATTGACCGCATCCCCTGCAGAAACCTCCATATACACGCCTGTTGTTTGCATCTGATGATAACTTGGTGTAAACCAGGTGCATATACAGGTCTGACACCTGGCGAGATGTGTACAGCGCTACATATGTGCGGCAATGAGATATATTTGAGTGCACATTGTTTGAGCTGTTATCATGAGCCCCTCTTTGTCTGTAGAGTCCTTACTGAGGAATAAAAGTGACATGCTGTGGTTGAAACCTCTTTTCTTTCAGTTTGAAGAGATGACAGATGAACTCTGTAATACACTTGGGATTAGCAAAACATTAAAGCCGCAGATGTGTCTCTATTGATCTTTAATATGGTAAAAACTCTATACCCTGTAGACCTAATTTTCTGTGTAAGCATCCTTAATATTTCTAACATTTCTCCCTGATTATAGTTTACTCCTTTTTATTATGTCCATCTCCAGCACTGTAATGCCACACGCATGGACTTAGGAATGCCTATGCTAAAACACTGCAGAGCAGTCGATAAGCCGCTTGCTGACGGGCTGGAGTGTGCGGTAAATGACGTGTTATTACTCATTCATCTGCAGGGACTAGTCTCATTTGCATGTGGTTACCCAGCACCCCCTGCAAGCTGGTGGTGTATTACAATGCACTATGTGGCTAGACAGGGTTATGAAGCTTCTGGCATATAGAAATAGGCTCATAAGCGTTCTTTATGTTCACTGTTATTGAACGAGAGAATGAAGTGTTGGAGACCTTCACGTTGGATTTACAGTCAGAGGCACATGCCAGATTTCACTCCTAAATCCTGTGTATTTGAAAAGCTGCCTTGGCCTGATTGGTTGGAAATCATGTCCTGCTAGGTCCATTCCAAAATGAAATGTTCATTGCTGCTGCGAGAGTGCTTTATAGCTCGTCTAATGTGAACCACTTGGCAGTAAAGTGGGGGGGGGGGGTTAATTTTGTTATGAGGATTTGACCTCCTATCAACAGAAATATACAGCTTGGTTTGGATATATATGTAAGCTCTCAGGGCCAGAGCAGGTAGCTGGGACGGTAACTTGGAGGACAGCTATTGATGCCACAAGCTGCCTGCCTTTTTACATTTCCAGAAAAAAAAAATTAAACTAAATATATATATATATGTGTGTGTGAGTGTGTAGAATTGCTTTGTGTGGCTTTATGCAATACATAAATAGGTGCATCTTTCTATGTTTCCAGCACTTAAATAGCTGCTTTATAGTGACCTGGGTGCATTTGGTAAAGTGCTTCCACCGTCACCAGAACAGTATCTTACATAAGCTGGCAATGAACGATTGTCATTCACAGTCAGAGAACAGTTGACAAACGGTCTGGATTGTCTGGTTATCAAACCTGTCTGATCTTCCCAACCATCGTCAGCCGATTTCATTCTGTGTATGCAGAGCTCCTCCCTGCATCTTGCTGTGTATGGAGACAATTCGATTTTATGGCCGTAACTCCTCCCCTCATCCCTCCGCTGGGTCGTCTGCACTAATCGTGTGGTCCAGTGGTTCCCAATCTGTGCGCCGCGGCACCCTGGGGTGCCTCGGGACACTTGCAGGGGTGCCTCAAGTTGGTGGTCCAGCACCAAATCAAATTATTTATGGTCAATGTAATGTAAATATGTGGACAAACAGAAGCACAAACCTGTCCCCATCACATAAATGAGCCTAAGGATGACAGGAATGCACAATTTACTTCACTCTACTACTTCACTACATTTTTTTCTGAATTTCTCATAAACAAACGTTTGACTTAGGGTTGCCATGAAAACAATTGTGATACACTAGGGCGCCGTGATTCAAAAAAGTTTGGGAACCTCTGGTGTAGTCTATTGCCAGCATTTGTGCTAATAAACTTTTGCATATACATTTATAGATGTTTTTAGAAGCTTGTATATTCAGCATTGAGCTTGCGTGGGTTTCCTCCGGGTCTCCGGTTTCTACCTACAATCCAAAAATTTACTGATAGGTTAATTGGCTCCTGACAAAAATGAACCCTAGTGTATAAGTCTGTCTCCCTGTGGTAGGGAATCTAGATTGTAAGCTCCACTGGTGCAGCGACTGATGTGATTGGCCAAATATTCTCTGCACTGTGGAATATGTGTGTGCACTGTATAAATAACTGGTAATAAGTAAATTCTAAGTCCTCCAGCTTTATAATGTGAAATACTAGGAATTTATTAATCTCTCAAATATTTGCAATAAGGACGGTTTAAATCGGAGAACATTATGCCCCAGATTGCATGGTATTTGATGATCATTGTATTTAAATGAGTTTTCTTTGTTATACAGCGATACTCTCTTTAGTAATTGGACACACAACTAAATGGTGGCGTCTTGTTGCACTTCTGCCTGCTTTGTGTATTTTAAATAATAAAAAGCATGACTAGAAAGACAGCGTTTTGTACAGGAGGATTGTCACACTGCAGCAAATAGAATCTATGGGCAACCACTTACACTTCAGGTATTAGGAGAGAATAAACAGGGTGTTCCTGGGCAGTTATACACTGGGCACAGAGAGTGCCCCTCTGATGCCGCCTATAGGGCTAGGTCACGTAGATGTTTTATCATTCGTAATATGAAAGTGGATAATCAACACCTTTTCCATGTCCCCTTAAGCAGATTTACTATTGGAAAAATAAAGTTCATGGCACCAAGATAGTGCTGCAATACCGTGTCTTACAGTATCAAGTCTGTTGTATATTTGCTCAGTACTGTACCCTTACTTGCCCTGCTAGTGTGAGACCACAACGTAGGCGATATCCAAAATGGGTGATTTTGTTGTATTATAAATTCTTTCCATTTAATATATACTTTTTAATGGCCAACTCCCTGCAATTTAATATTGGCTGTAAGCCGAAAGTTAAATGAGATGACTATAAATTGATGTAGATGTGCTGGAGAATCCATCAGTGTTACCGAGCACTGGCAGGATACCCGACTGTTCTCTGACAAACACAGATGAATTGGTATCTGTTCTATGCTGCAAGTGCCAGTCTCCCACAGTTATGTGATTGGCAGGGTCTTAAACGAGATCAGGCAGATCATAAATATTTTGTTTTTCCAACAACAGGTGCTTTCTGCGTGCGTGCAATAGCTGTACAATTAATTTCAAATAAATGAGCATTTCTTAAATGACAAATAGAGGTGTCCATGTTTCTATAATGATGTGCTCAAAAGAACCAGAGGACATTTATGGGTAGAATAATACAGACTCCAGGTAGCAGAAGCCGTATGCGGAATCCATGAGGTGTACTGAAAACATCACAGGATAATTCCGCAAGAGATGAAATTTGTTCCACTCTGCGCACCCCTGTCTGGCTGTTTTTGTTTTTTCAGACGAATTTTGATTCGTTCACTGATTACCTGTCTTGTTGGAGGGTCTATTGGGCAACGTGATTGGCGTAGTGGCCAGTATTGCTGCCTCAAAGCACTGAGGTGGTGACTTCAATTCCCAGTCGTGGCTGATCTGTGTGGAGTTTGTATGTCCTCCCCATGCTTACGTGTGGTTTGCTCTGGTTTACTCCCACACTTCAAAAACATACTGTTCACTTTTTTACTAATTTGGGTGAACAAATGACATGGACTATAGATTGTTTGCTCCACCGAGGCAGGGACTGAATTGAATGAGTACATTACATGTAAAGCTCTGCGTAATGTGTGTGCTATATAAATGTTAAAATACTATTATATCATCATTCTCTTACCCACAAGATGAGGAGTGGGATCCCAGAACACAGTTGCAGGATCACTTGTAGGGATCATATGTGACTTGTTCTCCTGCCGTTCTTTCAGCGGAGATCCCTACAGAATTAAAAATGTGGGACTTGCCGGAATTACTCTAATCTTTTATTGCAGGCGCCCTATAAAACAAAGGAACATGTAAGATGCTACTTCTCCTTAATACCAATTCACTATAATCTTCTTCACCCACCACTAGTATAATAATGCTTCTGACTTTAATATTCTTCTTTTATTTATTAGTGAATTACATCTGGATTAGTGGTGCCTGTAGCAGTTTTTAACAGTCCAAATCGAGTGAAAGACCACAAAATCATTCTACCAGGTTATGTCGCTGGTTTGGGGTTAATAAGCAAATTGTGGTGCCATTTGCAAGTGCCAAAATAACTCAGAACTTTAGAGCTGTATGTTTCCCTACAGTGCCTATTTGTGTTTCTCTCCAAGAACATTGTATGTGTCACATCTTGGATGTTTGGGTGACAGAGAATTGAAGTTGCTAAGTGTGTTCCTATCACCTGTCCTTGAGTGGGGAAAAACAGGCTGGACGGTCGGATTCCCTCATTTGTTGTTTTGTTATCACAACATTTGTTCTCTGTGGGTGTCCTGCTGTAATCCCAGTCCTGGCAGACAGATCTGCGGCAGATTGTTCAGACGGGGTAACCTTCAGTTTCTCTGGAACGAACATTGGCATCTCTGTAAGGACATTTGTTTTATACAGGAAGTGACACCTTTTCTGCCAGAGGGACGTGCGCCCCACCACATCTGAGTGAGCACCTGTTAATATTTAATAAAAGTTCCCCATAAATATTCATTCAACTTGAATATAGTAGTATGGCTTTGGAAGTACATATAAAACTATAGTACAATAGTGGCCATAACAAATATTTTAGACACTGAGTGCAGCTCATTTAAACATATTTTTTTGTTTACGCATAAGGGAAGACTGTGCTGAATAATTTGATATGTGACACTTGTACATCTGTGTGCGGCTGAGACTGTAAATGGAACCTGGTCTGGAAAACAAGCTGTGGCCGAAGCATCATAGCACTTTGCCTGCTAATTAAGAGACTAGTGTCACATATCTCCTGGTGCGTCCTACTCGCATCACATTGGGACTTAGATGCATTTTGGCCAAAAAAGACGACCGGCGCTAGTGTCATAGACCAGGCACGCCAAGAGGGGCCGTTTGGCGCAACTACAACTAAGACGAGTGAGGCAGGGGCGTATCTATAATGCGTGCAGAGTGTGCGGGGATCACGGGGTCCTGGGTCCAGGAGGGCCGCACACCCTGCACCCATAATATTACTTACCTCTCTGGAGTCCCACGTAGGCGCGGGCGTCTGGCGCTATAAAACAACTGGAAAATGGCCGCGGCGGCCTTTTTCCCATAGTTTGCACATGCCCAGTACAGGGAAAATGGCCGACGCGGCCATTTTCCCGGTGACCTGTGCAGACACTATAGACTCTTGGCACACTCTAGTGCCCAGAGTCTATAACTCCGGCGTTGGCCGCGCACAGCTCAGTGCGCTGCCAGCCACCGGGTTGAGAGGAGAGGGCCCGTGTCGGAGACTGCACACGGGCCCCCTCCTATCTAGAAACACCCCTGGAGTGAGGACACATCTGTATGGATATGAGGTTGGAGATGTAGGGAGCAGAGGCATTGGAGAGGATCATGTAGGTGAGGTTGAGGAGTTTGATTAGGGAACGGTAAGGGAAGCAGAGCCAGTACAGGGTTTGGCAGAGGGAGGAGACAGATGAGGAGTGATGGGAGAGAAAGATAAGTCTAGCTGCAGTGTTGACAACAGATTGGGGTCGAGCAAGATGGGTGCGGTCTGGAGCCCAGTAAGGAGAAGGTTGCAGTAGTCAAGACAAGAGATAATCAGTGAGTGGACAATGGTTTTGGTGGCATCCTAGGAAAGGAAAGGTCTGATGCGAGCGATGGTGCGGAGCTGGAACTGGCAGGATTGGGAAAATGTATTGTATGTGGGGGAGAAGGAGAGGGAGGAGTCAAATGAGACACCCAGACGTCGGGGTTGGTGAAGAGGGGAGATAGTGGGGTTGTCGACAGTGATAAAGACGCCGGGAGGGAAGGAGACTCTAGATGGAGGAAAGAGAATGAGTTTGGTTCTAATGTTATTTGGTAATACTACCACCGGGAACATACACAATGTATAACTGCCTAAATTGATATCCACTTTAAACCGTAAAGCTAGCACTTCATTGGAGAGGATTAAGATGTTGGATTGGCAGAGCATTCGCCTCATTACATATTTTGCCACTGGCGCCATTTGGCTTTTAGTCTGCACCTGCTGTGAATTGTGACGATGCAACACTATGCGGCATTATGTTACAGGGTCGGAGCCCCGAGGACACACATTTCTTTGCCTTGCCCCCTGCGCTTACCACTAAGGGCTGGATTCAATTAGAGGCAAAAAGTCAGTTTCCGCAATACTTTTTCACCTATGACGTCATTTAGGCCTTTTTCAACTTATCCCCGTATTCAATTTGTCCGACTTTTCGCAGGTGCAAAACATTTGCTCCTTGTAACCAGCGGAAAAGTTTCACCTATGAATACCCAGCAGAAAAAAGTGCAGAATTGGGGTTTTGGGGTGCAAGCTTGCGGAAACCCCCCTAAACCCTTTTTACACCCCCCTTGATGCTAACTGCGGCAAAAAACCCCACAAAGGACATCCCAAAAAAGCACTTTGAACAAGTGAGCCAAAAAGTTCAAAGAGGGTCTACAAATTCAAAAACTAGTGAAAAAGCCTTTTAGGGGGTCTGCAAGTGCAATAGCCTTCGGGGGGGTCTGCAAGTATGGGGGAGGTGTTTTTTGGATTGCAGGTGTTTGCTGAAGGTGCGTTTTTGGTGCTTTCTAATGCTTAACTTTACCAACTTTAAAATATGCTTGCACCCATTTTCATGTACCCCAAATTTGATGGAACTACTTATTTTGCCAAACAAAAATAGCTAAATGCTTTTCTTCACCTCTGTCCCAAAGACTCTAAATAGCGCCTATTGAGACCATTCAAAGACCCCAAATACCAGCAGGGCTAATTGGGGGTACCCATAATGAACCCCCATGTTAGAGCATCTTTTGGGGGTTTTGTCCGGCTGATTTCCCCAAAAATGACAGCACTTTTCACCTGTTTGCGTTTCGCCGGGTCCCGTTTTCGACGATTTTCAAATTGAACTTTTTCGCACCAGAAACAAGGGATGACGGCGAAAAGTCAGGCAACGGTCTTTTTACTACAAATTGAATACGGGCCTAAGTCTAGACTCTGGAGATGAGCTCCCAAAAGTCAAAAGGTTCCATGAGAAGCATGTCCTGGAGAGTCGCCCCGTGGGGAGATACGCACTTACCACTCGCTGCAAGTTTGGCGCTACCGATGTGTCCTCTCCTTTTTGTCCAATATAGTGCGATTCCCATACTGCGCACTTTTTTACTCAATTTTCCATTTTAGGCGCGTATAGAGGCATGTTAGTCAATTCTGCCCTTAAAATATGCAGAAACTGCTGTTTCTGCATGTTTAAGGGCAGAATTCCGTATCCCTCAGATGTACCAAAGGAGAAAGCAGGAGATATCTGAGATGCCTTCTGCTTTCCACCTACCTGCTCTCTCAGCAGCCTGTGGGGCTGCCCTGCTGGAGAGAGATCTTTGGATCCCTCTCTGGAGGGCTGCAGGACGTCAGGAACGCTTTGCTGCTTTTTTCCGCAGAGAATCCGAGAAGTATAATGATGCATTGCGCAGGTCTCTCCTATCTACCGGTCTTTTGTCTTTTTTACCTTAGATTGTGCACTTTTCCCTCAATTTTCTCTTCCTTTGCTTACAGTGTACTAGGTGCTTAGGATAAGTATTTTTTGTAGCTAAGGAATTGGTATAAAGTAAACAGATTAGTATAACAATACGTGGCACAAGGAACAGCGCGAGTCACCCCTATCGCACCTGATTTTTTGCTTTTGTTTATCTAGATTGTGTATTTTTCCCTAACTTTTGCTACTCTTTCTTTCATTATGCTAATTTTTTCACCCAATTTTGCATCTTAGATTCAATTGTATCGCCCCCCCCTACGCTCCTGCAGGAGCTATTCAATTGTTGCTCCTGTTGGGCGCGATCAGCTGCCAGCGCACCATTTCAGCTCGCAGCCCCAGCGGGGTGCGAGCTGAAAAGGGTGAAAAGTTACCTGTTTGGGTGCCCAAACAGCATTTTTTGCGATCGCACCCAGCACTTTGGTCGGGGGTAGATGTTTTACGCGGCTTAATCCGACCACTATGGGCACAATCATCGCGAAAATGGCCATCAATTGAATAGCGCCCCACGATCTCCTGTCACTTTTAGAGAGACTGGGCACGCTTAAACCATTGAATACCGCCCTTAGGGTTAGTGTTTTGCTGCTGCTAAGTTTGGCGCGTGAAACTGATCTATTTGGCATATTTCAGGATACATATGAGACAGATATGCCATATGTGTGTGCCATGGTATATAAGATGCAAGTTGCCCAATGGGCTTATTGGCTTACACAGGTGCTTGTAAGAGAGGGGTTTATCTAGACAAGGAAAGACACACAAAAGTTTCCCCCCCAGCACACTACAATCATCTCTCCATGTCAGGTCGCCACATGAATGTTTTACCCATTATAGGGGGTCTCGGGGCCTGATTCAGCACAGGACGGAATTGCAGAGCCGCGTCCGAGCAGCTTTGCAATGCCTTCCTTGCTATTATGGTAATGCAGCAGGAGGCATCACGCACATATGACACATTCTGTGCCATGGGTTTTATCCACTTTCCCCATTTCAGTGATAAAGTTCCAGCTCTGAACACATCTCCCCTCTTCTCACATGTAAGAAGTGTTATATAATGTTACTAAATTTGGAAATACCCACCGTTACCCTGACATGAAATGCAACACTCCGCTTCCCCATAGTGGGTGAGTGTAACGCCAGCAGCCAGGCTGTTGTAGCTACATGCTTAATTATAATTATAGGAAGAGTTTAGTGTATTATCAAGAGTATAAACGTCTGTGTGCCATGGAGGCTGCACTTCATTATCTTATGTACTGTACCGTCACTTGTGCTGGAATGTTTCCTTCCAGAGGAAAGGGGTCTAAACTCTAAGTATCAGTTATAGCTCACTAAACAATATAGAATGTGTATTATACCTGGTAACATCGTCCATTCTCCTGCTTAATTCCCCCTGAATGGCCTGAGAAGTAACTGATGCCTTTTTCATGCAGTAACATCAATTATTTGATTAGTTTTAGGAATTGAAGGGCAACGTGTACCAGGAGATATTGATCCCTTTTCACACTGTACATTATTATTATTATTATTATTTTGCATTACTTATCCAGACTAAAGCTGCTGGTACACACACAAGTTAGGACGGTCTGTCTGGGTGGGCTTTGTAAAGTACTCTTATTTTGGCCACAAAAACATTGTCAGCCCGAATCAGCCACCAGTTCCGATCAACATCTTGACAGCAAGTCGACTGGTACAAATAATGCCCACTGGTCGGAGTCTGTGCCCCCTCCTCCCCCCCCCAGCCTTGCTTATAGTATTGATCACCTTGACAGTTGTTACCACAATTGCATCACCTTGTACTGTGTCTCCAACCAACACCCCCCCCCCCCCTACATTCTGTACCCTCAACACCCCCCAGTAACTAAAACAAAGAAAAACTCTCAAAAGGTTGAAGGGAACAAAAAAAAAGAAGAAAAGAAGTTGCCCCATGGCAGGAATGGTGGGCACAATCTGCTTTTTCTCAATGTGGTTTTTGGCCTGATCACCGTGTGTAGCTAAGCTGAATATTAACCTCCTTTCCTTTTATTTTATTTTAATACGATTAGACAATACGTTCTTTTTATTATTATTTTGGTACTGCCTACTTAGTGTAGAGTAGAACTGTTCTCTAGTGTATAATCTGTTCTGCAAATTATTTACTGTAAGGATGAAATGCAATAATTACAGATTAGTTTAGCAAAGACATCATTTGTTCTCCTAGTACCTGTAATGCGCACCACTTGTTGTTTGTCACTTTCTGTACGCTAGATACTTATTTGGGCGGAAGTCGGCTTTTCAGGTCTCAGTCAGCCGTCCTCCCGCTACTAATTTCTACTTTCATCATCTCATCTCCTCCTGGGATGTATCATGAAATCTGATTTAATTTTCACACTTATGCTGGGTACGCACTGGCAGATATATTGACCGATCGATTGATCGGCCAATATATCGTGGGCCCTTCGGCCAGTTTGTACCCGGCGCTTTGCGCATTTGTGTTGTAGACTCTGGGTACACTCTAGTGCACAGAGTCTACTGCGCTCAGTGCGCTTCCAGCCGCCGGAAAAGAGAGGAGGGGGCCTCGGACAGAGACTGCACATGGGCCATCTCCACCTCTCTTGAAACACCCCTGTATATAATGTGTCTGGATAGAGCACCAATCATGAAGCAGAGTACTTCTGCGCGCCCCCGGAAAGGTGATGAACTGAGCTGGTAATCGCTTTTCACCTTTAATGGATCTACATCAGGGATGTGCAGTCAGGGGAGACAGCGTCTCTGTCATCCTCCCCTATCATGCTCCAGAGTTTTGATATAGAAACTGTTTTTATACATGTGTGCCTCCCCAGCCATTGACCTCGCCACACGTCACTGACCTACATCCAGCTAATGCTGTGGAACATCGCACAGGAATGATCAGCTCTCGATAAATAACCGTGGTGGAGTAATGTGACTCTGGATGAAAATAGCTGATGGTCATTTTTAGCTGACACGGCACTTCTGTCTACTTTGTATTAATGCGGCGGCCAAAACATCCTCGTATGCAGCATCTGATTACAAAATGAACTGTACTTAAAATGCTACTTTGCCCATTTGTGTTATTTGTTTATTTTAATATTTTAGAATACAGGTTTTACTTAAGAAACATGGACTCTGCCCAAATGGATATTCCATATATTCGTCCATCCATGTTTGTCAGTGGTCCTCTGGATGAAAACTTGGCTAGATCTTTGCCACAAGTCGTACTCCCCTCTCCCTTCAACAGTGGTAGACTGGTTATCTGCATGCCCGGTGGGTAGAGGTTTCTTCCACCGGTGCCCGCGTAATGGGCCTGATTAAAAGATTTCCACTAATGCCGCCGCAGCGAATTTGTACGTAGCAGCTGTGCAACATTATGCAAATGTTGCAGCCACCGGGATTTGTATCAAGGCGCCCACCGGCATCTCCGGAAATCGAAGGGTCTGCATACAAAGACAGGTCAGCAGCCGCAGATCAGTCCGTAATTGACCCGTTGAGTAACGCTATGATCGCCGGAAATGAGATGCTGGAGCCATTTTTACTGCGTATGGTATCACAGTTACGAGCAGAGACGTCCCGAAAATTATGGCAATGCGCTTGCGTTGCCGCCACACCCCTCTCTGTTGCCGGCCACAAACGGTCCCTGCCTGTCAATCACTGCGTGCGACATCGGTTATAAAATTGACGCATGTGCAGTGTGGCACAGACACATGCGCAGATAAGCGATAATCGCTTGCTGCTTATAAATCGCCATTGCATCCATCTCTGAATGAGGCCCAATGTACAAGTACCCCATTGCATTTAATTTTTTTTTTTTTAATATGCAGCACAGTGGTCTAGCAGCTAGCATTACTGCCTCACAGCACTGAGGACTTGAGTTCAATTCTCAGCCAGGGGCCTACCTGTATGAAGTACAGTGTTCGTGTGGGATTCCTCCAGGTGCTCCAGTTCCTGCCCATAGTCCATAAACATACAGGTAGGTTAATTGGTGTCTGACCATAAATGAACCCTAGTGTGTATGTGTGATAAATAATATAGATTATAAGTTCCACTGAGGCAGGGACTGATGTGAACAACATATATTATCTGTAAAGTGCTGCAGAATGTGTGCGCTATGTAAATAACTTAATAAATGAACATGCTTCCTACGAAATGTGTCCTGATGGAGCGCCTGTAGTCTCCATACCATAAAAGCAGATATTTCATGGGCTGAACCAATATTCAAGAGAATGCAGCCCGTTCGTTAGCACCTTATGAATATTAGCCAGGACGTGCCTCAGTAAGAGACAGTGGCGTCACAAGAGGGTGTGGGCCGCACCCGGGTGACACCCGCTGAGGGGTGACACCAAGGTGCAGGCTCCCCCTCAGTGACAGGAGCTGTGGGTGCTGCACTGTAGCAATAAATGCAGCACTCGGCTTCTGTCAGTGAGAGAGCCGACACCCCCCACCACTCCATGAGCCGGGGAGGTTCAGGCCGTGAGGGCACTCTCCCTCCCCCAAGACCACACCCCCTTACTGAGGCCACACACCCTTTTCATCAGTGCTGCGCGCATTGCATCCCTCCCCGCACCGGGTGTCACCACTGGGAAGGACGCCACTGGTAAGAGCCGCTGGTTCCCGCTGATGGCATTGGCTGATTTTCTTGACTTTTGGTTAAGCTTACAAAATGGCTGCCCTCATGCTGCACAGGTAATAGGTGCTCTTTAATGTCTAGTAGTGACTAAAAAGAAATAAAAACTAGGGCTGGTCCACTAAGAAAGAAACAAATGGAAAGCAGGCCTCCCCCCCTCCCCCCTCCTGCGGCTTTCCAATGCCTTTCAGTATGACTGAGTCCTGTCCTGTACGGCAGAGAGACAGGACTCAGACGGGCTCATTTCTTTTTATATTTATAGACTATTTAAGAAGTTACTAATGACCTATAATTCTATTTTGTTTCTCTACCGACAGTCTTATTGTACAGTAATGACATTTCTCAAAAATACATTAAGTACTGGGGTCTAAGTGCAAAAAGAGGGTTGAGTTTGGAAACTAAGGTTTGCCAACCCTGCGGCCATGTGTTTCGGCCATAGTGCTTGTTTAGGTGTTTAGGGTAAATTGTGTTGCTACAGTCTCCATTGTGTGACAATTTTGTAAAAGGTCTAATTTATAGAGTAGTATATAAGCCAAGGTTTAGGCATATAGAATTGATTTATTTTCTACAAACACAACGTTACACACAAGGCTTTATTTGCGCAGATTGTTGTAATAAGTATCAGTACATGGGATCCGGATGACCGGTCGACGTTCAGTAGGTCCACACTAGTTGATCGACATGCAATAGGTTGACTGACAAAATGTTGACAGTGGTAAAAGGTTAACCGGTTCAAATGGCCGACACATGATTTTTATGGGTTTAGGTGAGGGTTAGGATTAGGCACTTTGGGGGAGGGTTAAGGTTAGGTTGCCGGAGGGGACGATTAGGGTTATGCACTAGGGGGGAGGGTTAGGATTAGGGGTAAAATACAAAATAAAAATGTGTCGACCATTTTTGTGTTAACCATTTGTACCTATCGACCATTGCCACCTGACGACCTTTTGTTCATGTCGACCTATCGTGTTTCGAAAAAAACCACAACCCTTTAGTTAAAAATAAAAAAACATGTAAAATTGGTGATACGACAAAAGATCTCTGTCGGTGTGCACGTAATGTGGCCGAGATTGTCACTTTAACCCAATGCACGGTAACTTTCAGTGTTATAATCCTAAAGTAATTGGCAATGTTCTGTTGCTGGAGTAGTAAGGTAAAGTACACTACAGTCTCAATCAATCTCTTTATGATGCACTGTTTGCCCAAAGCTAAAACAGTGATTCAAATTTAAAGGCACAATTCTGTGTTTGTTTGGGAAGTAGTTATATATTTATTTTCTGGGTTTAAGATGATGTACAATAAAAACTGTTCAAATATATATGGTGCATAGCCATATTAAATCTGTCTTATTAAGGCAATTTGTCCACTACACATGAATATATCACTACAACTTCACTGAACTGACAAGTCCCTCCAACAGTCATCTGGGGGGGGGGGACTGCTTTTTGTTAGAGATGAGCGATTCGGTTTGGCTGAAAACTTGGCGTTCTAACTCGAACCAAGTCCCATCTCAGATCATTTTGGGGTTCTGAGTAGCATCGAGTCCCGACTCGGGTCTTCTCGCCAGGTGCTGTGAGGTGGTCAGAATTGACTGAAAATTAATGTTATGTTATTGATGTTAATAACACTATAGGAGCAAAAACTAAATTTGATTTTAGCTGTTTTTATCAAGTTATAAAGAAATCCAAAACACTTGAGAATGGTTTTGCCAAAACCAAAACACCGAGGTCCGCACACATCTCTACTTTTCGTGCCTAAAAATGTCTGGTTTTTGCGGTGAAACATCTGTATGCCATAAAATGGACTTGAAATAGAAAAACACCTGAGTGCCACAGCTCACATTACAGGATAGACAGGTTAATTAGTCAGCCTAGGTTCACAAAGAGGAGACCTCCGTTTCTAAAAGACTTTGGGGCTGATTCAGACCCGCTTGCAAGCGCAGTGCACTCGCAAGCAGATCGATGTTTACCCCCTGCGCATGCGCGAGACCCGGCCAGCGAAATGCGCTCCGTCGCTATGGGTCTCGCACCAAAACGGGGTGGCTGTCGATTGTGATTGACAGCTCGCCCTGTTTTGGAGGCGGGCAGGGGGGGTGGCTGGACAAATGGAGGGGTGGCCCTACTGACACAGTAGGTGGACTTCCTGCTCTATTAGAGCAGGAAGTCCACTGGGGCTTGCGATGGACGAGACCCTACTACAAGGAACTCGTCGCAAGCCCGATGGTTGCGAACATCACCTGGCCGCTCGCAAAAGCTGTGGGTGGTCACCCACAGCTTAGCGAGCGGCAAGGAGGCCGGCTCAAAAAAAAAAAAAATGCCGCCCTGATTCAGAGCGAGTGTCCAACTCTGAATCAGGGCCTTTGTCTTTTTTTTATTTCTGCACCTGTACTCAGAGATGTGTGTATGGATGGTAGGGAATATAGATTGTGTGTGTGTGTGTGTATGTGTGTGTATGTATATATATATATATATATATATATATATATATAATCTGTTAATAAATTATAAGTAGCCCTGAAGCATACTTTTTGTTCCACTTTGCTTGGTTCTCAGTTGGTTAAAAGAACAAGGATTCGTTAGCCATCTGGGGGCATGTAAAGTTGCCAGAAGATGTTTGAGAATGTATTTTTGTACTTTGAAGAAGTGAGAATTGAATGTGTGAAGTTGCACAGCTAACCCCCCAGGAGCTACATGCACAACTGATCCCATCAGGGTATCACATTGTTACTTCCAGTTGTTTTACAAGAGTTATGCTTAATTGTAGCTGTGCAGTAGACCTGGGATTTACACTTCCAAGAATTCCTGTTTTTCTGTTTAAAAATAAAAGAAATACAAAATGTACAATTAGCAGTTGTTTGGTTTTATAGATTTGTGTATATAAGTAAATATAGGTGTATCTATATTCTATACCTGATATCTGAAATAAATTGATACATTGGTATATATCCTTTGACAAGATGACCTCATTCTGATGGGCGCACACGGGAACAATTTCTGTAACTGGGGAGGCTTCTTTTTCCCAGCGCTGTATAACAACATCTCAGCTGCTTGTCTTGAAGGTGCGTAATGTAAAGTGGTGATCAGGGGGGAAATGTTTTTTTCTTCTGCACAGCAGACTTCCTGTCAGTAATCACATTGCAGTTATCCATTTTCAGCAGAAAACGTTTGATGAACAATAACTCGCATTCAGCTGCAAAACCAAGAGAATTAGAATGTCAGATATCCCCATTACTGCTCCTTCCCATTGTTGGAACCGCATCTGAAAACCCATCTCCCTAAATAGCTCCACCAGATCCTTTTTGTGGCCTTTTGAGAGGAGAAAAAGGACTCTGTTCACCCAGCAAAGCAAGCCCCTTACCCTAATAAATGTAGTTTTACACAAAAGGGAACTTAAATCAAATTTATTACGCGAGAGTTCAAGTTCTGTCAGAATAAGCCTATCCTAGTTTTCGCCCTTACCAAGCGCACAGTCTTTATCTGGCAGAACTGACATTTTTACTGCGCTCACTGCTAAAGGGGATTAAATGGAAATACAGTTTGTCAATAGTTATTTTCACCTAAGATGACATCAGGATTAAATTTGCTACTTAGACTTCTGGTTTACATTTAGCAGTTTCTAGTTCTCTTTTAATTGGAAGATTAGTCAGGGCACTTATCCCCTGCAGTCACTTCCACTGTAAGGTGAAGAAACTCAGGCCGGAGACTGTTGTAGACATGTAAATTGGGGCTGTGGGCTCATGTAAACCTGCTCATAGTACACATTTTCTGACTAAGCTTTTGACAGCCATTGTGTTAATGCCGCACAATAGACATGATTGAATTAGAAAAAATTAAATTAAAGTTCAAGCATGAGGCACAGCAGAGTTTTCTGAAGAAACCTTTGGGTAGAAAATAAAATTTGTATGTTCCCCATAAACCGTCCATCCAGGGGCGTTTCTAGAGAGGAGGGGGCCCGTGTGCAGTCTCTGACACGGGCCCCCTCCTCAGCGGCCAGCAGCGCACTGAGCTGTGCGTGGCCAGCGCCGGAGTTATAGACTCTGGGCACTAGAGTGTGTGCCCAGAGTCTATAATGTATGCACAGATCACCGGGAAAATGTCCGTGGCGGCCATTTTCCCTGTACTGCGCATGCGCAAATGACAGGAAAATGGCCGCCGCAGCCATTTTCCAGTTGTTTTACAGCGCCGGACGCCCGCGCAGACGTGGGACTCCCTGGACCCAGGGGCCCGTGTTACCTGCACACCCTGCACCCATTATAGATACGCCTCTGCGTCCATCTTTGCTGATGACAGAAATAAGTGAGACCTGCTAAAACTTATGGGGCATACATGTCCTTTAAGCTGGGTACACACAGACAGATATATTTGTCGGCCAGTGTGTACCCGCGATATGTCTGTGAACAACGTCGTTCACAGACACATATCACATTGGCTGTGCTGCACAGCTGATGGACAGATATATCTGCAGACATATCTGTCCATTGGCAAGTGTGTACGAGCGGTCTTGAAGCGGCAGCCACAGGGAGGGTGGCGGAATACACCCCCGACCCCGGCCAGTGGGATCCGCCGCCTCCTACACACTGAACACAGATGATGCTTGTTCAGTGTGTACGAATAACCATCATCTGCAGATATATCTGTTTGATGTGCACCCACCTCTAATACTGGGTACATACTAAAGTGCAGCATTTTAAATTCGGCAATGTTGTTTGTTCATGTTACCCTAAGGGATCCCTTTCGTGTCGCCTTCCCTGGTACACCTGGACAATATAGAAGCTTACAAAATGGATGGGCTGAGGCATGTTCCTCATTTCTTAATTGTTAAGCTCCCGTTTGTGTAATGGATACAGGTTATGCCAAACTGTTTTGGTGTCTGGGGCATAATCTCGATGTCTAAATTGAAAATGCCACATACCTCCCCCCCCCCCATGCAATTGGAGCACATGAAAGGTAATTTTCCATTCTCTATGCAGCTGCATAAAATATCAGCCGGGAGCCGGCCAATCTCCCAGCAGATCTAATTAAAATGTTAGCAAGACACCTTTTTTGTGCTACAATCCATCACCTTGCGGAGAAGTTGCTCTCACTGTCATAGCTGCCTCCCGAAACGTAATCTTCAGGGATGCTGTGAGAGGTGAGGCGCTGGGGAGCCGGAGAAATGGATCATGGCTTTGTAATTCTACCAGGGGGAAAAGAGGCATAAACAAATCATAGCCGGGAGAGGGCTTGGGCCTGACTGTATTGCAGTTAGGAGAAGCGTTTGACCCGAATTACCTCCATTTAATAGCTATGTGTTATCTCAGACTAAGCTTTGTATCATACACTTCAGGCTCTGTGAGAGAGAGGACTGTTTCTGTTTGTGTTCTGAGGCTTTATCAAGCTACTTGTGATCTTCTCATGTATGTGTGTATATATTTATTTATTGTCCTAAAATGAATTCACAAATGAGATTAGTGTGTTTCCTATGATCAGCTGTAGGGTAGTTTCAGAAAACTCGCTGGCTTATGTGTCGGATGAGAAGAATGTTCTCAATTTACTGCTCACATTGTTTTATTTTTATTATGGCTCTTGCTATTTTTAATATGCACATTGTTGCACTATTGGTTTGGGCATATAAAAATGTTCATCTTTTTTTTCCTAACACTTTTGTGGTGTGTTCACTAATTACACTCATTGTTTGTTTATAAGGGAGATCCCAAAATACCATCACAGCTAAAAAACAAACCATGCTAGGAACACTATATATGTATGTATAGCCGTACATATGGTACTTTGAAAGAGGCGTATTCTCTATGGACATACAGTACATGCCATTTAAGGGCACATGCAGATTTATATTGCTTTGTATGGGAGGACACGTTTGTTAGTTTTGTTACTGATTAATAGAAGATATATATATATACTGTGTGTGTGTGTATGTATATATATAATCATTACCAGTTATTTATATAGCGCACACTATATAGTAGAATATTTGGCCATACACATCAATCCCTGCACCAGAAGAGCTTACAATCTATGGGCCCGATCCAGGCCCACTCGCCAGATGCGTTCGCACACAGCCAACTGCCAAAGTATGCAAATCTGGCGATCGCACAGCAAGTCATTAGCACGCCAACTATGTCTTGGCGTGCCATCGTGGTGTGTATTTAGACGCCCCCAGCCTGTCTTAAGACACCCACTTTCCTTTAGTGATACACGTCATCTCCAGAAAGTGTATTCAACAATCAGTAACATCGAGTACCATTCGACCCATACGCAGCACTTGTGGCTGACCCTACCCTACCGCAAGCACTGCGAGGGCTTCAGTATGTAATTCAGCCATGTGACGGGTATTATGATGCTGCGTCTTAATTATGCACACCCCTGAAATGGCATTTACAAGCTCAGGCACGCCTGCATTCGCACCACCACACCCCCCGTTTCCACTGACCAGCCCCTGTCACCACCCACAAACGGCTCATCCTGTCATTCAATCTAGCGAGGCGTCTATGTACAAAGGGCGATCGCTTCGTGATCACATGGACTGGTTTGCGCAAGGACATTGCGTCTTATACGCATGCGCAGATTGCAAACATCAGCAGGCTACGTGCGAATGCAGCCTAGCGAACGGGTCTGAATCAGGCCCTATATTCCCTACCACATGTACAGACAAACACATACACACTAGGGTTAATTATTTTTGTTGGGAGCCATTTAA
Organism: Taudactylus pleione; assembly: GCA_031769625.1. Taxonomy (NCBI): domain Eukaryota; kingdom Metazoa; phylum Chordata; class Amphibia; order Anura; family Myobatrachidae; genus Taudactylus; species Taudactylus pleione. The sequence continues at coordinate 2,326,646 of JAUIMM010000628.1, read as the reverse complement.
CCTACATGTATATACTTGGAGTGTGTGAGGAAACTGGAGCACCCGGACGAAACCCGCGCAAGCACAGGGAGAACATACAGACTCCACACAGTTAGGGCCATAGTGGGAATACAACCCACGACCTTCTTTACACCATCTGAGCTGCATATATATATTGGGATATTGACAGAATTTTCATATTTTGACCTCTATTCACCACCACAATGGCTTTGAAATGAAAGAAACAAGATGTGCTTTAACTGCAGACTTTCAGATTTAATTTGAGAGTAATTACATCCAAATCAGGTGAACGGTGTAGGAATTACAACGGTTTCTATATGTGCCTCCCACTTTTTAAGGGGCCAAAAGTAATGGGACTATCAACTCAAAAGCTATTTCATGGACAGGTGTGGGCTATTCCCTCATTATTTCATTATCAATTAAGCAGGTAATAGGTCTGGAGTTGATTCTAGGTGTGACATTTGCATTTGGAATCAGTTGCTGTCGACTCTCAATATGAGATCCAAAGAGCTGTCACTATCAGTGAAGCAAGCCATCATTAGGCTGAAAATCAAAACAAACCCATCAGAGAGATAGCAAAAACATTAGGTGTGGCCAAATCAACTGTTTGGAACATTCTTAAAAAGAAAGAACGCACCAGAGAGCTCAGCAACACCAAAAGACCCGGAAGACCACGGAAAACAACTGTGGTGGATGACAGAAGAATTATTTCCCTGGTGAAGAAAAACCCCTTCACAACAGTTGGCCAAATCAAGAACACTCTCCAGGAGGTAGGTGTATATGTGTCAAAGTCAACAATCAAGAGAAGACTTCACAAGAGTGAATATAGAGGGTTCACCACAAGATGTAAACCATTGGTGAGCCTCTAAAACAGGAAGACCAGATTAGAGTTTGCCAAACAACATCTAAAAAAGCCATTACAGTTCTGGAACAACATCCTATGGACAGATGAGACAAAGATCAACTTGTACCAGAGTGATGGGAAGAGAAGAGTATGGAGAAGGAAAGGAACTGCTCATGATCCAAAACATACCACCTCATCAGTGAAGCATGGTAGTGGTAGTGTCATGGCGTGGGCATGTATGGCTGCCAATGGAACTGGTTCTCTTGTATTTATTGATGATGTGACTGCTGACAAAAGCAGCAGAATGAATTCAAATGCTTCAGAACTCATTGGACGGTGCTTCACAGTGCAGATGGACAATGACCCGAAGCATACTGCAAAAGCAACCAAAGAGTTTTTTAAGGCTAAAACGTGGAATGTATGCAATGGCCAAGTCAATCCCCTGACCTGAATCCGATTGAGCATGCATTTCACTTGATGAAGACAAAACTGAAGGGAAAATGCCCCAAGAACAAGCAGGAACTGAAGACATTTGCAGTAGAGGCCTGGCAGAGCATCACCAGGGATGAAACCCAGCGTCTGGTGATGTCTATGCGTTCCAGACTTCAGGCTATAATTGCCTGCAAAGGATTTGCAACAAAGTATTAAAAAGTGAAAGTTAGATTTAGGATTATTTAGTTTGTCCCATTACTTTTGGCCCCTTAAAAAGTGGGAGGCACATATAGAAACCGTTGTAATTCCTACACCGTTCACCTGATTTGGATGTAATTACCATCAAATTAAATCTGAAAGTCTGCAGTTAAAGCACATCTTGTTTGTTTCATTTCAAAGCCATTGTGGTGGTGAATAGAGGACAAAATATGAAAATTCAGTCAATGTCCCAATATTAATGCACCTGACTGTATGTGTGTGTGTGTGTGTGTATATATATTATACTATTACACATTTTGTATCTCAGCATTTATTATAAATATGAAAGTAGTAACTTCAAACTTCCTCTTAGTTAAAATAAAAATAGAAGCAAAAACCACAAACTTTAAGCACTGATCAGCTTAACTATAATATTAAAGCAAATAAACAGGCAGTAGATATTTAAATTTGCAGCTGCTGTTTGAACAGAGGCCCTGATTCAGAGCTGGACGCTCAGGCAGTCCAGGGAACGCCTCTGTCTGGCCAGTCACTCACCATCGACAACACGCCCCCTTTGTAGCGAGACCGATAGCGACGGCTTGCATGTCGCTATCCGGGTCTCGCGCATGCTCACAACGGAGCCGGGTCCGTCGTGCGCATGCGCACTGGCCCAACATCGACCCTGAGTCTGGGTCTGAATCAGGCCCAGACTATCTGTGAGGTCTGAAAGTTTAGTTAGGACACAAGAATAATAAAAAGAGCAGCACCAAGTATAGCTGCATAACAAATTGGAAAGCCAACATAAAAAATACTGACTTATTACTGAACTCTATTACTGCTTAATAAATAACAGTGAAAATTACTTATAATACAGGATACATGTATTCCTATAATTATTTGAAAGTTTACCTATCTCTTATAAGTCAATCATTTACACCTCCTAGTGGATATATAGCTGGAGGTATAGAGTGCTGTACAGTATTACATAGGACTAGCTTCTGATTACATAAGCTGCTGTTATAGCTTGGTGTGCTCTAGTACTTCAAACTTTTTACCTAAATGCGGTTACATGTAATGGGTTTCAGTCAGGAGCCTCGCCGGCCAGATAGTTAAGGTGCCCACACACTGGACGACTCTCAAAAGATGCAATGTTGTTAACTATTTCTCTTGAACTCCCCGGGCAACTCACTGGCACTCCTGGACAGACGATATCTTGATAAACTGTGCAATGTGGCTAACGACCTATCGTGCGTCCTTAATGATTTTCAGTGTATCGTCAAAAAGATTGGCAGATCTTACCTGCAGTAGATAAGATCTGAAGATACGACAAACGACCTCTGGGGCCACACATCGGATCGTTATCGTTCCTGGAAGCTGCACGATTTGCACATTTTTAAACGATGTATCATTCCAATGCGTCGTTTTCATGCAAATCTAAAATCGCCCAGTGGGCACCTTTACCCTGCTTTAGCTTGAAGTCTGATTAGCTGTGAGATTGGCTGCAGAGGGTTACAGCTGAAGCTGATGGTGTGCCTGGCATCTAGCAGCCTGTCTCCCCATTAGCACCAAATACCTGATTGTGATCTGGCAGTGTTCATATTACCAGAGTCAGCAGCTGCTCAGTCTAAGGTCCCGTTAGTACTTCAAATATCTAATTGTGACGGTAATAAAAGTCTCAGTTGCCCAAACCGTTGCTGCTATGCAGCCCTAATACCCACAGAGTGCAATATCTACTAACTCCAAATCCGGTCCATCATTAGTACTCTATCCCCTGTACCACTACCTACTGCCTGTACATGTCTCAATGTGATCACTGATATTATACTAGCGTTCACTTTAGGCTCTTGATCGAGCAGGGCTATAAAAATAGGGAGTCTGCCCAGCACTCATGGAGTTGCCGGGCTGGCCCCAAGCTCTCTTGCACTGTGAACAGCAGCGCACGGCATCTATTCACCCTCTGCACAGTACTCTTCCCTCGCGGGGTACTGGGGACAGGGAGAGGCATGGCGGGAGGCAGGGTGACGCCGGCCTACCGACGCCAGGCTGTGATCTGCGGGGTGCCTCCATAAGGGCAGGGCGCATATTCCCATTTTGAATTTGGGCAGGATGCATCGCCCCGCAGAACCAGCCTCGTGCGAATGCTAGTACAATTATTCTGACTCCAGGCAAAATGGTCTCCGACCCCCCCCCCCCCCCCTGCACCACAGCCCTGTCGAAAACTGTGGCGTTTTAATAAAGGATTGGCCAACTGACCGGCCCAACTATACTTACACGTCAGTATGATGAGCCTTTTACAGTTAATTGCACAATTTCAAAGGCTGGTGTTCCCCTAAATGGGAGGCTGTGCGGATCCCTGATAAAAACAGGTCTAAAGAAGTAATTGCCGTATTTATGGTCAGGGAAGGAGCATTTTAAATGAATTCTTGCGTCATTTCTGCATTTACTGACCAGCAGCGACTGTGACTGGGTCGCACTTATGGAAAAGATCTAATAATATATTTGCAATTATCACGGGTCCGACGGTAGTGTTCTAATCACTAGAAAAATATAGATACCAAGGTTCCTTCTGTATGTTAGGTTACTTTGTGAGAAGCTGGTGAAAGACTGTTTTGTTATTTGTTAACGAAGGTTCCTTTGTTGTCTTTCCTGACCTGTAAGTAAACAGCATGCTGCCAAAACTAATTAAAAAACAAGAGAAGAGAGCAGCAAATTGGTAATTAAAAACATTTTCTCATGTGGACGAAGCTTTTTCAAGTGCCAGCGCATCTCTCGCCGTCGGGGAGCTTCATCCAAGCAAGAAATGGGCCTGATTGCTGGGATATGGTGCGGCAGCAAAGGCCCTTTCTCTAGTCTGAGTCACCATCGTCTCATTTATAGCAAGTTCATGTAAGGAAAGACTAATAGCGATCAGAAACACCCTTATAAGTGGTTTGACAGTAAAGTGAATAAAGGTTATTATTAAAAGTACCAACAGATAGGTCTTGATTGCGCCCAAAAAAAGCAACTTATACTGCTATTAGAATTGAATGTTTGTTTTGTACCAAGTTTATAGCGCGTGCACAAAGTGACTAAAGAACTGTTGGAGGATGTGTAATAGGAGATAATAATATGTAATAAGTAAGAGCAGGTATCTTTCAGCTAATATGAACACAAGAGCTCTGGGGTTGAATAATTTAGGACGGGTACACACTACGGTATGCAGTGGGGAAGCCGGCGGACCTAATCCTGACAGCCGGCTTCCCGCCTGCTTAATCCCGGCGAGGGTTAAATGACAAGCGTCTAAATCTAGACACCTGTCATTTTACTGACGCCGACATCCCGATCGAAGTGATGACGAGCACGGACAGCTGCAGGGGGGTGGGGGAGGGGGGAGGGTTAGGTTACCGGGTACCCGGAGGGATTTAGGATTAGGCACCCCCCGGGAGGTTAGGGTTAGGCTAGGGGGAGGGAGGGTTAGGGTTAGGCACCGCCCAGGGGACTTGGGTTTAGGCAGTGGGGAAGGGGGGATTAGGGTTAGGCACTGGGGGGGAAGGTTAGGGTTAGGCACCCCTAAGGGAGGGTTAGGGGGTAGAATAGATTAGTGAATACTTACCTGGGGACGCACGGGTTTTCATCCTTGTCGGGCTACCGCTGTCGGGATTTGAAACTCCGGGAATGGGTCCGGCGGTAAATCATACCGATTCTCACACTACAACGATATCTTCACGATTTGTCCTTCCCCGGAAAATCGGAAAAATAAGTCGTGCAGTGTGTATACACTTGCACGCTCCCACAATATCCTTTGGTTGGCTGTGCTGCACAGAATGACATATCATTCCGTCGTTCATTAAATTGCATGGGCAATCACGGATGGTCCGGGATGAAGGGAGTTCGCCCCGATTGCCCGTCATTGTAGCGCGTACCTGGCCTTAGAGTGTGTTTCAAATCAGTGGGTCTGTAATAAAATCAATAATACAGACGCATAGCAGCCAACCAGCTGCTCTCTAGCATTTATCAAGTACATTCTATAAAATGGTAGGCAGATGCTGATTGGTTGCTTTGGCAACCTGTCCACTTTTCCACTGTACATTCTTGATACATCTCATCTTCCCTTCTATCTTGTCTGTGAGACAAAGGACAGCATATGGAGTAGAGTACAGGCTTACAGTGAAACCAATAGCTGGTTTATTCTTGCCATCCATCTTTCTGCACGATTATACAATATTATTCCTTGTGTCAGATCAGTTTCAGTATTAAGGAACCTTACATAGTAGTCAAATTCAGCAACCTTCAGGGTGCAGTATACAATGTGCATGAAATGGAAAGTTCACCATATGCATAGAATCGGGGTAATCCTTGATCCCAGGAATAAATAGTCTGTAAAAAGGGGAATAACTTTGTTATCCAGTCACCATGTCTGAGGTGATAATTAGGACCAATATTCCAGTGCTTCTTGGTTAAATTGATAGGTTATAGTCTTGAGAATTTTGTTTCACTTGACAATATGTTGGTTACATGTGTACTAGGCACACCAGGTCTATTCCAGCTGCATGGAATTATTGTAGTCTGCAATTGTTGCTGTGTAGACATGCATTATTAACCTGGGCCCCCTGCAATACACCTATGTAATGTGTCCAGTTTTAAATGGCTAACTTGACTACGATAGGCGCTGCCCTGTGCTTTCACTATCAAAAGAAAATCAGGTGCAAACATCAGGGAGAGGTCATTCATCTATCTGTGCTTATAATCTGGACTGGTAAAAATTTGGAGGATCCTGCGTATCCTCATCCTGTAGCAGCTGGTGTCTGGTGGTAGAATAAGATAATTATATGTGTGTGGGAAATGTGACCCTTCAAGTAAACAATTCTATGAAGTGAAATGAATAATGATGTGTGTGAGGAATGACTTAAGTCTTCTATATCTGCAATACTGTGCTCAGTGTTTACCCCAGGACCATACTTCTTTTTAATAATATATATATATATATATATATATATATATATATATATATATATATATATATATATATATATATATAATTTCTATATCAAAGACAACGGTCCTCCGTGATTCCCATATGATTTATCCAGTAACGCATAAAGAAATAGTGTGCATTCTAAGATAGTGTCTGCTGCAAGAACAGTAATGCCCCTTTTCCACTGCCAGCAATAATCCATCTTTTTGCACGTGAGTGCGCAGTATATATATATATATATATATATACCATAAACCGGGGCACTCGTGAGGTAATTAAAATAGAAAGTCCTTTAATCCTACGTTTCGGGATCAAACTCCCGCCGTCAGGGACATACAGCAACAATAAAATCACCAAAACACACATACATATACCCACAGAGCTACTCCAATCAACTTTAAAATGAGACACACCTGTTGCGGAGCGGGCCAGAGAAGTCCCCATCAGCGCGGCCCGACAGACCAACGCCGGATGATGACGTCATCCACCCGCAACCATCCCACGTGGTCGCCGTCTGAAGTTGCTAAGCAACCAGACAACAGAACACATGGAAATACAGATAAGCAAATCTGTGCAGCAAATAACATGTCACATACCCTTACAACAATGACATTATGCATTTAAAAACGTTCACAAACAAACAAAGCATGACTCCATTTATATTGTGTTCCTTGAAATATCTACAGGAACAGCAAGTATTGGAGGCAGAAAAAGACTGCACCCATTTAAACGCAGCGATTTAATAGCTAATCAAATGATGTTCCAATATATAGATAAATCCTCAATGGCACCATAAGTCTGCAAAGACACAAAAACACTTATGGACCACAAGTATGCTACCAACCAATGCTGTATTCATAGGATACCTAAATCCCATAAAGGTATCACACATCAAAGAAAGCACTTCAATCCCAAAGTTTCGTTAAGGCCTCTGGGGGCCAAGGTGCCCAATTTATATATCCACCTTGACTCCTTCTGCAATAACCTTCTATATCGATCACCCCCACACTTAGAGAGTGGCTCATGATCGATAATAATGACTCGCAGATTCGCCACCCCGTGTTTTGCCACAGGCTGATCACTATGTCCCGTCTCCAATGCCTGTCTAATGGCACTCCTATGCAGCGCCATTCTTTTTTTAAACATCCTTTCTATCTTGCCCACGTAGTTTAGCCCATATGGACAAGACAGAAGGTAAATCACATGAGTGGTGGTACAGGTTAAGGTAAATCTTATAGAATATATCTTCCCAGTATGGGGATGGGAGAATGTGTCACCCACAGAGAGTGATCTGCAGGTCACACAACCCAAACAACGGAAGCAACCCGGCTTTTTACTTAAAAAGTGACTAGGAACGACTTTGTCCATATCCGTTATGTCAACTTTTACAAGCCTCTCCTTCAAATTCCGACCCCTTGTATGGCAAGGCATAAGCCTAGATCCATACAATGCTGGAAGTTCCTTATCTGAGCTGATAATTGGCCACCACGCCTTAGCTTTACTGTTAATTCTACGGCTGCCCGTTGTATATTTGTTAACCCAAGGAACCACTTGTTTTGTATCACTGACTACTGCTTCTTTTGGTATGATGGTTTGTTCTCTAGGTATTTTTAATACCCTTGTTTTGGTCCTCTCTAGGTCCTTTCTTTTATAACCTCGAGCTACAAATTTCTCCAACATCTCTTGCATCACTATCTCTACTTGTGCAGAATCAGAAACTATCCTCCGCGCTCTCAAGAACTGAGAGAAAGGGAGCCCCCTGCGTAAAGCAGCAGGGTGAAAGCTATCATATTTGAGAAGGGTATTCCTATCTGTACTCTTAGAGAATAAGGTGGTTACTATGTCATGATTCTGTAAGGATATATTCACATCAAGAAACTGGATGTTGACATTACTAATATTATACGTAAATTGGACCACACTACCCGAATCATTGTATTGATCAAGCAGTGTACGTAAATCCACCTCAGTGCCACGCCACATAATGAGCAAGTCGTCTATATACCTGTAGTAAAGAATGACATCATTTAATAGACGACCCTCCCTAAACAGAAGATTTTGTTCTATACTGTACATAAAGGCATTGGCGTACGATGGGGCCACATTGGACCCCATCGCACAACCCGACTGCTGTACATAGTACTGGCCATCAAAAAAGAAGTAATTCCTCTCCAAAGTGAGACGTAACAATGTGAGAAATAGCTCCACTGGAGGACCCACATAGTGGACATTATCAGTGATTAACAGTCTGACTGCCTCCACACCTGCATCATGAGGAATGAGAATAGTATCCAAATAGACCGAAATTGATTATCTCGGCTCGTGGCTCCCTATATCAATTTCGGTCTATTTGGATACTATTCTAAACCCTTTTGTTCAAAAAATACCGTCTTACTTAAAGGACACTACATTATTATTAATGTCCTTGAAATCCTTGGGGTCTGTACCGCTGGGCTCAATTTTGTGCAGTGCGGATGTGACTAGCCTCTACACCTGCATTCCTCATGATGCAGGTGTGGAGGCAGTCAGACTGTTAATCACTGATAATGTCCACTATGTGTAAATACATTAATTAAAAATTCCTTAATAACCCTACTCATAAACGTCGGTATCAAAGACAAGGTTCACTGCATATGTACTATAAATCCTGCCACAACTCTGTACTCAGTAATACGTGGTGTAGTCCACCTTGTGTTCACCGGACTGTCAATACATCCTCTATTATTCAAAAAAACGTATTCCGCATTCTAGCTTGTCACATTTATGGAAAAAGAGTATAGGCACTCTTTCAATATTGTGTCAGCCACTTAAATCCCACATATAGTGATTCCAATAGGGATAAAGCTGTATGGTTTTCTATTAGGAGCAATCTCTCCAAAAGTTCTTTATACCAGCCGTTCCGTTTTGGATATAGGTTTAGTCCCAATATAGATAAATCACTAGCACCCAGCTCCGGGGTAATATAAAGTCACCTTGTTTAAGTGAGCTTGCTGCTCCTCCCCACTAATTGTTCACTGCGATGATCTGACTTAAGCCTACTTAAGAGGTAATGCAGGCTGGCTGGAATACTTTGATCCACATAAGTCCAATGTCCGAATAAAAGGTTAACAGTAATTCATACACCAACGCGTTGGTCGGACTTAATTCTATATGCTGGTAAACAAGTCCGCTCGGAGATCTAACAGCCACCGCTATACACGCTGACCGGTAGGATTACCTGTGGTATTGTGAGTATGTCCCCCTAACTGCATCTATTAGCGGGGACGAGTGATTTTCAATTTGCTTGTAATAAGCCAGGTCGAGCGACGCAGCATTTCAACCCCGGTCACCAGCAGGGTTGAACGCGGGTTCAACTCTGCTCATGAAGCAGTGTGAACGGGTAACCCGGGTCGATGCGACCCATGTCCCTTTCTCTGCATAGGAAGAGCCGACGCTTGGAGGCTGCCTGTCTGACAGGGGTCCCAGCCAGGTCGCTCCCGGGATGGGCGCGTGAACATCATCCCGAGTGCGACTCGGCAAACTAGTGGAAAAGGGGTATCCGTGAATAGCCTACCAGGATCACCACCATCGTTCTTGTCAGATTAGACCTTTTAGAGAATGAACAATTCCTGCACAGCAAACTAAAGCCAGGTACACACTATACGATATATTGCTCCGCTCCGGAACAATATATGTGGTATGGATTATGCAGTGTGTACGCCCGATCCGCCGTACATTGCACCGTCCTATCTGCTGTACTGCACAGAAGATGGGACTATGCAATGAACGACCCAGTGCTTTACATGCATCATGTAAGGACACATGCTGCCGTCGTTTGCCGGATCATGCAGTGTGTACAGCACGCAATGTATCGTTGCATCGCACCGTCACATCGTGTAGTGTGTGTACCCAGCTTAAGATTCGCAGCCTACCACCTTGTAGGGAAAGCAGTCACCTTACTTTTAAAACATAGAAATGTTCTGCAAGGTAGTTGGACACTGCAATCCTAGACTGTGTTCCCAAGGGGGTGTGGTCAGAATCCCGACCGCTTGGATTCCGGCGGTCAGAATGCCAACGCTGGAATCCCAACACTTATTAGAATACCAGCACCTGTATCCCGACTGCCGGGATCCCGAAGACAAGTACTGGGGTTAGGGGGAGTGTTAGAGTTAGGCACTAGAGGGAGGGTTAGGTTAAGGGTGCGGGGAAGGAGGTTAGGTTAAGGGTGCGGGGAAGGAGCTTCAGTTAAGGGTGCGGGGAGGGAGGGTTAGGTTTAGGCACTACGGGGGTAAATTAGGTTTAGGCTGCAGGGAGGGAGGGTTAAGGGTTAGATTAGGAATACTTACCATTATGCATCGGCATTGTGACCTGGTCGGGATGCCGGCGTTAGGTTTCTAACCGCCGCGATCCTGAGCACCAGCATCCTGTTCCCATCCCATTCCCAAGATATATTCCGAACCATAGAAAGGAATAAAACAAAAGGACGGCACTCATGGGTCTTCCAAGTGAAAGAATCACACTGATAACTGTGTCAAGTCTTCTTCCACACCGTTATCAGTGTGATTCTTTCACTTGGAAGACCCATGAGTGTCACCTTTTGTTCTATTCCTTGCTTTGGTTGTTTCCCTAAACACCCAGGAGGGCACCAGGGCATTTATGGTTATATTCAGATGGAGTGCCGGCTTCACATGTGTATTTTCCGAACCATAGAATAAATATAAAACCTATATAGTGCAATACAACATGCGTAACAACACCCCAGTGTACATAGAAAAATATGGTGAATTCCCTCCAAAAGACACCAGGGGGTTTATTTGCAAAGTGTCTGTCTGTAAAACCCGACACTTCAGGTCGACCTTTTCTGTGTTGACCTTTTGCCTGTCTAACATCTGTTGTCTATCTACTGTCTACCTGTTGACTGGAACCCCCATGCAACAAAGAAAGTACTATTATGTATTACACTATATAGTGTCAGCAGAACATTTACAAACAAGCAATTTACTACTGCTGGCGAATTTAGTAATTCACTTATTGCACCTGAAAGCTCACAAATAATACAGCTTTTAAAGGCGTATATGCATATCTCTTCTATTCTGCATGAGCTCACCATTACAGGGCTTGGCCTACTATGGAAGGCCCTGGTCCTCCACGTTCTGATTAAAGCATGCGTAGTGCGAATGCACACAAGATAGGCTGCGCCTGCTGGTGTAGTACTTGCTCAGTTAGCCCCACCTTACTTCAGTGATAATAATGACTCCTAGTGAATTGTTAGGCTGCAGTTTCATGGATATTAGGGCCTGATTCAGAGCTGAACGCTCTGACCAGAGCGCTCGCTCTGAATCAGGGCCCTCCTACCTTTTTTTGGAGCGTCCTCATGGACGCTCGCATAGCTGTGGGTTCCCACCCACAGCTATAGCGAGCGTCCATGATGATGGTCGCGATGGTCTTGACCATCGCGACCATCGGGCTTGCGACGGAGACCCTGCAGTAGGGTCTCGCTGCCACAAGCCCTGGAGTGATTTTGGCTCTATCAGAGCCAAAATCACTCCCACTGACATCACTAGTGATGTCAGTGGGGCCGGCTTGAGACGGTAGGCGTTCCCATGGGAACGATTCCGTCTGGCAGGCACGCCCCCAGCACGCCCACCAAAGGGGGCGTTCTGTCAATCAACATCGACAGCATGCCCCCTTTGGTGCGAGACCCGGAGCGATGGAGAGCCCGTCGCTCGCCGGGTCTCGCGTATGCGCATGACGGAGCTCCCTCCGTCGTGCGCATGCGCAGTGGGGGAACATCGACCCGCTTGCGAGCGTACTGCCGCTCACGAGTGGGACTGAATGACCCCCTTAGTGCAGTGCTCTTGTCTCACTTGTGCTCCTATCTACACACTAATGATGTGACCTACTTACTCAGAACATGTATAGTTTCATGTTAATAAATGTTTCCTTTGTATTTCTGCCTTTTTTTTTATTTGTATATATCGGGTGCTCAGCTGTGACTACTGCTCTTGATTAATGGGTGGTAACTAGAGATAGTGAACACTGAAGCTGCATACACACACAACGATTTTATGAACGATTTTCTGTCAGATTTTTTAAAGTGTAATGAACGATTTTTTAGAACTACAAACAATTTTTGCATATTCCCTTAATGAAAATCGTTCAGTTCACAAGTCTGACTGAACTACAAACGTGAACGCGCATGAACGATAATTTTTCATCGTTTGACTCAGAAAGTGAACGATTTTTTCAAACGATTGTCATTAAACGATATCGTTTAACGATAATCGTTCAAAAAATCGTTGTGTGTGTATGCAGCTTGAATGGTGTCCATGAGTGAAGACGATGTCTCCACAGATCGTATTTAAAGTTGCCAACGCTGGGAATCCAACCTGTGGGAGCACATTTTCCATACTTGTAACTTTTATGTCCCTGAAATAATACACTGCTTTATAGTGCCTCTTATCTTTCAATCAGATGTCTGCTTTCATCATTTAACCTGCACTAGGCAGATGTAAGATAAGTGTCCATTGGTTGCTATGGTTTTAATGCAGATTCGCTCTTTTGAATAATGCTCATAAAATAACCCTGTGTACTCACACGTTTATGTACATACATACGTAACGATTTTGTAACCAACGATTTTCTGTCAGATTTTCCCTAGAAAAATGAATGATTTTTTGAACGATGAACGAATAATGCTCCTTCCCTTAATGAAAATCGTCATATTGGATAGTCTGAAATGGACAATGAACGATAACTACAAACGGGAGAGCGCATTTGTGATTATCGTTCATCTTTATAACTCATAAACTGAATGATTTTTTTGAACGATTTAACAATAACGATGTCATTATCGACAAATCGTTCAAAAAAAATCGTGTGTACGCACCTTTAGTATTATCTGTGCTGTGGATTGTACAGAAATGTTGACATATGTCAGTGAGGCAAAATATAGATGTATAAAACACACATTTCAGAATTGTATTAAAACAAAACTAAATTGTATAACAGACATAAATGGACCGAGAGCAAGTGGCAGATAAAATGGGACTGCATATAATAGCCATGCATTATTTGCCATGGTCCCGTACACAGTCCTAGCCTGTGACCTCTCCAGGTGCTGTAATCAGACTTTAGTTTGTCTCGAAAAATGACCAAGATGAGTTATTTCTAAAGCAGTGAATGGTATTATCCGGTCTGTATCTATACACAGCAGATCTTTAAGCTGCAGATGTGATTGTTTTGTTTCTCCACAAGAGCCCTTGTATAGCTCTGGGAGTATTGCAGGCATCTGTCGCCCCATCAGCAGCTTCTGTGGGCCTGTGCCTGACACAAGTGCCTTGGGTCACTCTGTCCACCATGCATCTCCGCAGGGCAACGTACAAACCCTCTGTTCCATATGCTGTGAGGTTTGCTAGCTTTATTCGCAGTCTCTTACATGCTGTAAAAGTTATTTTGTGTTTTGTTTTTTTTCTATTTGGCGTCCTTGAAAAGATTTGCGGATAACTTTACCTCTGGCTGCCACTCAAGTCCTTCTGCTTTCCTTACATTAAGCTAATGAAATCCGATAATTGTTGCCGTTCGGGGCATTGTGTTTAACCGAGTAGTTAAAGGAAAGTCTAGATGGAAATTGTGGGTCTGATTCAGAGATCCAAGCTTAAGGTGGGTACACACCTGACGGATATATCTGCAGATCGACTGACCTGCAGATCATGGTCATTCATACACACTGAACGGCCATCATCTGCGGGTCCCGGGGACCAGAGGGCGTGTCCTGCCCCCTTCCTCGCGGCTGCCGCTCTGTGTGTACGGGCGGTCTGCAGACATATATATATGTCCATCGGCTGTGCAGCACAGCCTATGCGATATGTCGGTGAACGCCGATGTTCACCGACATATCACGGGTACACACTGCCCGACGGGCAATGTATCTGTCAGTGTGTACCCAGCTTAATGCTCCCGCAGATGCGTTTTTCAGAACACTGTGTGCGAAAATAGGCCAATGGGGCAGTGGCCGGGACTTGTACTAAGACGTCCATCTGAGCCCTCGCAGCTGTCTGCAACTGCGTACACATACGTAGCATCAGATGCCGACCAGGTAAACATCGACTCGTAGAGTGAGTCTACGGTCACTCAGAATGGCTGCTGTAACCCAGATGTGGGAGCCATGTTTCCAGTGTACGGGATCGCAGACGCAGGATGTCACATGCCTGTCTCCCTACCTGTCAATCACACTTTGATTAAAGACTCTGCGTAACGTACCTTGACGCATGCACAGTGGCAAAAAATTGCTCCGTTTGCAAAGACATCAGCATAGCGTACAACTCTGAACTAGGCCCTGTATGATGTTGTATAGCGTTTAATGTTAAAAAAATTTTTTTGTAGAAAACCATTCTAAAAAGTATCTATATAATAAGCGAGAAAGCGTGTCTGTCTATCCTTTATGTACGGCCAGAGTTTTGGACATACACCACCATGCCAAATTAGGTGGAGCTATTTTCACCTGGATTAGGTTTTTGCCTAGGTTTGAACTTCGTCAGGGTCACACACTGTCACACAATCCTTAAAAATGGGGAGACTTAAATTACACAGGTTCCAGGGCTGGCTCCAGTGGAATTTGGCAGTCTACCAAAAACCTGTGATAAAGCTGCAAAAGTATCCTTTGAAACTCAGTCTGAGCAAACTTGATGACTCATGCAAATTCATATTAAATCCAGAGCCTCTGTGTTTGTAAGATCTTAAAAGGCCCCCTCCAGAGGTCAAAAACCCCCCACATATTTGCCCCAACACAGAGCCCATTCATGTTAAGCCACACAGACCCCATTTAGGATATGCCACACAGCAGTATCCCTTATACACATTATGCCATGCAGTAGTAGTGCATCTAATACATTATGCCACACAGTAATGCCCCTTACATTACACAGTAATGCCCCTTACACATACCACACAGTAATGCCTTTTACAGATTATGCCACATACTAGTAGTGCCCCATATAACACATTATTCCACACAGTAGTAGTGCCCTTTAAACATTATGTCCCCCCAGCAACTCACCTCCCCGTGTCTCTCCAACAGCCTCTCGTCTCCCCCTGTGTGCCATCAGCAGCCAGCAGGTGTGGATTTGGGGCCGGGCCGCCAGCTAATTACAGCTTGTGCACCGACAGACAGCATTGGCACTATGTGAATCTGGTGCGGGTCGCGAGCCAATGGGAGCTTGTGGTCCAGGAAAACCCAACCGGGAACCGCCACTGATGATTGGCTGCCGGCCTGCAAGCACTGATTGCCTCGCAATCAGCGGCGCTGTTTCTCCATGGCTGCCTGCCAGTACGCCAGCTGTAATCACCTGGCAGGCTGCCACCAAATCAACATCACTGACACCTGGGCCTCCTCGATAGCCCTGACTGGACCACCTTGTGTGCGGGACCGGGTACAGGGGAATCGTCAGGTCACAGAGGCAGCTCGGGCACCATAGAAGCCACACTTCTTGCACCCACAGAATTTACACCACTGTTTGCATGCATGTTAGCAAACTGTGGGGTCCTTTTCAGAATCAGTGTGAATGGGGTTATAGGCAAGGACAATGTACACAAATAAAGGCTACAGGTGTTCTTCAGGGTCCAGTCTGTAATGTTCATTTATAAAAAGGAATTACAAATTTAAACCCATGTGGTATGTTTTGTTTGATCGAAATTGTTTTTATTTAAGACCGATTAGTACGTTTTGACAAAACAGACGCTCCTATTGGTAGGCCTATGCCAATCCGGACCTACAACAAATTAGACCAAAGCACCAGGAGGGCGCTAATAGCCGTGAATTGTTAGCGGTTTTCACATACGAAATGACGGACATATTTGCATCTGCTCTATAATGTAAGAACGCTGGTTACACACTAAACTATTTGTCGTGCAATCATTGTACCTGCGACCACTCTACAGGACCATCGTGTAGTGTGTACACACAATGCATCGTTTTATGAATTGAGTGGTCACATCCTCCCATCTGATGTGCTGCGTGTCAGATGTGACGATGCAATGTACAACGCAACGTAGTTACATTAGGCATGAAGCCATATATCACGTTGTCATACAGAGCATCGTGCATGATGAATCGATCTATCCATACATCACAACGGCGGGTCTTCGGATGGCTGAGGTTTGACACCCAGCTTTAGTTCTTCTTACTTTGGGGGGGAGACCTCATAATTAAAGATTATCATACACATAAACTGGTTTGACATTATAGTTTCACTCAGTTGTAGTTTTAAAGAGGTATGTGTCCATGCAGTACGTAGACATATGTACAGTAATACAAGGCTGCTGCCATTGCGGTGCGATGTACCACTCAGGGTTTTTTTTTTACATTTCCTATCTGCTGGTTTTGCTGTTTCTAGCCTGGCTAAATACTTACAATGCAGTGACACCTGGAGCTAGCAGGCGGTACTGCATGCTGACAAAATCCTCATACAGGTGCAAAATTCTGCGTTCTGCAAAATTGAATGGTGGTGTTCAGCATAAAACAGATATTTTAGTTGTACTATGATATTATTGACCTCAAAGGCTTGAAAATGTATACAGAAGAAAAATGTTGAATAGTAACTGTGCTGTCTCTCATGGCAACCATATAGGCCTCTAACTAACTTTTAGTACAGTTTAGAAAATGAAATTACATGGCTGGTGTGGTATTATAGTTTATAGCTCTTTGGAGGATTTTTTTTGCATTTATCCATTAACGCTTTTTTTTTTTCTCTTCTGAATATCTCTCAGCCATACTTGCCAACTTTTGGGTTTGCTCTTCCTCGGTGGTCCTTGAGGAGGGTAGAATGGAGTGATTGAATTATTAGGCCCCGTCCCCAGTGGCATTGTGGAATCACAGAGTGGCTTGGGCTGTAAAGACACAATTTGGCGCGCCCTTCCCCTCATTTCAAATTGTCGGGATCCTGGTGGGTGAACTATTCTTTCGGGATTCAAAATTTGGTAGTCTCCCTGACATTGCGGGAGAGTAGGCGAGTATGCTTTCAGCATGTCTGCCCCACTCAGCCACCCAAGATGCCATTCAGTGCTTGGCACCCACACATAGGCCCTGATTCAGAGCCGGACGCCCTGGATCAGCTCGCTCGCTCTGAATCAGGGCGTCTTTTTTTTTTATTTTTTAATGGAGCGACCTCCTGGCCACTCGCATTGCTGTGGGTTGCCATCCACAGCTAATGCGAGTGGCCAGGATGATGGTCGCGATGGTCAAGACCATCACAACCATCGGGCTTGCGACGAGACCCTTGTGGCAGGGTCTCATGGCCGCAAGCCCCAGAGAGCTTTCGGCTCTAACAGACAGACTTGTGATGTCAGTGGGGCCACCCCCAGACGGTAGGCATTCTCATGGGAACACCTCCGTCTGGGCAGCCACTCCCCCCCCGGCCCGCCCACCAAAGGGGGCGTGCTGTCACTCAACATCGACAGCACGCCCCCTTTGGTGCGAGACCCGGAGCGACGGATTGCCCGTCGCTATCCGGGTCTCGCGCATGCGCACGACGGAGCCAGCTCCGTCGTGTGCATGCGCTCTGGGCCACCATTGACCCGATTGCGAGCGCTCAGCTCTTGCGACCGGGTCTGAATCAGGCCCACAGTACCAGGGCATCCATTTTTGTGAGGTGAGTTAATATTTATTAGCATGTTGCCTAGCGGACATACTGATAAATGGTTCAGACCACAAAATGGACGCCTCTGCTGTGTGTAGATGAAGGGTTTACTTTACGGCGGGTAGTAAAATACATTAGGGTGTCTTCCTGTTTTTTTATGAATTTATTGCCGAATTTTTTATTGGTAATGAATTGTATTTGTGTTTATCCGTTTCTCCTTGCTAGTCAGTGACTTTGTTTTTCTAGGTCACTGTGAATTCCTGCAAGTGAATTTTTCTTTTCTCCCCTTCATGAGCCGAAACTAAATTGTAAATTTAAAGAGCGAATGCAAGAAAGAAAAAAAAAAATGAATCTGGAACAACAGTGCGGTCACCCCTGGAGCTTGGGCTAATCAGTTACCAGGCATGCTGCGCTTTAATAAACCATCCCCAGGCTTGGCATGTGTGCTCTGCATATCGCCGATGTGCCTACTGTGCCTGCTCTCTGTATTCATTTTGCCCAGAGCTGTCCGCTCCGGAGGACGCAAAAGAGGAGAGCTTTTGGTAATGTAAGGAACTAAAACACTAGAAACATGTTCCGTATTACCGCACAGCAACTCCTGAAGGACTTCTGCCGCCCTGAGTATAATCTCCTTTGCTGTAAAAGATCCTAATATTTTTCCCATTATGCCATAATTGTTTTATTTGCATATGATTATTCCATCTTTGTGTAATGTTATTCATGTGCTCTATTTACATAATTCAGTCCAGAGTCGGATATTGATTTAACACAGCTTAAAAAATGATGCAGTGAATAATACTCGTGAAAAGTGGTACTGCGGGGCAATGTGATGGCAGGGCCACATTAACCCCCCCCCCAAACAGTATTTCCTTAGTGATGGCCGATATTAAACAAGAGCATCATTACCGATTTGTTCATCTAAAATATTGTTGATTAAGGCCAGTGTTCATTGGTTCAGGAATAGAGAGGGGGATATATAATGTTATACAAACAGGGCTCTCATGCATCAGGGTTATCATTTGGCATGTACAATGTTTCTGCCCTCATCCTGTTGGCATACAGAAGTCTCATGTAGCTGCACCAGGTAGACGTTAAGAACTGGGTGGGGTATGTGGTTGAGTCTCTGTCCGGATTACATAAATGCATTCTGTGTCTTTCTTTTAATCTGTCATACATGTCAATGTTTCCAAATGAAACAACAGGCTACATGGCAGTTCTTCCCAACCCACACACCCTCCCAGGAGGCCGCCATCTCTCCTGGCCACCCAAAATTTGTTACGGGACTATTGCGACTGTTGGCCGATCCATTTGATACCGTAAAATGATGTAAGTTTGCACAGAGTCTGTAACAAAATGCATCAACTCCACATTAAGGTTGTCTCACTGCCCCTGCCCACAGTGAAGGGAAATGTATAAAAGAAAGATGTCCGATATTTAACAAAGGTGCCCCCTGGCAGCACCCTCCCCTGTGTCTGACATGCAGCGTTCCCGGGAAATATTTAGTTGTAAGAAATGACGGAAGGGGACAAGTGTTTTTCTGAAGACGTTTTACACGATAGTCTCCAAAATATTTCAGAATGTGAACCCACATCCCAGCATAGGTTGCCCTGTACTTAGCAGCTATAAACAGTACATACATCTTGCAAATAACCTAAAATAAAACGCATACATATCATTTAACAGCTTTTATGTTTAGGGTAGTAGTACCAGGCTACTTTCAAAGCCACTTCCACCAAGTAGTGTGCCACACATAGATGATAGCCGGCCCCACTGATGCCTCTGCCCAATGCTACTCCAAGTCACAGCATGGAGTAGCGTTGTAATATACAAGGTTTTAAGGGCATGATTGCAGTCTACATTCATTAACAGATGTACAATGCTGTTCCCTCTTTGCCTGGTACTTCCTGCTACTTCACCAGAGCAAATTTACATTTTGACTGAAGGTAGAGGCTGTTCTGTGGGCTTCAGTATCTGTTTATTCAGAACCATCAGGCCTGGTTTGTAAATTGGAGGTGTAATCTTTACCAACTCCTGCAATTTGATTTCACATAAACGCATGCTCCTTCCAGCCAATGGGGTTATCCATGCTCTCATTAATAATGACAGTACTCCTTAGTATTAATACCTGCCCTGGAGATGGCCTTTTGCATTAAACTCCATCTAGATATGTAAAGTGGGGAATGTAAGATAATAATCATTTTCTAATTATCTGTAATGTACAAGTCACAGGTCCACTGTACCAATTAACTGTTTTTAGTGGTTAAATGTAACAGGCTGATGTATCCCTTGAATCTGTATGAGTAACCCGTGTGGATACATGTACCTTATGTTTGGGGACCTTGATCTACAAAGAACACTGGGACGTGTGTCATGTGTGTCATATCAATCACATTCTAGTCATTTAGCTGCTTTGTATTTGCCTGGTATTCTTTGCTGTTGTCTGTTCAGAATGTCATAATAGTTTTAACAATTAAGCAGCAAGTCTTTAATGCAGATGTTCTCATAACGGTGAGCTCAGTTTGGTAAATTATATTTATAGCTGATCTCTGAGTGTGTAAATGTAGTTTTTAGTGCAAATAGATTAACTGATGTGTAATACCCCTTTTCCACCAGAGCAAAAACCTGGGTTTTTGCTGGGTCTACCCGGGTCGCAGCTCAGTGTAAAAGGGACCCTGAAAAATAACCCGGGTCAAGTGACCCAGCAATCCAACCCAGGTAGCTACCAGGGTTGGACCCAGGATGGACCTGGGTAATGGTGCAGTGTAAACAGTTCAACCCGGGTTACCCGACCTGGGTCATGCCTAAAATGTGCTGATTTGGTGGCTGTGGAGCAGTCACCTCCCACTTTTTATGACCTCACAAGTTTAGCAGAGCAGACCCAGATTCAGTGTGAACGGGGCTCACCTGAGAATAACCCAGATCAATGGTGCTGTGTAAACTGTGTCTGACCTGGTTTGGAACCATGTCTAAAACCCCAGGTTGGACCCTGGTTTTTGGTGGAAAAGAGGTATAAGTGTTTATAGGGGGAAGTAAAGTATGATCTAATTGTCTGTCTTCTGCTACATTGTAATATCTGTGGCCTCATTTACCTTTTGGTAGAGGCAGTGCTGTCAATTATAAGGGGGAATTTAATAAAAAAAAAAAATAATAATAATATAATTTTTATGATGGTTTGTGATTTATTGTTTTTATTTTCTGTTAACTAATCTATGTAATCTGAAATGATGGAAGCCGGGGTTAGGTACCTGAATGAAGTTGGTGAATTGTTAGGTTACGTTCTCATCCATGCTGGTTTAGTCCACCCTATAGTGCCCTGGACGTAATTGTTGGTTACGGGATCCTGGCAGTTGGGATCCGACAGATTCCCGATGCCTGGACGCAAGTATCCTAACCCTCCCTCTAACCCACCTTTCCTGCAGCCTAACCCTAATCCCCCCCTCCCCCACAGCCTAACCTTATCTTTCCACACCCCTCACAGTTCAGACCTAGACCACCCCCTAATGCCATACCCTAAACGTAAGCTTCCACCTAACCGTAATATTTAGTCGGGATGCCATGTGTCGAGGTTCCGGCACCGGTATTCTGACCGTCGACATTCCGACTAACCTGGGTTGCTAAGTACATCCCGTACATAAGACTTAATGGTGATTCAGGGTTGGGATCTTCCTCGGAGTGAAGGCAGCAGATTTTATGTTCATTTGCTTAGTCTGAGAGAGAGAACAATAAAGGAAATACATGTCTGCGTATTATGTACTTATGTAGTAGTACCTGAGTGCCATGTACATCATGTATTGAAGAATTTTAATAGAAATTATGCATTTTGTTCTAGTCCCTGTTCTAGGCTATTGCTTTGTGTTTAGTGCAGTTAATCAACGAAAAGTTGTTGTCTTCCAAGTAATTAGCAGTCCTTACTGGCAGCGTTAATGACATTTGTTATACTATGATACCTATGGAGTAGTATTTTCGAAACCTGTTGGCTCCCAGTTTTGACAGTCTATGTAAGTCACCTCGCATTTGCCTGACGGACTGATAATTTAGTCTGTACACCCCACCATGTGCGCACACGGCAAATAAGGGCACTGATCATAAATTGTAATGCTGACCACCCCCTTTTACCCTGGCATGATACAAGCCCACTACCACTTCCATAATGGGGTGGCATGAATTGTCGCTCTTCCATGTTTGGTTCAGGCAAGCATTGCACTCAGTTTACTTATGTAAAATGTGAAAGGCTTGGACCTGGTTGCTATAAGACTAGTGGTAGCACCTCTTAATAAATAAAATCGGAAACTCAACATGGCAAACCACATTATAACCACATTATAACCTATACTGTTACCACCTTGCTCTGTAAGCATCCTACTCTGTAACATTGCAGGTCAATAGAATGCACCGTGAATGCAGCATTTTGTTTTATCTGATGAATATGATTGTGCGCTGAAGAGTTAATCTGAATTAACAGATGAAAACTCCCATTTATATAGTTGATGTGCTGCCATTTGTGTTTGGTCTGTTTTCAATGAACTCCGTTCAGTGGCAGATGGCCTAGCCTGTTTCCTTCCGTTATATAGGGGGATAGATAAATCGCTTCCCAAACAGCAAATCTATCAGACATCAGTCTGCCCAGCTTCCTTAGGAGGAAATTAGCAGCTGGCCCGCGCAACTTAACTAAACCTATAAATGTTCTCATCACCGAAACATTTGTGTAGTGAGTTAAGCTGGATACGTTACTTTAAACCTGTAAATTGTATTGTTTATTTGTTTTTGTTTATGGCTCTCACATGTCATGTTAACATGCTGATATTCTGGTACTGTCAGGCCTCCTAGATTGCTGTAACAATGGCCTGTTACTAATAATATGACCATCTATGACTTTCCCCATCCACTCCCTTCATCTGCTTCTCACTTTACCCGTGTTCCACCATCTCTCTCTCCCCTCTTGCCCCAGTCTGTTTCCTCTGTCTTTAACCCCCCCACACACACACACATACATATATATATATATATATATATATATATACACATACACATACACACACACACACACACATACACATATATATATATATATATATATATATATATGTATACACACACACCTCTTCCCCTCTTTTCTCTGTTCCATTCCCAGTTTGTGCAAGCAGCATTATCACCAATATGACCGATCTACTTTTGCATGAATAGTTCTACATCAATATATTGATGTTGGGAGCCCCGAGGCCCATCCCTACATCAATTCTGATGTGCCACCAGCGTAGAGAAACTCCAGAGACTTCGCCCAGCGTAGGGAGACTGGTGTCCAACCTGCCATTCTGCTGGGTGTGAGCAACTGTAGGGGGCATCGGGGTGATTTGTAAGAGGAGGTGGCAATGCTGTCAGGGGATGTGGGAATTGGAATCAGATATGTGACCATCCAGCTGTGAAAGGAGGTGGCAGGGGACTGTGTCCTGGCAGGCAGCCAGTGAGATCTGTGAGGGTAGATGGCAGGGGGCTGTGTCCGGTCAGGCAGCCAGTGACAGCTGTGAGGGAAGAAGTCAGGGGACTGTGTCCTGGCAGGCAGTCAGCGAGATCTGTAAAGAGGAGGAGGCAAAGGGTTGTGTCCTAGCAGGCAGCCAGTGATATCTGTGAGGGGAGATGGCAGGGGGCTGTGTCCTAGCAGGCAGCCAGTGATCTCTGTGAGGGGAGATGGCAGGGGGCTCTGTCCTAGCAGGCAGCCAGTGAGCGCAATAAGGCGAGATGGCAGGGGGCTGTGCCCTGGCAGGCAGCCAGTGATAGCTGTAAGGGGAGATGATAGGGTCTTGGCCTAGATAGACAATATATACATTAAGCCCATTATATCATGGATATTTTACAGTAGGTATACATTAGGGTGAATCAGCCAATTAATTAAAATTTTCAGGTTTAATTGCTTAAAACAAGCTTTAAACTTCTCAGCCTATCATAACAAGTGTCTTATTTTGTTGTATTAAAGTAAGTCACATTGTTCATTCTCTGGACTTGCTGTGCATTCAATAACTAGTACTTTCTGCATCTCTCCTGTTTTTATGGTTGTAAAATTCTAACTATTACTTCAGCCTTTAAACTGAAACTTTCTATTAAAGCAGACACAGTAATCTTGATGGCGCATGTCTCAAAATAGTTTTTGTTATCCACTATGTACATCATCCTCTTAAACAAGAGAGTTGCCTTAATTGTTCATTCCCTGGATTCTTTGCCCTGTACCTATAATTACCAGAGCAGGCCTTAGAAAAGCACACGAGAATATTATACACTCTTGTCAAGTTTTCTGTGGCTAGTCGGTACAGTTTATAAATGTTCCATTTGTGTTATACAGAGAAAGAAATGTATCCCTAATAAATAATAAAACCAAAGACTAATTATGAACGCTTAATAATAATGATGTTCTTTGCTTTCAGCTCCAACATGAGCTGCCAGGTTAGGAAGCCTTGGGTATGTTTGTCATTGAACATTTTGAAGGACATTTCTGAAAACAACGGCACAGCGAATCTGTGTGAAAGCAATGTAGTAGAGAGATAATGGGCAACAAAGGCTGAGATGGAATTAATTAGGAACATTAAAGCAGAAATGCCATGAAAAGATGACTGCAGTTTTTTTTATTATTATTACGAAAATCACACTGGCTGGATAAAGAATGTTGGTGTTTAAAATAGTTTGTTTCATAAGGCTGCTATTAGTGATTCATTAGTCTGCATAGTGGACTTCAGCCACAGCCACCTGGTGTAGTGAGCAGAGAGGCTGTGGAACAACCCTCAGAGCTCTGTCAGTGCTCCTCCCCCTCATATTATCATGTGACCTGTGTCTGTAACTGGCAGCCATATGTTGCAACATCTAGATAGATTTTGAAAAGGAGATGATTTGTAGGACAGCTATGAATAATGGCTATCCCATGCTTGCTGCTTACAGATAAAACCTATACTGCTGGGTTGCTGCTCTATTAGCTTAAATTGTAACATTTTGAGAACATGGAGTGCCTAGTTTGCAGCGCTATACACCATCGGGATCATGATATAAATAAAGATCATATAAGAAATGAGGTAACAATTGGCACTGGTCTGTATGAGCTTACAGGGAACACTTGCTGTATAATGTAACGGAATAATAGTCGTAGCTGTTGGTGTGGGAAGTGTATGTAGCTGCTTATTCAGCCACCAGTAACAAAGCAGCCATTGCAGACTGGCAGTTTGGTGTGTGGAACATGGAAACTTGACTACACTTAGGAGATATTGCATGGATGCCATATGCTTTCACATACTAAAGTAAACAAATCCGCTTTTCCTTATTTCTATAAAGGTTTTTGCTCCGTAACAGATCTTTGCAGAACTTTGAGCAGCCTAATGCAGTTTTCTGCTGTCTGAGTCATTCAGTTTTCCAATCCTGGCTAAACAAGGAATTGTGCATCTTAACATTTCCGCTTTGCTAAAAGCTTATGCGGACGTAGGCTTCTAAAGCCCCATGCTCTATAATTTTGTCGAAAAGGAAATATTCAAGGTAAAAAATATAGGCAACATAGCTTTTAAGACCATGTCTTATTCCGTTGTCCGCCAGGCAACGTTTGTTTTGCTATGGAGTCACTTCTGAAACGCTCTCATAAATAAGACCTTCTCATTCTGTTCTTCCAGTATTTGTACAATTAAATGCTAGTGATAGATTTTGTTACTCTTGCACAAACAGATTTCAACAAAAGAAGCTTCTTATCTAATTGTACCTTGCGCGTGTTGAGTTCTGATCAGCTTAAAAAACTTTGATTCAGTAAATGAATACAGCCATCCTCGAGCTCATTGCCTGGGATGCGGTCAATATCCTGACCGCGGGGATCCTGGCAGTCAGAATGCCGGAATCCCGAAGGTAAGTAGCAGGGTTAGGGGGAGGGTTAGTGTTAAGCTAGCCATACACTAGACTAAGTTGGTTTGGTGTATGGCCAGCTTTAGGGTTAGGCACTAGGGGGATGGTTAGGGTTAGGCACTAAGTGGGGAGGGTTAGGTTTAGGGTGTGGGGAGGAAGGTTAGGTTTAGGGTGTGGGGAGGAAGGTTAGGTTTAGGGTGTGGGGAGGACGGTTAGGTTTAGGGTGTGGGAGTGGGGGTTAGGTTTAGGCACTAGGGGGAAGGGTTAGGTTTAGGGTGTGGGGAGGAAGGTTAGGTTTAGGGTGTGGGAGGGGGGTTAGGTTTAGGCACTAGGGGGAAGGGTTGGGTTTAGACATCGGGGGGGGGGGAGGATTAGGGTATGGAGAGAGAGAGTGTGTTAGTATAAAGACTATCAGGTGTCTGTATCCTAACCCTGTCGGGATGCTGGTGTCAGTGTTCTGACTGCAGGGATCCCGAGCGCCGGCATCCCGTACTCATTGCCTATGTACTGTGCAGTTGCACCATGCAGCTAATGCTAGCCGACACTGTGATGTAATAATAATAAAAAGAAATGGCAAAAAATAAAAAGAAACACTAAATAACGCTTGAAAAAATACTTTTAATTTATTGACTTTTATGTAGCATCAAAGTCAAATAAATTGAAAGTGCTTTTCAAGCGTTATTTAGAGTTTCTTTTTATTTAACAACCTCTATGATGTGAATGTTAAGCCATTAGCGTTTAGTTACATGAAGAAAAAAAAAAATCACTGTTTGGCATTCATGGATGTGTTTTATGGATCTCAGTTTGTTTACACATGTGAGCGCTCCTCACTGTGTGTATGTCTGCTACACCTCACTGTATGTATGTCTGCTGCACCTCACTATATGTATGTCTGCTGCTCCTCACTATATGTATGTCTGCTGCTCCTCACTGTGTGTATGTCTGCTACACCTCACTGTATGTATGTCTGCTGCACCTCACTGTATGTATGTCTGCTACACCTCACTGTGTGTATGTCTGCTACACCTCACTGTGTATGTATGTCTGCTGCTCCTCACTGTATGTATGTCTGCTGCACCTCACTGTGTATGTATGCTGCTCCTCACTGTGTGTGCTGCACCTCACTGTGTGTATGTCTGCTGCACCTCACTGTGTGTATGTCTGCTGCTCCTCACTGTATGTATGTCTGCTACACCTTACTGTTTGTATGTCTGCTACACCTCACTGTATGTATGTCTGCTACACCTTACTGTTTGTATGTCTGCTACACCTCACTGTATGTATGTCTGCTACACCTCACTGTATGTATGTCTGCTGCACCTCACTGTGTATGTATGTCTGCTGCTCCTCACTATGTCTGCTGCACCTCACTGTGTGTATGTCTGCTGCACCTCACTGTGTGTATGTCTGCTGCACCTCACTGTGTGTATGTCTGCTGCACCTCACTGTGTGTATGTCTGCTGCTCCTCACTGTGTGTATGTCTGCTACACCTCACTGTATGTATGTCTGCTACACCTCACTGTATGTATGTCTGCTGCACCTCACTGTGTATGTATGTCTGCTGCTCCTCACTATGTCTGCTGCACCTCACTGTGTGTATGTCTGCTGCACCTCACTGTGTGTATGTCTGCTGCACCTCACTGTGTGTATGTCTGCTGCACCTCACTGTGTGTATGTCTGCTGCTCCTCACTGTGTGTATGTCTGCTACACCTCACTGTGTGTATGTCTGCTACACCTCACTGTATGTATGTCTGCTACACCTCACTGTATGTATGTCTGCTGCACCTCACTGTGTATGTATGTCTGCTGCTCCTCACTATGTCTGCTGCACCTCACTGTGTGTATGTCTGCTGCACCTCACTGTGTGTATGTCTGCTGCACCTCACTGTGTGTATGTCTGCTGCTCCTCACTGTGTGTATGTCTGCTGCTCCTCACTGTGTGTATGTCTGCTGCTCCTCACTGTGTGTATGTCTGCTGCTCCTCACTGTGTGTATGTCTGCTGCTCCTCACTGTGTGTATGTCTGCTGCTCCTCACTGTGTGTATGTCTGCTGCTCCTCACTGTGTGTATGTCTGCTGCTCCTCACTGTATGTATGTCTGCTGCACCTCACTGTGTGTATGTCTGCTGCACCTCACTGTGTGTATGTCTGCTGCTCCTCACTGTATGTATGTCTGCTGCTCCTCACTGTATGTATGTCTGCTGCTCCTCACTGTATGTATGTCTGCTGCACCTCACTGTGTGTATGTCTGCTGCACCTCACTGTGTGTATGTCTGCTGCACCTCACTGTGTATGTCTGCTGCTCCTCGCTGTGCGTATGTATGTCTGCTGCTCCTCGCTGTGCGTATGTATGTCTGCAGCACCTCGCTGTGCGTATGTATGTCTGCAGCACCTCGCTGTGCGTATGTATGTCTGCTGCTCCTCTCTGTGCGTATGTATGTCTGCTGCTCCTCTCTGTGCGTATGTATGTCTGCTGCTCCTCTCTGTGCGTAGGTATGTCTGCTGCTCCTCTCTGTGCGTAGGTATGTCTGCTGCTCCTCTCTGTGCGTAGGTATGTCTGCTGCTCCTCGCTGTGCGTATGTATGTCTGCTGCTCCTCGCTGTGCGTATGTATGTCTGCTGCTCCTCTCTGTGCGTATGTATGTCTGCTGCTCCTCGCTGTGCGTATGTGTCTGCTGCTCCTCGCCGTGCGTATGTATGTCTGCTGCTCCTCGCCGTGTGTATGTATGTCTGCTGCTCCTCGCTGTGCGTATGTATGTCTGCAGCACCTCGCTGTGCGTATGTATGTCTGCAGCACCTCGCTGTGCGTATGTATGTCTGCTGCTCCTCTCTGTGCGTATGTATGTCTGCTGCTCCTCTCTGTGTGTATGTATGTCTGCTGCTCCTCTGTGTGTATGTATGTCTGCTGCTCCTCGCTGTGTGTATGTATGTCTGCTGCTCCTTGCTGTGTGTATGTATGTCTGCTGCTCCTTGCTGTGTGTATGTATGTCTGCTGCTCCTCTCTGTGTGTATGTATGTCTGCTGCTCCTCGCTGTGCGTATGTATGTCTGCTGCTCCTCGCTGTGTGTATGTCTGCTGCTTAGAGACCTGTTTTTTTTTTTTTTCAAAACTAATGATTTCAACCCTTTCACAAGTTTGGTACAGAGGACAAAATACTATAAATGTACTTAAATGGTTGTTAAAGGACTAAAAATAAATAAATACCCCTTCCATTTCTCTCCCTGTGGTCTCCCTTGAAAATCTCAAATCGAGCAAGTGGAGACTGGTGTATGTCTACAAAGACACAGAGTAAGGAGGTTCTCTGCTCCTAATAATCTCTGTATCTCCCAGCATGAGATACCTTAATAATACTATTGGGAGAGTCAACAGGCAATACTTCAAAAGAGGGTCCCAGTGCTTGCCGCTTAGGAGGCCGTCATTAACGCGCAGGGTCTTATCATTCACTGTCTGACATAACAGCCGCGCGTCAGTAGAAGGCGCGTCTCCACTTCAGCCTAATGAATACAGATTCTGGATGCTCCATGAGTCAGATGTGCTGCAGAATTAGGCAGGCAATGATATTTCCCTGCAAGCCGCCGTGGCTGTGCTGTGGAGGAGGAAATTAAACTTCTACTCACTCCACAGTTGGGTCTCAATATATGTGTTTGACAGAGGGTGCATGGTGATGGCAATCTTACTCGCCAGATTATGTACGCTCATATGTCAGTCTTTTTTTCTTTTTTCTTCTTTTTTTCTCTGAACGTGTTTTTTCTATTATTATTATATTCATTTCTCCCTTTGTAGGTTGTTTGTTCAAGAAAAAGAGAATTTCTAAGAGATCCTTGATTGACACACACACATAAATGACACATCAAGTTGCCAGGTGTCCCGGGTATACGCAGACTTTATACATTTTGGTTTCTGGAATTAGTTATTCCTCTTTTGCATTATTTAGTGCAACTACTCTTGATCTGTGCGGATTTCTCAGCTGCCTGGTCCTGTGTGATATACATTTTACTGACATTGAGAATTGAAACTGCTTTAAGAACTTCAGAATGGTTATGTACAATTAAGTGTGAAGTGCCCTGTGTGTTTTGTCACTGTACAGTACAGGCAGTATACATAGCACCAGCTTTATAAGTACGATACGTTTAATATGCCGACAGCGGGGATTGAGGCGGTCATAATGCCGACGCCGGAATCATGACACTTATCGGAATACCGGCACCAGCATCCAGACAGCCGGAATCCCGATGGTAAGTAGCGGGGTTGGGGGGAGGGTTAGGGTTAAGAACTAGGGGGAGGGTTAGGCTTAGTCACTGGGGAAGGAGGGTTAGGTTTAGGCACTAGGGGGGAGGTTAGGTTTAGGCCCCAGGGATTAGGTATACTTACCTTCAGCCGTCGGGATGCTAACCTAGTCAGGATGCCGCATCCGAACGTCGGCATCCCGTTCCCAACCCTTATAAATTGGTGTTGGTACAGTGATACAGTTCTGTTGTGAGAATACTGCACACACAGATTCCAAAAAGGTGCAAGATGGGAGACGGGAACATTTTTCTAGTGACCAGGTAACTTGTATATTGCATTATGGAGGATGGAGGAGTTATTTTTTTCATTAGAGACCACCTTGAATAAGGATAATAATACATAAGCGTAGTCTAAAGCAGGGGAGGGTAACCTCCAACACCCTAGCTGCCGTGGAGTTACACATCCCAGTATGTCCTGCTACAGTTTCATACAGCAAAGCTGTGAAGAGGGCATGCTGGGATGTGTAGCACCCACAGCAGCTGGAGTGCTAGAAGCTGCCTACCACTGGTCTAGGGTGTAGTCTGGTGTGAGCCCGTGTCAGCTTTGCCTCCTGTAGTGTGACAGGTGCCGGTGTGCCATAGCGATAGTCTGCTTCCAAATTTAGCAGTTTATCACCAATTAAACTTTTACCAGGTTACGAAAAGAACTTCCAACTTCTGTTCACATTGTGGCCTGTAAAGATAATTAGATTGCTGGATTCATTTCTAAAGTGACCTTCCGTAAGACAGATGCAATTTAAAGTGTGCAGCAAGATAATGGCTGGAACATTGGAGAATGTCTGCGTGATAAAATGTAGATCTCAGGACAGAAAGACTTCATAATAAAGTGTCACTTCTGCTGGCGAGCTATAAAATCCCATTATACAGACGTCTAGTGTGAAAGCTCCTATAATTCGTATTATCCGGTGTGTTCCTTACACACACTTTTATCCCGTCTTAAGGAGATGCAGTAACAATGACTATATAGTACAAATGATAAAGGGTTTTTTTTACGTTTTTTTTGCCCAATCTGTGTGGAGTTTGTATTTTCTGCCCATGCATGCGTTTCTCCAGGTGTTCGTTTCCTCCCACAATCCCAAAATAATAGAGGCAGGGACTAATGTGAATAAATTAAATTGATTAAATTATTAAAGATAATATTGAGTATTGTTGATATTATTACCATTTCTAAAGATATGCTTAATGTTAAATTACCGGGCAATCGCTTTGGTTTGGTTAAGTAACAGAACAAATCCACCCAGTGAGTTCTCACTAGATTGTCCTGGGAAACCTCAGTGACCCTAAGCATGAAGTTAGGGAGAGTGGGGGTACATGACTAGAGAAGAGCGTGGTGTTGCTGCCTTAGAACATTGTATTTTGTAATGCAAGTTTTATTACATTTCAATCATTGAAACTATTTTAGCTTCCACCTTTTGTGGTCTCTCTTCTGCTGATATAATTATCAAATTAAATAAAGGGTCTCTCAACTATCCTGATTGTGGTATGTAGTGCTTTCAGCGGGCAGCAGTAATGAGTCCAGGGCGTCCATGTTTGCTGTGGGTCCCATCTAATTGGAGACACTGATATTAAGCTGGGTACACACTAGACAATGTATGTACCCAGCGACGGCACGATATATCGGGTTGTCCGTACACACTGCACGATCTGGTGTACAACCGGCCGCTATATCGTAACCCCGCTGCATGGCCGCTGGATCTTCTGATATGACGTGAATACACAGCAGATCAGAAGATATGACGCATGGGAGCAAGCAATCACCCATATACACTGAGCAATGTAGTCGATATATATCGTTCCGATCTGTATCTCTTACCCCGGCTACACACCTGAGCAACTTGTAATCGGACAGATTTCATATCCAATTTCCCTTGAGGGCAGAACATACGATATTGAGCATATACACTGTCCAATATCGCATAGGATCTAACGATATATTATATCGTCAGATCGTATATAATGATTTATGCAATAAGAATAAAACTGGAACGACAAATAGTCTGGTTGGCTGTACACACTGTATGTTTATCACCATATCGCATTTGATCTCTTCCGATTGTCCGTGCAGCATAGACCGTAAAACGTCACATACGACCAGCTGGAACGCGCAATAGTGTGTACACTCTAGGATATATACATGATTTGTCGTGACGATATGCCAAATTGTGACAATATTGTTTTGGTTTGTACCCAGCTTAAGGCTGCCAGGGTGCTTTTCAAAAATTGGCTAATTGCCCAATTTACTGGGCGTAATCATGCACCCCCACAAAATACAGATTTACTAAATGGTTGCTGCGCACGTTTGTTGTCGTTTGGTTTAGGTTACAGTTTTCTTAAATATGTCCACCACATATTGCATTAGATAGGATTGGCTTTTGTTCATCAATGTTAATAAAAAGACAAGTGTACACTTCCAAGTTGCTCCAAATGGGTGCTGCTTTGGATATTGGGTCCAGCCAAGTTGGTAATAATTGTAACAATGGTTACTTTTGTGGCCATATAACGAGCAGTAGTTCCATCTCGAAAAATTCTGTTACCTGCTTGTTCGATTACAAAGTTGCCAAAGGCCACATCTTTAAGTATGTAATCAGCAGTGTTTAAATTGTGCACTAAGGGCCTGATTCAGAGCCGCTCTTAAGCGGCCGCTCGTTCGCTCCGAGCGATGTTTGCCCAACTGCGCATGCGTACGGATCGTTATACGCATGCGCAAACCAGTCAGTGCGGTCGAAATTCATGTGTTCACAAAATAGCGAATGCCTGATAATTTGAGTGACAGAAAGAGGCGTTTATGGGTGGTAACAGGGATAGGTGCTTGAAAACGGGGAGTGGAGATCCAAACGCAGGCGTGCTTAAAGGTCAAAACGGGCGTTTTATGGGTGTGCATATTTAAAACAGCAGCGTCATTGACCACGTCACTGGGTTATTTTATAGACAGAACTGCTTGCAGGATTGTGGTAGCCAAAACCAGCCACAAGAATAGCGAGCAGTTCATACGCTGGTCGATGTACTCGATTAATCTAATAAATAGCGGACATGACGTAGGATGCGAGCGGCCAGGGGGCGTAGTTTTCCAAAAAACGACCGCAAGTTTTGTTCGCTCGTTCAGACCTAGAGGCGTGAACAGACCGCAAAGAGCGAATGGTTCATTTGAATAGCCACCCCTATTTTCTGGACGAGCGAGCGCTAATTGCGTCCGGCTCTGAATCAGGCCCTAAGGCCGGACCCCGGTACAACAATAGAGATTACCTTTCAGAATTGTGGCCGTACTAATCCTTGGTCTATGGGCCTGATTCAGACCAGTTTGCTAGGCTGCGTAGCCTATGCGCAGCATAGAGACGCCCTCTACTACTTTCGCACATCTGTAGTACCTTGCAATCCTGCGTATACATCGGTAACTCGCGCAGAATTACAGCATGTCTGACCTTACTCGGATATTGCTAACCTCATCGCACGCGGTGAGCACTCAAGCTGCGCTAATTTATTCACGCCCATACAACTGGATTGGCACACCTGTGTTTCCCTGACCACTCCCCCGTCACCACCCCAAACACTGACGTCCCTCTGTCTGCGACGGCTTTGAGTCTGCGTGAGTGTTCGCAATGCTTACTCGCGCACTGCGGCGCCATCGACAGATCCACGTATTCCCTGTTGCCTCTCCCTGACTGTCAATCATACTGTGAGTAAAGACTGGTAGCGTGTGACTATGGTGTACCTTGATGCATGTGCAGTTCGACTCTATGTATGCGCGATGACAAAAAACATCGCTGCATTTGTGATAACACCGGTCTAGCGTACAACTGTGACTCTCAGCCATTATACCTATATAATGGTGCTCTCAATCCACATTTCCAAGTTAGAAAAACATGTTGCAAATATCCACAAATGCTTTTAAATCCAACAATTAGGATCTTGAGAGCAACTTTTTCATAAGGAGAGTGATGTTCCAGTAATTCAATATTCCAATATCCTAAAAAGAACAAAAACATATAAAGGAATATACTGTGTAGTAAATAACAAACACTGCTAATAACCCATACCTTTGTATATCCTTATTATGAATCACTCGTGTGTTACGATAAATGCATGGTGCTTCAATCAAACCAGTGAACAAGCAGCAAGTCCTTGTGAAGGGAGTGGTATGACATGTCGACATTCAGAAGGTTAACATGATCATTAGGTCGACAATCAATATGTACACATGTATTTTGGTCAACATGTCAACACGATCTGAATGTCGACATTTGACATGTTGACACCAAAATGTCAATGTGTGGGTTTTTTTTGTTATTTTAGCCTAACCCTAGTCATCATTTTGGTGTTGACATGTTAAATGTCGACCTATGTAACAAGTCGGCATTTTAACCATGTCGACCTAAATGCATGTATTTATATTGATTGTTGACCTAATGACTGTTGAATGTTGACAAGTCGAACGGTCTTTAGTGTTGTGCCTCTAGTGTCCCAGGAGACTTCAACCAGTCGTCGTGATATAAGGGAAAAACGCCTTATTGTCTTTCTTTTTTGACCACTTTATTGTTCCTCTTTCTCTGATTTATCTCTGAGGAGAGAAGGATAGCAAAGGAAAGTGGTCCTTCCATATTACTATTCATCATACCTTTAAACTCTCTGGAGGTAATTAGGTTTAGAATTCATCATTCTTCCTCCCCATAACTGTCTATTTTGAAAAGCTGTCATTTTTGCGATTACAGCTTTTCGGGAAATAGTTATCTCTGTCTACAGCTGTAATCCGTTCTGCGTTTGCGCTGTTACATTCGTAAAGCCAGCGCATGTGCAGCACTGCCTACAGTGGCGGTAAGATTGTGTCCCCGCACTTACCTGCCCGCTGCAGCGCCTCCGGTGGCTGTGCTGTCACGTGTTCTCCCAGCAGCCCACAGTACCGTTTAGGGTAAAATGTCCTTTAAAAACGTTATTTTAGTGTTGATGAATAGGCCCCTTAGACTGGGTACACAGTAGAGTCTGAGTACACGATGTGCAAACAACGCATTTACTGTCCCAGTTTCCCTTCATCCCTAGAACAAACAATATAGTGCTTATACACTCTGCAATCCTTCAAATGGCCGAACGATATATCTTGCATCGTTTGATCGTTTGATCGTTTCATTGTCAACATATAAAGTTAGCATATTGCCTGATCATCAAGTTGGGCGTACTCTAGGGGTGTGCATCGGCCACTTTTCATGTTTTGGAACTGGATCTTTCTTCGTGTTTTGGATCTGGATTGGTTTTGCCAAAACCACCCTTCCGTGTTTTGGGTTCTGGGTTTTGTGTTTTGGATCTGTATTTTTTTTTTAAAAAAGCATAAAAACAGCTAAAATCACAGAATTTGTGGGTTTTTCTGCTCCTATGCTATTATTAACCTCAATAACCTTAATTTCCACTCATTTCCAGTCTATTCTGAACACCTCACACCTCACAATAGTGTTTTTATGTCCAAAAGGTTGCACCGAGGTAGCTGGATGACTATGCTAAGCGACACGAGTGGGCGGCACAAACACGTGGCCCATCTAGGAGTGACACTGCAGTGGCAGACAGGATGGCAGTTTGAAAAACTAGGCCCCAAACAGTACATAATGCAAAGAAAAAAAAAGAGGTGCAAGATGGAATTGTCCTTGGGCCCTCCCATCCACCCTTATGTTGTATAAACAGGACATGCACACTTTAACAAACCAATCATTTCAGCGCCAGGGTCTGCCACACAACTGTGGCTGAAATGATTGGTTTGTTTGGGCTCCCACAAAACAAGCTGGCAATTAATCTGGCCCTGCACAAACTGGCTCTACGCAGGCAAGATGTCGTCCTCATCCTCCTCATTCACCGATTCCTCACCCTCTTCAGTGTTGTGTACATCCTCATCTTCACAGAGTATTAATTCGTCCCCGCTGGAATCCACAACCACAGGTCCCTCTGTACGTTCTGGAGGCTGGTCTCCCTGGAAGAGTTGATAATTAATTTTTATGAACATCATCTTCTCCACATTTTGTGGAAGCAACCTCCTACGGCTTTTGCTGACAAGGTTCCCGGCTGCACTAAACACGCTTTCGGAGTACACACTGGAGGGGGGGCAACTCAGGTAAAATAGAGCCAGTTTGTACAGGGGCCTCCAAATTGCCTCTTTTTCCTGCCAGTACATGTATGGACTGTCTGACATGCCTACTTGGATGCTGTCTCCGATGTAATCCTTTAACAGACAGACGCACGCTTGTCGCTGCTGCTTTGAGGATGCAGGTGCGGCTACAGCCCACACATTTCACAAAGACAGAAAAAAAAAAAAGAATTTTTTTATTTTTTGTGGAGCGCACTTTGAGGGTTACACCACCCTTTAACAGACAGACGCATGCTTGTCGCTGCTGCTTTGAGGATGCAGGTGGAATCTAGACGGGATTTGGAATCGGGGACACACTACCTCCATCAATTGTCTAAATCCCACTGCACTAATGGCGGATACCGGACGCACGTCTAACACCAACATAGCAGTCAAGGCCTCAGTTATACGTTTTGTTTCAGGATGACTGCTGTCGTACTTCATCCTCCTCGCTAAGGACTGTTGGAGGGTCAATTGTTTAGTAAAAGTAGTGGTGTTCCTACTTCCTCTCTGGGATGATGAACAACTCCCAGCAACAGCACTAGGAGGAAATAATTCTTGATCTTTCCCTATTTTATTTTTATCGGAGAAAGTGTGGTCCTCCATTTATGTTATATTGATATATACGTGCGGCTAAGGCGCACACAAACACAGAAAATAATTTTTTATTTTTGTTGGAGACTAGTGCACTTTGTGGGTTACACCACCCTTTAAGAAATGAGCCAGCCGGCCCTTTACTTATGGGACACAGGCGCACGCTTGGCGCTGCTCCTTTGTTGATGCACGTGCAGCCACAGTGCACACAATTCACAAACACAGAAAATATTTTTTTATTTTGTTTGGAGTGCACTTTGGGGGTTACAGCACCCTTTAACGGTCAAGCCAACCGGCCCTTTACTTATGACACAGGCGCACGCTTGGTACTACTTTGTTGATGCACGTGCAGCTACTGCGCACACAATTCACAAACACAGAAAAAATATTAATTTTTTTGCACTTGGGGGGAGCACCCCTGACGGGTAGAGCACCCCCTGGACAACACTACAGCACCCCTTTAGGACTGGGACACTGCACAGGACTTTGGAGTGGAGACAGCCCCTATGGACAACTGACTGCACAACACAGTACAGCCAGCCCCTATGTTCTTTGGAGGAGTGGACACAGCCCCTATGGACAACAGCAGCACAGCGCAGCACAGCCAGCCCGTATGGACTTTGGAGGAGTGGACACCGCCCCTATGGATAACAGCAGCGCAGCACAACACTACACTGCACTACACTACAGAGCCCAGCCAGCCCTAACTCCCACCCTCCCTCTTCACTGTACACAGCCGAGTGAGAAAATGGCGCTGATGCGGGTACCTTATATAGAGTCCAAAACCCGCGAGACCCGGAAGGCGGGATGATGACATTTTGCCTCGATTTCAGATCCGAGTCAGGAGGGAAAAGTCGAGCCTGACTCGGATCGGCCTCGGATCGGGGGGGCTCGGATTTCAGAAATCCGAACCCGCTCAGCCCTAGCGTACTCACTACAAACTTTGAACAAAATCGCTAAAGAGATCTTTTCATCCGCCGTGCATGTACAGCAGATCAGAAGAAGCAAGGAACAACTCATGGCAGTGCGCAATCGTGCATGCACATTAGTCTAGTTGTCTTTCCCACTTCGGCTCAAAAAGATATATCATACAATTTATCGTGTAGTGTATACCCTGCTTTACAGTCAAAAAAACGATACATAAATCTATAAAATCTCCTCTATTTGAGCAATAGCAAGTGTACCTACCCAACGGAGTGGAATATATTCACAGACATAAGGGGCAATGCATTTGTTTTTACCGTCGCTATTTCATTTGGGCGGCCGACTGAGCAATTCAATTGCTGCTCTGTTCGGCCGTGAATTGCCGAAGTGGCTTAACCCGTCTAAAGTACTGGTTTGGGCTCCCAAAGTGCTGACTTATCGCACATTTCTGTTGCCACGGCTATTCTCGCCCGAATGGAGCAACAGTTGAATTGCTCCGTCGAGCGTCCAAAAGAAATAGCCGCAGTAAAAACGATTGAATCTCCCCTATAGAGTTCCTGATGAGAAACTATATCCTGTGCTTGGCTCACCTGATACCAAAGCCACCAATGCATTTTGACTTTTTCCTCGTCAAGGGAGCCTCATAATAAGAAAAAGTTGCACTCAAGTTCCGAACCGTTGGCTTTGAAAATATTTGTGGACGTTTGGCACATGTTTTCTGATTTAGAAATGTGGGTTAGGAGCATGTATGATAGTTCTTTTGTTATTTTGCTGTTATTGGATGGGTCAAGTCACTTTCTAGAGCAGAGTTCTCGGCACTGAAGGGAACGTTTGTTAAATCTGTCCACAGAAGAAAATGAAAGGTTCTACTACAAATGGTAACCAGACTGTCATATTCCTAGTAAATCAGAGAAAAAAAACAAACAAATATTAAGTTGGTGGGTAATAGCGCTTAAACTACTTTTGTGTTAAGGAGCATACACACTAGATGATATTTTGCACGATTCGCCCGATTTTGACGCATCTAAACGACAAATAATGTAAAATATGTCCAAATCGCGAGTATCCACTCATGATCACGATGCCGATGCGCGCACCCACGGGTCGTACATCGCATCTTCAGATCTTGCCTGCAGCATGCAAGATCGGCCAATCTCGTACATGACGCACTGGAAATAGCTATGCTCCATATTGTGTCCTGGAGTGCTGGGGAGAGTTCAAGGGAAATCGCTAACGATATCGGATCGTGAGCACATCGTCTAGTGTGTACGTACCTTCAATTGTAATGGTTGGCAGTAGGTGGCTCATTGAGCCTATTATAAAGCGAAGAATTATGTTTTAACTGGAAGCATTTTACGTTGCGTTATGGGCAAAGTGGGGAGGTCTAAGGGTATATGAGGAGCCTGAGTGGCATGTTGTGGGGGAGTTCTAGAGTATATGTGGGATCTGAGTGCATGCTGGGGGCTTGTTGTGGCAAATGAGGGGGATCTGAGGACATTGGAACATTGGGGAGGTCTGAGTACCATGCCGTGGAATTTTGGAGCAAGTGTCGCCATTTTGGGATAAGTGATGTGGAAGTGCTGAGATTGATTTTGAGCGGTTTCTCAAATAATATGTGGCCTTTTTGAATGTTAGAATTCCACACAGTATGTCAGCCTGCCCATCACTGCACAGCTAGAAATTTATGGCAGTCCCTTAGAGAAAAATATGCTGTGCACAATGTAGAAACATTTTGCTTAGAACTCCAGGAGTGCTACCAAATGGACTTACTTTCATATTTAGAGGTAGTTAAAAGTATTTACAGACGGTACAAAATGGCTCTTACAGTATGTTTTGATTATAATGTAATTCCGTAGAATTGTAGGTTTGCGATCAATCCTGGCTAAAGTTGTGTTTTAAAAAACTGGATGGATTTCTGATTATAGGCTGCTGAACCAAGCCTGAAAGGCCTGACACATTTTCTGAAAGACTTGATAAACATATTTACAAATGTATATGTGAATGTTTTAGGAAGTTGTCTGGACTGGATGTAATTTAGAGAGTCTGTTTTCTGTACACTTTATACTTGTTGTGCTGCAGTGGTATTGTCTGAACTGTTGGATAGATTCTGGCATACAACCAGTGGAAGCAGCCATTTTGTGGAGTGAACCAATATTTTAGAATACAGCCTATTAAATCACTAGCAATGAGTTGGGGGAGGGATTGAATTGTTTTTTTTTTTTGTGCCTGGTCTCCCTTCCAAAGTGATGAGGAATGAATCAATTGCTTGTGCCAATGGACGGATTGCCGTGGGTGCCCATTATTCCTGCTCGCACCCTCCTGAGGTAGCAAGCAGAAAGTCCAGCTTTTGGCCAACCAAACTGCCATTTGGTCATTGCGCCCAGTAGTTTGCACGGGTTTAGCCGTGGTAGACGGCTAAACCTGGTGAATTTAGGTGCGACAAGCGCAATAAAAAAATCTGTGTGCGGCACTCGCGCCAAAACTATATCCCTGTTGGACCCCCTTAAACATTTGGATTACACCTAAGGTGCTTCATACCTCTCTGATGTTGCTAATTCCTAGTAACTGATTGCTACAGCAACAGTATAAAGACAGATAATTGGGAGATTTCTCTATTCATAATTACTGTCTGTAAAGCTTAAAGGATCATAGTCTTACATAATGGCTGTAAACAATAATAGTGATGTTAATGGATTTTTCTCAGCTTGGAATCTGTGTGCACAGGTCCATTGTGTGTCTGTCACAGCAGTTTGATGTCACTATGTGATATTTCTTGTTCACAACGTTGCCTTGTACTTGTTACATTAATGGAAATGTTTGTTCTTTGTGGTGTTTGGTGATGGCTCCTATTTGATCCCCTTTACCTTGGGCGGTGTCCTTCTTTCTACTGTAGGGGTTGATGTATCAAGAAGTGGACCAGGGGAGGAGTTGCCAATAGCATCCAATTAACTTCAAAGTATCATTTAACAAGTACTTTCTATAACATAGGTAAAAGCTGATTGGTTGCTAAGGTACAACTTCACCAATGGTCCACGATATGCTGGATACATCAACCTCAATGTTGTTAACTTAAAACCTTTTTGCGGTTTTCGATGCAACCAAGTTAACATAATAAGCCAAGACAGATGTCTGCTACTATTTTGCTGTGTTTAATACCAAATAGGACCTATAGGGTTGAGGGCATGGTCCAATGACATTGTGTCTTAGCTTTTGATTGCATCGTTATGGTAGATATTTGATGATTAATGCATAGAAGCACATTCTTTTAGTTACATTGATCTTTTGGAGTATATTTTATATACACTTTAGATTTCTCCGGTTTGCACTGAGCTCATGCTAATGTGTCTTCCCTCAGGAGATGTGGTGGATATCTATCAGAGGGAATTCCTGGCCCTCAGGGATCGTCTGCATGCTGCCGAACAGGAGAACCTGAAACGCTCCAAGGAACTGAACCTGGTCCTGGATGAAATCAA
This sequence comes from Taudactylus pleione, assembly GCA_031769625.1. NCBI lineage: Eukaryota > Metazoa > Chordata > Amphibia > Anura > Myobatrachidae > Taudactylus > Taudactylus pleione. The sequence continues at coordinate 2,285,363 of JAUIMM010000628.1, read as the reverse complement.
AAGGGCCATCTCTGAAAAGCAAGCCTTACGGGACATCAACCGCACATGGAGCAGCTTATCTGGTGAGACAAGTTTCCTGCCAAGCAGCCTAGCGACAAATCGCCCTTTATAGTCATGCCAACATGGCCTGTGCCCTTCTGTTCACGCTGCTGCAGGACATGGGGTTTAACAAACAGAATGTGGCTGTATTTTTACCAATACGTTGCAGTTACTGCTGCACATTAATATGGAAGCCAGCGCTCTGGATAATTAGACGATATTCAGTGGCCTTAGCATAGCTGCTTTATTTTAAACCCATAGGCCCATCACAATTAAAGATTATGGGTTCTATGTACTAAGCGTTGGGGAGCGCTAAAGTGGACGGAGATAAAATACCAAACAATCAGCTCCTAACTGTCACTTTACGGGCTGTGTTTGAAAATGACAGGATCTGATTGGTTGGTACATTATCTCTCTCCAAGGCTTAGTACATAGACCCCTTGGTTCCCTTGCAAACATGGTCATACGTAGTAATAATTATAGGGGAAGACTAGCCATATTTACCACTTCTACCTACGTAATAAAGATTTACTTCTACAAACCTTCAGTTTGATAGAAAGTTTCTAGTGGGAACACCAGACACAGTAATTATGTCTTAGATTAAATGAAATTATGCGCAAGCTCTCCTGTCTGCCCTTTCCGACATCCAAAGTTGCTGTCTCCTGATATTTATTAAGCAAATGCAAATAAGGTTTACTAATGGCAGCCATTTTGTTTGATCTATTTTTTTTATGTTCTTTTTAATAGATCATTTAGCTAATGCTCATGTCAGAGTTATCCAAAGTAATGTTCCTCATCCGCCCGACTAGCACATCCTCTTAAAAGGCTTTTTAGCATCTGAAGACGTACAAGAAACATAACAGGCATTTCTAATCTGTAAATATAGAAAAATAATTTATACTAATGTGTCTCTATAACCTTGGATGTGACCCTTTATTCTGCTAGTGACCATGTGTGACTGTAGATAACATCTAAAGATTTGGACCTGTAGCTGGATCCATTAGCGCGAAAGGATTTTTTTTGGTGGTGGTGGTGTTGCTGCTAGAGCCTGATAATAAAAGTTTCATTGCTGTAGCCTGTAGTTTTATCTTTTAAATGATCAAATTGTATACAACAGGGTAGTTTCATACAAAACTGGGAATTGGGGTGACCGTTACAGAAGCTGTAGAAAAGGGCAGCGCTAGAGGTGGAGCACTTTACTTATGACAGAATTTGCATGACAAGTGACCAACCAGGAAGTAGCATCTCTCCTAGTTACTATGTTCTGTCCATTCAGATTGCTCAAGCAAACGCTTTCATGTATTCCACACCAATCTGAATGTGTGACATTCTTTAAATTTCATCCATGGCAATGCTGTTAGGGGTTTGTTAACGAAGAGTGGGTTTGTAAAACCCGTCATTTCTGATCGCGTTTATGCTCGATATTTAAAAGGGCAGGAGTGCTTTTACTAGTAAAACCCCCTTCTTCATCAAAACTCTCATCCTAACCCACTGCTCATTGCTCCTTCCTCACTCCCCTCCCCTTTAGAATGTAAGCTCTCACGAGCAGGGCCCTCTTCCCTCATGTGCTTCTCCTTCCCGTACTTATACTACCATATATTCCCTATATGGCACCTAGCACTGTGTTGCTGCCTCCCTACTGCTTATATGATTGTTATGATCACGGATGCAGCAATGTTTATAAACCATGTCCTCGTCCTGCGTTTTTTTGTGCTATAAGTCACTGTTATCTTGGTTTGCTCATTTGTAAGGTGCTGCGGAACCCTACTGGCGCCAAAAACACACAAAGGATAATAATAGTAAATGCATTGCCCTTTTATATTATGAGCATAATCATGATCAGAAGCTCTGGGTTTTACAACCCGACGCTTCGTAAATAGACCCCTTAGAGAAGGTTTTCTCCTTATATGTGTTAATGGATCAAATCCTGTTTAAATGATGTCTCACAATAAAGAATATTAAGCTCTTTTGGAACCAGTGACCCCCAGTTAGGCACCTCCCTAATTGCTGGAGAGCGCTGATTAGCTGAGAAAAACAATTGCACACAACATTGCAAAGACCAAACATTTAAGTGTGATTAGGGGGTCAGAAAACAAAATACTGACGGCAGTTCTGCAGCATGTCGGACTAGTGAAGTTTGATGTGGGCTCATTCCGCTTCTGTTCCTCTTTAAATGGATTCATGTGACCTCTCCCCCCGCAGCAAATTACTTGGTACATTCCTAGGTTTGTGACAAAAGTGTTTTTCTCCACAGCAAATTGGACTAACGCTTCTTCTAATACATAGACAGAGACTCATCTATCAGTGGTCTGTTGCAAATGAGTTCAATTGTCTTCACTGTGAGGCTCCTGTTACCTTCTCACCAGGCTAGTTACTGTCAGATTAAGGCTGTCTGTCTCACAATGCATCTGCCTTGTCTCTTTGTTGATGTTTATCTTTAAGATGAAACCAAGCTGAAACTGTGGAATATCACAAACAAGAATGTGTTACACCTACCCAGCATCTTCCACCACCTTCCCCACCTGCTATCCAAGGAGAACAGCTTGCAGCCGGCAGTCCACGTGGGTCAGGGAAGGACCGGAGGTAACTCCTGCTAATTACTGTATATTTCTTGGTTCTATGAATCCAGAGAAGATGCATAGGGGGGGATATTTATCAAACCTTAAAACCACAAGTGGAGAAGCTGGCCATAGCAACCAATAAGATTCTAGCTATCATTTCGTAGAATGTACAAGATAAATTGTAGCCACGCCTCTACTGGTCCTCTTCAGAAGGTGTGATAACTCTCCCATAGTATCAAGTTGATGTACAGTACTATGGTGGTGCACATTTACTGGAGAGCTCTGCTATGATCACCATCAATGAGAGGCGCAGGACGTCATCCCGTACTAGCCCCACTCACTGCATGATGTACTGTGTGAGTGCGGTACTTTTATAGCTGGGCAGAGTTATCAGTGTGACTAGGGACAGTAGATGGCGCGATACAATGAACAACGCTTTGCTATTACGTGCGACATATAATGACATATTGCACCATCGTTCACCAGATCAGGCAGTGTGTACGATGCATTGTCACTTCGCATCGCACAGCAGCTGGGTCACACATCGTATAGTGTGTACCCAGCTTAAGCCTCGTTTATCATACATTCCCCACCTACAGTACGAACTTTTTAGATTATAAAATATATTTCCTATTTGTGATTCTGGCCTCTGCAAGCGGACTTACTGGTGGAGGCTTCCTTGTGAGCCTCTAAATGGAGGACAAGGCCAGGTCAGCCTGAGAGACCATTTGTATTGCACTCGTTTAAGACTTCCAATAAAAACCCCCACAAAAATGTAATTTTTGACGTATAATAATGTACAGTATATATGTACTTCTGCCCACAAAATGCCAGTTAAGAGTATTATTTGGCATATAACTTTATTGAATGACACACAGGAAGCAGTTTGATACTTGTACAGTAAACGAGTGGCTAATGGCAAGGCTAAAAAACACCAAACATATAAATGTAAATAGAAATGTTCAGCAAATAAACAGTATTAGTATTGTGCTCAAACACAAGTGTGTACATTTCAAATCTTGCTTTAGTTGGCCTGGGGAGTAATCTCATAGCAACCAGTCAGCTCCTACCTATTATCTTATAGAAGGTGCTTCATAAATGCTCGCTAGAAGCTGATTGGTTGCTGTGGCAACTTCAACTCTTTAGAAGACCTGTTGCTTTTCCCCCTAAAGTAAATGAGATCTGTTAACGGACAGTTTATTGGACTATAACTGTATTACTGTGTATGTCCCACAGTATCGATAGTGATGGGGATCCCCAGCGTGAAGAGGGAGGTTCATTCCTATCTGACAGACACGCTCAACTCATTGATATCGGAGCTGAACCAGCATGAGAAGGAAGACTGTGTGATTGTGGTGCTAATTGCAGAGGTACCGTATAACCAGCACTTTGTCCTGCACACTCCTGTGACCTACCGTTCCCTTATGGCTAGTGCTGAAAAGTATCTTTCTTATTCTTACGGTGGGGTCATTGTTAAATTAGATCTTAATGTCGGGTCCAATCTGTTTAGCGTAACCCCATCCACTTTCCTTGATCTTTAGGTTAGCGTTGGCAGTAGGAGGATATTTATATTGGGACTTGTTTGTAGACCTATATTTCTTGCCTACCAGTCTCCTTATAAAAGTATAGCGGTCTCATCCTCTTATATACCTCTATAGACCTGGCGTGCAGGGCCGGTGCAAGGTTTCTAGGCACCCTGGGCAAACCTTCCCACACCACCACCACCACCAATTCCCACATTCTCGGGGAGACGGAGTCTTATGTTCCAGAGCCACCACCTGCATCAAGTGCAACTGTGATTCCCCCCCCCCAGATTCGGGGCACCCTAGGTAGCTATATAATAGTAGAGCCAGCCGGTGTATTTTCCCTACATGGAGATCATTAGCACAACGTATGTAGGCCATATTGGAAACGTGTGATTGCATAGTATCACAAGGACATTGTGGAACGGGACAATGGAGCCCATTATAACAAAATATTGCAGTTCACAATTTCTAACCATTGTTCAGAAATATTTGCCCCAGCATTATGTGCCCTTGCTTTTTAATAGACACTTATTTTGATACTGGTTTTTAGATCATATAATTTTATTGCTAGATTGACATTACAGAAAATCCAGCATCCAAGATACATTGCAAAAGATTATCACGTCACAGTACCCAAGTACATCTCTCGGTAGCATACAATCAGTCACAAACGTGGGGGTAGGATTACAGTTTATCGATCCTGATTTTTATAATGAAATTTTTTTTTTTTAACACCACTGTCAAGTTTTAATATTTTGCAGTTTTAATAAAAAAAAAAAAAAGGTAATAAGTAATGTTTTATTGCTTGCTGATAAATGTGAGTCAGTGCCCCACCAAAGCATATCCCCCGCCCCCCCTCCTCTGCCCTCAGTGAAGCTTCCAGCTTCTGTATTGATTACTTTTAAAGGTTATATAGATTTTTAGTTTATTTTTTAATGTTCTGCGGCATACACCAAGCACCAACATTGACCAAAGATTGCTGACTTGCCTCCACTGGCTGTCTGTCAGATAGACTGGCGCAATCACAAAGTTGGTTATTAGTTTTCTCAGCCCGGCAGCCTGCTGCTCCTCGTCTTCTGCTAAGGGGATGAGACCGCAGGCCAGGGGGTGGGCGCCCACACTTGTAATCAGTGGCGCAAGTCCAGCACTGACAGACCGGGTGAGTAACGCGGAGACCTCGTACAGGCAATGACCACCACTGCAGTGCACAGTGACGTTATGTGTGGGGTGAAGGAGTGACCGCAGCAGTTAGATGCGCGGCTGCCACTAGAGTAAAAGAAATAGCCGCCTTTTACACCAGAGACATTGTTTCATTTTTTTGTTTAACTAACTCTGTGATACTCACCCAACAAAGCTCCCCTCCCCGCTCCCCTCCCTCCCGCAGTGGCCGGCACCCTAGGCAGCTGCCTAATGGGGTCGCCGGCCCTCCGTGCATACCCGCTATACACAGCCCTCACAGCTTTCTGTGAGTGTCGGGGTTAAAGCTTTGTTTGTTCACATGTCAATAAATTTATAGAAGGAACCAAGAAACTGCAGCTTGGTCAGTGTGAGTAAGTTCTCCCGTCAATGTTTTATTTTAAAACAATAGCCACATTTTGCAATGTTTGTAGTCTATGCTCCTTTGGGTTTCCTGACCTGGTAAAGGGACAGAACCCCCAAAGGATTGTATAGATGCTTGATTGGAAAAAACATAAAGATGGTCAAACGGGACTTCTTGGTCCTGTTAATATAATTGATGACATTGGAAGCACAGAAGGAGTTTGTGCAGTAAGTCTGCAGTGATCATCATCCAGGGGATGATGATGATTGAACACTATGCTTGTGGGCTTGTCACACCTGTAGGTGGCCAAATTGGATAAGATGTGTCCATATGACCCATATGGGCAGGCGGCTGCCATTTTTGGTGGGTCTGTTAGTACAGTCAGAAGATAACTGCATCAGTCAGTAAGGGTCATCTGAAGTCATCCCCTAACCACATTTACCATTATGCTAGACACTGATTTAGAAGGGATTTTGATTGGGCATTGGGGTCATTTTCAGGCCTACATACTGCAATCTTATCTGTGCATCGGGTAACAACGCTCCCAATTCCATAGGTTACTAGATCGTCACATCTTATCTAACTATACTTTTCAGGATTTTCAGCAGTTCCAGAGACGCATGTAGATTTTGAAGCCCACTATTTTTTTTATTTTTCATTATTAAGCTTCCCCTGTGTCCTTCAGCACATAAGCAATTACGAATTGCGAGAGATAAGGTTGAGGTAACTGAATTCCCCAGGAATAGAGGCAGCGAGTGCTCCTGAGAATTAATCAACCTGCGTCTCTTGTTACAGGGCGGTGTATTTACGGTTACCCTCTCTCCCAGCCATCAGAGCCTGTCAGCGCTCTGGTATGTGGTAATTGCATTAACACTTCGGTGAGATAGGTCTACAAAAACTGCTTCTGTAGCAAAAAACGTCATGTCAGCTCAGTGTCTCGCTGGTGTGGCTTCAGCCAGTAAAGAGCAAATACTTGTCTCACTGACATTTCATCCTGGCGTGACCCTTGTTAAAGGAAAACTTGCCCTACTTATAGTCAATTATTTTTTTTAAGTAATGCACTGGACACACACACACACACACACACACACCCCCACACACACACACCCCCACACATCCATTAAAGCTGTTTTGCCTCTTTCTGAGACCGGAAATTTGGTGGGAAAATCCGAACTTGGCGATCTGAGCCTACACATCTTTACTTTAAACGGAAAATACAACTGTGGAAGTTATTACCCCTTAGTTTGACTGTCAGGATAAATTTGTTCAAAATGATCATGCAACCCAAATATCTTTTATGTGCTGTAACACTCCCCTATATATATATCCCAATCCTGCATGCCAGGCGATTACTGCTCTGGTTTCCTCCTTTTTGTGGGACAAACCTAAGGGAGATGGCGGTTTAGCCTTATATAACTTACGTCTCTACTACCTGGCAGTACGGCTGTCACGTTTAATTGATTGGGTTACTTCTAATAGTGGGACCCTAATGAGCTTTCTGAGTGAGCAAACTGGTTCTTCATTATACCCACTACAAATATATGGTCCTATATTAAATCAGGTGCACTTTGGGGGTATTCAATCACACCAGATAAGTTTTCACTGGTAACAAAGGTATCGAGCCCGAGGCTACCTCTATTTTTTAACACCCATTAAATTGACTGACTTGTTAACATGCGTTAACACTGGCGTACGGGCGTTAACGCACACAATCCGTGAAAAGTTCACAGATTCGCGCATTAACAGGTTTGCGGCACCGGTAAACGAACCTAGTTAATGGGGATTTTTACGTTTCCTGCGCAATGGTGAAAAATAAATCCAAGATAAGTGCTACACTTCAGGGCTGATTGACTAGCTCTGGGGGATCATTTAGGTGCGGCTATTTTAATCCCTCCCTCAGTGGGATCCAGTGCCGGAATCTCGACGCATGTCAGAATGTTGACATCGGCATCCCAAAGAGATCGGGGAGAGGGTGTTAGGGTTAGACACCACCGGAGGGAGGATAGGGTTAGGCACCGATCAGGGAGAGTTAGGTTTAGGCACCACCAGGGGGTGGGTTAGGGATAGGCACCACCGTGGGGAGGGTTAGGGATAGGAGGGGAGGTCTAGGTTACTTACCACTGTCGGGATCTTCACCATTGGAATGCTGCTGTTGGTCTTTTGACCGCCGGCATTCCGTCCACCGGTATATCATACCGATTTCCCCTCGGTGTCGGTTTGATCTCTCTGTATCATGGTCAGCAATGTGACTAGGATGCACCAGCAAACTCTGCTGATTAATTTGACACATTTATGTAACTATGTATATGTGTGTGTGTGTGTGTGTGTGTGTGTGTGTGTATATATGTGTGTGTATATATTTATTTATTTATTTATATATGGGTCACTTGACTGTCTGGATGATTAGACAGATGGGTTCTTAAACACATTGAGGCCTATTAGCAGACATACAAATTTTTTTGATTGAATTAGGGCTTTGTCTATCGTGCTAGTTTGAGTTTACATCCGGTCGTTTTTCGATATGAATAATGTATTGCCGCATGCTTACTCATAAACAACTCTAGATATGGCTGCAGCTGGCTGGTTACGGCCGGACACTGGACCTGAATCAGACCTGCTCGCATAGGCACGATCGCTCGCAGCTGCGGCGATTGAGAAAATGCAAAGCGAGCGATCGCTCGCAATGCACAGCGCAATCGGGTAAACACCCACCACAATGAAAGCACACCTGCCAGACCACGTAACAGAACGAGCGACAACTACACTCGTAGTAGTGTGACGGACGCAGCCGTCACCCTACGCGGCCATCGTGATTACTTGGCAGAGTCATGTTTTCTCATCTGCACTTTCGATGGACCCTTTAATTGCTTCTGATGCGATTGCAATCAGCGTAAATTTGCACCTATTGTTTTTTTTTTTCACTTCTAATTTATATAGGCCGGAGTTAGCAAATTGGACGTCCCCCTACTTTGTCAAATTTATATATTGTCACTCTCAATAAATATATATATATAGATCGAGAGATAAATAAATATGAATTTTGATATGTACTTATATCTAGGTGTGGAACTATCAACTATCTGCAGATATATATATATATATATATATATATATTTATATTGTGCAATATTAGTCCGGCACTCTCATATACTGAAAAGCAATGTACCCGGGTGCCTCCTAAGTGAAATAGGATACAATAGCAAAAAACAAAAGTGGCAACCCCGGGTTTCAAAGCGGCAGATGTAGAAACATCTTTAATCCATATACAGGATAACCAGGCCGACGTTTCGGGGCATCAAAGTGCATTTTGTATGCGTCTAATGGCCCCATAAATTTGTTGAACACCTCACTCCTTAGAACCTCCCGAAGTGGCTCCTCTTGTTCAACTGAAATGTAAAGGAAAATAAAAATTATTTATGAAGTATTTGTTATTAAAGCCAATCAGTTTGACATAAAACCCACCCACCATAGCCATGAATAATTGGTGTGTATCCCTTTGCCAGATAGTACTACACAGTGTTTCACATTGGCTACTGAGGTTAATGCTGCTTTCACATTGCATTCTTTTCTGGTTCCTACATTAGATATACATTGCATAATGGCATCTGTGACATATGTACCTTCATGTCCTTGGTCCGGCACTTCTTGGGCTGAAGCAGCCCAATTAGAGCTTCCCGAGGAGTGGGTGGGGGAGGCAGGTTCAGGGATGGGTGGGGAGGAGTTGGTGGGGGAGGCATCTTCAGGGGTGGGTGGGGATGAGTGGGTGGGGGAGGCAGGTTCAGGGATGGGCGAGGAGTAATGGGTGGGGAGGCAGGTTCAGGGATGGGTGAGGAGTAATGGGTGGGGAGGCAGGTTCAGGGATGGGCGAGGAGTAATGGGTGGGGAGGCAGGTTCAGGGATGGGTGTGGAGGAGTGGGTGGGGGAGGCAGGTTCAGGGATGGGTGGGGAGGAGTGGGTGGGGGGAGGCATCTTCAGGGGTGGATGGGGAGGAGTTGGTGGGGGTGGCAGGTTCAGGGATGGGCGAGGAGTAATGGGTGGGGAGGCAGGTTCAGGGAAGGGTGTGGAGGAGTGGGTGGGGGAGGCATTTTCAGGGATGGGTGGGGAGGAGTGGGTGGGGGGAGGCATCTTCAGGGGTGGATGGGGAGGAGTTGGTGGGGGAGGCAGGTTCAGGGATGGGCGAGGAGTAATGGGTGGGGAGGCAGGTTCAGGGATGGGTGTGGAGGAGTGGGTGGGGGAGGCAGGTTCAGGGATGGGTGGGGAGGAGTGGGTGGGGGGAGCCATCTTCAGGGGTTGGTGGGGAGTAATGTTCGGGGGAGACATCTTCAGGGGTGGGTGGTGTTTCGGCTTGCCTAGCCCTTTCTCTTCTTTGACGTAATCCTGAAGGTGCATACACACGTAACGATTTAACTATAACTACGTCGATATCGTTCAGTCGTTGAAGAAATCTTTCAGTCTCTGAGTTATAACGATGAACGATTATCATTCATGCGCGTTCCCGTTTGTAGTTCATTCTGACTGACCAATTGAATGATTTTCATTAAGGGAAGTTACAAAAATCATTCATTACACTTTAAAAAATCTGACAGATAATCTGACAGAAAATCGTTCATAAAATCGTTGGTAACAAAATCATTGTGTGTGTTAAGAATTAAATAAAAAAAATAAAAAATATTTTAACATTTTGCAATGTCCAAAAAACATCATATCCAGATCTCCCTGGTTTAGCAGAGCAAAGGCATGAGCAATTTTTTTTTAACGCCAAAAAATTTAAAAAACAGAAGATTACATACAGACACCTCTGTCACCCATGTCACAATAATCCAGAGACACTGCATAAAATGTAGCCTGACACTCAAATTGTCAGAAACCATGTTGATTTTCAAATAATCCCACAAACTCACACACACAAACACACACCTAATGACTACAACAGTTGTGCTTATTTTTCAAACACAGTATTGAAATTAGGGCTTAAAACTTGTTGGCAGCCATTTTGTCAAAAAAATAAAAATGTCTGGAGACCTTAAAATTAAGCTAACAAACAGTCCATCAATATCATAAAATATACCATACACGCACACACACACGCAGAAAGGCACATACAACAAAAAGCATACACCACGCAATGCATATAAAACACATTACTTACTTTGGCGGTTATCCGCCCGCAATTGATCGAGGAGGGCCGGGGTCCGCCTCCGAAGATCCGACCATCTCCTCTCCAGCTGCACAACAGTACGGCTGAAGCCCATGCTCCGCAGCCGCCTCCTCACCTCCGCGTACGCCCGCATTTTTAGGTGATTGGGCACCATAAGGTCTATCAGGACACGCAACTCCCGTCTACTAAAACTGGAGGATCTCATGATAGCAATGACAAATATTACAGTGTGCAAACTTTATATGAAGTAGGGTGCAGTCTGATTGGTTGGGCATTCAAAAATGGTGGATAAACACAGGACATTTGTTGATTTAATACATCTGTAACAACACAACACCTATCATTCATTGTGTGACTAACCTCATTCCATAGCTAGGATATACCTGTGCGGCAGTAGGACACTCCCAACTCTACGCAGCTCCTTGTGAAAGTGTTTGGAATTGTGAGGGGCGCTTTTAAAGCGTGTGTTGGTCGCTTGTGCATTGCGTAGTGCACTTCGTGGGAGTGGCGCACAGTAGCAGGTGCGTACGCATATTGCTATAAATAACAACGCCAGATTTTTTAAAAATTTGCAGTCATGGATTCTGAGGAGGCCAGTGTAGAGGACTGCATGATTGATATACATGAGTTTCTGGACAAATTTGATTTTGGAATTGCTTCAGAAATTGAAGTAGTGGATACACTTCCAGATGAGGCTGAGATAAAAAAGGCAACATCTACTTTTGGGGGCCTTAGATTGGAGGATAGTGGTGGAGGCAAAACTAGACCATCAGGAGACTCCACAAGATGACCCACATGCTGAGTCTGGTAATTATTTGCATACACCTGGCTCGGTATCTGTCTTTTTTTCTATTACTTTATAATAATTTTTATTTTTTCACCCATTTTTTAGGAAGTAACATGGCTGAAAGCCTTCAGATGGATGGGGTGATGGCACAACCTCTATTAATTGTGCCTCCCCCATCCTCCACTGCCACCCTTACCCAAGTCCTGGATGGGCTTAGGATGGCAATCAGCAGCCATGGAGGCTGTCCAGGCCAGCATGTTGGAGCAAAACTCCTTTCTAAGGTCCATAAGCCAAGATGTCAGGGAGATCAAAGAACATCTGACTGGCCTAATAGAAGGTGAGGTGGACCAGTGCCCTGCTGTGGCTGGACCGAGCACCCAGCCGGGTCCACGACGGTCCACCCAGATACGTAAATTCAGCTTACCGGAGTCAGCTGCAAAGAAGAAGAATCCGATTGATGATCTTTAATTTATTTCACCCAGAACTTTCCAAATGTATGTTCCATGTGATGGGCCTGCCACATTTTGAGGTGGAGTGTTTGTAGGAGGTGGAGGAGGCTCATCAGGTAGCGGCACAGGCACAATTTCCTCACCCACATCTGCAAGTGTGTCCTCATCTTCATTTTCTGATGATAATCCAAAGGCAAATTCATCAAGAAATTCATGTAATTTTTAATGAATTAAATTGTTTGCTTTTTTTATGTTTAAAAAATATATTTTCAATGATGCATGTTTTAAAAATGACATTTCTAAATATTATGGATTTTGAATTCTCAAAAATCCCCCAAAATGTAAAAAAAAAAATAAAAAATTAATCTTCAATGACAGAATGTTTTTTGTACTTTCTTCCAAAAAAAATACTATGGTAGAACAAATCCGGCCCTGGCCTGCAACAGTATTGCAAAAAAGGCATGTACTCTGGAATGGCATGCTGGGATGTGCAGTTCCACAACCAAAAAAGCACTTTCACTTTAAAAACCAGAAAAAGAAAAAAAACATGCATTTGTGAACTTTAAAAATATAGGGACTATTGTTTGTGAATTTAAATTATCTTTGGGTTTGGTATCTTAATATCCAATTAACAAACAAAAATAGACAAAACAAACAAAAAAAAAATGCTAATTTACGCAACCACTTTGCTATTATACAATGTAATGAGTAACGCCTGTTACCCTATAAATTGACTGCATACACGGTAGAGGAAGAAACCATCGCCTGCACACGCAGTGCTTGTGGTAGACCCTGGGCTACCACAAGCACTGCGAGTAGTTCCATCATAACGGATGCGAACTGACATGTACAATGACGTGGCCTTTAAATTATGCACGCCCTTAAACCTCCATTTTGACGGTCAGACACGCCTGCGTTCGCATCACCACTCCCATGTTCGCAAGCCCCTCCCCCTGTTACTACCCACAAACGGCACTATCTGTCACTCAAAGCAGCTCCCTGATAGTTGCTTACGAGCAACAAAAAATCATCGCAACGAATGGCTTGCGCACTGCGAATTATACGCAGAGCAAGCGATCGCGCCTTAGTCTGAATTAGGTCCCCTATGCTCCCCAACAGCAGACTCCTTCAGCAGTTCCCTGATTGCTGCATGGTGGCACTTTAACTAGTCTATAGGTAAAAGCTATTATACATATTCGGTACGTATAGTGTGCAGCATAGTGACAAGTAACATCAAAAATGTCTGTTTTGAGTTTCTAGGCTTCTAAAGCGAATGCTTATAAAAGTAAAGTATTGTTCTGTCCCTTTTAAATAAGCCACCTATTATTCTTCAGGAAAAAAAGCTAAATTAATTCTTATTATTCATTCATATACTTTGACCCTGTGTCTTACCAGTAAACTACAGGTATCAGCATGCCCTTGGCTGTATTCTGTAGTCCAGGGGTTTTCAACTTCAATACTCAATTATCCCCGACAGGTCATGTTTTCAGTCTTTACTGTTCAAGCAAAATAGATTACCTGTGTAGTAATTATCCCACCCGTTTGCATAGTCAGAAATCCTGAAACTATGACCCGTTAAGGGTTACTTGAGAATTGGATATGAAAACCCCTGCGTCTAAAGGGGACTATCCATTAGCAGATAAATTGAACGACTGAACGATATATCGTTCAGTCGTTCAATTTATCTGCCAAAGGATAGGCCCTGAACGATGACAGATGGGCACTCCCACGGCCGATAAATTTTATCTTTCGTCTCTCCAACATGTTGGTCAATTATCGCATATCGCTGCCAGATATTAGAAATATCTGGCAGTTTATATGCGGTGAACGACGAGCGATAATAACAGCAGCTACAAAGCACTGGAGAGGAAAAATCAACTCACTGAATGATGTCATGCGATATCGCTCATCTTTTGCAAAAAATATGTCATGTACATGACAGATATCTTTCAGCGCAACCACCGGAATTTTCAATAGATCTTTTATCTTTCATCGTTCAGAAAAACATCTGCTAATAGATAGGCCCCTTTATACATTTATTCCAAAATGATAATGTGTTCTACAGTTTTCTTAAAAAATGAAATGGCTCCTTTTTACTACTGATCTACATAACAGAGATAAGTGTCACTTGAAACGCATGTGATAATTTTGGCACTTACAAAGGAGCACATAGCAAGAGGTCTTATGTTTGCATGAATAAAATAGAGGAGTGATCGCACTTCAAATACCTTTTTAAGGACATGTCACAAAATGTCACTTTAATTGGCAATGTAATTTGTGCTCTCTGTTAATCTTTGCAGCACGGAGGTAAATGCCTGACTGACTGACACACACAGCCACAAATCTAGATCTTCTTAGGTGGCAACAGTTTCAGGTCTTAGGTCTGGATCCCCGTGGTCCCCCCAGTGTGACCATTTATAAGAGTGATTGGCTGTATTTCTGCTTTATATTCTCCATTATGTAAGACAGAGCTGTGCAAACACATCACAGGGCTGCAATGTTTTGTTCTTACCCCCATCAGTAACGCAATAAATTCTCTCCTCTCCTGAGACATCACTAGAGCACAAGCTGAAACAAGTGATGTTCTGTCTGTCTTTAGCAGTAGGTTTCAAGCTTTTTATTGGCGCATCTATATTCATTTATTTTTATTCAGTTTTTGGGTAGAAGCTGCGTATGATTGATATGTATGACTGCATTTAAGGTACATCTGAAATACACTGCCAGTCAAAACAATAAACTGGAGTTTTCCAGTCCAATCTCTCTAATAAGCTGCTAGTGATTTCTTTATTTCCAACAAATATGTATTTTTCAGGTCTATTTTTATTTTTGTTTGCAAGTGTTGCAAATACAATTTCTTTCTATGTGGAAATGCATACAGGAGCTTTCAAGAGTACAATATAGATCTATGTTAGGGCGCACCTACACTTTGCGAATGGCATCTATAGCGCAGACAATACACTAACACACTGCTGAATCTTTAAAGGAATCTCTAAATAGGACTTAAGCTGGGTTCACACCTAAAGATTTTCTGTCCAACCATCCAACTAGTTGATTGGTTGGAATGAAAATCTGGTAACGTATGGGAGTAACTGATGATCATCAATTTGCTCCTAAATGCCAGAAAACAGATGAAAATGGTCATCAGACAAGTTTGTTAAATGTTTGATCTAAACAATTTGTTCAAACAACAGTTTTTGTTCTTTATTCCGGCGTTTGGGAGCAAATTGCTGATTGTCATTTACTCCCATACCTTACCAGATTCTCATTCCAACCAATCAACTAGTTGGATGGTTGGACAGAAAATCTTTAGATGTGTGGCCAGCTTTACTGTGTACTGTCTCTGCTCTGCAGTATTGACGTACCATGTTATCTTTAGGAAATGTGCGCAGCTGATATATACGGATCGCTTATGTATCCAAGTACTATGTGCAAAATGAGATTGCAGCATTTTCATGTTGCAAAATTTGGTGAGCCGTTGGCTGGTCTGTTCCACACTACTCCAGAGCGCCACTCAGTTTAATGGAGTTATGTTGCATATAGGATTGATTAAAGTACACAACCACATGTGTAAGCTCATAAAGATTTACAGTGCGTTTAAAAAATAAAAAATCATAACAAGGATAATTGGTATAGGAGGGACTATATGCACAATACACGTAGTGATGTGAAGTGTTGGTTAAATGGGGCCTTAGGAAAAAGCAAGGTACCTCTCCATGCCTAAAGGGTAAGTACTGTGCTGCGATTGTGTTGCTTGACGCCATACCTTACAAATGCGGTGAAAGGGAGGTGGTGGGTGAGATGGGGAAGGGATGGAGTAGATCTTTGTTGGTTATCAATTATAGTCCATATTCTGCAACGTAAAACTAAACATTTATTATAAAGCTACAAAAGTAAATGCGGTCTTCCAATATATTACAATATTCAGAATTCCAAACTATATAGTGTTTGCACCTTTCTACATCTACCAGACCCCCTTCCCTACTTTCACAGCATTAATATGGTATTTACGGCAAAGGACATAACTATAATATAACCAGGATAATGGACGTAAGAAAACATTAAGTGATTGAATCAAATGTCTCCGGAGCATGACAATGGTATTGGTGATAATTACACACCTTGCTTATGATGATAAGTGTGGTCTCCGGGTGTCTGGGGATTAGATACATAGATGCTAAAAGCACCTGTTTGTTAGTAGCCTTTTGACATTGTACGTTACCTTTTTATGAATATTTTTGTGAGTTATATACATGACATTATGAGACCTTTAACAGGCTGAAAGGTTCCATATGGTATCTTTTATTAGAAATATTGGGACTGTGGTTCACAGCTGTACACAGTCCCCTAATGGTCCCAATCGATAATGTTTTGGGGACTGCGCATGTGCCATGATACCACTATGACCCCGGGCGCAGTGCCTTGGATGCTGCAGCCTGATTGACAGGCTGCAGCCTTTTTCAGGGCGGGACATGGTCATAGTGCCACCTCCGCTTTGTGGGAGCGCCGTTCCAAGGTCTGTCTCTCCCAACGCAGATTTCCTAGCCCCATTATGAGTAAGCTTAAGACGCATATCCACTACACGATATAAATGAACGATAATGTTATTGTTCATCGCCCGCAATATCGTGCAGCGGATATGCCATCAACGACCAGCGATGCACGCTCCCGCTGGTTGTTGACGACGTCGTTCATCACCCGAACCTGCTGTCCAACCTAACAATACCGTCAGGTTGTGCATGTTCGGGGATGAGGGAGGGTGCCGGCACTTAACGACATATCGTTCAGTGTTTGCGCAATATCCACTGCACAGTATAATAAACGATAACTGTCATTATCGCTCAATCTTATGGGGCCCATCTATCAGCAATCAGAAAAAAAAAAACAATTCAATGATTCTGCGGGGGGGGTTTTTTCCCCCTGATTTCACAATTCTACAATCCACCAATCTGTGCCCGTACATTACAGATAGATAGTTTTCAGTGATTTGCTGATCATGATAGGCTTATTATTTTACTAGTAACAGTCTGCAAACCAGCTGATCGTTATCATACCCTAGCAATCTGCAGCCCCGATTGGTTGGTGAAATCCAACATGATGGATAACCTGATTTACCGATTCAGATAACTGTTTGGTTGGAATCAGCAATTGGTGAACCCCATACTTGGAAGATGTTTTTACACAATCATCTGCAAACCGGGGAATTGCCCCAATTGATTGTTTGATATATGGGCCCCTGTGCTCAGATGGACGATGAATGGTGATCTGATGCAGCGTCTTTGGACGCAGCACTCTGATCTGCGATGCCGTAATTAGCATACTTTAGCATCGCTGCTGCTATTAGTGTACAATTCTAAATCCGGCCCACTGGCAGGAAAAACGAGAAAATCCTCATGATTTGTTATCTGTACAAATATATATTTGTCTGTGTTATTAGTATATATATTTTGTTGCAAAACATTCTCTTTGTTCTAAGTAGTCTTAAAATACTGAGATGTATCATCCGCACCACACTGCTCTGTTTACCTTGCCACAACTTTCTACTCTATAGGGACAAAACCCAGAGGCAAAATTTGCCACAACCCTGGTCTGTGCAAGCCATTCCCTGATCTGCCCAAATTATATTCACATTCGCTGATGTAACCATGGTGCTTTCCGACCCTGATGATTGGTACCGTGCCACGAAAATTGGAACTATTGGGGAGTATGGCTGAGCGATTCCTAGGGAAACTGATAAGTGGCTTTTTAATGAAAGATGTGTAGCTGACTCTTGCACTATGATATTATTCACTACAATATATAATATTTATGTTTCATTTATGAATTTCTACTTTTTTTTTGTCTTTCTTACAGACTGATGCTCAGTATGCAACGGGTGTAGCTGAAAATATAAAAAGCCTGTAAGTTATATTTTATATGCATATTCATAGTCCCATTTGTGATTTTCCTCTTCCTGAAAAAAGATGTTACTTCCTCCATTTTTCAGCCCTGGAATTAGCAAATGCAGAATAGGTTCCGGAAAAAAAAAAAAGATCTTGCATAACTTGATAGCACAGATTCCTTTTCAGCGCCTCTGTTGAGTATAGCATTCAGGAGCTCCTCTATACAGACTTTTGGAATAGCTCTGTCATTTTAATTTAGGCATTTCAAACGCTGCTTCCCACAGCCTAGAATTAAATGCGTTGTGAATGGATCAGATGAGAGAATTTGGACCTGCTTATTAAGCTATGGCACAAAAGGAGTCATATTAGCGAGAGTTAAGCATATAATCTAGCAATAAATCTCCTGGCTCATTCGCAGGCAGGTGGCGAATTGAGTATTTGTAGAGAAATAGAATGTATAGAGAGGAAAATCGCTGGAGCGCAGCCGGAGATATAGAGGTTGGCTGGTAGGAATGATATAGAAGAAATCTATCTCTTTAGTATACTAAAAAGTAATTCTGGTGCCATGTTACTAAATCTCCTCAACATTTAGGGGTCTATTTACTAAGCAGTGTTAGCAGACAGAGTGAAAAGTGATAAGGTGCCAGCCAATCAGCTCCCAACTGTCATTTTCAAAAACAGCCTGTGAGATGACAGTTGGCTGGCACCTTATCACTTTCTTATCACTTTTCACTCTGTCTCCAAACACTGTTTAGTAAATAGACCCCTTAGTCCCCTTGAATCGCAGTGCGCATACTAGGGGGCGTGGCAGTGCATCGCAAGGAGGCGTGACCAGTGCTGGATTTCCCGCCATCTCGTTCCCTGCCCTTTGATTGCTGTGTACACCATTGCAGATTTGCGTGGGTCGCTTTGCTTGGCAAGGCAGCTATGAATGGAACTTACTTCACCAGCCATATAGACTTGATCAGGAAAGTGGGACAGGGCTCTAAAATCATGACTGTCACCTACATCGGGACTGGGAGGTATGCATTAGTGATGAGGTACGCATGATGCCTGCCTGGGGTCTCATGTAGAGTTGGACAACTTGCTCTCCATTGTAATCTGGAATAAATGGACCCCTCATTACAGCGTAGGGATGAGACGTGACCACATTCCTAGTACTGTAAGCTTTAACCTGTTTTACACATAATAATGTAAAAATGGGTCATACCCAAGTGAAAATTATGTCTTTACTATTATTATTATTATTATTATTAGGAAAATACTAAAAAAATAAAAATAAAAGACAATAAAACTGCAACAGTGATCTGTTAGATTTGAGATCTGGTGACATTGCATTACACTGAACTCATGGCCATGTTTATGGAACTAGCTTGAGTTGACGTGAGCTTGGCGTCATGGTGCCTCATCCTGCAGACATTGGAAGATGGGATAGCCTGTGGTCATAAAGGGAAGCACATGGTCAGAAACAATACTCAGCTCTTGGAATTTAAACAATGCTCACTTGATATTAAGGGTCCTACTGCATGCCAAGAAAACATTCCCCACATCATTGTACCACAGCCTAAACGATTGGCACCAGGCAGGATGGACCTGTGGATTCGTGTTGTTCTGACCATACCAACTGCGCATCGTAGCAGAAATCGGGAACTGTCCGAACCAGGCGACAATATTTAAGTCTTTAACTGTCCAGGTGTAGGTGAGACTGTATCAAATGGGGCCACCTGCCAAGTTCTGCTGGTATGAAATGGGAATAGTAAGGGGTGTAAGAGCTCAGATGTTGATCTTCTCAGGCTAAAAACCACCATCTCACAAGTACATGGGCTAGCAACAACTTTATTTACCAGGAGAGGACTTCCTAACTTTAACAACTCAAAAACTGTTTACACTTATTGTAATTGGCTTGTGAACGTCCATCACATGAACTAGTTTTTGTAATTAAAATAAATCTTAATACTTTATTTTTGTTCCTTTTTTTTTTTATCAGCCACTTTATGTACAGTTTTTAGTGCTGAAAATATCCAAACATCCAACAGTCTTTTATGTTGGGATATATGGATGGCTACAATTTCTCTAGATCTTTGGAAAGAGATGCTGATTTTCCAATGCCTTTCACAGACATGATTTGGCTTTTTGTCCTTTCCAATCAAGTGAAAACGCTCAGCTGTAAAATAAAAGGGGCCTGAAAGGCCTCTTGAGACTGGAACATAAGTGGAAAAGGACTCCCCCCTTCTGCCTAAGGCCCCTCTCAGAGAGCTGAAAATTTAGCATGTGATGTGGCGGGCAGTCCCTGCCAACAAGCCACATAATGGATGGTTATCAGAGGATAATAGGCTTCTTGTAATGGGTTCATTGTGCCCCGTCGGCTGCTGAAATGACCAGAAGTTATTTAAGAATTGTGCTTTGTTCCCCAAGTATTGATTTATCTTCTGTATCTGTTAAGCTGTATGTTCCATCAGTCACTGACCCCGTAGGTAGCCCTGGCTATCAGCCCGAAGTCCAAGAGGTTTTGCGCATTTATATTGGTACTGGGTTTTTTTTTAAAGCCTGTTTGTTTCTTAATGGCCAATTAAAGCCTCAATTTGACAATGTGTGTTAAATGTGGTGCATTACTCAGCTAAATAACATACATGAAATGCCTGGAGTATTTATACTTATCTAAATATGCCTAGCATGGCCTCACTGTAGCCTGCCATGTTAGGAGGGAGGTACTTCTCTAGCTAGGCAGGCAGATAGTGACTGACAGCTAGGCAGACTTGCTTTGCAGGTATGCAGTGTGTGGGTTGGTTGATTCATGGGGTGTGGCCGGTGATGTCACAGCAGCTCAATCTTCACCTTTGCCCTGTATGAGATCTTGTCCGGTCGCAGGGCCTAAATCAGAGCTTTACGTGATTCCAATATTTACGAAAATCTCAGATGTTTAGTGATCTGCGCAGGAGACGCACTGCGCATGTGCGGATGTGGTCCGCTGTCATCGGTCACAGTGCCCCTTAGACGTAGCTACACTGGTCCTGGCAGTGTGATTTTGCCAGACATTCTGAATAACCTGAGGGTTACTTAAATGTCCGATGTTCATTCAGAGGGCCCAATACGCCATCTTCAGACGCAGCCATCGGATCACAGAAGCCAGCAGTTGGGCGTCTTTTTACTTAAGACACCTCCGGCGACTTTTGCATATTTGGCACAGAAGCAGCGTAAAAAGACTACATCCATGAATCAGGCCCACAGTCCTAGGATAATAGGAATCACTTCAGCGCTCTGTCATTGGTGTAGTATTTGTTTTAATACTGATCACTGTACGTAACCTTGCTCAAATCTGAAGATTAGAATTCCGGGGTTTAGTCATGCTTTCAGCCAGGGGTGGGGAATGTTTTTTCTGCCAAGGGCCATTTTGAGATATACCGTCAGGTGCATATATATTGGGACATTGACAGAATTTTCATATTTTGGCTCTATTCACCACCACAATGGCTTTGAAATGAAACAAACAAGATGTGCTTTAACTGCAGACCTTCAGATTTAATTTGAGGGTAATTACATCCAAATCAGGTGAACGGTGTAGGAATTGCAACGGTTTCTATATGTGCCTCCCACTTTTTAAGGGGCCAAAAGTAATGGGACAAACTAAACAATCCTAAATCTAACTTTCACTTTTTAATACTTTGTTTCAAATCCTTTGCAGGCAATTACAGCCTGAAGTCTGGAACGCATAGATATCACCAGATGCTGGGTTTCATCCCTGGTGATGTTCTGCCAGGCCTCTACTGCAAATGTCTTCAGTTCCTGTTTGTTCTTGGGACATTTTCCCTTCAGTTTTGTCTTCATGAAGTGAAATGCATGCTTAATCGAATTCAGGTCAGGGGATTGACTTGGCCATTGCATAACATTCCACTTTTTAGCCTTAAAAAACTCTTTGGTTGCTTTTGCAGTATGCTTCGGGTCATTGTCCATCTGCACTGTGAAGCGCCGTCCAATGAGTTCTCAAGCATTTGACTGAATATGAGCATATAATATTGCCCGAAACACTTCAGAATTAATTCTGCTGCTTTTGTCAGCAGTCACATCATCAATAAATACAAGGGAACCAGTTCTATTGGCAGCCATACATGCCCACGCCATGACACTACCACCACTATCCTTCACTGATGAGGTGGTATGTTTTGGATCATGAGCAGTTCCTTTCCTTCTCCATACTCTTCTCTTCCCATCACTCTGGTACAAGTTGATCTTTGTCTTATCTGTCCATAGGATGTTGTTCCAGAACTGTAATGGCTTTTTTAGATGTTTGGCAAACTCTAATCTGGTCTTCCTGTTTTTGTGGCTCACCAATGGTTTACATGTTGTGGTGAACCCTCTATATTCACTCTTGTGAAGTCTTCTCTTGATTGTTGACTTTGATACATATACACCTACCTCCTGGAGAGTGTTCTTGATTTGGCCAACTGTTGTGAAGGGGTTTTTCTTCACCAGGGAAATAATTCTTCTGTCATCCACCACAGTTGTTTTCCGTGGTCTTCCAGGTCTTTTGGTGTTGCTGAGCTCTCCGGTGCGTTCTTTCTTTTTAAGAATGTTCCAAACAGTTGATTTGGCCACACCGAATGTTTCTGCTATCTCTCTGATGGGTTTGTTTTGATTATTCAGCCTAATGATGGCTTGCTTCACTGATAGTGACAGCTCTTTGGCTCTCATATTGAGAGTCGACAGCAACTAATTCCAAATGCAAATGTCACACCTAGAATCAACTCAAGACCTTTTACCTGCTTAATTGATAATGAAATAACGAGGGAATAGCCCACACCTGTCCATGAAATAGCTTTTGAGTTGATAGTCCCATTACTTTTGGCCCCTTAAAAAGTGGGAGGCACATATAGAAACCGTTGTAATTCCTACACCGTTCACCTGATTTGGAAGTAATTACCCTCAAATTAAAGATGAAAGTCTGCAGTTAAAGCACATCTTGTTTGTTTCATTTCAAAGCCATTGTGGTGGTGAATAGAGGCCAAAATATGAAAATTCTGTCAATGTCCCAATATTTATGCACCTGACTGTATATCATTATTCGTGGGCCTGATGCAGGCCACGCTCCCTCATGTGACGTGGCGAGGCCACAAACACCGGTGATTACAGCAATACCTGGCGCATTCTGAGGATGCTCCGGGGAGCTGTAAGGGCAGCGGTGTGATCGTCTGAAGCATCCTAAGGACGCTCTAGGTGGCACTCCTGCATAGATTCTGGCTGCAGAGTGACATTCTAGGTATCCTCATACCAGATGAGGCTAGCAGACAAAAGCTCCGAGGGCCAGACCAAATGACTCCGCGTGCCTTATATGGCCCCGGGCCTGAGGTTCCCCATCCCTTCTTTAAGCACTTTCATTATAAGCAACGTAATCATAACAGTTGAATGAAGGTGCATTGGCACTGTGTAATACTCACAAACATGACTGTAAAATCTAAATGTTTGTTTTAACAACATGCTAAGTACGTTGTAACACTCACCTGATGAAGGACGTTTTTCAACACGTTTTCCAGACCTAGTCAAACCAAAGTACTCATTATCTGTTGAACATTATTTTAATTATATGTATTGCATACATCATAATCCTTTATTTGTACCATACAACTGTGAATTTCTTCTCCAATTTCCCATGTAGCACTGGATTTTTGCTTTGAAGCCCTCACACAGTACTACGATTGATTACATCCGCCAACCATAATTGTGCCAAGTGTTGGTAGAATTAGAGTATTAGCTGTATGAAAACGGCTGCCACCCTTTATTATATTGTGCTTGGCATCTTTGTAGAGAATATAATATCCACGAAAGATGTAGTCACCACTTATTACCATCAAGGTCTCTGTGTGTAATGTACAGAAATGAATTGCCACAGTCAAATCCTTAACGGCGGTACATAACGATCTTCTAGCTCCTGAGACTGTTTTCTGGTATATTGTGAGTTTTATTAGTAGCTTTTACATAATGCACTTCTGCGTTTCATGTTTTGTGGTCCCTCAGTGGTTGCTGCTGTTGTTCAGCTGACTTCTGCTCGGTTCTAAAATCACATTGGATAGAATGTCTGCTGGCAGGCAGAGGCTCCGATAATTCATACTTTCACAAAACCGATGATGAATTCACCTGTCATAGTGCCATTAGCCATAATAGATAGCCTCCTAAACTTAAAATGCAAGTGCTTTACATGCTTTGCTAATGTAACATACAAATAATATTAATGTACTCTATATGTGCGAGGATCTTATCAGAACTAAAGGCTATTTATACCTCTGCACTCCAGACTTTCTTAGTAAGTTGGGTGAAAGACACTGCTTGAAATGAGGAAAATGGAGGCTGTTGATCCATCACTCACAATCCAGCTGGACCATGACTTGGGGAGAGAGTGACATGGGGTGTGGGGGTCAGATCCAAGTGATTGAGTTTTTACTAGCACCCCGGAATCTCGTGTGTTTGTAATGTGTGTTCCATATTGTGTTGTCGGGAACACCTGCTTACTCACTTTCATGCAGTTGGCAAGTGTGCTGACGCTCCTTAGCAGCAGACACCATGCACTGTTCACGCAGTACCTCCACCCTCATCAAAGTAGTCCTATCGCCAGCAACTCTCCCTGCTAAACTCACTGCATGTGATGTCAGGCTTGGCTGAGGTTGGTGGAGGATTGATGTAAGAAACAGGTAGCTACTGTGTGACCAGATTGCCAACAGTCAGAATGGAAGTAGATAGAAGCAGGTTTTCCTTGAACAGGGGATTGGAAATGCAGTAAGTCATGTACATTATAAAATCTCAAGAGTCAAAGTTTTCGAAAAGTGCATTTTAAGGCATTCATTTGTTCCAAACAGTACCATAGCTGCTTTTCAGCTTTGTGTGACCACCCTCCCTAGGCTACTTTACCCAATTAGCTCCCCTCAGCACAGTTCAAACAAAATTTACATGTGGTGTTTCATACTAAAAGTACCCTCTGATTCCAGGCTAAAGGTGCATACACATGGGACGATCTGTTCAGCGAACGATATTGTTGAACGATCTCCCTTGAAATTCCTGGTGTGCTGGATGAACGATATTGTTCATCCGCTCAACAGCGATATTACCAGCGATCGTGGATCCCTATAGGGAATATAACAATATGGCCCAGAGTGGCCTGTTTGCATGGACAATATCGTTACCGTCCAGCGGGAGCGCGCATCGTACAAACATGCAATGAAATATCGTGGAACGATATTGTTATCGATCATATCGTAACAATATATCGCTCTGTGTATGCACCTTTAGTTTACTGCCAACATTGCTGTATGACTGGATCCAACAACCCATTAAGCACTTTCTATGTAGCATGATGTATCAAATTCTTATTTCCTTATAGACTGTACGCATACGAGCAGGGCCCCCGTTACCTCTCTATCTGTTTGGTATTGTCCAGTCTGGTATTATTACTGAGCACACAGTGGTAACGCGCAACAGAATATGCTAGATTATATAAAGAAATTTTAATAATTATTAATAATATGGTGCAGATGCTTTCAGTAAGCAAGGAGATAGATATAAATCAACTCTTTGTTGATTGAACCAGTAATTGTGAGAATAAACCCCCACCTCCATACTGCTCTATGATGAGTGGGTTATGCTACATTCTCTCGGACAGGGTTTTATCCTACAATATACAATAGATGCAAATATAATTGAGTTTGAAAATCAAAATACACGTCACCTTTATTTGTATTTATTTACAGGTTCCCAAATGAAATCCAATCCGGCCTTTTAGAAGTTATATCCCCATCTCCCAATTTTTACCCCGATTTTTCACGGCTTCGAGAATCTTTTGGTGATCCCAGAGAGCGTGTCAGGTAATTTTGTAAATTTATATTTTAGTTTTTTGTTTCTCTAGAATCAGTTACTCCGAGCCACTGACGTAGCCGGGAGAGTGGAATGTTCAACAATGATTCAGCTGGCTCCTGTCTTGTAATACGAAGCATATTAAATAACCCTGACATCTAGCTGTGGCTTCTGGTTTTCCGTGCAGAAATGAAGCACTTTTTTGTGTCACAGAGAGATTAGAAATTACTTTCTTCTTCATTCCAGTGTTAATCTCACCTTCAAAGAATGTTAAATCCATGGTTTGATGCACTTAAGAGGTCACTAATGGATATTTTGATTTTTACTTTCAACACAGTATTGTATGTGATTTTGCATTCTGTGTTTTAATTTTTACGCTTGTCCTTTAAATTACTTGTCTATTTATTTTAAAATCAATGTACCATTCCTTCTTGGGTAGACCTTTTATTGCATGATTTTCCAGGTAATTGATTTATTATTTCTGCTATTCTTTGTCCATTTCCAGATAATTGGTTTTCTATAATTTGGTGGCCCGTATACTTTGTTTATTTAAAAATTTATTTCTTTCCCTCCACTGATCCTGGCATTTCCCTCTAAATTAAATTGTTCTGCAGTTCTCCTTACAGTGACTAAAAGTATCCATTGGGTAATCACGTCTGCCTCTACGGCTTTGCTTTCAAATCGTTTCTTCTATTTCCTTTTTGTTTTTTAATTTTATTTGTGGCTTTCATGATGATGATTACATGCCATTGCGGTATTTGCCCTGTAAGTTTTACTGGATTCATACACAAAATCAGAAGCACATTGCAGTTACTAAATTATCTTTAACAGGTCGTCTTACCAACATCTCGCTGGAAGCTGAATGTAAATTTTTGTTTATTTTGCAGGTGGAGGACAAAACAAAATCTGGATTATTGCTTCTTAATGATGTACGCCCAATCAAAGGGCACATACTATGTGCAGGTACGTTTACACATTGATTTGCAGCGTTGCAACTGGTGCAGAAAAAGAAAAACCTCCTTTTTATTTTGTTTGTAATTGTTTTGTTTTGTAAAAATTCACAAAAACAATACGATGGAATATATAAACTATTTTGTATACCCAATGTCCTGATGGGAACATAAGTCACTAGCGTAGATCGGCCATTTTGCTCTAGTATATTTGTTACAGGTATAATTTGGGCTTTCTACATTTCTTAGAAATTGTCTTTTTACATGAAAATGGATATTCAAGAAGATATTTAGGTAACAGTCAACATGCTCCAGAATGTAACTCTCAGTAAATATTTAGGGAAATTTTTATTTTAAGAAAAAATCATTAAGGTTGGAAAGGCTAACCTAGCACCAACCTTCACTCCAAACCTACCTTCCAATTAAAAGTTTTAAAAAAAGTTCAAATCCAAGACTGATCCAAAACTCAAATTAAATACTTGGGTTGGGTATTCGATCCCGACAAAGGAAATCCTGATGCATGCAGGTAATTCTAACCCTTCTCCTAACCCACCTTTACCGCAACCTAGCCCTCCCCTCCTGCAGCCTAACCGTCCCCTCCCTTCCCGTAGCCTAACCCTCCCCTCCCGTAGCCTAACCCTAACCGTCCCCCTAGTGGCTAACCCTAACCGTCCCCCTAGTGGCTAACCCTCCCCCTAGTGGCTAACCCTCCCCCTAGTGGCTAACCCTCCCCCTAGTGGCTAACCCTCCCCCTCCCCCTAGTGGCTAACCCTAACCCTCCCCCTAGTGGCTAACCCTAACCCTCCCCCTAGTGGCTAACCCTAACCCTCCCCCTAGTGGCTAACCCTAACCCTCCCCCTAGTGGCTAACCCTAACCCTCCCCCTAGTGGCTAACCCTAACCCTCCCCCTAGTGGCTAACCCTCCCCCTAGTGGCTAACCCTAACCCTCCCCCTAGTGGCTAACCCTAACCCTCCCCCTAGTGGCTAACCCTAACACTCCCCCTAGTGGCTAACCCTAACACTCCCCCTAGTGGCTAACCCCAAACCTAACCTTAATACTCACTGTCTGGATTCTGGAGCAGGGATTCTGACTGCTGATGGGATTCTGATGCCTGGACTCTGGGCCTAATTAAGAGATGGAGGCAAAGGCGATTGCGTACGCAATCGAACGATTGTTTGCCATCACGCATGCGTATAAGCCGAACAGCATGTGCGCAGCGATCACATTGCGATCATGAACGCAAATAGAAAGCCATCGTAGAGTGAGTGACAGGTTGTCAGCGTTTGGGGGTGGTGATGGGGAGTGGTCAGTAAAACACAGGCGTGTCTGTCCGTTTAAACGGCGTTACTTGGGCGTGCATAAATTAGCCACTGTGAGAGCATGAGCAGATCTGCGTGTCTGAAGAACTCCCAAGGCTATGGCAGGTCAGACCTGCCGCAAGGCCAAGACTGTTGCCGTTGTGCGGCGATGTTACCAATAGGCAGCACTGGGGCATCCTTATGCTCGGGTGAACTTTGCAGACAGAATATTTCCGCTGCGGTGTTGCGTGCGAAATCGCAGCTGCGATCGCATTAGCGTCCATCTCTGAATCAGCCCTCTATTGTCTGTGCCGGAATGTTGACTACATCCCCCTGACTTTGACCTAGACGGCGCGCGTGTGTGTGTGTGTGTGTGTGTGTATATATATATATATATATATATATATATATATATATATATAATATAAAATACAGGTTGAGTCTCCCATATCCAAAATGATTGGGACCAGTGGTACGTTGGATAACAGAATATTCCGTATTTTGGAATGTTTGCATATGATAATGAAATATCTTCTTTTTTTTTTTTTGCATGAATACTACTGTCCTTTATGACTTGTCTTAGCTATTATTAATACTTTAATGGCCCATACAAACCAGGTGTTTTATGTTTTTTCATTCTGTTAAGTATTGCATCTACACATTATTTTGTTGTTACCCTTTCAATGTTTCTACTTTTATCTGTGTTGTGTATTATTTTCAGTTTTTCGTCCTTTTATCTCTAATTGAGACAGTTACACCCACTCAAGCACTGTTATTAACCTTGTTTATACGTATCCTAACATAAATGGTTTACCTTCGTAACGAAATAGCTTTTTTCTATAATGAATCATTTCTACACTATATGGGTTATTGTTACTGATAAAGGAGCCTTTTCCTTCCTGCAGCTGGAGGATGACATTGTGGCCAAACCCAACTATTTAAGCACGATGAAGAACTTTGCCCTTCAGCAGCCCTCTGAGGAGTGGATGATTCTGGAGTTCTCCCAGCTCGGCTTTATTGGTAAATTTGCATAATCTATTTTCTAGGGATGTGCAGGCTCGGATAGGTTCGAGTTTGCACGTGGAGTTCGGATTTTTCCCTCCAAAAAAACGGAACTCAGAACGAGGCAAAACGTCATCTTACATGGACGAACATCATCATTCCTGGACAAAAGACCAGGAATGATGATGTTCGTCCATGTAAGATGACGTTTTGCCTCGTTCTGAGTTCCGTTTTTTTGGAGGGAAAAATCCGAACTCCACGTGCAAACTCGAACCTATCCGAGCCTGCACATCCCTACTATTTTCCCAGTGCAACACTATTGGCATTTCAGCTTCCATAGATGTTAAACATTTTTGATGTCTCCTTAGTAATGACATAGTATGGCAGCCTCTGCAGTATGCTACTTGTCTCCATGGCACAATTTTGCATCTGATTTTTATTGATGTAAAGTAATTTGTATTCCACTATAATCCCACATCATGATGCAGGAAGTATTTATTACAGTACTATGCATGGCCAGCTAGTATCGGAACTGTATTTATTTTCTCACACAGTGAATTGATATGTGCACAAATGTTATAAAGGTGCAGTGATGGATTATTGACACAAGTGAGCATGAGATCCGACCGGACTTAATTGCAGAAAGTACATAGTTCAGGAATTTTGTGGTTTAATATCTTACTAAGGTACTGTCTCCCTCTATATGGTGCTACGGGGAGCCGCTACAGGGAGCTGTGATTACCAGGAATCTCAGCCAGTTCACCCCCTGTATATGACAGCAGAGGGGGCGTAAGCATGAGGCCCAATCGCTGTTGTGATTGATGATCATATATGCCCATAACATTTTAGAATAGCTTGTCACTTTGTTCCTATACCAATCTGTGATACACAGAATGGAAGCTGCTCATAATCAATTGATGGGTCTATCACAAGTGAGAGGGAGGCTTAATGTAGGCAAGAAAACACAAATGTCCCCAACACTCTGCAATAGGCCAGCAATATAGATTTGCATCCTACATCATAATAAAATGCAGAGGACTCGCACTCATTTGCAGATATATCATAAGCCACCCACCGCATCATGGCATTTCTGCTCAGGTGGTCCTACACTTAGGGCAGTTTCTAGGGGCAGACGACCCGTGCTGCAGAAACAGCCTGTGAACTGCAGGGCGCCCGCTGAGATTCAGTTACCACCGGGCGCCCGGCAGAGCAGCCGGAGACGGAGGCTCCAGCTTTCGGCTCCCCCAGTGTGCACTATGGGAGGACGTCATGACGTCTTTCCCATGGTGCAGAGGAGCGGCCGAGCGGAGCTGAAGGTAAGTATTACTGGGTTGTTTTTTTTTTTGTGCAGACAGCCTTTACTAGGGACAATACTTGTGCCCCCCGTCTGCTGGGGGAGGCACTACCACTGCGGGCACCTAGGCATAGCTACTAGGGACATTACAAGGCGGGCACTTCTGCTGGGGGAGCCACCACTACTGGGGGCACCTGGGCACAGCTACTAGGGACATTACAAGGGGGGCACTTCTACTGGGGGAGACACTACTACTGGGGGCACCCGGGCACTACTACTAGGGACATTATAAGGGGGGCACTTCTACTGGGGGAGGCACTACCACTGGGGGCCATGGGGCACTAGTACTGGGGACATTACTCTGGGGGCACTTCTGCTGGAGGAGACACTACCACTGGGGGCACCCGGGCACTACTGCTAGGGACATTACTCTGGGGGCACTTCTGCTGGGGGAGACACCACTACTGGGGGCACCCGGGCACTACTACTGGGGACATTACTCAGGGAGCACTTCTACTGGGGGCATTGCTTAGGAGGCACCACTACTGGGGGCATTACTCAGGGCCCAGGGGCACTACTACTGGGGGCACTACTACAAAGGGAGCATTACTATTGGGGGCACTAATACAGGGGCATTAATACTGGGGAATTTATACAGGGGGCATTACTATTGGCAATACAACTGGGGACACTACTACTGGGGCACTACAACATGGACCATTACTATTGGGGCATGACTACAGGGGGCACTACTAATGGGGGCATGGCATAGGGGCACCACTCCTGGGGGCACTACTACTGGGTGCACTGCATAATGGGCACCACTACTGTGGGCTCTGCATAAGTTGCACTACCACTTTGGGCACTGCATAAGGGGCATAAATACAGGGGACACTGCATATGGGGACAACTACAGGGGGCACTGCATAATGGGCACTTTTGCCTGAGAGCCAGTGGGGGGGAAGCCTAAGACCTGTCGGGATGGAATGGCAAGGGAGGGGGCTGGCATAAAGTGTGTATTATGTGAATCTTGTTTTTTCAATGTGTTTTATGTGGTTCTGGTTTTAATAATGTATTTGAGGTGGATGTGGTTTTAAAACATAGTTTATGTGCCTCTGGCTTTTCCAATATATTTTATGTGGAAGTGGTTTGTTGCAGTGTATTTTATGAGGATCTGGCTTGTATTTTCAATGTGCTGGGTTCGCTCCCAATGCGACTAAAAACAAGTGTGATGCAAGGTCATACTTCTGCAAATGTCACACCAAAGGCATGCACACAGAAATGCGGCGTGGGCTTGTGACAGCTAGGCCACGCCCCATTTTTGGAGCGCATGCTGTCTGACTTTTATTTAGCTACATACAGTCAGGTGCATAAATATTGGGACATTGACAGAATTTTCATATTTTGGCCTCTATTCACCACCACAATGGCTTTGAAATGAAACAAACAAGATGTGCTTTACCTGCAGACTTTCAGATTTCATTTGATGGTAATTACATCAAAATCAGGTGAACGGTGTAGGAATTACAACGGTTTCTATATGTGCTTCCCACTTTTTAATGGGCCAAAAGTAATGGGACAAACTAAACAATCCTAAATCTAACTTTCACTTTTTAATACTTTGTTGCAAATCCTTTGCAGGCAATTACAGCCTGAAGTCTGGAACGCATAGACGCTGGGTTTCATCCCTGGTGATGCTCTGCCAGGCCTCTACTGCAAATGTCATCAGTTCCTGCTTGTTCTTGGGGCATTTTCCCTTCAGTTTTGTCTTCATCAAGTGAAATGCATGCTCAATCGGATTCAGGTCAGGGGATTGACTTGGCCATTGCATAACATTCCACTTTTTAGCCTTAAAAAACTCTTTGGTTGCTTTTGCAATATGCTTCAGGTCATTGTCCATATGCACTGTGAAGCGTCGTCCAATGAGTTCTGAAGCATTTGACTGAATATGAGCATATAATATTGCCCGAAACACTTCAGAATTCATTCTGCTGCTTTTGTCAGCAGTCACATCATCAATAAATACAAAGGAACCAGTTCCATTGGCAGCCATACATGCCCACGCCATGACACTACCACCACCATGCTTCACTGATGAGGTGGTATGTTTTGGATCATGAGCAGTTCCTTTCCTTCTCCATACTATTCTCTTCCCATCACTCTGGTACAAGTTGATCTTTGTCTCATCTGTCCATAGGTTGTTGTTCCAGAACTGTGATGGCTTTTTTAGATGTTGTTTGGCAACCTCTAATCTGGTCTTCCTGTTTTTGTGGCTCACCAATGGTTTACATCTTGTGGTGAACCCTCTATATTCACTCTTGTGAAGTCTTCTCTTGATTGTTGACTTTGACACATATACACCTACCTCCTGGAGAGTGTTCTTGATTTGGCCAACTGTTGTGAAGGGGTTTTACTTCACCAGGGAAATAATTCTTCTGTCATCCACCACAGTTGTTTTCCGTGGTCTTCCGGGTCTTTTGGTGTTGCTGAGCACTCTGATGCGTTCTTTCTTTTTAAGAATGTTCCAAACAGTTGATTTGGCCACACCTAATGTTTTTGCTATCTCTCGGATGGGTTTGTTTTAATTTTTCAGCCTAATGATGGCTTGCTTCACTGATAGTGACAGCTCTTTGGATCTCATATTGAGAGTCGACAGCAACTGATTCCAAATGCAAATGTCACACATAGAATCAACTCCAGACCTTTTACCTGCTTAATTGATAATGAAATAACGAGGGAATAGCCCACACCTGTCCATGAAATAGCTTTTGAGTTGATAGTCCCATTAGTTTTGGCCCCTTAAAAAGTGGGAGGCACATATAGAAACCGTTGTAATTCCTACACCGTTCACCTGATTTGGATGTAATTACCCTCAAATTAAATCTGAAAGTCTGCAGGTAAAGCACATCTTGTTTGTTTCATTTCAAAGCCATTGTGGTGGTGAATAGAGGCCAAAATATGAAAATTCTGTCAATGTCCCAATATTTATGCACCTGACTGTATATTTTTCAGCGCTTTGCCTCTGACAGGTTAGTCACCCCTGTACGCAGTAGTCACAGTAGCTGACATTCTGTGGTCTTTCGAGATCACGCTCCCTTACTGTGATACCACACCCCCTCACGTTGAGGCCACGCCCACTCCACAATATTACTGCTTCTTGGGGGAGGGGGGGGGCGCGCATGTTGACTGTTCGCACTGGGATCCTCAGACCCTAGAAACTGCCCTGCCTACACTACCTAATAGCTGCACTCTGGGCCATATATTCATGCGTTTCTAAATTGGGGACCAGCCCCTCTGAGGCAACCCAGGACCCCCAGTATGGCACTACGAGGATCGTTGCCTGCATATATTTGCGCACTTTATAATAATTCCGAAGGGTCTCACAACATTCAGCACTAATTTTACCTGCAGTTCCTCTAATGGTCACAATATAGCTGTAAGCATGTGTCTGGTTCTCTCTAGCTGTCAGAGGGCAGGGCTACAAAGCGTAAAGCTGTCGTCATGAGGGTTGGGGAAAGGACGTCAGGAACAGATACATTTCTCCTGGCTGTGACTTAAATACATTTTTTTTTCTTTTGATTTCAAATGATTGCCTTTTGTATTCGTTTTATAAAGACCTACTTTATAAAGTCTAACCACCACGTTCGATTATTGAACGCTAAGCATTTATTATTTACGTTACATGCGAGGATTCCAAATTATCGAGTAACTAGGCAAAAATAGTCAAATCCATTACGCCACCCAGGGGCCTCTCTGTTCAGTAGTGTGCCCCCTTTAACATGTGCGCTTTAATATTACACAGATAGCCTTTTTGGCAACACACCATAAATGTACCGTAACAAATAGCAGCAAAGTTGTTGGCTATTATTCAGGGCCTGAAAGTGTAAAATGTAAATCTGCAGGGTCCTTATTATTCTGTATTTCTGCCTCTTTTTATTTATTTTTTTTGAAATGTAAGTAGAAATGCAGCAACCGTCCATTGTTGTACGGAAAAATAATAATCAGGCCTCTGAGCTGAACAACTCAATCACATTACTGTATAAAGTAGATATAAATGCAAATGGGGACAATGGGAGGCTTCCCTTGCATTAATCAAGCAGAGCAGATTCTGTAAGGCACAGCCAGTGAGCGTCTGCGGCGGAGAGAGAAGGTGAAATACTTTTCACAGTAAAACCAAACAAAAGTAAGTTTTAAATATTCGTCTGGGCGGAGGAACTTTATGTATAAGTCTCCGTTTTTCCCTGTGTGAGTGTGAATGATATCTTCCCCACTGCCCTCTCAGGCAGAAAATTGTACTTGTCAATTAACGTACCCGATGTAGAAGCATCTGCTGGGTTGTGCCAAAGACACATAAAACCCATACTAGAACATGCATGGCGTATAGTGTAGCAAATGTTATTCATATTTAGATCTCTGTCCAGATTAGGGGATTCCAACACAAAGGTGATCAAACATAAAATGTTTCTTTTCCTTCACTAATCTAGATCACCTATGGCAAGCTGGTAAACTGATAGAAAGAAAACATATCTCCCGGGAGTAATAACCTTATGGGATATACATTACACGTCTGCAGGCATGGGTTGACCTTGATAAAACTAATTGCGGTTTTGTGGTAAGCCCTAAAGTCTGTGCAGGAGCCTTCAAGGCTGACTCTGGTCGTAAATATGTGTGTTATTTTGCCATCTCACGTGTTTGATCCCCCTGTAAACTGATGTACACACAAGCCATGCGCCTGCATATAGCAGTCCGTGTGAACACAGCGGGACACAATCTTCGGATGTATCAGCACATATGTACTTGCTCTGCTTGCTGTGTAGCAAATATTGGGCTTAATTTAGCGTTTGGAACAAATCCAGCTTAAGGCTGCAAATCTGCTTCTGGAAAAACCATATTACTGTGTGCAAATATATTATACCCTGGAGTGCCAAAAGTCATGGGATAGATAGCTAGTATCATGTAGGACCCCCTCTAGCCCAGCGAGGTCCAGAAACTCGACCTGGCATCGATTCCACAAGTGGGAGGAAGACTTCTAGAGAGGTGTTG